>CM046724.1:0-1200000 GCA_025584915.1 Monochamus saltuarius | reverse complement strand
AGAAAACAATTTATTTAAATCGAAGAATAATACAAAATAACTTACAATATTTATATATACGGCTTTGGCAAACCTACTTGGATAATATAGAAAAATGCAGAACTTCTAGCTTAAAATAAAATATCTAATAGTACTTATATTTGAAAACAATTGTGCACCTTGAAGGTAGGTAATATAAAATATTTATTAACTTTAACATAATGAGCAATTTCTGAAACCTGCAGAACACATTAGCAAATAAAAATTAAAAAGTTCAATGTTTAAGAAGCAAAAATTGCACTGCCAATTTTATTAAGCCTTGTGTTGGGAGAAATTGAAAAATTTATGAATTTTCCTGAATTCATATTTTAAAAAACGCTAAATGACTGGACCATTCAGCAGTACATGAATATTATAAATGTTAAGTCCTATTTAAAGCTACTTTTATGATGGGACCTATTTTAAATTTCCAACACAAAGAACTATTGTACACACAATATATTAAAAGATAAAAGCCTTTATTTAACAATTAATCTGTTCCTTGCAACAAGACACGCAATTATGGTTTTTTTTTTAAATCTGACTAGAATAACCCAGATGCAAACGGTGTATTTCGAGTTTTAACAAATACAATGTTTTTTTTTTTACTGAATATGAATGAGCTACATTGCAGCCAAAATCCATTAATGCCGTGACAGAACGTCAAGCGACATGAGAACGTAAAATTAATCATGGCACACTAAAAATAAGTAAGATCTGTCTACTGCAGTTTCTAAATATTTGCAGTGCTACGTTTAAAATTTCAGAATTTAATTTATATAAGAGCGAGAACTTTAAAAGTACCAATTATTATAATAAGATAATTTTTTCATTCGTACAGTGAAATTTTGAATTTTAACGATAGTTCAAAGAACTATTTTTGAGGAGCCATTTTTTAAAATGTATAATCAGACCTTAAATTTTCCTATGTAATAAAAAAAATTACATAATAAATTTGTAAATTCTGAAGACACGTTCCGTTGCAATAATTTTTAATTTCTGTAATTTTTCCAAATAAAATTTTGCAATAAAAATTAATAGAATTACATTAGTGAACTTTATGTGGTAAAGTTTATACTTGCACTAACTGCACTGAAAAATTTAATTTCCCAAGCGTGTTGACGGCTAACCAAAACTGAACAATCCCGTTCAGTAGCGCTCGAAAGATGCACAAAACAGTCTTAAACTTACAAGAATCCATAAAAAAATAGTATAAAAATATAACGTAAGTACATTTATGAACAATATATGTGGTCTTATACATCACTAATAAATATTTGGTAAGAATCCAGAAATTTCGTGTATATTGAATTTGGACGAGACGTAGAACTTCCGCTCTGTTGGCGTCTCCTTGACATCAATACAGATTATTGGGTGCTTTCCAATTATTAATTTATGGCTATATTCCCTTATGTCTAAGTTTTTCCAACAAGAAACGTGATAGATATACACCTACGAAGAAATTCAGTGAAATTGAGGTAATAATAGTTCGTTGAACTATTAATATTTGTTCCTGTACAAAGGTATATAAATAAACCGTAAAGGAGTTGTGAAATTTTTCATTGAGGATTTTCACTGTGTGGTGGTAAACATTGATATTTTTACAAAACCTCATTCATTGTCTTAAAAATAAGAGGTGTGGCAATTGAATAACGAAATTGTTTTATTTATAAACCTGAATTAAATAGTTTAATGAAATTAATATCAAAGACTTGCAATACGTCTACACAATGCATCGAACAATGTTCCCAATTCAAAACGCAGCCATGAGACCTCCTTAAAAGTTATACAGGGTGTTTGGAATATAAGTGTGTGCTGTATAATAAATTGTACCCAACAAAACACAATTGACCTAATAATTTTTAATTATGGCAGCAAATTGGTTTTGAATATGTAATGTCACAGTACACCTAAATATACCTACTTGAGAAGCTCCAAATCAAAATGCATTTTTCAACCAAATTTTGAATTCAGAAGAGTAAACGGCATCTGATACTGTCAAATGTGGTGAGTTACGTGATAATATTGGTTCAAATCAAATGTATCGGAAAACGTTATGAAAAAATAATGAGAATCCTGCTTGAACGAACAACAAAAAATTAGAAAGAAATTAAAGATATTGAATGCTTTCTGAAAAATTGCTATAGAGAAAATCTCACCGAATATTTGAATACATTATTAATCTTACGTATTATTGTAAAGTTTCTCTGAATTCAGATACGTCATACAATAAGTGTTTTATAACGACACTTCCCAACGTACTTCAAAGAGAGAAACAGCATATTTAAAAAACTCATGAACAATTTTGACGACTTCTGAAAAACCTCTAGATCTGTAATTTGGCAACATTGCGTGATTGTGCTCTGGTGTATTTACATGTTTGTAATAAATTTCCAGATTTGCATGAATTCCGTGATGATTTTGGTCAGCATTGAAAAGCATAAGCATAATTTTATGTTATTCTTGTTGTATTATGAACTATAATAGGAAACTACCAGAACTAATATCACTTAATAATCCGGCTCGAAGGACCATACATTAGTAGACCCTCTAACTATGGTCATAAGGTGATTTGGGATACGAGAACAAAATAAATAATAATTATCACAATCCAGAACATAGTTTCAGACACAAAATTGAAAACAAAATAATAGAAAAATTTTAATGAACACCTAACTCGAAAAGAAATGTGCAGAAGAAAGTTTTTGTCGATAGCCACATATAACTGCACTAAAATCTATATAGTTGCCAGCAAAAATGTTTCCTTTCAAACAAAAATGAAAAAAAAATGTACTTCACTAAAAATTTAAAAAAAAAATTAACATTACTTACCGTTCCAACATCCACACCCAAAATAAGGGTGTTCCCATACAAATAGATGCATGTTATGTAACACCTAAATATTTCCCAAGTGTTGAACATTTTTTTACTATACTTATCATTTTTTCCTAATATGAAAAATTCAATGAAATCACACTTTACATCATCATCGTTTTTACCTACAACAAAATTATTTTTAAGCGAATCTGGAAAGCATGAAACGGACATCACAAAAATATGACACACATAACTTACATAAACTGATGATAACGTCGTTCCTCAAAATATGCGTATCCTGGCTATCCACTAACGGAAAATTGAACTTGATCCGCGTTTTTTTCATGATGTCCATGGGCGGCGTAACTTCTGCAGACTCATATTCAATAATCTTAACTTCATTATTGATGAGGAAGGTGCAAACACCTTCCCACATCTTCATGCAAGACAAACTCGATGGAGAATATATCCTGGAGAACCAGATTTCTGTTAGTTCCCTCCTTCCGTCGGTGTTGGTTAGTTTGGCGATTGTCATTCTTCCCCCCACTTTCTCGTAGCATATGTAGTTTTTGTAAATACTGGAAAAGTCGTAGTCTTGGTATTATTTTATTAATTTTTCAGTTAAAAAAAAAACAATACAGACTACCCAATATTTCCTGTATAGGGTGTCTCATACACGCTAGTATGGGCCTACTGTGAGGTTACAAAAAATTGAAATATTAAATTATTAGAGAAATTTTTCTGTATTAAGTACTTCCCATTTAAAAGTTATAAGCAATATCACCTTAAAGAGCTCAAAAGAAATACCACCTAAAAATCACATTAGCCGTGGAAGGATCAAGTAGTCGTTGGAATGTAATTGAATGTTCATTGTTTAAAGTGCATAAATGTCACAAAATACTTGTCAATACTCAATATGAACATCAAACATATAACTTCTGTGCTTGCAAAATGTTTTCTCATTCAGAAAAAGGTGATATGTTGCTAATTTACGGCGAGTCACAAAAGAATTCAAGAAGGGCTGTAGAGTTATATCGAGAAAGGTATCCAGAGCGCCTCATCCCTGATCATAGAACCTTTACAAGATTAGAGGCGACCTTGCGACGAAATTAAGATGCATTTTCTGTTCGGAAGAATCAAATCATTGACAGAAGGGTAAGAAACAATTTTAATAGAGCTAGACTGTTACAGTATTTCGAACAAAATCCATGAAATTCTATACAGCAGGCTAGCCGGGAATTGAATTTGGATAAATCAACCGTCAACGAATTTTAAAGACCAATGGGTATCATGACTGCAAAATTCACAATTTGGAATATTTGCCTGAGCGTCACATTGAAAACAGACTAAAATTTATAGCTCAAATTGTAGTAAATGTAGAAACTGTTGATCAGAACCTTTTTCACCAGGTTCTTTGGACAGACAAAAGGTGGTTTGTTAAAAATGGTTTGCTAAACAGATGCAACAAACACTACTGGTCCACTGAAAATCCCCACATTGTAAATCCAGTCCTAAACCATGGCCATCTTGGAGTAAATGTATAGATGACATCATCGGTAGGCATTATTTTTATGAACATACATTGAACAGTGTGAGTTACTTAAATTTCCTACAAGAAGAACTTCCTGCACTTCTGGAGAATGTGCCTTCGCAGCTAAGGAGAAACCTATGGTTTCAGCAGGACAGAGCCCCACCCCACAAGGCCAGGATTGTGCAGTAATATATCACTATCCCAGAAAAACGGATTGGGATTAATGGACTTATTCAGTGGCCCGGAAAGTCACCAGATATAACACCCCTCGATTTTTTTTATGGTGAGTTTTAAAAAATAAGATTTGCAAAACACCTTTGCGAGATATAAATCATTTGAAAGAAAAAATCACAAATGCTTGTAATGAATCAAATGGTGAAATGTTAAGAGGTCATATAGAGAATAGATTATAATATGTATGTAGGACGAGGGTGTTTGCCTCATTTTTTAAGTTATACTTCTTTGCGCCCGTTAGACACATTGGGATGGGATGTTGGTCGAGAAACCGCGTCACGCTCAAAAGGAAGAACAAATTTGGAAGAACAAATTTTTAAGAACTTTTAATATATTAATATATAATAATAATAATAATAATAATAATATATATTTTTTTTTTAGAATTTTTGTACATACGAGTGTTTTTTTTAAGATTTTTTTTTTAAGAATTTTTTTTTTTTAAGTTTAGTTTTAACTGTATTAAAGGATTATCAAGTTTAATCCTTTTATTTATTCTTTATAACATTTATGCACTTTAAACAACAAACATTCCATTATTTTCCAACGACTATTTGATCCTTCCACCGCTAATGTAATGTTTAGGTCGTATTTCTTATAAGAATGTTTAGAACGATGTTGCTTATAACTTTTGAACGAGAAGTAATACAGAAAAAATTCTCTAATAAAAGTTTATTAGAAAAAAGAGAGCTTTTTAGGAATAAAAAAATTTGGGTGTTTCTGGAAGAAATATATCTGATGACGCAATTAGTCGTTTCCGTCAAATACCAAAGATAATACTTTCGATTGAAAATGGAGATTACCTCTTCCCATTTATCATCACGTGTCCCAAATTTTATTTAAATTTTTTATATCCTCACAGTAGGCCCATACTACCAAGTTTGAGACACCGTGTACATACATGAAGCTACCACAGCCTCCTGTGATCAAATTTAAAGGAGAAATATATTGTTATTATTATTGGACTTTAAATTTCAATAATTTTTGTAAAACAGATATATGTACATAAAATGAATTACAAAAATTTGCTGATTATTACAGATGTCTATGAAGCAAGTAGTAATAAAAATATGTAATTTGTGTCAGCTGTAATATCCCACTATAATAGATTGCATCTTGATATTTTGCATCTTGGTTTTTTTTGATTGTTAGGCGGGAACTGTCAAATGTAAGATTAATATTAATGTTTTTGTTTTTCTCCGCAGTGCCAAGAAATTCATATATTCAAATATTTTATTAAGACATTATGCATAATATAAGTATAAAATTATTTATTAATAACCGAACCTGTTGAGTGAAAAACAAAGAGAAAAATGTATCCCTTCATTTTAAATTGAATATGTAACACATGTTCAATTGAAATAGAAAGATAACATAATAAAGCAATTCCGAAATTCATAACATAACATTTAAAAGAAATATATAATAAATTCTTAGTATAAAGATATTTTTGTATCTCACCTGTGGGATTTCACGTCCTGAATCACAAGCTGATTTTTGCTGATTCCGTCAAAACAGAATATATCCAACCCCTTATTGTACGAAACCACAAGACAAAAATCCAAATTTTCAGTACTGCCACCTAAAATTGTTGTTTCATTCCTCCCTATAGAAATTATTTTCTTCTCAAAACGAATTTTAATAACAATTTTTAGTGATATTTTAATATTAAAGGTTTTTCTAAAAATTATAGAAATATTCTTATGAACAAAGGACCCCGCACAAAAAGATAGGAAATGCACTCTCGGTCAAATTGTCTGAATTTTTGATATGTTATACATTTTGTCATCCTGAACAAAAGTCTCAATGGACACTAAGCTCCAAAGTCCATGGTTTGGCTCCTATGGAGCTCCGAAGCTCCGTGACTTCACCATAGTATAGAAACCTCTAAAACGCATGTCACCTTTTTGAAAATCATATTTTAATTATTTTAATGTATGCCCTTAAGTTTTTTAAGATGCTGAATTTGAATATGATGTCAAATTGATAATATTGACAGCTGTCAACTGCCAATATTATCGATTTGACATCACATATGAGTTCAGCGTCCTCAAAAACATATGATAACATTCTTGATTATAAGATTTCTGTTTTCTTTAAAGCATTTGACAGCTGTCAACTGTCAATATTATCGATTTGACATCTTATTTGAATTCAGCGTCCTCAAAAACATATGATAACATCCTTTAATATAAGATTTGTTTTTCTTTGAAGCATTTGACAGCTGTCAACTGTCAATATTATCGATTTGACATCTTGTTTGAATTCAGCGTCCTCAAAAACATATGATAACATTCTTTAATATAAGATTTGTTTTTCTTTGAAGCATTTGACTTCTTTCAAATGTCAATATTATTGATTTGACATCATATTCAAATTCAGCATCCTCAAAAACTTAAGGGCATACATTAAAATAATTAAAATATGATTTTCAAAAAGGTGACATGCGTTTTAGAGGTTTTTATACTATGGTGGAGTCACGGAGCTTAGGAGCTCCATAGGAGCCAAACCATGGACTTTGGAGCTTAGTGCCCATTGAGACTTTTGTTCAGGATGACAAAATGTATAACATATCAAAAATTCAGACAATTTGACCGAGAGTGCATTTCCTATCTTTTTGTGCGGGGTCCTTTTCATATTTATTTATCAAAAAAAATTATTTTGATAAAATTTCGTACAACTCAACAATTATCGAGACTAAAAAGCCCGTACCATTTATTTTGGCTCGCAATTTAGACACGAAACAAATGTAGCAAATATATATTAACAGATGGATGTTCCACTGGCTTGGTGCCATATTGAGAAGGAAATTATTGAACACAGATCTCGTAAAAAAAACAAATGGACATTAAAAATAATGTTTTGAAAACAATTTAAATCCTATTTTAAATGGCCTAAATATAATTTTAAAATCGTTCTTCAACTGCAAAACCCGTAAATCAGACACCTACGCAATTTTGTTGTAAATAATTTCCACATTAACAATTTAATTTAAAGTGGAAACCTCAAAATTAATTTCTGACCAAATATTTATATGGGACAAACATGTTCGTGTCTCGTTACGTATTTGAAATAAGTATAAAAATATTCGTAGAATATTATTTTTATAAATCAAACGAAGCACTTACTGTCCATAAAGGTCAGGCTATTAATCCGAACAGCTAAAATACGGGCAGCATAGAGCATTTTCCAATCACTGGAAAAAATACGAAGTCTCCCATCTTGGGAGCCTACAGCTATATAATTCGCAGACACCGCAATGCAAGATATCCGTGGTACTTCAACGGGACTTAAAACTATGTCACACATTACTTGGTCAATACTCTCCCATGAATACCAGTTAACATAAATGTGCAACCATTTATCTCGATCTGCGTCTTGATAACTCTGTAGGTATTCTATCAGCTGATTTTTTGGAATCTCCTCCTTGCAGCACCACTCCCAGATCTTCGTCTTCTGCAAGGATGAAATTACAAGACATTAATTACTGGAAGTATATTAATTTCATAGGAAAGGAAAGTTCTGGGAACACATCCTATAAAAGAGTTACTTATACTTAATAGACAAAAGAATTAAATTATGTAAAACAAAGAAATATCTTATTCTAAATATAAATCCCTTATAATAATTGTTGTTTCCTCTTTATTTCATTGCAGACAGGCCCTTTCAACAGCCAGTTTGTTGAATATAATGGCACATACATAAATAAATGATAACAGCATAATAAATGCCAGATATTTTATATGAATGCACCTCTGTATTGTCTACAATTGAATGTGCCAATTGTTTCTCCACAACTGACTATTTAAATATAGCATTTACTATTTTATGACATTGGATTACATTCAACTTTTGCTAAATGTGAGAGAAAATTTTTTAAATTTATTTAATTCTCTTAGAACGTTATAGACATACAAAAAGATATATCGATATATATAGTGGATTTGGAGATTGTGCAAATGAAAACAAAAAAATTAAGTTATATTCTTTACAGTACACACAATAAATTTGAAATACATAAATACACTGTCCAAGTAATCTAGATTTTCATTAAATTTACTGGATGTAATTTTTAAAGTAGAAGTACAAATTAAAATGAATATCTTCATATACACTTGTTTGTGTGTTTAAGGGTATAAATTCGAAAGAAAATCAGTATTAAAATAAAAATTTATTCATAGTCTCATCTATCTTTGCGAGCAAGGGAAATCAAGGCCTAAAATTAATTGATTTATACGATTTCCTGCCAACAATTGCGTAAATTACAGAAATAAATTATAGTAGGCAGTTGTGAATGAAGCATATCTGTTATTAAATTTATTATTAGACCTATACATAATTTATAAATAAAACTTACTTGAGTTAAATAATCGACTATGTATTTCCATTCTTCATCAACTTTTCTTGCACTCAATAATGTTTTTCCATCACATCTTCTTAAAATATTTTCTATTATCTCGATTGGCAAAATCATTTTGAACACTGTTTATTTATTAATAAAAATCAACAATGCTAAATGAAAGTCGTCAACAATCAGTCACATTAAACAACCATTAACAAAACTTCATTGTCTGCAGATGTATTTTTAACAACAAATAGTACAAAACGAACAGCTAGAGTGAATGAATCGCTTTTCTTTGTAATTATTTTGTTTTATAGTTATTTTTAATCATTTCAAACGCAGATTCAGGATATTTGGCATTTTAGCAACTTAAGTTTTCCTACGCAAGATCCACACTTCGTTTCATCCAATCTCGAATACACCAGCGCTTCCCAACAATTTTAATCGATGTTCGTTTCACTATTCGTTAAACAGTCTTCGCTTTTGCTATTAGTGAAATCTAGCGGTTGTTACCACAGAACCTCCGTCACCACAGTATAAAGACGAACATCTAGAGAGCGTCGCGATAGATACCCGCAGATCGAACAAATTAAGCATTTACAATTATTGTTATTTTGCTACCTTATTAATTAGTTTATTTATAAGCCTCAAAAATTATGAGCATTACCGATAAACAGACCGTCTTGTTCCTATACTTAATAGTTCCACTAAACGCTAGCTATAGTAAAAATATACTATTATCAGATTCATTTATGAAAGGGGTATATTGGCATATTTATTTATCATCACAAGTTTTACATCATAAAAAACCAAAGAAAATCAGTCGGGAGCTGCCATCACTATTTTAAATGTCAAACAAAAATATAAATAACTATTGCGATAAAATATCTAAATTATTCACGTTACTATAAAACTACAAAACTAGTTCATTTAATGGCAGCCCCCGACGGATTTTCTTTTTTTTTATCAAGTTCATAGGAAGTTGAATATGTTGTTGCCATATTTACATCTTTGAGAACCAAATAGGTAAATAGGGTAGTGCTATGAAAACTGATGTGGTTCATATGTCCGACTCTGCGAGAGATCAAATCTACTTATAAAACCTTTTTACGTTTATTATCTCTAGTTACATAAATTCTTTAAGTCGGGAGTTCTTTAATTATTTTATCCTTTTTCAATTACATTTTAACCGTCGTGGGTTTTTTCAAAATTTTAAATTTTGCTTTTTGTATAAACACGAAGTCGTACCATTTATCATTACAGTCAAATTTACACATTTTTCCAAGATGAATTTGTTTGAGATGCGCTGACACACTGTTATATGATTGTATGTGGTTTGAATTCAACGTTGTTTGGATCGAACGTAGACAAAATACAGCTGTCAAAACGCAACTGACTTTTACCTCTACAATACGCATGCCTTATGTTTAATTCCTACAGGTTGTTTTTTATTTCGTGTTTTATGTTTTCATTTTCAGTTCATGACGATGAGGGATTGGTTGTCGCTGTTTTTACATAATTCATTTGGGGTGTAATTTAATTTTCGTACGTGTGGTGCGTTTATATTTTGTGCCGACTTAATGTGCTGAACTTTTGACTCCTGTTTATTAATGAATATTAAGTGCGTGTAAATCAAACTAATTAACATGGGGGTCGTTTTGCCTCCTTTGGAATTTACCGAGTGTTTAAGTGACAGCCCATATTTTAGAGAAAATCTACACAAACATGAGAGGGAACTGGAGAAAACCAACCAACATATCAAGAGGATTATCAAAGAAGTCAAAGATTTATTGGCTGCAGCCAAACGTAAGGGAATATTTATATATATTTTATTAAATTCATATTTGGCTTGACCTCCATTCTCATTTGTTCTAAAAAACTGTTATTGTTAGAACTTTAAGATAATAGTAGCTTAAAATATTTTAAAATACCGCGAGTATACTTAGGTATAGTAGCTTTGTTTCTATGTATATAGAGTATAGAGGGTACCTAAGTATAGGTATTTATTGTAGAGTAACTAGGAAAAATTTAGAGATGCTGTCTAACTAAAGTTTTAGCTTAAGTTTTTTTCTCCAATATGCAAAAAATAGTAGTTTTTTATAATAATTAAAAAATCGATTCAGTTAGGTACATTTATAATGTACGTTGATGGATAATAAATATTTTAATTCAAAGAATTACAGATATGTAGTGTTCCTCAAAATGTAAAAAGAAACCTAATTAAGTATTAATTATTTATCAATTTAAAATAATCATCTATTTTATAAAGTTTAAGTTGCCTATCATTTCTTATGAAGCAGGAAATTGTGGTAAGCATTTATGTGCTTAAGTTAATATTTTGTAATTTGTGAGTATCTACATATAATTCTAAAATGGAATACCTATGCTGTTAACAGCCTGCTTTCCACTATAATATAGGAGTCGATTATAAATAATATTTTGCATATTATAAATTAGACAATATCCTACATCCTACTACACATTTTCCAATTTGATTTACCCTTCATCCTTTTTTATGTAAATTTATGTAGGTCACAATATCAACATCAACTATAAGTAAACTCACACTTTGGACAGTGTCATTGTTTTTTTAAATATCTATTAAAATCATTTCTGTCTCCAGAACATACTTTTTATTAAATTTATATTAAATTACTATCATACGTTATAGTGTCGAAGGTAAAGAGATATAAAATAATAGCATCTAACAACAGCCTCAGCATATTATTTCAATAATTTTATTGACAGTGGGTATCACTAATCGCTGATAAAATGTGATAGAACACTCGACCGGTTTACAAATTTTGCCGTAACATAATTATATTGGCTCCTAAATAGCTATATTTTATCGTTATCATAGCATTATCTGAACTTTTACAATTTCCTTTAAATTACAGGAACACCTAAGTGTAAACAGTTATAAGATACTTTAAAAAGTATGATTAAGAAAACAACTAAAATATCGACACTTTTGTTATATTAAAGACAGGGTGTCCCTTTTTTTCGTTCTTAACTTTGATAATATAATACACGTCTTTCCTATAACATTTTTTTTTCTATAATATCTACGAAGTGTTTGTGGTACAGAGGTCAAGTTTTAAAAAAATGATGTTTTCGTTATTATCTACTAAACAAATAAATATATTTCCAAGTAAGTACATATAGCAATAACAGGTTAACATTTTGACGTGACAAATTTTTTATTAGTTAAAACCAGTGGTGTTCCTTCGCAATTGAATCCTCCATAATTTTTTCAATAGAAATGTTAAAATTGTAATGTATTTTATCCAAATAAAATTCGCCTAATTAATTATCTTTAATTTTCTTAATTAATTATTTCTCAAATGTAATGGATTGACGTCGAGCGAGCAGGCTACGTAACTGGACCATCTCGACCATTTATCTCAAATATTTTTAATCGTATTTTTATTTGTATATTATTTACTTTAATTTTAAACACTTCATAGGATACTTACTTAATCGTGATTAGAAAAAGCCAAGATATAAAAAAATCTACTATAGAACTTTTTAATATTCATATGAAAAATTACATCACTTACACACAACCATTTGGCATTAAGTAGGTACGCTCTATCCTTTGCCAAAGTTAAAAACGAGAACACAAGGACATCCTATACAGTGTGTCCCACCACGAACGGCCGCAAGTGATATTCGGAAAAGTATACATAGGGAAAATTTGCCCTAAAGGATCCCTTAGACCAACGTGGCAAGTTTTAGATTTTTGCATTGTTTGAACAGCAACATAACTATTTTAAATTTTAAGGATTCTTCGTAAGAGGTGTTTTTTGATAGATAATAGAAATAGAAGTCACAGTATAACCAAATTTAAATTTGTTCATTTCATGTTTAATTCAATTGTGCATTTATATAAGTACGTAACATTACTATAGAAGGTAAAATATAAGAAACATAGGTAATGTATTAATATTAAATCACGAACTATATCAATTATACCAAAAGTTTAATCGTACACGTAGGTACCTACACATGCACAGTAAACTATAATAAACATAATTCTAAGATTATGTCCATGTTATTATAATATGTCATGTATCGACTATAAACACAAATCATAGGACAGGAGTGAAGTTTGTTACTTATAAAATTTTATTAGTAATTTTCGTTAGTGCCATTATGAATAAAAATATACTTACCAATTGACGGTTGATTATACATACAGGGTGTTAAAAAAGGAGTGTAAAATATTTAAGGAGGTAATAGTATGAACCAAAATAAGCAGAAAAGTCTCAATAAACATGGGTCTGCAAAGTAACGGTTGCGGAGATATGGCATGTTTTATGTTTTTAGCCCCTTTTTTATTTTGCAAAAACGTTTTGTATTTTCTTATAATAATTGGTTGATGTTTAGATGTTTAGTGAAATAAACAGTATGTATTTGACAGTTATTTTCAGTGCACAAGTTGTCTTCCGCTGTGGCTGGTTACTCTAAAGGTCCATTTTCACGCTCATGCAATTTGCGCAAGTTGATTTGTGCATGTCAGTTTGCACAAATAAACAGAATTTCCGAGGTCCATTTTCACGCTCATGCAATTTGCACTAGTTGATGATTTTTTTTAACTCATCAAGTCAAAGTACCATACATATGGAACGTATATATCGTCAGTACTGGCACCCGATCTATCAGAATTAATAACTTTTTTTAATTCTTTTCTATATGTGGTTCTCATGGAATTTATTTTCTTCACCACAATTTCTCTATTTGCACTTTTGTTCACAGTCTGAATTTTCTCAACAAGAATATCATAATTTATTACTGAATTAGAAAGGTATTTTAAGCTAATATAAATCAAATCTCCTACAATTCCTATCAATGAAGTCATATGTATGTTCTCTGATACCAAACATCTAGGTATGCTATTCTCTGATACCATAAATGTGGAACGTATATATCGTCAGTACTGGCACCCGATCTCTCAGAATTAATAAACTTTTTAATAAATTCTGTAATGAATTATTTTTTTTTTGACATTGTTGAATAACCAATGTACAACACAGACCAAATAATTATGTAGACTAATTATGTAGATAACAGCACTAGTCACAGAACACCGAAAATACAAAAGCCACGTGCAGGGTGCAGATCAGGACAATAATACGCCACTACTGAGCATGCGTCGAGTTGGAGTGTCGTTTACACGTTCATGCATTTGTGCCAACCACATGCAAATTATCTGACCGGCCAGATTTTACTCAAGTCAAACTATTTTGCTTGTACAAGTAAACGATTTTGGTTTTCATGCAACAATTTACTTGTGCCAATTGGCTTGCACAAATCAATTTGCGCAAATTGCATGAACGTGAAAACGGACCTTAACACAGAATTAACAGACATGCATTTCATGTATGGTCGTGCTAATGGGAACGCCACCGAAGCGCGACGTCTTTATGTTGACGTTTACCTTCCAAATCGCCAGATTCCTTCACAACGCATGTTTGGAAGAATTTACCAAAGATTGCGTGATACCGGTTCCTTGAGCAAACAGTGCCATTTATCCGAAAGATCAAGGTCGGTATCCACTCCTAGAGCAGAAGAAGAAATTCTAGCACTGGTAGAGCAGAATCCATGTACGAGTGTGCGGAGAATATCAGCCGAGGTAGGAATTAGTGGTCCTCTTGTTTGGAGAATCCTTCACGAGCAACTGCTTTATCCATACCATGTGCAACGAGTACAGGCCTTACATCCAATAAATGATCATCAAGCACGTTTGTTTTTTTGCCGCTGGTTTCTACGTCATGATGCTGAAGACCCTCGTTTTCTTGCAAACATTCTTTTTACTGATGAGGCCGGGTTCACAAGAAATGGAGTGTTTAATTTTCACAATACGCATATTTGGGCCGACGAAAATTCTCATGCTCTAATAGAATCTGGACATCAAGCACGTTTTTCATTAAACGTTTGGATGGGTATTGTAGGTGACAGGTTTCTAGGTCCTAGGTTTTACCAAACCGATTAACAGGCGCTGCTTACCTCAACTTTCTGCAAAACACACTGTATGAGTTTTTGGAAGACATTCCTTTGAATCAGAGGCAACAAATGTGGTTCCAGTATAATGGTGCTCCAGCTCATTTTTACATGGCCGTTAGAGAGCATTTACACCAAACTTTTCCACATAGATGGGTAAGAAGGGCCGGACCTGCTTTATGGCCTCCAAGATCGCCTGATCTGAACCCTCTAGATTTCTTTGTTCGGGAATATTTGAAGACATTAGTGTATGGTACTCCTGTAAATAGCTTAGAAGAGCTGCAGCTACGGATTAATCAAAAGTGTCAAGAAATCCAAACCAAGGAGGGTGTTTTCGAAAGAGGTCGACTATCGTTGAGACAAAGATGTTGTGCCTGCTTGGAAATGGACGGAGGGCACTTTGAATATCTTCTGTAACTTTGTTTTCTGTTTGTTAAAAGCTTCCTTTGTCGGTTTATTCCTAATAAAATAAAATGTTGGAAAAACGAATAGTGGCCCATATCTCCGCGACCGTTACTTTGCGGACCCATGTTTATTAAGACTTTTTTGCTTATTTTGGTTCATACTATTACCTTTTGAACACTTTTACACTCTTTTTTTTAACACCCTGTATATTATGATCAAACTCGATTTTTTCAAATAATACATTTATCATGTTATTCTACAGTTCCAAAAAATCAAATTTTAGACCTAATGATATATCATTTAAATGTATTTATGTCTTATGATTTTCCAGATTAACAAATTTTTAAAACCCACCGTTCGTGATGGAACGCACTGTATAGGTAAAAGTAAATGTGCTAGGTACTACATGTAAACTATTTTTCAGCAGCTGCTTTTTTATGTTAAAAAATAACTGAAATTTAAACCCTCATGAGTATGCAGGTACTCTGTCGAGTTATTTTTTTATTTAAGAAGAGTGAGAACTAGCTTTTTTATGTAGCAAGTGGAGTAAGCATTGTGTATATGAGAATTGCCCTCGGATTACCTGAGGATGTCTAGCTATTCAAAATCCAAACACATTTTAGTCCACCCCGTACAAACTGTAACATTTGGTGACAAGACAGATTGATCGTGTTGCATAGAAAAGGCACGACCTTTAGTTGTCAAGGATTAATAATTATCTAGGTACCTATTAGCTAGTAAAAGAGTGCCAAAGAAAAGTAATGTTATGTTATTGTTGCAATTCCTACAGTATAGGAACTTTTAGTGTATGAAATTTAACGACAGCAACTTCCTCTTCGTTTTGAAATCAAATGTTGAGAGCCAATTTGCACATTGAATTTCATCAAACTTGATTTTTTCAAATTGAACATTTTGTAGTTATTCTACTGTTGCAAAAGAGAATCAAATTTTAGACCTAATGATATATCATTTAATTCATTTGTATATACGTATGATCTTTGTGATGATTATAACCTCTCATATTTGTGTATTTCTCTTTACCGTTTTTAGAAAAATCCAAGGAAAAATCATTCTAATATGCGAGCTTTCACAGGTTATGTCACCTTGTCAGGCTCATTTCAGACATGTCCAATTCTTGGAAGACCCTTGAGTGTTAGAACCCGAGAATAGCAACCTCAAAGCTATTCTACACGAAGATCGCTGTGAATCATAAATGAGTTTGCTGCGTATTATTATACATTAATAAACTTTTTGTAATAAACTAGAAAGGCGAGACAGTAATACAGTACTCGTTTCTATGATTACAACAGGTCGGTAATACTCACTTAGGTATGTCTTATGATTTCCCAGATTAACAAATTTTTTATAAAAATGTTAAAAAACTGTTTGTGGTGGGCCGCACTGTATAGGTAAAAGTAAATGTGCATGTGCATGTCAACTACGTATTCTTCAACAGCTGCTATTTTTTATGTAAAAAGTAACTGAAATTTAAACTTATGTTATTTTTTTTTTGTTTAGCGAGGATATTTAGCTATTCCATCCAATCCAAACCTATTTTCGTCAATCCCGTGCAAACTAGGCGCAATGTAAAATGCAACATTTGATGAAACGACAAATTGATTGTATTGTCATTGAATAGGCACGACCTTTTGTACAGGAACGGCTTGAGCTCATTAGACGATGCGAAAAAAACCTGCTACCTCTATCTAGCAAAAGGCATCAAAATTGTTGTCAAGGTATCTATTAGTAAAAGAGTGCCAAATAAAAGTATTGTTGTTTATTGTAAGCAATTTTTAAATTATACAAAAAATATAAAAAAATGTGTGAAATTGTGTAGGTGTAGGTATCTCATTTTTAACAATGTAACTTATTGTCTGTAAACATAAAGCAGTGTAAGGTTAAGTTATTGTTATCTATTTTTTAAGATTATCTTAGGTATATATTTGCCTCGAGGTGTTGCAAAATATCGACGACTTGACGCCATTTAGAGGTGTGTGAACAATCGTATGCCTACTATTCAAATTCGTTAATAGCTTCTACATTAATTATAGTCGAGGTTATCGTTAAATAATTAATAGTATATCTTTAATCTACATGGCTGACTTATTTATTAGGTACTTTCATATACGAGCCCAGAGTCATATCATTTGGCCCACCGGCTATTTTAATTTTTCACTTTACTTTAGAAAACACTGGTAGACACAAATGGAAAATTTATTAATTCCAACTATTTTCCTTGTAATTTGAGATATTTTGGAAACATTTTTTATTAAAATTAATTACTTAAATGCTAGAAATGTGCCCATAATAACAAAGTATATAATTTAACAACAAATCATTTCGTTTGGCCCATATAATAAACATAGGTTTTTATCGTCGTATTAGCCTTGAGTTAAACATAATATTTGCCTATTTGTTGATTGTTGTTAGTGACATGTCAGAAATTAGTTGACAGTATTTTCCTCTCAAAAATGGTGCGTGGTAAAGCTTTGTCAAACGATATGCGTAAAGTTGTTAATTTATACAGTGCTGGTCATTCTTGTGGTAATATTGCTAACCAACTGCAACTTTCACGCTATACTGTGCGAAATATAGTCAAATTATATAAAACGACAGGAGCAGTGGAAGAAAAACCAAATTTGGGTAGAACTTCAAAAATAACCGCGACCGATTTGAGAGGCTTACGCCGTATTTTGAAGCAAAACCGTCGTGCCAATTGTGCCGAATTAAGTGTAGAATGGAATAGGGCGACGGGTAAATATTTTTCAAGATCAACCTGTCTCAGAGCTATCAAACGACTGGGTTATAAGTTTTACAAAGTAAGTAATTTTTTATTTCATTTTATAGGCACTAACAGCAGACAATTTTTAAATCGTAGGCTAAACAAAAACCTCTGTTAACAGGAAAGCAGAAAAAAATAGGTTGGTATGGGCAAAAAATCATCAGAACTGGTCACAAATGCAATGGAATAGTGTCATTTGGAGTGACGAATCAAGGTTTGAGGTATGTGTCGGAGATTATCGAAGTAGAGTATTGAGGACAAAAAATGAGCCATATCATCCAGACTGTTTGCGCCGAAAAGTGAAATTTCCGGCTTCTGTAATGATTTGGTGATGTATGTCAACCCAGGGTGTTGGAAAACTGCACATCGTAGAAGGGACTGTTAATACTGTTAGATACATTGACATCCTTAGAGGCAACTTAATGCCATCAATTGAAACATTAAAAACAATAGAAAATGAGTACGTGTTCCAACAAGATGGCGCTGCGTGTCACACTGCCAAAATAGTCAAGGAATGGATGTTGCAGAATAATATTCCCACCTTAAACTGGGTATCAAGTAGTCCTGATCTGTCGCCAATAGAAACACTTTGGCACATTATGAAGAAAAGTTGCGTGCCTCACCTGCTAGAACAGTTCCTGAATTAAAAGAGAAACTAACTCACATTTGGAACTCATTTACTGCTGAAGATTGTAAAAAGTTAGTAGACACTATGCCAAAGCGAATTCAAGCAGTTCTGAAGCAAAAGGGTGATGTTACACAATGGTGAAATCACCAATTTGCGGATATGATTGTTGGGCCAAACGAAATGATTTGTTGTTAAATTATATACTTTGTTATTATGGGCACATTTCTAGCATTTAAGTAATTAATTTTAATAAAAAATGTTTCCAAAATGTCTCAAATTACAATGAATATAGTTGGAATTAATAAATTTTTCATTTGTGTCTATCAGTGTTTTCTAAAGTAAAGTAAAGAATTAAAATAGCCGCTGGGCCAAATGATATGACTCTGGGCTCGTACTTGCTGATTTTTTTTTCAAAATATCCTTTATAAATGACAAGTTAGCTTTTGTCTTTCCTATTTATAACAATGTTTCTTTTTTGCAATACTTTCAGCGCAAGTCCCTTAATATTAATAACATTTTTAGAACAAAATAGAAAGGCGATACAGTAATGCAAGTACTGGTTTCTATGTCCATGGCTACAACACTATACTCGTTTTATATTGCTTAGAAAAAATAGGGCGCCATTATTTTTAATCCTGTTTTGATTTGATTATTCAATTGTTTGTTACTCTTTATCTGCTTATAGTAATGTATACGAATATGAAACTCTATACGGGATGTTCCCGATTTTTCGTTTTTAACTAAACTCCGTTTTCCTAATACTTTCATTACGAATATAGCAGCAGTTCAAAACAACTCGAAATTCATTTTAAAGAGTGTCATTATTACTGCTATAGATTGTACATCCTCCTCGACATCCTCCACAAATGCATCTAAAATTATTTCAGGTTCTTGGTTTGGTGCAATCCAAACATCAGTTTTAACTGCAGTAAAGTCACAAACTAGAACATTTCTTCTATACTATACTGCGACTGTAAAGGCTTATTTACACGTTGCCGGTGGCTGGCATGCCATAAGGTTAAGGTTGTTCCCCTGAATTCTCTCAACCATCATTATATGCTCGTTGAATAATATACTATTTTCGGGTACTCCCCTACATGAAATATGTAACTTTGTCCATGGCGATCTCATTTAAAATATGTAGAAGCAAAACTTTTGCACTCAAGTTTGTTTTTTTTTAATGTAAATAAGTATGCGTTTCCCCTAATTCTTCTACAGCGTAGAATTTTAAAATCTTATTAAAATAATTCCAACTTCCTAAAAAGAAATAAAAGTTGTAACATCGACTATATTTAACAATTTATGTTTTTAATTATGTTTACATGTACAGTGTTGAAGGGTGTTAAAACAGAGTGTAAAATTGAGCGTACAAGTTTAATTTTGACAAGTTTTTTGTCTGGAATACTAACGAACTTTAGATTTGTGTTCAGCACGTTAGTCTTACGATATACTTAGTAAGGAATTACCTTTGTTTTTTTAACTTATCGGTTTTTCTTACTTTTGAAAAATATTAGTATAATAATATGCTTATATATTTTACACAAATACAAATTTGCATAGTGGGATTCTTCTCTGGAGCAAAGGCCAAAATGTAAGAACACCAAACACCGTTCCAATATAGAAAGAGAAACCGTTTGTGTTAACGATTAGTGATTACAAAGTCCTAACGATTTCCCCCCTTGTATATACGTGTACAAAGCGGCGATAACAATTGTCAATGACGACCGTCCACAAAGAAAATTTACATGGCTTTGTTCCGATAAAGGAACGAGACCGTGTACGTGATGCAATTGGACATTCCACCGGCGTGTGTGCCGTCCTAAATTGAGTGTAATTATAATAAAGATGGAGGATGATGCATAAAAAGACGTATAACTATTATTGTCCGAGGTAATTTGTAAAGCTGAACGGGTCTCGCTTACCCTGCATTATCATGCAGCCGGTGTAGTCATATGCCATATTAGTGAAGGCATGCTTAGTTGCTCATTTTTCAATTTCTAGCATGCAGGTACACACCAGTGCCACATTCTTTTTCATGCTAATAAATTTTCGTCTAAATGTACACACACCACTTTTTGTTTCTTTACACTTTTTCCTATTCCAAATAGATTAACAACATTGATTTATTTGATCAAGTGCATTTTACGATACTTACCTTACTTAAAATAATAGCAAAATAATTAATTAACAATGGAATTACTTTACTGCGACTTATCATAACAAATGTTGGAAATGGCTATCTTCAGCCAAAATACGTGCTTCAGATCTTCTTGAAATTGCAGCTCAAACACGTGCAAATATTCCAGGAGTAGCTCTGGTCACATCACAATCAGCTATAATCTATTGACGTAAGTGTTCATTAGATTCAATGTGAATCTTGGAAACTAATGTCCCCAAACAAAAAAATCGATAGGGTTCATATCGGGTGATCTGGGTGGCCAAAGTTGACCTGGTTCTTGAGTGCCTCGTCCAATCACGTTGTTACCGAATCTTTCATATAAAAATTCACGATCAGTCAAACTAAAATGTGGGCGAGCATTATAGTCATACGGCAGTAAGACTTGAACGCTTTGTATGTGATACGGATGTAACTGTTAATGCTTCAGAACGGAGCAAACTAATTTATGATTCACACTCGGATGCACATTAAGATTTACAACGATCTTCCTAGTACTAGTATTTGGGTCTTCTTCAATTTCGTGTAGAATAGCTTCTTCCAACTCAGGCGTTCTAACACTCAAAGGGTGTTCCAGGAATTGGACCTTTCTGAAATGAGTCTGACTCCGAAAGATGTTGAAAAGTTTCTAAACATTCGTGGACTTGGAGTTGGATCGTTTGGAAATCTTTCTACCACACCCCTGGATTCTTGATCTCTACTTAAGAAACACGCTGTATAAATATAGTTATTTTGAACAAGCTTTTACAAATTCTACGCATAAAATTTCATCGTCTGTAACTCTGCTGGTATTGGAATTGCACTTTTACATAAGTAATTGTCCAGCTTAACTCTATAATCCTGACCTCTCCTACAACTCAGCTTTCGAGAAAATTGAAAAATTGAAAATCTCAGGCGGCGGAATGTTATGTATTATAACATAACATTTATGAAAATGTATTGTTTTATAGGATTATTTCAAACAGTTTAAAAAGGAATAAGCAGATGCATCGTTTCCTTGAGCTCCTTTGATGTTAGGTTATGCAAGGTTACTATACTACTTATTTTATAGAACGCAATTGATCATGGATCTGACTCGGAGAGTTGTTATAAGATAAGTAAAAAGTGACAAAGAGCTACGGAACGGCTACAAGAACAGCAAGACCTGTCGGGCGACTGAATGTTACAGAATAACGTTATATAACATGAATTACAAATCGCGCAGTTTTTGCATAAAAAGCAGACCAACTGGACTGACAGTTATATTTTAAATATTGCGTTTTTTTTACTCACCACGCTTTATTAGCCTTGCAGTTCGCGGTGAGTGTCACCTTGGCTGGAAAGGCTTGGGAGAGCATATAGTGCATACGGTGGAATGCCGTGTAGTCAGCGTTTTAAAGCGTTCAACATCACAAATTCGTACGGAAGTAGGGCTCGCCTGCATGTCCCAACAATAACGCAGTTTGTAGAGTTTTTTTCATCTGTTCACGGTCTTTGTTGTTGCAGTGTCTTATCATTACTGCTGCGGAATAATGTTTTTAGGCAGTGGCCCAAATTCGATTGCTTTGAAATCGAATTGAAAGGATATTTCCTTGATTAGCGATTAGCTGGGCATTTACCGTTACAGCTGATAGATTGTATCAAGCAGCAATGGAGTGTTGTAAAAACGATACAATATTGCGAAATTTTTATATATACCTAGGTATATTGTGTTCTCTGTCTTACACACCCCCATATTTCATCGAATATTTTTTTATCCATTTCAGTTTTCTTTTAAATAGATCTACAATCGAATTGAACATATTTGTGAACATTTTTTTTTATTACACTGCTACACAAACTATAAAGAACTCGTCCGAGGATATTCCTCTGTATTTTAATGCGCTGAACACGAATCTGCTTTTTACTGTATTGCGAGGGGTGTTACTCTTGAAATCAAGTGTACGTTTTGTGTGAAAAAAAATTGTAAAAATCAATTAAATCTGTAGTCATGCAAATCATTTAAAATCACACGAAATGACCGAAGTCTGCGAAATCAGCAAAATCACGTAAATCAATTGAGCAACTAATTTCATTTGGTATATTTGTCATCTGTCAGAAAACTTTTTTTTTAATATTTTGATTTTGAGTTTTTTCTTAAATTAAATCTTGTTTAAATAAGTTTGGATTTGCTTTTATGTGCTTTATGATATATTAAAATATAGCTACCTACTTGTAACTCTCAATGGTATATGTTTAGTGCAAAAGTAGAACTGATGTTCAAGTTTAGCTTGATTTAATTAGGTACTTACATTCAAATCGAAAATGGACAAAATTTGATTTAATCTCATACGTATATTTACACGGTTGAATTAAAAAAAAGAAAATATTAAGTATTATGTTATTAATTTTATTTTTGACTAAATCCCAAATAGGTAAAAATATGTTTATTAAAATTAACCCCTGACTGATCAGAGTATTTTTACTATTTCTTTAATATAAAAAAAAACCTCGAATAACTGCTACAAATAAATATTTTCCGACAATATAATTGATTATATGAATTCTAGCAAATGAGGTTTATTTATGCCTAATTAAGTTTTTGATATAAACGTGTCAATAAATTTGTTTATATATTTTTTCTGTGTGGCGGAGATAAGGCTGTTTCATATATTATGGTTTTGTATTTATTTAGTGAACACATATCACTATGGCTCATTGTAAATACATGTGTATATAATTTTTTTTCAATAGGTTTACGTAATAAATATTGAAACATTTATAAGTAGCAGTTTAACTAAATTTTATTAATTACGTATTTAATTTATAAGGCCAACTTAAGATAAAACGTTTTGTCGGATTATAATATACAACACATCCAAGATGTTGTCAGTTATTTATTATTGAATGGCATCATTTTGGTACTACTTTGGATTATATTTTGAAAATTATACACAATAAAACTATAAACGTACTAACTTCCATCTGTATTAGTTAATGGCATGATCATTGATTATGCACAGAAAATCATGTATTGTCTCCACAAGTATTACACATCTATTTCAAGTAAATCATATACTTACCAGGAAGTAAATGAGGGGTTTCCTTTGAGAATGTTTTATTTAGCGGTTTAAGGCGTCAATCCTTGAATCGATGTGACCACTCCGCCCGGGTACGAATCCCGCGGCCGGTAGACCATAAATCAGCTATACCTGTGGAGAGAATTGGCACCCTGTCTGCGGGTATGGTAAGATGGAAGGACGTTGACTTGGGTCAGTATAAGAGATTGATACCAGTCGGCGTTTCAACATCCCCCTAATTAATGAGGTTTTCCTCATACCTGCACTAAATAGCGCCCTACCAACGTAAGGCGTTTCTGGGCTCCATTGCGGCCTGCTTAATATTATTATACCGCCCCCTCGCTCGCACAAGTTTCCGATGTTTTGTGTATTATTTTGTTTTATTAATATAGATAGTATAAATCTTGAAACGTCGACATATTCTAAGTACCTAAATTAAGAGATTGCAATTTATAATAATCATCATAGCTAATGTACCTATCACTTACTTATTACTTAGATTATACTTTTCAGTTTTACATTTTCTACATTTGAATATTTACAATTTGTTTCGTTAGCCATCAGTAATACTAACTAATGACATTGATTTAAATATATTTCATGTAGGTACACGTCTATCTTAGATCTTCATTTTATTATACGATATGTTGCACTAAACAAAACATATTTTACTTAAGAATTTTTTTTCTCTGACCAACGGTAACAGAATTATTACAGCAAACAGGTCATGGTGTACTATCGTTTGCAATAATAATGACACTCATTAAAATGAATTTTGCGATTTCTTTAGAACTTCTGATGTATTTGTAATGAAATCTACTTCACATTTTTAATATTAGTTATTAGTTGTTTCACTCACCGATAGGGATTTAATGAAATTTCTACTCAGAACATCCAGAAGTTCAAAAACTGTTTTAAGAGAGTGTCATTATTATTGCAAACGATCTAGGTATGCTAATGAATATCCACAGACAAAACTCTATTCAGGTTAGTAAATGTAAAAATTCTTTAGATAATTATTGAATAGAGTTTTGTCTGTGGATGTTCATTAGCATACCTAGATGTTTGGTATCAGAGAACATACATATGACTTCATTGATAGGAATTGCAGGAGATTTGATACATATTAGCTTAAAATACCTTTCTTAAACAGTAAAAAAATTGCACAGACTAGCCGTAAATTAACATGTCATATAGCTGGTGACGGTCAGGTACTACAAATTGTTTCATTTTTGTTTCTGTACACTCGTAAATATCAAGTGAACACAGAAAAACGAAACGCAGTAGCCACAATACTACCATGACTAACAATAATTTTAGGTTAACAGCAGCAGCTGACAGATTGCAATGTTGTCAAACGTTAACAGCTTTAAGAATTCTCTGAGAAACTTGAAGTGTTTTCTTCATTAATACTGACACAAAAACAAATTACGTTACAGGAGCTTTTGCTTAACCTTAGTCTCGATCTTTTAGTTGTACTTGACCTTATATATAATTTAATAATTATTCGACGTTTTTCCGTGATATACTTTTCAAATAAGTACTTCCTAACTTGTTGCCTTATACCTAGATTATCGCAGGCGAACCAATTGACGTGTGAAAGCTTAACTTCAGAAGCCCTTTAACTAAACGTGCTAAGCCGTGAGCAGACAGGATTTGTAGACATGAAAAATTCTATAAGTCTATGCATGAATTGAAAAATTTAAAACCATTTGCCTACAAGAGGATTAGAGGGTGATTAAACTTTATTTGATTAACCAGCTATGAGTATATGAATAAGATGTTTGGATTAAAAAAAAACGTGTTTCAGAATCGATGTATATGACTAGTATTTTCGATAAAGTTTAGTTTATTTGAATATATAAGTCCTTGGTTTTCCAGTTTATAGAAAATTACAGGCGAGGAAAAAAATCTCTTAAGTTAATAGTTAATTATGTATATTATTTAGAATGCAGTAACTAATGTTGTTTTCTATTTACTTGCACTTTTACACTCGATTGTCATGGAGAACAGTTTCAATCTTTCTTATCCTTAGAGATAGTACCCGACAGAAATATATTCAGTGCTCACTGAGTGCAAAAGTGCAAGTGAATGGTAAACAGTATGTGTTAAGTTCAGCGTTGTTTGCACAACCGTATCTTGCTTGTTCGCGTTGACTGTAGATGGGTTTACTTTGTTTTACTTCAAAATGTCTTATTCAAATCAAGAATTAGCAAAGATGATATTAATGTAGAGGAAGAGCGGATATAAATTACCTAAGTACAACATCGAATGTTATTACAAACGATAATCTATAAGAATCACAAAGAAAGAATTGGATTTAAGGGCGCCGTATTCTTGAAAAAGTGTTTTCTACAAATATAAATAATTTTAGACATTTAAGTACTGAATAATATAGAGTTTAGCAAATAACAAGGATGTTATTTCATGCCACATGCAAATATTCAAAGGTACCGAAGTAAAATCAATATTTAACATCAGAAAACGATCTATCCAATGCATTTTTAGGTACTGAAATCTTTCAAAATACGTATTTTTTTAAATTCAACTATAGATGTAAACATTGTTATAACATAAACTTACATAGTTCTGCATATAAGATTGTTCACTTTTGTTTATAAGTATGTGAAAATAATTATTAAAATGTGGGGTTAGAATAGCGAAATTATGTGTGTCATATAAATGCATTTTAAAAGTTATTACATTATTTGAGGAAAGTTTAAATAGTAAAAGTGGATAAACAAAACATCAATAATTCTATTTTTGATATTACTTTTGCTCTACGAGTTTTATTTTTCGAGATTTCAGTACCTAAAAACACCACAAATTTGATCATTTTACGGCGAGAGATACGGGCACCTTAAGTCGGGTATCAGGTTCGCATAGCCCTATTTCTGAATTGTAATACCTAGTAAAAGTCAATGGAAGTGCATACTTGTATGTAACAAAATTCTTCGATTGTTTACAAATGTTGATAAACAAAGTGATAAACACCTTTATCAGTTCTCCAATAAGATGATCACGGGTATTTTTGTATCTATGGCAGAGACATCTAGATAAGCATGATGGTTCGTTTCCACTTATTCATTTGTGAATAAGTGAAGGTGAATCGTTAAAAAAATTTAACCTATTTACTTAGTTATTTCTATGTATGGATTATTATACGTACATATTATATCTTTATACATCTCTATATAATTTATACTCTTGTTCCAGAATAGTAGAGAGCTTACAGCATTTAAATGAGTACCGGGGATGAGGGCTGTGGGGGCAAGATTCCATAGTCGTGCCACTTGAGAAGGGTTCAAATCATATAAAATTACCAAACGTTGAGTGAACCTAGTACTTTAATCGTTTAGGTACTTTTAAAAGTTTATACTCACCCGTAATATGCCTTTTAGACAGTCTTTATTACACGATACACACTACTCACAGACATTTGTTGATTAACTGCATTTTTCAACCACACATCTTACACTTATATTTTGGTCTCGAGCCCTAATTGCTTCATATAAGTTTTTATCATTTGATATTCTTCACTTGTTACATCAGGGCGTTTACGATATTGAGAACACGCTGTAGAGCTTAACTTATTCTCCATTCTTAAGAACACAAATACCAAATTACTAATAAATTACTTACAATCACAATTAAATTATCGGAAAGATTTACCCGAAATTTCCCCTCGCGCACGTCCATGGTAGCGGCAGATAGAACAGGTATATCTGTTATGACGTCATTACCAATCGAAATCGAGCATTCTGCTATTTTCACGCGCATGCGTATTTGTTGCAGCAGAAGCTGCGTGAAATCGGGTATGCGAAATTGATAATTTTATACGAAAAATTTATGGACTGCATGCATTTCTGTTTGTGTTGACGTGTAAATTATTGTGAGCGGGTTTATAACATGAAACTACTATTTTGACACTCGACGTATAGTATTTGCCATTTGGATTGCCATTTTTGAAAAACCTTTATACTACTTAGATCGGTAACGTTCTTATCTGTCAATATTTCCCCCATCTTGTAATTGACGGATTCACTGGACTGATTATAAATAGCGGTTTAATCTATTTCGGTCGCAAATTTAGAACATAATACTGAGTACATTGAACTACAATTTTATTAGCATCTTGTACCGGTTTTAGTTTCTGAAGAAATTTTCACCCCCGTTTTATCTCCTACAGAACCGATGCTGGCATAAATTTTATATGAATTAATTACGTTTCCAATTTTATAAAATATTAGTGTGAACCCTTACAACAACATTTTGGACATTGAAATAAATGCAATAATGTGATGAACATACACCATATTATTTGGAACATAATGTAGCATATCTACTACAGTACCTATATCTTTTTATTACATACTACGGCTCCCATATAACATTCTACCTTTATCTGTCTCTGTGGCAAAGCCATTGTTTAATGTTTACACCAAAAAGATAAGATAAAATTATGACAGCAATACAAGTTTATAGCTGTCAAGAACGTGTACTTTTATTACCAAACATATTCCAATTATGTCTGATTAATTTTCGGTCCAGAACATTAGTAATGGATAGCATATTTGAGAAATAATACTTCTGATCATGTTTATCGATATGACTGGAAATACCTACGTTGTTTCATAATTTATTATACGTATATTTATTTGATTAAGGTCTATGGTTTTTTAAATAACGCGCTGAATGACAGAAATTGATTTGAACTTGTCTTTCAGCTTCAGTTAAGTTAATAACATGCGCTTTGTAATCTTCTATCAACTGTTTATTTCTTTAGCATTGTATATACACAGCCTTACATTTAAAAACACGTTAAAATAGAAATATATGTCGATAACTTCCTTGTTTTATTGCTGCAAGAAAAATAAACCATTGATGATAAATCCTGTGTCCATCAAGTTGTTCCTATGTAAGTTGTAGGATTTAATTTGCTTTACTTTGGAAAAAATTATATTACATTTTTCAGTTATTTCAAAACCGTCGCCAAAGTTTTGCTAAACACTTCAATCATCCCATAACATCCAAGATCTACTATTTGGAACAATGATATACAAGTACAGAAAAGTCGTAATTTTCTGAAAGAATTTAGAAATTTGCTTTATGGCAAAATATGATGCCAGATTGTTGTAAAGATCCTGATGAATCAAGACCCATGATTTGTCATCTAAGTGTCTGCCTTTATCAAAGTTCTGACTTGTCATTATAATCAGAATAGATAACAAAAATATTTCGATATTTACCTAATTTGATTTGTTGCACATTTTAAAATACAAAACAAAATTTTTTCGATCTTTATTAAGAACGTATAGTGAATGGACTTCTGCTTTGCAAACTTTTCTCTCAAAATAAACAAGTTTTGATAATTTTTTTTGTGTGAATTGTTGATAATTATTAGGAAAATTATACAACTGTAAGTTTTCTTATATTTTATAATCTACACAGTTTTGTTACTGTTTTCAAACAAAGCATTTTCCACACTTTCTTAAAAATGTGTGAAATGTTTTATTGTTTATTTTACATTTAGATAAAATAAATATTTTCTCCTACATTTGTCGAGTAATCTTTACGCTGATAAGAAGCACTGTGACGTAATTTGTATTTTTTATAGAATTGGCGCCATCATATAGCAAAAGGTTTTGCAATGTTCTTTTTACATTGCAATGTGTGTACAGTTGAATGTTAAGTTCGGTATACATTTCAATAAATATCAATTTATTATATGGATTGGATGTTCCATTTAAAACTCTCCAATCTCGAAAGCAAATAAATATATCGGGAAGTTCTGCAGATAATGCTATACAGGGTGTAAATATACAACTGCGAGAAAATTTCAAGGAGTGATTCTGTAAGGTCATATAAAAAAAAATAATTTGACTGTGCCCTGTGAAGATACAACCCCTTAAAGAGGGTACCGAAAAAGTAGTTTCTATTTTTTCACAAAAAAGTGACAGAAATGAAATGAAGCAGACAGTTTATTCTGTCAAAAAGTACTCAATAAATAAGTTGTTTCATAACCTGTAACTTATCATTATTGCTACTTTACCATTTAAAAAAGGTTTTCGAGGGTTTCTTCTAGTTTTTCTCTAACAGTTTCTGATTAATCATCTTAAGCTTTTTTACACAGTAGGTCTGATCCACTGTACTAGTGCATAGTTTTTCGCGTGGCTTTTAACGAAATGATGTCAGTAGTTTAATGAGGAAGTTTGTGGTAGAAATTTGTTAACCACACCATCCGCGCTTTTGCATACACTAATGATATAATTCACGGTTGCAAAATTTTACGGCTGAAAAGTGCATTACTATTAAAGGATGACAGATTGTTATGTGGATTGTAGTTTGGACTAGCGGAAAATTAAAAATAAATCATGTAAAACAATTGCACCTAGTTTAACATACCTACTTATTTAGTCGAATAACTGCATACATATTTTAAAAGAATATATAATATATAGAAAAGTACTTAGAATTCGAGGTTGTGTAATAAAGCTCTTTAAAAAAATCGATTTCTTTTTTTAGATATTTAAGAAAATTTGTTTGTTTATTTATTTTTAACATAATTCCTAGAAACTTGTTCCCATTTTGTATGCTGTAGACCTAGACTACACTCTAAAACACAACACAATAGTTTAATGTTGAAATTTGTAGGTCAAGATGATTTAGATTTAATTTGGTAAATAAATATCTGACACTGAACCTCAACACTTTATTCAAATCATTAAACTTAACAAAAAAGGCTAAAGCTTTAAATATAAAATTAAATTTTCAGTACCTACTAACTTTGAATCATACATATTATTGTAGGTATACACTTCTGTTAGGTTTAAATAACATCAATTTTATATTTCATTGCTGAATCAAAAATTTATTTCACATAAAAATGGGATATTATATAGAGATTAGGAATACGAGTATAACCGATATAAGCAATATACAAAAATTACAGAAATAATTGCATTACATAACATCCATTATTTTTAGTAGAAACAGTGATGTAGGTAACAGTTTTTGCCACTTCTTCGAGGCGTTAGATAATAACAATGATAAGAATTATTTCCAAATTTTTTATCTTGTATTATCAATTGCCCAAGGTCGAAAATAATAGAGAGTGACTAATTCACAACACAGAGATGAGTACGGAAGGCATGATTACCTAAGCGTGCCAGTTGAGAAGAGTTCAAAGCACACAAAATTATCAAAAATAAGTTGACGTCGACTGAACCTAGCACATTAACAAATTACTTTAAATGTGCCCCCTGTGCCAACCTCTCTACAAATTAGAATCCCGTCGTTTTGGACGGCGATTGCCTGTGGCGATTGCCCACCACCACCACTTACATCTACCTGATGCGCACTCCGCAGATGTCACACTTAAGCCTTGTCTTGTCTATCGGCGGAAGAAATCTCAACTTTTGACAAATTTTGCGAAACAGTAAAACACTACAAATATTATTGTTACTTTCATTATTATGTGATGTTAATAAATTTGTTTTGAGCTTCTGACAATTGGCAGTTTCATGATGAAAATGATAGAAAATGTTATAATTACAAAATTTGTTACAAGTAGAGATTCTTCCATTAAATAAATCGAATTCCGCATTCAAAACGACAAAAGGCTTTAGAATACATACATACTATTCACTATTGATTACTAGCACTGTTACTGTAACGGCCACGCATTGACACTTGTTATATCATATCGTACCGCTTTCCGTATGACCTTCATGCATTCATGTTTCGTCAAAATTTAATATTTTCGATCCAGATTCTGATCTTTTAATATTTATTTTAAATAGTTTTTTTTGCCATATCACTAGCTAATAGCTATTTCGCAAACACGGAATTCCAGGAAACAACTACTCTGCGGGCTAATGCCCCGACCAGCATTGAATTACACCTGGAAAACCTATAGCAACAGCTAGAGTCATTCGTCAGACGCCCACCAGACATATACCGGTTTCGAGCTTATTAGCTCTCATCAGTATGCCATAGGTGAGGTATCCGACGAATAATCCTAGCTGCTTTCGTCTGTCTAACCCGACAGAAGGGACCATGAGTACGCGGTGTAGAACTAACTACATCTATCGGCCGTTCGCTACTCCATGCCGGACTGTAAATGTCACAGACACGAAGCGTTCTACATGCAGTAGACACCATTGAAAGCTGTCGACCTTTATCGCGATCGGCGAGAAACGATATTTTGCAAACACGGAATTCCAGGAAACAACTACTCTGCGGGCTAATGCCCCGACCAGCATTTTCCAGGTGTAATTCAATGCTGGTCGGGGCACTTCTTTACTACTTTTTTTGTTTGCACTATACATATGCTACTCACGTACATTTTTGTTAATGAAATACATATTTCAACATCACTTACACTCATATTTTGACCTCCCGCCCTAAAGTCTTCATACATGTCATCATCCGATATTCCTCGCTTGTTAAATTAGGACGATTTTGAGAATACGCTGTAGAGCTTTAATTATTCTCCATTCTTAAGAACACAAGATCACTAATAAAATTATCTACATTGATAATTAAATTAGCGAAATTTTGCCCGCCCGAACGATATACCTACTCGCCCATGATAGCGCTGGAAATGGAATAGGTGGATCCGTCAATTCGTCACAGCCAATAGAAAGCTGCGGCGCATGCGAACTTACTGCAGCAGAAGGTGTGTAATCGGGTATGTTCTCAGAGATATGCCGCACACGATTTTATAGGAAAATATACGGGCTGCATGTATATTTCTTTGTGTCGACTGCTATAAATTGTGAGCAGGTTTATAACACGGGTCACTGTCTAGATTTTCGGCCGTCTAGTATAGTTGGGCACCTGCCGTCATCTAGCAAACTTTCTGTGGACGTCCCCGTCCCGTTATCAGTGCGTCAGCGACATATTTGCGATGTAATTACTATCAGTGTTTGTTACACTCGTGTAAATCGCAGGACACTAATACCGCAGGATACCTTGAAAATGTTTTTTGAAACGCCTGACCACGGATCAAGTGACTCACTCGCTTTGCAGTCGTATTAAAAAAACAAATGAATTTCTTCACGACATGACCTTCGCGAGGTAATTATCGTTATTTTTTCGAACAGACGCAGATCTAATAATTATCCTAGTTGCACTTAATTTTTTGCATCACTGGGTTTAGGTTCGGTTTCAAGGGCCAGCTGGAGGGGATGATTCGGATGATTGAACAGCTGAATTTTATACCGAGTGCGATTTTTGGCGTTTACACTCTCTGGTGCATATCTGGAATGGGAAATTTCACAGATAAAGTTCTTGCCCTGTGTGTTTAATAAACCCCGTAAAATTTTTGTTTGCAAATATCCTATTTGTGTGCGGTATTACAACTTCCTCGGTTGAGCAATGCCGCCCTTGATTGAATAAGTTGGCATGTTTGGAACTGTTTCGCAATATCGGTTTCTTGAAATTCACGCCAGAATAATGAAATAAATAGAATACTACCACACCACATAAAGTAGATACGAGAAGTGAGGGTGAGGTGATGATGTTTATTACTTTTTTCTCAGTGTGCTTTTGACTTTTTATGTTAATTAATATTTTTTGTTTTATTTTCAAAAAAATGCAACTCTGTCTTTGGATTTTGATGTCAAACTCTTCACCTTGCGAACACGTGTGGGCAAGACAACTTGACTATATTAGGAATGGAATAAATTCATTATTTCTAAAACAACGAAGTTTCATGAAATTTCCTCGGACCCGTCGATTTTGCTTTTTAAAAATACTCTTTTTTCTATACCAACGCATTTCCGACGTTCATTTGTTTTCGCGTGATGACGTCATCGAATATTTTTTTAAATAGAACCCCTATATTTTTTCATCGGATTCTTGTAGAGCTTAACTTGCTCTATTCAAAAATATATAATTTCAACACTTTATTCCTTCAACTTTCCGAGAAAAAAAATAATAACCGATCCAATAAACGCTGCAGTTGACAGATATCAATTATTCTGATTAGATTTTGTTTACCTGCCAGAAACAGTTTCTGAGGTGACTTGATTTAATTTGTTGTTTTTGCTATCAAAAGATGTAATATTCTAACATGCAATCTAATAAAACAAAATAATAAATTAGGGGGTCAAATACGATTGAGGCAACCAGAATTTAATTAATTAATTAGTTACTTATTGTTAAATTGTTTTAAAAATGAAGAGTCTTTATTTTGTGATACTGCCGATGAATTCACTATATCCACTTTACTCTCAACCAGCCCATCACAGACACATGGGAATATTCATATTTTTTTCAAGCCGATTTTATTGGATCGGTTAAATATTTTTTTTTTCGGAAAGTTGAAGAAAAAACGTGTTGAAATTATATATTTTTGAATTGAGCAAGTTAAGCTCTACAAGAATCCGATGGAAAAGTATAGGGGTTCTATTTAAAAAAATATCCGATGACGTCATCACGCCAAAACAAATGAACGTCGGAAATGCGTTGGTATAGAAAAAAGAGTCTTTTTAAAAAGCAAAATCGACGGGTCCGAGGATATTTCATGAAACTTCGTTGTTTTAGAAATAATGAATTTATTCCATACTTTTCTTCCACACTGTATAGATGCATACTTGATTGTTGCAGATCAGTCAGAAAATCAAAAAAAAGAACTAAAATTTAAGTACAACAAATTTTCAAATATTGATCCAATACAGGGTGTCCGGAAATCATGAGCAAAAAATTCAGGGGATAATTCTAGACCAAAAATAAATGCTTACCTCTTTCTATAACATTTTTTCCAAAACTGATTATTAACGGAGTTGCAGGGTGTTAAAGTTAAAATTTTATTTTCGATATTTATAAATAACTTTTTAAGAAATCCAACTATTTACATAAAATTAGTTAATCGGGGGGTTTTTGCGGACGAGAATTTCAAATATGTTTCTACTTTTGACGTCACTAGTACTAGTAGAGGGCGCCACTTGAGGCACACCATGTTTCTTTTAAATGACAGAACTTTTTTGCATCTTAATATATGTTTCGATGTTCTGTCCCTGCATCACAAACTGCATTAGACGAAAGCAATGTAAGCATATTCTGTATAAGAAAATGGGTTGTAATGTTGCAGTTTTCTTGGTGTTGCCATGCCAACTAATGTGGAAAAATAACATTTTAACAGTAGGTAGTTTCAAAGTAATAGCGTTTTACTCTCGATTTTGCCATTCCCTCAAATTAGACGAACACTAACTTCCCCTACGTCTCCAGAGTTCCATAACATGCAGAAAGGAGATTGGATCCAAAATTATATGCACTTTTGTTCACGTGGAAAGCGTACAAACATAGGCGTAACTATGGGTGGGGGAATTGGGGGTGCTAAGTACTCCCAAAATTAAAATAGAATCGACCGAATTAGTTTTTAATTACTACATGAGAACAACATTTTTATGTTTCATAATATATTGGAAATGTATGTAAGTAGGTGTCAGTGGGATGATGCCTAAATAATTTTATTTGCAATATTTATAATTTCAAAATAAAATGAGGGTCGAAATTGAAATTTATTACAGTTTTTTTTTTAATTACAAAAAACATTTTGTTATGTACCTACTATTCAATATTAAAAATAGATACTTTTTTTTCTATATTATTATTTCAAATAATCAAGAAAAGAGTTTTTTATTCTGTAGTAGTTTAAATTTGAATATTGCCTCCTTAGAGGTAATTCTTTTACTACCGCTTTCGGGTCTGAGTATAAAGTTTAAAATATATGGTTCAAAAGAAGTTTTTGAACCTTTTCGGATCCTACGGATTTCATTGTGTTGAAATTCGCTCCATTTAAACAAAAGTTTTAATTTGGTCACAAGACGTATACCCAGGCGTCAAGCTGCCAGACAAAAAAAACTATACTAAATTATTACTACAGTTGCATAAAAAACATTTTTAATAACGAAAGCAAACTGTTCTTACACCATTCTTTGTTGATTCGGCATACCTAAGTACGTAAGTATAAGATATAATTTATAAATAACAATTTGCGTTGCAAAATAACTGTCTGTCTTCTTTATTCTATTTGTTACTATTGATTGCAATATACTCTATCGGACTATCAAATCGCAAAGACTATGATACCCATTGTGAGGAATTCGCAGATGTTTTTTGTGGATAAAAGAATTGGAAAGGTTATCTTAATCGCAAATACACTCTTGATTTGATTACTGTTCATTGTAGTAAGTGCGAACTATTACTTTTATTTTGCAAGACATAATATGTAAACCGGAAAAAAATTAGTCGCAGATGTTATTTGTTAATATACTGAAATTGATTAGAACATTCCGTTCTCGATTACTGGAAATATATACACTTAAATAGTTTTATCTTATGGACACATTCGTTTTGTTTTCGAACAGAATATGTTAGTAACATTGGTTTCGACTGTAAAATCGAACGTTTGTGAAGCATCACGGTATTTCGCTTTCATTTTCCAAATTCGAAAATCGAAAAGTCACCCTAGAGTACCAAAGAATGCAGGACTTTTCACCAATGATCACTACCAATCGCTTCTTTATTTTTAACTTTAAGAAATAAAATTCCTATATATACTTGTTATGGTTCTTTCTATATGTAAATTATTCTTTCAAATAAAACTCCCCATATTTATGAAACCGGTTTTTCAATTTCCAATTTAAATTTTTTTAATTTATTATTTTTTTGTATGAGACATTTAATTGGCTATTGCTAAGGTATTTAATTGAATGTAGTTTAAACCGTTGGTAAACTGACCATAAATATACAGGGTGTTAAAAAAAGAGTGTAAAATGTTTAAGGAGGTAATAGTATGAACCAAAATAAGCAGAAAAGTCTCAATAAACATGGGTCCGCAAAGTAACGGTTGCCGAGATATGGAATGTTTTATGTTTTTAGCCCCTTTTTCTATTTGGAAAAACGTTGTGGATTTTCTTATAATAGTTGGTTGATGTTTAGTGAAATAAACAGTACGTATTTGAAAGTTCTTCTCAGTGCACAAGTTTTTTCGCTATGGCTGGTTACTCCAACGCAGAATTAACAGATATGCATTTCATGTATGGTCGTGCTAATGGGAACGCCACCGAAGCGCGACGTCTTTATGTTGACGCTTATCAAATTCGCCAGATTCCTTGAGAAACCAGTGCCATTTATCCGGAAGACCAAGGTCGGTATCCCCTCCTAGAGGAGAAGAAGAAATTCTAGCACTGGTAGAGCAGAATCGAGGTACGAGTGTGCGGAGAATATCAGCCGAGGTAGGAATTAGTGATCCTCTTGTTTGGAGAATCCCTCACGGGCAACTGCTTTATCCATACCATGTGCAGCGAGTACAGGCTTTAAATCCAATAAATGATCATCAAGCACGTTTGGTTTATTGCCGCTGATTTCTACATCATGATGCTGAAGACCGTTGTTTTCTTGCAAACATTCTTTTTACTATTATGAGGCCGGGTTCACAAGAAATGGAGTGTTTAATTTTCACAATACGCATATTTGGGCCGGCGAAAATCCTCATGCTCTAATATAATCTGGACATCAGGCACGTTTTTCGTTAAACATTTGGATGGGTATTGTAGGTGACAAGTTTCCAGGTCCTGTTGGTTTACCAAACCGATTAACAGGCGCTGCTTACCTCAACTTTCTGCAGAACACACTGTATGAGTTTTTGGAAGACATTCCTTTGAATCAGAGGCAACAAATGTGGTTCCAGCATGATAGTGCTCCAGCTCATTTTTCCCTGGTCGTTAGAGAATATTTACACTAAACTTTTCCTCATAGATGGGTAGAAAGGGCCGGACCTGTTTTATGGTCTCCCAGATCGCCTGATCTGAATCCTCTAGATTTCTTTGTTTGGGGATATTTGAAGACATTAGTGTATGGTACTCCTGTAAATAGCCTGGAAGAGCGGAGGGTGTTTTCGAAAGAGTTCGGATATCGTTGAGATGAAGATGTTGTGCCTGCTTGGAAATGGACGGAGGGCACTTTGAACATCTTCTGTAACTTTGTTTTTTGTTTGTTAAAAGCTTCCTTTGTCGGTTTATTCCTAATAAAATAAAATGTTTGAAAAACGAATAGTAGTCCATATCTCCGCAACCGTTACTTTGCGGACCCATGTTTATTAAGACTTTTCTGCTTATTTTGGTTCATACTATTACCTCCTGAAATATTTTACACTCTTTTTTAACACCCTGTATATTCGTTTTACTTAAGTACCTTTGAATATTCGCAGGTAGCATGAGATAAAATTCCTGTTATTTGCTAAACTCTATATTATTCAGTTCTCAAATGTCTAAAATTACTTGTATTTGTAGAAAACAGTATTCCAAGAATACGGCGATAAATCAGGTGCTACTCGCGTGTGAGTATAGTGGCTATATTATTGAATAATGGTAATATAATGTTTTACTGCTTTTAGAGAATGCACATAAGCAAATTCCGTATCAGAAATAGATAGTGGAACGCTTTCAAATTTTAGGGGCGTATTTTCCACTCGGCATCCATTACTATCTTATCGGGACACAGATTCGCCAAACGCGTGCCTTCGTGTGCTGTTTCAGCTTAAATAAAACCGTCTAGGGCGATCGATTTGATGCAGGGGTGACTGAACTTTAGGTCTCCCGTTCTATATATCTCTCTCTTTTCGTCCAAATTGCAATGACATTTCTGCTACGTTACTGCAAATTGTTTTTTTTTACCGGCACAGTTTTTGTACGTTTTATCCATCCGGGAAAAGAGTCTGAATGAATGATAGTCTCCGAGAGACATAAATAAGTATGTTACCTAAGGAATCTGAAAAACTGAAAGAAACACCTCCACAAGTGATACAATGGAAAAATAAAATAAAGTTGTTTCCGAGGTGGGTTAGTTTTTGAAATTAGGTATAGAATGTTAGTTTTATTATTTCATTATATTTGTTTTTTAATAAAGTATGTTGCTATATCTTAGAAAAAGACGAAATAGTGATATGGCGAAGAAATTATTTAAAATAAATATTAATAGGTCGGAATCTGAATCGAAGAATATATTGAATTTTAGGGGTCGACATACCTACTGAGATGAAAAATTGTTAATTAAATAAAGCGATTTAGTTTGAAAAAATACGTAAAAAGTTAAAAATTAATACTATTTCATTAGGTTACTTTAAAACTTTCATACCTGTGCCTCAAGTACAATAGAAAAGGGCAGTTTTTACAGTATTTACCAACAATGATAAAGTATTAATACATTTTTTATATATGTTTTAAATTATTTTAGTATACATTTTTCTCATAAAAGTGTTATGTTGGTTTGGTCATATACAAACCCCCTTAATATTGGCTCTTATATTCAGGACACCCTATATATTTTGAGTTATGTTTTTAATGTCAATTTTCGTACTATTGCTCATTAGAAAAATGTAAATGTTATCCTTCAATTGTTTGTAACGGATAATTATCGGTCATTCCTCCAACTCATTTCAACACAATGGAGTGTTGATTTTTATATTTTTAAATGATTTTCCAATAAAGGTAAGGCATTTATTTTTAGCAGGTGTATATATAACCTTTTCCTGCAATCTTATCTACAACAATATTAAATGTAAGGTTGTAACATTGAGTTTATCATATATTTTAAATATGTATTTTAAATTTGCTTACGTGTCGTTCGACTGTGGTTGAAAGTTTTCTAATAACGATTTATAAAATTGAGTTGATCATGCTAGAAGGATTTACAAAATTACAACTACTTTCAACTAAAGTTTTGCATAATTCGTTAATTCTAGTCACTAAATTAAAATGTAAAATGATTTATTGTTGAATGTTGAAGTATAATTAAATCTCTGTTCCAAATCTAAAATGCTGTTGCTTTGGGACAATATTTTTGCTAATCATTCGATTTCTGAAATATGAATCGCAATAGTTTGAAGATTATATATTATTTATTAAGATTATATGCACTGCATATTTATATACACGGTGTAACAAAAATCAGGTCATCCTGCTAACTGTGTATTTTTGGCGGCAAAATATGACGATATTGATGATATTTAACCCTACTTACTTATATACAAAAATGCCTCCCTTAAAAGAAAGAGGGTGTTAAGTATTGGGCAGAATTATAAAATTTTGTAAGGAGAATTGTAAGAACTTTCAAAATAAATATTATGCAACCCCCAATGCCATTTAAATATTTTGGAGTGATGCTTGGGGGTTAAAGTGACGGAGTCAAAAATACCAGCAAAGAATATCCCCCTTTAATCTAAAATCGACGGGTCTGAGCGTTTTTCTACAATCTTGACGCAGTTCCTGAAAATGGCTCAGTTTCGTTTTCATTTGGCCACCCTGTATTGTGTATATGAAAATATAGAGCTCCAACATTTCTCATTTTGAACATTTTTTTCAGAATTGAGTATTGCTCAAAGATCATTCGCCAAGTGCCTTCAGGGATTTACTTTCGAATGCATTGGTGGAACTCAAACAGATGATGAGCAAGTTATTTGCGCGTCGCTGAAAAGTTTCAGCGAACTCATCCTTCAGGTGGAAGACGAAAGGGATAGAATGGTAAGTTCACTGACCGATTTAGAATGATTTTACATTTTGTGTAATTTATACTACTTAGCTCAAGGCATAGTTCGCTATATTTTCCATAGTAGTTTTTTTCGCGTTGTTATTGTAGTGAGGTTTTGGTAATATACCTAATAAATCCGATTTTAATTTATGATTTTTAGAGGACATGTATATCGGTATAAATAGCAGATTCCGAAGTTTCTCATTACATGGTGTACGACTCTCTATCGGCTCGTTATGCAATCCGATTTCGAGGAAGATCCAGGTACGGAGTTTTTTTAAGCCTGCGATCAGTCAAGCGGAAGATCTACTCGCATACTTGGTACACCTAGATATAGTCCAAGCGTAACGTCATTAAATCGATAGAAACACATACTGAAAATTTATTTTAAATTGATATTATCGAAATTGCCAAATCATATGTTATTTCCGGTTGCAAATTTTTTGCGTCAGCTACCTAATTCAACGTCAGAATTGCATTTGCATAGAACGATAGTGAGAGACTACAGTCGACTTCCAAAATTGTAGAGAGTGACTAATGTTATAAACCTGCTCACAATTTATAGCAGTCAACACAAAGAAATATACATGCAGCCCGTATATCTTTTCTACAAAATCGTGTGCCGCATATCTATGAGAGCATACCCGATTACACAGCTTCTGCTACGCATGCGCTGCAGTTAGTACACGTTAGTACGCATGCGCTGCTGCTTTTTGATTGGCTGCGACGAACTGTCGGATCCAACTGTTTCATTTCCAGCGCTATCGTGGGCGAGTATATCATTCGGGCGGGCAAAATTTTTCCAAGAAATTGTCTAGACCAAACGCAGTTTCGATTCCAAATATTTACAACCGTAAGTGGCACAGTTTTAGTAGTTTCTACCATAACAATGTCAAAAAAATAGCTACACGTTTCTAGTAGTTACGTTATTGATTTAATCACATTTCATCGTGACACTATCAAGTAGTGTTACGGCTGTCGCTTGTACTAATAGGTCCACAATGGTGTGTTCTGTTGCCGAGATACGGCGATGGCCTCACACTAATCAAGGGGGAAGATCATCAGCATCCTCCGATATGCGTGTAAGAATGTTACGGGGCAATGCTTCGCGCTGACGGAAAGGATAGCCGCTGCACCGGTCATACCAGTTTTTTGTAGCCTACTGTATAGTAGTGCCATTATTACGATTTCAATTCACTTTCTCAGGCGGTGATGTAATACCAATTACTAGGGAGACACCCAGGCAAGGCGGAGACGGAGAGGATGCTGGCGTTGCAACACCTATAATTCAGTTTCTTCTAACGTGTTTTTCTGCTTCGTTCTTATTCTAATTTCCGGCATTATAGCTTGTAAAGACAAATTGGCAAAGGCACAAATAAATCTTAGTAAGGCTGGCGTTTTAAGGACAATGAATCATATCTGAAGATGCACAAAAAAATCCACGCAGTAGGTGGAAGTTCTTATTAGCGTAGTACTAAAATATTTATAATGCTGAAATTGAATTGTTTCTTTTAACTTTTAGGGGGGAAATGTGTTACAGAACATGAAAAACCCTGAATTGTATTTTGTCATTGTGTTCCACACACTTTGAAAAATACTTAATAATTTACATCAATTCAAGTGTTACTAGTTTTTTAAAAAAATCCTGCTTGATGTAATAATGTTTATAATATCGTATACAATGTTCTCAATGGTAGGAGCAAATGTAATCGGAATTAATAAATGAGAAAAATGTAAGTTTGCTTTACCATTGATTTTCTAAACGCCCTGTATACATTCTGGTAGCTTAATAGAAAAGTTTAATTGATGCTTTACAACATCACATATTAATTTGTGCCTGTATTTCAAATTAAACTTATATTAAAATGGTCTACACAAACAAACAGTGTTGCAATGCTTCCTTTCGTCGCGCATTATCACCCTACACCACATTTTTCTTTTCAACAATGAATACACAAATCATCAAGATTCGAACTGTTCTGTCATGTGGTGAATTTAAACCAAAAACTGTTGAATTCGAATGAAAATCTGTGAATTTCGCGACTTGAAAAGTAGCCTTCAGGAGGAGGGGAAACTGACGTTACCAGCTTTCAGAATTTTCGGTGTCTACTCGTACATTTCATATCTGTAATAGCATAATTTGCTTTGATGTTTGCAGATAGGCTCTCGGATGAGTGCGATATATAATTATTAGGTATATAATTCACGAAAAAGGGTAACGAAGATCCGGGCAACAAAGTAATGGAAAACAATAAAAGGCTTGAATATAACCAGGCGAGAAGTTAAAGCCTACCGACTATCTTTGTGATTACCTTAATGGCATGAGTCAGCTCTTTTGGATATTCTTAGAAATTAGTTTTAGCTCAGTTTAACTTGATATATGGGAACTGAGAACGTAAACGTATACAGGTTGCTTGTAAAATATGATGAGAAATTGAAACAGGAGATAGAGGACTAATATTAAGAGATCTCTCTGGGTGCCAGTCGACTTGAGGTTTTCGACTACCTTCGTCAGTAAAGTGACCGGACGGTTATCATCGAAATTTGTTCGTCAAACTGTCCGTCATTGACACTTGCTCATCAGGTACATAATATGATGTTTATATACAGGGTGTACCATTTAAAACTTTGCACCTGACTTATTTTGAACTACGTTCCAAAATATTAAAATTGCCGTGAACACGTCCATTTTGTTTTCGAGGGGGACACATTTTAACGTTAAATACAGACTCGCCAGAACAACCCCCTTCGCGGGGGCGCATTCAACTTTAGAATCTTAAATGACACTCTAGGTCGAGTGACACCTCATTCGAAAGTGTTTTTAATTCTGCTTGTCATGTAATTTTTTTTTCAATTTTAGTTCATCTGTGGTTGAAAAAAAAATGTTTACTTATGCTTAGGAATAAAAGACAATTTTGTATTAATCATTTAATTAATTGTTCAAAATGTCCGCCTCCCACTTCCATGCAATAATAAAAACGTTATTCAACATTTCGACAAACATTGTTAAGAATTTCGGGGGTAATTAGGTGGCCATTCTTCAATGATACGCCGCGCCGCCTGAGTTCTTCTAAAGACTGCGGCTGAGTGGCATAAATTTTAGACTTAGTCCTTTAAAAACTGACTAACTGCAACTGTAAAATGTGGAGGTGCGCCATCTTGTTGCAACCAAACATTGTCTTCTAAAATGTTATCATTATTTTCCATAGTTTCAACAATCATTGGATAAATGTAGTTATTAAAAAGCTCAAAGTACATATCAATTAATTAAATGATTAATGCAAAATTGTCTTTTATTCCTAAGCATAAGTAAACATTTTTTTTTTTCAACAACGGATGAACTAAAATTGAAAAAAATTACATGACGACAACCAGAATTAAAAACACTTTCGAACGAGGTGTCACTCGACCTAGAGTGCCATTTAAGATTCTAAAGTTGAATGCGCCCCCGCGAAGGGGGTTGTTCTGGCGAGTCTGTATTTAACGCTAAAATGTGTCCCCCTCGAAAACAAAATGGACGTGTCGCGGCAATTTTAATATTTTGGGACGTAGATCAAAATAAGCCGGGTGCAAAGTTTTCAATGGCACACCCTGTAGAACAGTTTCCCAATTGTTGTTTGAAATCTTTATTTCAGTTAATAGAATCAACATCGTGGATTCAATAAATACATTTTTAGATTCATCTAGCCAATACTTTTACGTTCAACTAAAATAATAGTGGAATATTAAACTAACAATACTTGTTGACATTTTTAAAAGGTTTAAAGGTTAAGTGAAGTCGTTTTTGAGTTTGCCATATAACCGTCAAAAACTGTTAATCTAACAGTTTTTGAATAAGTTTACCAGTTTTTTTTTCGATGCATCAATCACGTTGGCTAAGGACCTACCCTTTATCAACCAGTTGTACAAAATGCACTTACGCTTATACAAGGGTTATAAATAATATTGGTGTTTAGATATTGCATATATTAATAAAAAGTTTTTTACAAAAATACAGAAAAAAAAAATAGACAAAGTTGCGGTTTTTTCTTCTTATAAGATTTTTGTCTATGCCTATATTACTGAATTCGTATACTCAAAAATCATTGTGCACACAATAAATCATGAGTGAAAAAATAAACATCAAAACGAAAGAACTTATATTCGTCCTGAGGATAACTACGAATCTAACAAGTCTCGCGAACAAAATGGTCTTCCAAGAACGGCAGTATTTTTAATTCTTTAACCGAGAACGAATCCAGTTGACACAGATTCCGCCCAGAAAAAATACAGGTTTTGATATTGCAGATAAAGGAAATGGTGTCATTTTTGCTACTTCATTTAAAATCACCCTGTATATGTACAGTATGTCCACGATGATGCCGATTTTCTGACCACTCTGTACATGCAACATGAAAGCTCTGCATGTCAACCGCATTTTAATGACAAACAAACATTTTAATAAAAAAAATCCTTTTTCTCGTAAAACAAAAAATAAAAATGTTTTACTGTCCGTTCCTATCAAAGTAGTTAGGCCGATTCATGCACAAATTGAAATTATAATATACATTTCAATTCTAAGCAGCTTTCCCTTAATAACATATTTTCGTACTGTTAAAAACAACTGCAGTTTATTCTTAAACGATTTTTATATTTACCGATTTTCTGGTCTCCTTTTACATGCAACATGAAAATTCTCCATACCAACCGCATTTTAAAGACAAGCAAAAGTGTTAATCAAAAATGCTTTTTTTCCGTAAAATGAAAAATTTGAATGTTTTGATGGCGCCTTCACCATTTTTACATGGAATTCGATGCTGGCCTAAGCGAATATCTTCAGGTTTGATGCAAGATTTTCGATTTTTATTTTCATAGTTTTATTGGCAGAACGTTTCATGGTACAAACGGACATTTCACGAAAATGAAACGCGAGAAGGGGCGTTAGCCAGTGCATTCGTCTACAATCTCAAAACAAAAACCACATGCCTTAGCGGTGCACGCAATAAAATCCATCTATTTTAACTTTAAGCGGGACCCGTGCATGTGCTGTCTGACGTAAATGAGTACGGACTAATGTTGCCGGCGTCTATATTGCATATAGACAAGTGCAAGTTGAATGACATTTCAATTAGTATTTTGTATTTGAAAATAACGGTGATAGGGGAGACCAGGTACGAAAGTAACATATTTTTGTAAAGCCGGATAAATAAAAAATTAACAAAGTTATATAAATTTACTTACTATAAGTCGTTTCCTTGGCATTTTATGTAGGTATAGAAGAAAAATAATGTTGAACTAATTTAAGTTCATATTGATGTACAATTAACAAAAAAGTAGAGAGTGTACGTCGTTACAACCTACCCAATGGTATGGGTCAAAAGTAACAGAACATGGGGACGTTTGTAACATATGAATAATAGGTAACAACTAGGTATAGAAAGTTAGTATTTACAAGGTATTTGTTTATTGATTATACCTATATAAAAGTAAGTTGTAGTGCATGTACATAATATATTTTTATTTGAAAAAAAATAATAAAAAATAAAATAATGAAACAAAAATATAAAATAATAATAAAATTTTTTTGGTAATAACAGAGAATCCTATCTCTATCTGGCTTTTGCACGGTTCTTACGCCAGACTCGTCCATATTCCATATTTGAGATGGACCAAGTTTTTCCCAATCCATAACAATCTTTCCCACGATCTGTTGTTCGTTGTCTTTTGTTAGACATCCTAAATAAAGAGAATGCATTTGTATATTCCCACACAGTATAACAAATACTGAAGTAATTATCTGAATATCTACAGAATTATCATTTTAAATATGACAAATCTGATCATAGGTATTAAATATGAGGGACGGTTGTAACATGTTACAATGGTCCCCCTATGGCATTGTTACAATCGTCCCATTACGCATTTTTCACGCGATTGACAGAATACTTGCTTACAATTTTTTTTAACGACTATTTTTAATTAAAATACCATGCTTAGGTTATAGCCAATATTGGTATTAACTGAACAAGCCAATAAAATAATTCAAAATAACGTTCAGTTCTAGGATTATGACAGAGTAAGATAAAGAATGAAAACTTACTTTGCATATCATTTTGCACCGTGCAGGTCTTAACTCGAACTAAAACACACCATGGATATTGTTGTTCAAATAAGTTAATGTAGATTTCACTGCCGACTCTATGATGATATAATATCATAGACAAACCTCTTTAGAAAGACAATAGGCTTACTGTTACAACCAACTCGTGTTACTTTCGTACCCGGTCTCCCCTACTAAATATAAGGTTAACTATGACTAGTACAAAGATTTTAACCACTTTCTCAGGGAGGCCTAAGTGAGAATAAAAAAATTATTTCGGAATTCTATATCGATGTTTAAAACATGGAGCAAAAACCCCTTTTCTTCCGGATGATCGGCGCCTATGATAACCACTGTTCGAGATGGTTTCGAACTGTACGGTCATTTTCGCGGTTGATAATTGTAAAAGCAATGCAATTAAACATTGTTATTACTAATAATATCTAATAGATATTAGATAATCCGGATCGTTGCATTTTCATCAGCGTTGTAAACTGCCACAATATTTTTATACATTACAGGTCAGGTACTTTTGGAACAAATAGTATAACATCGTTAAAGAAAAATGATATCTAAATCTTATATTATATAACATTACAATATCTTTGTCAGGAAATATAATATGCCGATGGTTTGGCATGACATTGTTGTGCTGATGGTTGCATAGCTAAGACAGCGAAATTTAAATTCGTGTCTGGCGAGCGGCCATGGGCGTCGATGAATAGGAGTTTAATATACTTTACGAAAAAAATGCTTACTTTATAAATAATTTCGAAATTTTTTGAGAGACGATTCCGTTAATTCTTATTTTTCTCTAAAAATATTTGCCCGTACTTAGTCATCTCTGTATATTCGATTTTTTTTCCGCATTAACCTCTTGCAAAAAAATATTGGCAAGCCTTGTTTCTAATACCTAGAATTATAAATATTTACATCATTCAAAAAATGTAATAAATAATCATAATTATGAAAAATAATTGTACATTTTATAGTAACATTTTTCGGATATTCTTGTTTTAATTTGGTTTGAAGGCTTCCGCGACAGGTTGATTTATGGTTGACCAATTTCTTGATGTTTCGAGAGACATATCCACAGAAAAAAATCGAATCTGTATTTAAATATACAGGGTGATTCATTAAGAATGGGCAATCTCTGAACTGGAGATACTACACACCAAAATATGGCGATTGAGCCAAATATGCCTTATGCGAATGTTGCTGGTTTAAAAAATACAGGGTGTTCAATGCTAGAATTTTATTTTGAAATATCTCAATAACTTTGAAACCTGTCGGAGTATTAAAAAAATGACACAATTATGTTTTTTGGTACGGCAAATAAGAGTTTTTAACTAATTTTGACGTCACTAGTAGAGGGCGCCACTTATGGCACAGCATGTTTCTTTTAAATGGCAGAACTTTTTTGCTGTTTAGTGTATCCATCTGTCTATTGAAACAATCGATTCTCTTACCTGTTGTATCTAAAAAACGTATACCTTGTTGAAGTCGTTAGGAGTAACAGTTTTCGAAATAATCCTATTTGAAATATTCAGTGCACCGATTGAAAACTGTTATCGTTTCAGGTAAAGTGCCTTTTCTACTGAAAATACAGCAACATTTTTCTTGAAAAAGTTGTTCAGAACGGTAACGTGCAAAAGAAGATATTTCTGATATTTCTCATTTCCAAACTAGTGAAATACCTTCCACGCAACGAAATATTAAATAGTCGATTATGTTAAGTGCATTCGCTTACAAATGAGTCCCTTGTTGTAAGCGTAATGCGGTGCAAACATAAAACTGCACGATTTTAATTACTTTGTTAAAAGATTAATTCAGAAAGATAACTAAACCACTTAATTGTATAGTGATAGTTTTATGACGGTGTTAATTGTGCTGTCAGCTTAGTGCTTGAATTTGTTTACGTGCTTCAGATATTTTTATAAATAATTCTGTACTTGAAGAAAGTTAGAGGAATTGAATCATAAAAAACGGATCAGGTGTGTTCATGCGATATGTCGTGCAAATTCAATTATAATGCCTTATGATCTAAGTACTAAATTGTTAAACACAGATAATAGCCTTTTCAAGGCTATATATTGTCTGGCATGTCGCAAACGGATTGATGATCAATTTTGGCAAATATTTATTTAGTAGAGAAAACAGTTAAGTAAATAAATATTTGCAAACATTCGCAAATATGTAACCTTAGAATGATTTTTCTTGTCAATAAAAATTTTGAATTATGTACAGAATGATTCTAAATGCTGCGGAAACTAGAGGTCAAAACCAACCAATTCTAACCTCTAGAAGAAGGCTTTTCAGGCTTTCTTTGCGAATGCACTTAAATAAAGCAAATGTCAACAAAGAACACAAGTTTTTCGTACGATCGGGCATCATCGACGAGAGTTCGGAGATAGTTGAATGCGGCGGTCATTAGGACGCTTATTTTCTCGCAATATAATAGTGGTATTTTTAAAGTTTACATTGAAAGGAATAAATTTATTGAGTAATATTCTACAATATTTGTATTTACATAAATAGTAAAATATCTCCCCCTCATTCTAATTCTAATCATGAGATGAGCCCGAGTCGAGAGACTTGTGTGGTGGATTGGTCAGGAATGACTTACGTTGGTAGGCTCTAACCACCATTCAGTGCAGGAATGAGGGAAACCTGCAAAACCTCATTAATTAGGGGATGGTCAAACGCCAACCGGTATCAATCACTTTTATGTACAGAGTAAAATATGTTCCATTTTTATGAATGTCAAGATATATCACGTTGTCGTATAAGCAATAATATGTAATTTCTTACTTATGTTTTGTTTTTTAAATATAAATTCAATATGACTAGTGTGATATGCGGATGTCAAAACTCAAATAGACAAGTGATAAAGCTAATGAAATATTGAATTGCTTAATGTAAATATGAATGTACTTTACATTTTTTAACATAAAAAAAATTGTTTAATTTTCAAAATATTTTAACTAAATGAAATTTGAGGAATAAGTACATGATTCGTTAACTACAAATAATAATAATAATAATATCTCTACCCCTCATTCCAATCACGAGGATTAGCCCAGAAGTCGAAGACTTGTGCGGGAGAGGGGGCGGCATATTATTATTAAGCAGGCCGCATTTGCGCCCAGGAACGACTTACGTTGGTAGGCCCTAACCACCATTCAGTGCAGGAATGAGGGAAACCTGGAAAACCTCATTAATTAGGGTGGTAGTCAAATGTCAACCGGTATCAATCTCTCACATTGACCCAAGCCAACATTCTTCCACGAATAACTTTATATATAATCGTATATGTAATTTTGAAGTGTTTCATATAATCATTATCAATTACTTCAATATGTTTTAACTAAAAATATACTAGATTTGTGAATTATAAATAACGAATAACTTCATTTGTAATCATCATTCGTTATTCGAATGACGATGAGTATTTTTTTTGCAAGAGGTAGACAACCTCTTGACGTTGTCTGACAACTCTCTAAACAATTTCCAGTGTTATCAATTTCGGATTAAATGTGTGTGTAATTTATAAATAAATCGACTTCATTCGCAACAAACCACAGGTTTATGACATGATTAGCCACAACCTAAATATTTTCATACCGCTATATTACGTGTGCGATATGTGCGAGTAAATATTATATTAAATTATAATTATCCCGTACAAAAAATGTTCTACTTTCATTTTCAATTCGTACGCTTAAATCGTTAAATTAGTAATTATTTGCCGATACATTAACGGTGTTGTATAAGCAATGTGTGGGAAATATTTTAAAAGCTTTGCTTTCGCATAATACTCTTATTTTTAATGGATCATTTTAAATGTTTGGTAGAAAAATAAAAATTGTACGTTTCCACAAAGTTTATGTTTATTCTATCTCATGTGCTTCTCAAGCATTCTTATAACCTGCATAGTAAAAGACTAGTTAGAAGTGAATAAATATATAATTTAAGCGTAATTAATAGCAATATTATATCAGATGCGACCTTGTAGCTTGGAAAAACATAATTGCCTATATTTTAACTAGAAAGTCGTTAGCTTGGAGGACATATTTTTAATTTGATGTGGTTATAATTAATCCGGATTTTAGAGAAGCTAACGAGTCACGTCGATTTTAGATTGTTTTATTAAAAAATTCCTTATTCAAGTCAACAATTAGCAGATATAAAGTAATGTACGGTAATGCGAGTATGATTTTAATATCATCTGTCGTTTGTATTGCGAATTGAAATTCTCAAAGACAACAGTCGAAATTCTATAAGGACCGTGGACAAGAAAGACCGCAACGTGCGTCAAATAGAGAGAAAGGCATCTTGTTGAGGAGAACCGGAAAACTCTCGAGCCGTAATATGACGTATGTTAGGAAGCAGTTACTGATTTTGATCCCCCCTGTTAACTTTTGTTGTTAAAAAGATACAGTGTCAAAGTTAAAATTTTATTTTCGATATTTGCAAATAATATTTTAAAAAATTCAAATAGTTTTTGGGGGGCGAGAAATTTAAATTTGTTTCTTAATTTTAACTGTCACTAATAGAGGGCGCCAGTTATTACACATCGTGCTTCATTTAAATGGCAGAATTTTTTTGCGACTTTGTGTATACTCGTACATTCGATTATCGATTTTTCTCTTTTTTATGTGAAAAATGTATACATTGTTGAAATCGTTAGGTGTAACCGTTTTTGAAATGATCCTATTTGAAATGTTATATTATAATAAGTTACTGTTTAGTATTATTTAAAATAGGAATGACCTCATATAACTATAACTTTTTTCCCCTTGCTATTACAAACGAATTTTTTTTTCTATAAATAACTAAAGACGATTCTCTATAACAAACAACCCTCAGATTTTTGTGTTATAAATGTCATGGAGGGGGGGGGGTGAGTTTTCTCAAGGTCATATAACATCCTTTTGAAATATTACTACAAATGAAAAAAATGTTACATAAACAACTACAAACGATTATCTATAGGGATAACAAAGAAAAAATTGAATTTTTGAAAATTGGGTGCCAGATTCACATAACCAATAAATACACCGAGTAAAAACTGTTTTGCGCACACATCGCATTCTTTTGTTGTCAGGAATCTACTCTTGTTTTGTTGGGTTTTTGCCACACTTCTGAAAAAATTATAAAGATTAATTAAATAAGCCCTTGCGCCAAACGGACCAGTCAAGGGCTACTTTTGAAACTAAGTGTGCCTAATCAAAAAATCTCACACTGAAAAAAGCAGATAAGTAAAAAATAACAAAAACCACATCACTATCGCGCACTTCCGTATTATTGACGTTTCGAAAAACTCTGTTTTCGTTCTCAAAATAGCGATTATTTTGTTGAACGGAGATAAGTGTGTGTCAAACTATTCAGTAAACATCGATCATTGTTGGCTACAGTTGTATCAAGAAGAAGTAAGTAACAATAAAATAAAAATCATTTAACATCTCTATGGAAGCAGATAAACAAATTTTAAACTGTCAAACTTGACATACGTTTAATATTTTTGCTGCTATTTTGAGAACGAAAACAGAGAGTTTTTCGAAACGTCAATAATACGGAAGTGCGCGATAGTGATGATGTGATTTTTTACTTATCTGCTTTTTTTCAGCGTGAGATTTTTTGGTTAGGCAAACTTAGTTTCAAAAGTAGCCCTTGACTGATCCGTTTGGCGCAAGGTCTTATTTAATTAATCTTTATTATTTTTTTGGAAGTGTGGCAAAAACCCAACAAAACTAAAGAAAAACTAAAATTATGCCACAAATAAACAGCTTCAGACAAAATCGACTCTTGCTCTATGTTGCATTAATTTCGGGACACCCTGTATGAGCGTCTAGAGTACCACACCGACCCTGTTAGCAAAAGTTCTGTACTAATTAATTAAGTTTTACACTAAATCACTTTTTTTTGCTAATGAAGTTAGGTGTTTCAAGGATAAAAGCACCTTATTTAACAAAAAATATGACTTACATATTTCCTGCAACTTTTAATCTGCTGAATTGTAAGCTGATTATAAAAAGGTCAATTGAAAATACCCAGATTAAATACTGAAATAAAATGCTTACCTAAATGTGTGTTAAAAAATTGATAATGAATGGTTAAATTACTTTTTTCACGGCTTTTAAAAAATCTGGAAGTCTTATACAGTGTCCTCCTTGTTCAAGTGAAATGGATAAAGTAAATTTATAAATGTCGACATGAAAAAGTATGCTGGATTATTTCATATGTATAGTACAGTTTGATTATTTTGATGTCTTGTAGCAATTATTCTTTGTGTTATCAAATTGTACTGAAAATACATAGCATAGCTATTGTTTTGTTATTTATTTTTTATTTATTTTTGCGTTTTACGTAAGCAGAAAATAATCAGCTTAGCTGACTGTTTACTTGTCCAAACAATCTTAATAGATTTTTTGCATATTGTAATGATTAAAAATGCTTGTTTATTACTTTTACTAGGAACATTAATAAATACTCATATGACTATAATTATAATCAAAGTAATCTGGAACAAGTTTCTGAAACAACTTGTGTATTGTCATATACCAAAATGTAAATTCTGGGGACATATTTTTCCTTTGTCTGGATTAACTAATGGTACTAAAAGCTTAAAATTGAAAAATGCTTTACTTTGGCGTTTCAGTCATTCGCGTTCGACTGCTCAATATAAACTGACTCCAGCGGCGAAAATGATCTGCTTATATAGGTTTTTAGGGTTCTAGAAGTTTTCGGCGGTCTCGAGAATCAAATAGAATGTAGCCGAGAATGTTCCAGAAAACGTCAAAATAAAGCCATCACAAAATTATAAATTCTAACATAAAGGGAAACGTAATTTACAAACTAACGAGGTAGGTGAGCTTCAATTATAAATTGTAACGTAAACATAACTAACAAACTAAAAAGGTAGGTGAGCTTCAGTAACAATAGGAACTTTTTCCTTATATACCCTTAATATTTAGATATAGTGAATTTCAAATACCAAACTATCGTTGATAAATCCCTATTCTTGTTAGTCATCCTTTGAGTGTGAAATGCTTTTAGCTCCTTCTGTTGACAAATGATTGCCTCAGCCGAACTCGGATTACCTCTAATCCCTAGCAACGACGGACCACTTTTTAGAGAAAACGGCAGAAATCTCCGACGGCTCAGCAGCCAATTCAGTTTTTTGTTTCTGCCATTGCAATGCGCTGATTTCTCGGTTGGTTAGGTTCCCGATGTAAAAACCCAATTATATTTAATTAAAACTATTCAGCATTACTGCTATTGAAATCGATTTTTATTTTTGAACGCTTTTACTGCCGGTTGTTTTGATTTCACGTGAACAGAGCGAGTCCTGGTCGGGCGGGATGCTGGCCTTTTTATTCTCTAACTGCCGTGCTTCCTGCCATCAAGCCGAGATCGGTAATTGTGACAGTAAATACACTCTATTGCCGTTTTACTATATACAAGGTGTAACGGCCGTATTACAAAATAATTAAACAATTGAATTCACATCTTCTAAAACAAATTATTTCTGAGGTATCATAATCCTTCCAAAACGGGATATCAAACAATGTGCCTCAGATGAAGTTGAAATAGTTGGCTAGAACTTGGCAGCTTGGTTCGATGTTATTTCTTAAATATTTTCCTCTTCCTCACTTCAAGTCTTGTTTGTGCTACTTTATTCAACGTCTACGTTTATGACATTACTGGTATTGTCTCTGTCTCTCTACTTGTCTCTGTTTTATATAGCCTTATCTTTGTTTGCTTAGAAATATTTTTATTTCTCAGTGGTTTATTTCTCTGGACACCTGCTACACATTTATTTCCTGACATTATTCTGGCTTCAATTTCTTCCTCTGTTTTCAGATTTCTGGCAAATATAGTTCCTAAATATGTGAATTGTTCTACTTCTTCAAACCGGTATGTTTTTCCTCAATTTGTGTCAATTTTCTATTCTTCTTCCGTCCATTCCATGTACTTAGTTTTCCCCTCATAAATATAGTATATGGTTATATTGTTTACTTTTACCCTATTCTCAATCTTTTTGAATGATATGTTTATTTTTTTGCTGATTCCCAATTCTTCCGAAACAGTATAGTTCTTTTCTTTTTATTTTGTTGCTACTCTACAAATAAAACTGCGGTTGCTTAATTTTTCGCAGAGTGAAAACTTGTCTACTGTACTTTTTCACTGTCTCAATTTTATCCTCCGCTTTTGTTACCAATATTGGTGGTTATATTTTATGTTATATTTAGCAATGCTATTCCCTCACAGCTCTGGCATGTCCCTCTTATCACCTTTTTTACGTATACGCAAATTACTGCTTCCACCCATTCCTTTGATAGTTCTTACTTTTCCAAAACCTTTCATAATATTTTTTGCAAATGCAATATTTAAATAGTTTAGCGGTCGCTTTGTTACTTCCTGGGTTCTTATTATTTTTCAGTTTTGAAATTATTTCTTTAATTTCTTTTTTACTTCGTTGGCAACATATTGTCTTCTTCTGCATTGCTATTGCTTTCTGGCCTCACAATAGTTGCCTCATGTAAAATTATACAATTTTCTTAAGTGATATTCTATGTAATGTTAGGCAACAAAAATTACACCTTTGGTAACAACTGGCACATAAAATTCCTTAAAGACAAAATAACAAGATGTTACAAAAAAGACATTCTCTCTTCATTTGTTAGTCACTGTACGTGGTTTAAAAACCCGATATCAATTATCGTAAAAAGGCTAGCTGCTTTAAAATAATGAGTACTTATTAATATTTTTTTGTGAATAGAATAGATTGGAATTTCGAAATGACACTCTTTTAGGCACTACCTAGTACCTAAAAGTAAAAATGAAACAATAAATTATAGTTTAAAGAAACTAAAAAAAAACACGCTTTAATAGCAAAGCGAACTAAAAAGTAGAAAATAATTTTGAAGTATCAAGAGCAATAGTATTACAGCAATAGAAAATTCCGACAATAAATTACGACTAATTAATTGGGAATAAAATTAAATTAGAAATTAAATTATTAATAAAGTAATTCAATTATAGCAAAAAAAGCGTGGGGTAGTTCGCTTTGCTATTAAAGCGTGTTTTTTAGTTTTTTTAAACTATAATTTATTTTCTTAATTTTTAGTCTCATTTCACGGCGGAGATTCTGCGCAGGCCATTGCACAAGTGTGTACTTCATGCGTATAGGTATATGCGCATAAAACTTCAACTAACTACTGACACAAACGTGCAAGCACTTTCCTACGTTGCGAAGTAGGAAGTAGCCAAAATAGAAATGATTGACAGTATAATATTGATAGCATTTGAATATTTTTAAATTATCAAATTTTTATTTATTTCTAAAATTTTTTAATTTTGATTTTTTATTTCAATTATCAAAATTATTTTACAATGAGTATTATTAATATTTTTAAAGAATTTTAAAATGTAATTTTTCTCAAAATTTGTATGAAAAATTAATAAATTTTATTTAAAAACTCCAAAATAAAACACGCTTTTGAAATTTTGAATTCTTTTTTTCGAAATTTTAATTTTTATTTCAAAAATTTTGCAATGAATTCCGACAACATTACGACTAATTTTGAATAAAATTTTTTGAAATTAAATTTTCAAAAGTTTAAATTCAAACTTTCTGTTGATATTGTTCAGTTACATTCATTCATTATTTTCTTGAAGTTTATTGATTTAAAATTAAATCAGAAACTTATTTTTTAACTATTCCTATTATTTTTTTCTCAATATCTCAAATTATTTTAACTATTCCTATTATTTTTTTCTCAAAATCTCAAATTATTTCAAAATAATTTGCAAAATATATGTTGAAAAGTTCCGTAACGACATCTATCGTATCATAATCGTACCATTAATTTTCATTAAATATACTCTAGTGGTACGAATTCTCTTTAACACGCTTTTTACTTCTACTATTAGTACAGAAGAATGTCATTATTGTCATTTACCATCGTTCTGTGGATTGTATACACTTAACCTGCAAACAAAACTAAATAGTTTTTTTTTTCTGATGATCCTAGTCAGGACATTAGAACAAAGTTATTAAATAATTGTATTGTCATCAGTCCTTGACCCCTGTGCAAATTTTCAAGCTGATCAGACTTCTTGAAATTGGTGAAAATTACGCTGAAAGATTCCGTTACATACATACATACATACATACAGGTGAAGCTAATATAAGCGTGTTAAAAACAATGAAAATGTTTATTATAAATGTTAAAGGTACAATTATGTAAATTGTTTAAAAGTGTCATGTCCCTTTCAGAATCTGCCAACATTGTTGCAGAGCGCCGGAAGCAATGGCCAGTGTATTCATTGGCGTTGGGAAGTCCAAGGAATTCCGCTATCTTTTTTGGCATACCTTCAATAATTGTATTGATTCCAACTGGCAGGGTACAGCATGTATTACTTCAATATGTCAAGAATTCTGTGTTCGAAATTTTGATACTAATAAATGACTGACAATCTTTTATGACAGCTACTGTCAAAAATGTGATTTCTTCCTTAAATTAACGATTAAAACAATTTTGGCTAACAGGAAAGTTTATTTGAGTTTGTCGCATGTCGCTGTTACTGTATATCAAAATTGAAATACGTTTCTTCTATAGATGATTTTTATTTATTAATATACCCGACATCTCTAGAAGTATCTCCAACATAATATCGGTCGAGGGTCGCAAACTTGAGGACGGCTGAATGAATCACGGCGACAACGTCGACCCGAAATCAGTCCAAAATATCCGTGCGAGTGACTTTCACGTAACGCGAACATGTGCGGTTATTAGGTGCTTGTTTACTCGTGTCAAACAACAACTAATAATTCGGTCTTTTGTTCTGTTCGGCGATCACAGAGTGAACGACCGAAACATCTGACCTAGAAAACGAAACCGCCGCCTAACCGCATCGGGATCCAGAAGTCCATAAATCGGAGCATCGACAACGCTCCATCCAGTCATTTAACAAATAACGATCGGCCAATAAATAGTATCGCGGATCGTGACGTAAGAATATCTTCAGAGACGGTGCACGCAACTGCGGTGATTACAGAAACGGTAGGAACAATTACTTTTTTAACGACTGCCAACGAGTGGTGTTTTTTATCTTGTGTATCTTCCGTCATCTGTACGATTGCATCCAGAAAAGTCGTCTGTAGCAACAATTGAAGAATACAAGTAGTAAAGAGTTCCAATGCTGGCTGAAGTATCGGTAATCCACAATGTATTATTAAAGAACATATCAAATCCCAGGAACTTAATCACTAGAAAGAACGCACAGAATGAAGTCAACTAAGGACCAAATTAATTATTGGTGAAATGCAGACTTTATAGTCACTGTTGCAAGGTGCCTTGGTCGTCAAAAATACTTCTTTAAAAAGTGATGACAATGACAATTTATACTAGTTGCGAATTTCTTGCTGGAACAGTGGATTGTGGATGGAATGAATGACGAAGCACGGAACAAATATAATAAATGACCGATCACAGCGACATTAACATTCTGAAGTTCTAAACTATGATAACAGTGATAACACAGATTTTAAATTATAGTTAGGTTATACCAAAGATAGAGACAACTGTCCATACAATTATAGGTTAATGTTAGATGCCAGACTATCGGTTTACGAAGAATCCGCAAACTTTTTAAACTGTCAGCAAATTCATCTTGATCGTGCTGGAACAGTAGATTAGGAGTTATGGATTCTAGTTGCATTCTTGCTGGAACGCTTACATCCATACTGCGCATGCCTCTGATAGTTATCGACAGTTGCAGACTGTTGCATTACTGATGATTATGTATTAGGTACTACTTACACTTTCAAGTGTGTGAGTATTGTTTAATGACCTGAGACCATAAAAATGTTGTGTGGATGAATCTCGAAGAGAAATTATTTTTCAGGAATATGACATTGACTACAATCAAGAAGGATAATACCTCTTCTTGATTTCAATTGGTTTAAATATCTTTTATGCCTTGGATTTAGTAGATAGGATAGAATATCTGCCAGATGAAAAATACCCTTAATCAAGTGACTTACGGTATTTCTAATATCAATCAGGTGTGCATTTTATTTTTAAATTTACCTATAAAATATAGAACCCACGTAGTTCAGGATTCTTAAATGTAGAATCCTGTCACGTGACTTAAGGCAGATTTGTTGCAACAACTTTAATGTTGAGGAAGTCGACTTTAAATCTCCATCTACCCACCATCAAATTTATTATTTCTACAACAAACAGCGACTAACGAATGTAATAAATTAGACACATTGTACGGAAATCACTACTACACTACAACATTTTTGTGGTTCGATCAGCAAAACCAATTTAACTTGTCAAATCCTTTGACAGCTCCTGATGTATCTATGCATGTAAATTTCACGCATCGGCAAACCCGTCACGTAACTGTTTCAAACAAATCGTTATCGAATTCATTTGAAAAATATACATCCGTCACCTTCTGGTCTTAAAGTCTGAAATGTGAAACCAATCAGTTTTTTATTACTCTACTCCTTTAATTGCCCGTATGACATTCTTTCCGATATCGTGTCCCATTAGACAGTCATTAGTTTACCGTGGCATCTTCATGCAAATTGCCTACCGATATTCCATGTTAACGACCCCGTTTAAGTTGCTTACAAACAATGTAGGCTAATGGATGCAGCGCTGTTTCTTAATTGGTCGTGGTACTTTGGCTGAGGATGCCAAAAGGGCATTTCAACTACTCGTAAACAGTATAATCAGTTTACTTGATTCGCGTAAGTTGGACGAACTTGACTTGGTGAAGCTACAAACAGTTTATGATGTACTGTAAGGCAGAGTCAGGAATGGCGAGTTGCATGAATTTTATATTGGTTTGAAATATAATCCAGCGTAATTTTTCAAACATATTGAAATGTCAGAACATGTGTCGGGCGGCAATAATCACATAATAGTTAAAATATTAACATTATTAAATTGCCATGGAATGTATAAACAAAACCACGTGGTCGAAAACGCGGTTTGTTTCCATGGATACAGATGCAGGTTACAGTGAGGTAAACAGACGTTTGTTTCTTACATTTTAGTAGTATAGTTTTTGTGGCATTTGTGGGTCATAGCACCATCACCACCATCATGCTGGAACCAGAATCTGGACATCAGGCACGTTTTTCATTAAACATTTGGATGGGTATTGTAGGTGACAGGTTTCTAGGTCCTGTTGTTTTACCAAACCGATTAACAGGCGCTGCTTACCTTAACTTTCTGCAGAACACACTGTATGAGTATTTGGAAGACATTCCTTTCAATCAGAGGCAACAAATGTAATTCCAGCATGATGGTGCTCCATCTCATTTAAACCAAACTTTTCCACATAGATGGGTAGGAAGAGCCGGACCTGTTTTATGGCCTCCAAGATCGCCTGATCTGAACCCTCTAGACTTCTTTGTTTGGGGATATTTGAAGACATTAGTGTATGGTACTCCTGTAAATAGCCTGGAAGAGCTGCAGCTACAGATTAATCAAAAGTGTCAAGATATCCAAACCAAGGAGGGCGTTTTCGAAAGAGTTGGAATATCGTTGAGACGAAGATGTCGTGCCTGCTTGGAAATGGAGGCAGGGCACTTTGAACATCTTCTGTAACTTTGTTTTCTGTTCGTTAAAAGCTTCCTTTGTCGGTTTATTTCTAATAAAATAAAATGTTTGAAAAACGAATAGTGGTCCATATCGCCGCAACCGTTACTTTGCGGACCCATGTTTATTAAGACTTTTCTGCTTATTTTGGTTCATACTGTTACCTCCTGAAATATTTTAAAATCTTTTTTTAACACCCTGTATACCTACTATAAATACTGTGTGCCATAATTATAGTGGTGATGTGGTGAACTTACGGTATTGTTAAACGTGAGTTATTCCTTTGTTTACAATATAGATCCGTTCTAGAGAATTACAGCGGCAATGCTGTTGGTAAATACCAGTTAGATGGTTTTACTTCAGGTATTTATCAAATTATGCCATCTGATTTATTTTAATTTGAAAAATAATAAGTAAAAGTAATGATTAATGATATTATATATTTTTCTTTATTTTAAGTACATTTTTATTGATATTTCATTTCTCCTTAAACATGTTTAAAAAATACCTTATTTATTACTTTTGTTTATTATGTTTTCAGAATAAAACAGATAATTTAATGTAGTGCTCAGATAGCAAAATTTTATGAATGTCTCAAATAACACATCACGTAAATGATAGGAGCAAATACAGAACATGTTATTTGGATTCGGAATGAAGCGCCGAATACAATAAATGAGAAAAACAACTAATTTTTTTCTATGAAGTTAAACCTACCCTGTATTTCCAATTAACCTTACATTAAAATGGTCTTCACAGACAAACAATTTTACAATGCTTCCTTTCGTCGCGCATCATCGCTCTACACCACCTACACTTTTCATTTTTTGCACGGTGAAATATTTTTTATTAGGCTCTATATTTCTCCTATTTCCCCGGTGAAATTCACTTTCTGTGTCCATTTTACAAGTCTATTTTGCACCTTTATTCAATACTAACGTCTGTTTTACACAATAACATCTAATAATATTGTTCAGTTAGTAGCTGAATTTTCGACGTCGCTCTGAAAGTTTAAGAAAAAGTGTGTTTCCAACGATATTTTGACCTTAACGAATGAGAAGAATTGTATCGCTTGAAACATATTCTACTTACTTAAAAGTTGTTTCGGACGTAGTACAGATTTATAAAATATTATATCAATCAATCAATCAATGTAAAGGGGACCTGGTCGACACAGAGTAGGTATTTATTCTGGTAAATAAAGCATAATGATCCGTGAATGAAATATGGAAGTTATCCAACTTGGGGTGCTTTAGCAGTTTCAGTATAGGCATTATTAACTGAAGCGTTATGGTAGGGGTAGACATTAGTGGTGGGTAGAAAATGTGATAAAATTAGTGTTTTACATATAAGTCAAATCTTTAGATAAGTAGTATTAGTTCGTGTCTACAATTTCTCATATCAGTAGTTGCAGAATATTTTTTACAAATTACGAATTTTACACAAATTTGTTGACATCTTTTGTTAATATTTATACCCGACTTGGGAACATTAAAAACTGTATTTGTTTTTAAATTTTACACTAGAAAATGTCATGCATGAAATTGATTGAATCTTAAACTCTTAACCAGTTGGAACAAATTTTTAATTCAAGATAAGAAAAAAAGGTCCTGTTTTCCTCCTCCGAAGGTTGGAATAACAAACAGGGGAAGTTACTGAAGCGTGGCATCTTATTTGAAGTAGTTAGCACGGTTTCCAATAATTTACATTAAAATTGTTTCGAATCCCGTAATTGCGCGGTAGTACGGAATTACTGTCGACATTATTGCCTTTTAATGTTCTTGCGGAAAACTTATTTTTAGTGACACTAACAATAATCCGAGTAGTAAAACAACTACCGCTACTGTTATGTAAGCAAATCTGCGCATTGCCGTATTTCGAAACGAAAGTAAACCATTTCCGAGTATTAAATTAAGTAAAATTAACTATAGGCTAATTCAAAATGATCTGAAAATTCGCAACATGCATTGGGAAACAATTCACTTAATTCACATACAATTATAGATATAGACCAATAACATAACTGGAAGGCACCGCCACTGATGACAACCCCAGAATTGATGCTAATAATTCATGAATTTTTCTACGGATCGCATATTTTCCGTCGTTGTCAATTTCTAATTTTTATTTACAACCATATGTAATGTTGATATTTCATACTTACAGTAAATTTGAAAGAAACATATTTCTGACATTACTTCGGACGCAAACGATTGTCACTTTCAACCCAGGTAAATGTCAACATCCAGTGAATAACCAAAATGTTTGTTTCAAAATATATCTTATTGTACATTAAAACATTCTCAACAAATTTTATTCACATTAAGTATTACAAATTATTTTACTAAATTAATTGTAACATTCGATTGGTTATAAGCGGCAACAGAAATTGTTAATCCATGCTGAACATCCTGCGTAGAAATGGTAAAGTTTTTAGTAGTGGAGTTTTGTGGCGATTTTCACTTGAGAATCTGTAAACTTGTCGACGTACCCTTCCGCTACGGTGGAAGATTTCCATCCTCCTAATCTCTTCAACAGGAGAATGTCACCACCGCTATTTACCTATAGTGTGGCTGCCATTGTTGGGAAGCAGTGTCCCGTGTATGTTTCACAATGCGGAAGCTTTAGATACACAGCAATTTTGGAAAATTGACATCGAATTATGGCCAAATGGCTGGCGAGTGATTTTACTGAATCTGAATTGCAGAAAGAAGTTTTCATCTAGAACGTCTAAACGAAGTTCCAACATAATATGTTTTAATTATCGTTAGTCATTCTTCATTTCTCACTATAAATACACTCTTGATTGGCAGGTTTTTGATGGTGGAATTTCGATGTGAACGGTATGTTGTATTTACATTTTTTTCTGAAAATTTGGCAAGAAATCTATTCCTGACATTTAACTATTTAAACTTGACTCACCCTGTAAATATGGATTGCTAAACGTAAACTCCTGTTCTTCTCTCGCATTGTTGAAATGTGGCGTTTGAAAAACCATGCTATTTTAAACTGAAATTAATATTCCGCCTCCTAACGTTCTCTATATCCGGTATCGGTAATTAAATGTGGGCGATACCGAAACTTAGCAAACCACACTTAGGGAAGCTGTGCGGAAAATAGCAAATCAAGTAATAACTAAATTAGGTCCGAAATCGAAAATGCATTAAAGTTTCAACGTGACTACCCCAGCTGTTGGATAATGAATCAGTAGGTGTTTGGCATTATGTTAGAGCGATTTGAACGCTTACACTTAAACTCGAGGAGAATTGGCAGTGTAGGTTGTGTAAATCTACATAAGATACAAGACATTCGTTCACTATCGCATATGAGTTCATTTTTGTTTAGTCGTCAGTGGCATATACAATGAGTGTGGAAGATTTGATTTTGTCGAGTAGGAATTTGAGATGCCCCAACTCTATTTCGAAATATAGACACCATTGCAAAATTATAAGGCTCTACGCTATTTTGCATTTGTAATATTAATAATTTAATGGAAAATAATCAGTGCATACGCCATTCCTTTCCTTAAATTAGTTAAATATTTTCGAGAAGTAGCTAGTAAATATCGAAACTGTCAAAATGTTTGTTGATTTTTGTTTTACGTCAAGAATAACTAGATTACCTATATATTTAAATGATTGTATTTTTTAATTTTATGGGTTATTCTTCAAATAAAATAGTATCACAATAAAATGCTTGCTGCCGGGAATTGCCTCGCGAAATTCAGAATTTTATATGGAGCAGTCAATTTTGTTATTTAAAAGATTGTACAAAAACCGAATTAAAAAAAATTTACGACGTACTTCTACTGCTTCCAAAATAAAACGATTCAGGAGTTCAACGTGGTTAATGCCTATAGGTGAATAGAAGCCATCTTGTCGATAAGTTAAAAATTTTAAGAACCTTTTTTGAACTGACTCCAACCTTTGACTGTGCACGCCATAAATGCGATACCAGATTATTGCTCCATATTATATTTTTGATCTAACGAGGGAACAAAATTAGGTTTTAAAAGTACGTTCGTTACAAAAGTCTCTACGGAATGCACTAGCACTAGACACAATATTATTAATATGTGCAATGAAAGTCAGTTTGTTATCAATGTTATCCCTAAATCCATAAAGCTTTCAACCCGATCAATAGTGTAATCATTAACACAGTAATCATAAGCAATAAAATTAATTTTATGGGTGAATGACATTGACTTACATTTGAAGATGTTAAGAGGCAATTGATTTAAATCACACCATAACGATATACTCTTTAAGTTCATGTGCAATCTAAATGAGAATTTATCGTTGAATACAGTTTGAAATCATTTGCAAATTGCAATTTTTCACATGATACTATGTATATATGAAAGATCGTTGATAAAAAGTAGAAACAAAAGTGGTCCCAAATTTGAACCTTCAGGGACACCGGATGTAAGAGAAAATACGCGAGAAGTACAATTTTGATATCTAACCATGAAGTATATATCTTCCAAATATGATTTTAAGAATGAAACCAATGAATCCGAAACACTGAACGTACGCCAATAAAATATTATGATTTATTCGGCCGAAAGCCTTTTGAAAATCTGTAAATATGACGTCAACCTGTCCTCCAGCGTATACAGTATCTGATACATATTGGCAAAAAATGGAAATGTTTGTTATTGTAGATCTTCCTTGCACAAATCCATGTTGATGTACAGAAATCAATTGTTTAGTGAAGTAGTAAATTTCACTGTACAGCGTGGATTTAAAAACCTTAGAAAAATTATACAGCAAGGAAATAGCTGTATAGTTCTTCACATTATGTTTACCCTTCTTAAATATGTATTGGACAAACATATGCACCTTTCCAAGTTGATGGAAAAGAGCAAGAAAAGAAGGGTAAACATAATATGTAAAGAACTATAGATTAGTGTATTGAAAGTTTTTATTAAATTTTCGCGATTTATGTCAAAGAAAAGCGAGTGTAACGCTCTGTTAAACTTCAAGCAAAACACAAACCTGATAGTTACCAGCTCATCCTTATTCTGAAACTATGTAGGCAAAAGTCACCGGCCGCTTAGCTGTATGTATTTATAAGGATTTTTAAAGTGAGCGTAAGCATAAATGTCAAGGAAAGTTAAACGCATCGAACATATGATTTAACGGTACGGGTTGTGTTGTAGATTTTGCCGATTGAATATCAGATAAGGTCGTTTGATATATGTTAAAGCGCCTGATACAGGTTTGCTGTGCGCGTGACGGTGAAAGGGTGAAATGTAAACATCGGCTGTCTGATCGAACGAACGACACCTACCCCGTGTCTTGAATTTGATTGCGGTGCACGTTGTTAAACTTGAAATGTAAACTTTCTAATTAATAATTTATGATTGCGTCGCTATTGTGCCTGGAGAAGGTAAAACGTGGTGGGTTGTTGGGTCATAGAGCATTTTAGCAGAACAGGACTTATAAAACATATAGATGCAACTATTTGTATGTATCGCAAAATAATAAATATTTAAATATTTTTTATGTGTACCGAATTATTTTCAAAATATCTATGGAGTTTATCCTGCATTTTGTTTCTCTTTCACGATCCTCCCGTTGCTAGCACTTTTTCTTGGTCAAAACGTTCATCCAGCTCTTCGCTATAATCTTAAAACTTGTAGAAATTGATCTATGTGGAAATACAAGAAATGCGATTTCAAGTTTTGCATCAGGTTATTCTACCATGCAGAATTCTCGTTAGTCACTGCTGAGATAATATCCGAGGTTTCAACATTTTTCTAATTTGCGGTCCATCTAAAAACGAACTTTCATTTTGCATCGATAATCTGTGGAAATTCCTTATACCCAACTTTCTTACTTCATGAGACCAACTTATTCGGTGAAAATAATATCATTATAAAATTATTGACGTTAAAATACAAGATATTTCAAAAAGACATGGCAATAGGTATTACTAGGGCCGCTCATTTTTGAGATACAGGGCGTGTAAGATAATTTAAAAAAATCCAATTTAGATGTAACTTGATTCAAATTTGACGCACGTACGTTTTTGGTGGTGCCGATCACGGTGGTGTTATTAGTATTTTTCTACAAAGTAGACGGCGTTAGTTGCTAGCATTTTCCCTGTCAGTTTCTTCTCTAACTTTTTTATCTTGGGCCTTCTCCATTCTTTCCTTGTTTATATTATGTAAAATTTCATTTTACCCAAAAAAGGTGCTCTCAGTAAATTTGTTATACCTAAATGAACTGATTTCGAGGAAAATTAAAAAAAAAAACTGGTAAAATCAGCCAGGCGATCTCTGTAATAATACATATATGAGACTGAAATACAGATAGCTAATTTTGCAACACGAACGAACATTAACAGCTCACCAACTTCGATGTTTACTTGCACAACTGTTTGCTTTTTTAATGTGAAATATTTTGTCCGATGTGTGGTTTGTTATGATGTTTGCAAACGGAGTTACAAGATCAGATCCGATCTGCATTTATAAGCTATAATTTGTTTTGACACGAAGCTCCTATCCTCCGAGATCTTATCCGTGACACAATATTATTAATATGTGCAATGAAAGTCAGTTTGTTATCAATGTTATCCCTAAATCCATAAAGCTTTCAACCCGATCAATAGTGTAATCATTAACACAGTAATCATAAGCAATAAAATTAATTTTATGGGTGAATGACATTGACTTACATTTGAAGATGTTAAGAGACAATTGATTTAAATCGCACCATAACGATATACTCTTTAAGTTCATGTGCAATCTAAATGAGAATTTATCGTTGAATACAGTTTGAAATCATTTGCAAATTGCAATTTTTCACATGATGCTATATATGAAAGATCGTTGATAAAAAGTAGAAACAAAAGTGGTCCCAAATTCGAACCTTCAGGGACACCGGATGTAAGAGAAAATACGCGAGAAGTACAATTTTGATATATAACCATGAAGTATATATCTTCCAAATATGATTTTAAGAGTGAAACCAATGAATCCGAAACACTGAACGTACTCAATTTAGCTAAAAAAATATTATGGTTATTCGGCAGAAAGCCTTTTGAACATCTGTAAATATGACGTCAACCTGTCCTCCAGCGTATACAGTATCTGATACATATTGGCAAAAAATGGAAATGTTTGTTATTGTAGATCTTCCTTGCACAAATCCATGTTGATGTACAGAATTGTTTAGTGAAGTAGTAAATTTCACTGTACAGCGTGGATTTAAAAACCTTAAAAATTATACAGCAAGGAAATAGCTGTATAGTTCTTCACATTATGTTTACCCTTCTTAAATATGTATTGCACAAACATATGCACCTTTCCAAGTTGATGGAAAAGAGCAAGAAAAGAAGGGTAAACATAATGATGTAAAGAACTATAGATTAGTGTATTGAAAGTTTTTATTGAATTTTCGCGATTTATGTCAAAGAAAATCGAGTGTAACGCTCTGTTAAACTTCAAGCAAAACACAAACCTGCTGGTTACCAGCTCATCCTTATTCTGAAACTATGTAGGCAAAAGTCAACCGGCCGCTTAGCTGTATGTATTTATAAGGATTTTAAAGTGAGCGTAAGCATAAATGTCAAGGAAAGTTAAACGCATCGAACATATGATTTAACGGTACGGGTTGTGTTGTAGATTTTGCCGATTGAATATCAGATAAGGTCGTTTGATATATGTTAAAGCGCCTGATACAGGTTTGCTGTGCGCGTGACGGTGAAAGGGTGAAATGTAAACATCGGCTGTCTGATCGAACGAACGACACCTACCCCGTGTCTTGAATTTGATTGCGGTGCACGTTGTTAAACTTGAAATGTAAACTTTCTAATTAATTATTTATGATTGCGTCGCTATTGTGCCTGGAGAAGGTAAAACGTGGTGGGTTGTTGGGTCATAGAGCATTTTTAGCAGGACAGGACTTATAAAACATATAGATGCAACTATTTGTATGTATCGCAAAAATAATAAATATTTAAATATTTTTTTTATGTGTACCGAATTATTTTCAAAATATCTATGGAGTTTATCCTGCATTTTGTTTCTCTTTCACGATCCTCCCGTTTCTAGCACCTTTTCTTGGTCAAAACGTTCATCCAGCTCTTCGCTATAATCTTAAAACTTGTAGAAATTGATCTATGTGGAAATACAAGAAATGCGATTTCAAGTTTTGCATCAGGTTATTCTACCATGCAGAATTCTCGTTAGTCACTGCTGAGATAAGATCCGAGGTTTCAACATTTTTCTAATTTGCGGTCCATCTAAAAACGAACTTTCATTTTGCATCGATAATCTGTGGAAATTCCTTATACCCAACTTTCTTACTTCATGAGACCAACTTATTCGGTGAAAATAATATCATTATAAAATTATTGACGTTAAAATACAAGATATTTCAAAAAGACATGGCAATAGGTATTACTAGGGCCGCTCATTTTTGAGATACAGGGCGTGTAAGATAATTTAAAAAAATCCAATTTAGATGTAACTTGATTCAAATTTGACGCACGTACGTTTTTGGTGGTGCCGATCACGGTGGTGTTATTAGTATTTTTGTACAAGTAGAGGGCGTTAGTTGCTAGCATTTTCCCTGACATTTTCTTCTCTAACTTTTTTTATGTTGGGCCTTCTCCATTCTATCCTTGTTTATATTATGTAAAATTTCATTTTACACAAAAAAGGTGCTCTCAGTAAATTTGTTATACCTAAATGAACTGATTTTGAGGAAAATTAAAAAAAAAACTGATACAATCAGCCAGGCGATCTCTGTAATACATAATATATGAGACTGAAATACAGATAGCTAATTTTGCAACACGAACGAACATTAACAGCTCACCAACTTCGATGTTTACTTGCACAACTGTTTGCTTTTTTAATGTGAAATATTTTGTCCGATGTGTGGTTTGTTATGATGTTTGCAAACGGAGTTACAAGATCAGATCCGATCTGCATTTATAAGCTATAATTTGTTTTGACACGAAGCTCCTATCCTCCGAGATCTTATCCGTGACGCATTTTGATGATAATTTTATCTCACAGGATGCATTGAAAACCTTTCTTCTTTTCATACATACCTTTTACAATTGCTCCGAAAGATTATCTTGGCTCGAGTCTCGGCTATTTTAAAAATCAAACAATTTCAAAAACGATATACAGAACTTTTACAAATTTTGTAAAAAAAAAACAATAAGGGTAGTTTGTAAATGACTTAAAAATCCACTTCTGCACAGCACTGGAAACATTGAAAGAATTTCCGAAGGAAATAAACTTTTATAACACCTACTGACTACTGACCGATATAAAATCATATATTTAATTTTGATAATTTTTTATTTTTATAGCTTAGGTATACTTTGCCCACAACTATTAACAATATTTTAGCAAACTTTTTACTGAAAACATTACACAATATTTTGATAAGTATTTGTCGTTCACTTGATAAATTTAGAAAATCAAATTAAACTTTAATTACTCACTTGCTGACATGTTTTGTTAGTTCATTCCCGATTCGTTGAAATCAATGAATAATAATTTTATTATTCACTAGCGAATAATGGATATTATTATTAAGAAACATTTATAATGAACATTTTACACGATAGTCGTGGACAGAAGTAATTATTACACTTTCACCTTAGACAATGGAGATAAGTCATATGTTCATTATTTAAATACATCGTAGAAAATATTTTTATTTTTAAAACAAAATCAATGTTTCATAATATTAGAAATGCCTCAATCTATTATTTTTGATGGTTAAAGTGAGGTAAAATGTATTATAAATAATAATAAAATGTTTTTCTCATTTACTCATAATATGTGTTTTTTGTGGACAAGTGATGTTTCTGCATACATTGATTCAATTATTAGAATAAAACAGATAAGTTATAATAATATATTGTGGGTTGATATTAATAACAAATATATTATGTTTGTCGATTTTTACATAGATATATACCTACTCGTATTGTGTTGTTGTTTACGTTGCTGCAAATAATGATCTCGATTTGTTGTTTTTATCAGATGGACATATTATGTCATACTTAATACTCGTACATAGTTAAATACACAGAAATTGAACTTGTCCTCATAGTTTTAACTTTCAAATTGGCAAAAAGTTCAGTTTATATAAAAAAATTTGGTAGTACAAAAAAAAACATCTAGTTCGTACCTTACTTCTGTACTCTATGTGTATACAAGTAACTATAATCGTAGGTATTAGATATCTATGCAATCCAATAGGTATATTTTTCATACACACGTCAAATAAATTTACATAGTACGACCTGCCCAGATCCTCTTTATGGTTTTTGGTTACAGGCGTAGCTACCTTTGCCAATTCGCAAATGTAAGTAATTAGCTTGGGTAGATATTCATTTCTCTTAATTTATAGCTTTTACTGCTTTATCCAAGTACCTACAGCATAAGTCCATTTATTTTGAAATAGCGTAGGACTTACCAACACTGATTAATTTCATGTTCACACGCATTAGCCGTAATTACCGAAGTCTAATACCTTTGATAGGCCTCCCCATTAATTATTTATGAGTAATACTTTGACTAGTAAGGCTACTTTTACTTTCTTTTGGCAAGTGAAATTTTCAAGGCCCAAGTTTGGGAGATTTCTAAAAACCGATACACCTTTGGCAGTGTTCGTTTTTAATATCACATTTCACGATATTGTATAGATAATGAATATTTGGCTACTTATCATTAAACTGACTCTTTTGCAAAAGCAATAGTGAAATAGTCACTTTTTACAAAAACTATAATCAAGACGTCACTTTTTTTTTCAAGTTACCTATACAGGCTGTCCCATAATGAATTGCTCATAGAGTAACAGGTGATTTGTGAAAAGAATAATATCTAACCAAGCTTACCTTAGTCCAAAAGTTGATAGTAAGTGAGTTACAGTTATTGGAAAGACGTTAACGTTCATATAATTTTTTTATATCTAGCAAATAATTGTTTTATACATACATTTATTTTTAAAAACATGCTCATGTGTTGTACTAATGAAATTGTGCCTTTAGACACCAGAAGGATTTGTACAAAGTACATGAAACTGAGGTGTTCTCGTTCAAAAATATGGTTTTTGAACTTAAGACCAAGGATTACTAGATCAAAATAAGTCAATATGAACCAACTTGGCTCGTTTGTATTTTAAAAAACTAGGGGACAATTTCTTGGAAAACTAGTGGAAGTAGTTCACATAACTTTTGCTCATTAACATTGAGTTTCCGACATACAGGGTGTTAAAGTTGATACTCTAAAGAGGATATTTCTTAGTTATTTTCTTAAATGTACTGAAGATAAAGGTACCTTTGTATATGAATTAATATCTACAGTGTCTTGAGAAAAACATTCTCAACGCAGTGGCTTGGATGCGAGTAGTTTACGGGGTATAATTGAAGAAAAAATAAGTTATAAGTCAAATTTTTCAATTATCTGAACGACTTTGTAAACGCTAAAGGATGATAAAAGAAATGATATTAGTTGAACATCGACAGATCATTTCTTGGAGAAAAATGAATGTCATATAAAAACGGTAGACATAGCTACGTTAAAAATATTAATACGCAAAAATGATGCATGATTATTTTTAGCATTAGATTTAAGTGTGTGCGGAGAAACCATATACTTACTGTTGTAATGTCTCAATGGAAATAAAGTATTATTATATTTTTTTTTTATTTCAGTTAGAGAACGCCAATACGGCAGTGGTAAAGAACCTGGAAGACTTCAGGAAGAAATATATTGGCGGGGTGAAAAACGAGAAAAAGAAATTCGAGAAGCAGACCGCGAAGTTCTGCCAGAATCAGGAGAGATATTTAAATATGACGACGAAAAAGCCGAATTCGCTTCAGGAGGTAAGACTGTCTAAGTGCCTCTCGTACTATTCTATAGGAACGTTGCTAAATTTAATTGCACACTTTCGAATTATTTATATCCTCGGTTAGGGTTGAGTTGCGAGTGCATCGCACGTAGACAAACCTACCTTAACTTGGTCCGTGTTGGGCCAGTCATTGTTCAATTCGATTTCAAAACTTAGGGTACGTTTACTTCTGACACGTATTGCTCGATATTTATGTGGGATGGAAATTGTACCTAATGTAAACAGTGCAGAATTTCTGTCAGAGATATATAGGGTGTTAACAAAAAGAATGTAAAATATTTCAGGAGGTAATAGTATGAACCAAAATAAGCAGAAAAGTCTTAATAAACATGGGTCCGCAAAGTAACGGTTGCGGAGATATGGACCACTATTCGATTTTCAAATATTTTATTTTATTAGGAATAAACCGACAAGGAAGCTTTTAACAAACAAAAAACAAAGTTACAGAAGATGTTCAAAGCGCCCTCCGTCCATTTCCAAGCAGGCACGACATCTTCGTGTCAACGATATTCGAACTCTTTCGAAAACACCCTCCTTGGTTTGGATTTCTTGACACTTTTGATTAATCCGTAGCTGCAGCTCTTCCAGGCTATTTACAGGAGTATCATACACTAATGTCTTCAAATATCCCCAAACAAAGAAATCTAGAGGATTCAGATCAGGCGATCTTGGAGGCCATAAAACAGGTCCGGCCCTTCCTACCCATCTATGTGGAAAAGTTTGGTGTAAATGCTCTCTAACGGCCATGAAAAAATGAGCTGGAGCACCATCATGCTGGAACCACATTTGTTGCCTCTGATTCAAAGGAATGTCTTCCAAAACCTCATACAGCGTTCTGCAGAAAGTTGAGGTAAGCAGCACCTGTTAATCGGTTTGATAAAACAACAAGACCTAGAAACCTGTCACCTACAATACCCATCCAAATGTTTAATGAAAAACGTGCCTGATATCCAGATTCTATTAGAGCATGAGGATTTTCGTCGGCCCAAATATGCGTATTGTGAAAATTAAACACTCCATTTCTTGTGAACCTGGCCTCATCAGTAAAAAGAATGTTTGCAAGAAAACGAGGGTCTTCAGCATCATGACGTAGAAACTAGCGGCAAAAACCAAACGTGCTTGATGATCATTTATTGGATTTAAGGCCTGTACTCGTTGCACATATGAATAAAGCAGTTGCTCGTGAAGGATTCTCCAAACAAGGGGACCACTAATTCCTACCTCGGCTGATATTCTCCTCACACTCGTACCTAGACTCTGCTCTACCAGTGCTAGAATTTCTTCTTCTGCTCTAGGAGTGGATACCGACCTTGGTTTTCCGGATAAATGGCACTGTTTGCTCAAGGAACCGGTATCACGCAATCTTTGGTGAATTCTTCCAAACATGCGTTGTGAAGGAATCTGGCGATTTGGATAAGCGTCAACATAAAGACGTCGCGCTTCGGTGGCGTTCCCATTAACACGACCATACATGAAATGCATGTCTGTTAATTCTGCGTTAGAGTAACCAGCCATAGCGAAAAAAAACTTGTGCACTGAGAACAACTGTCAAATGCGTACTGTTTATTTCACTAAACATCAACCAACTATTATAAGAAAATACCCAACATTTTTGCAAAATAAAAAAGGGGCTAAAAAACAAAACATTCCATATCTCCGGAACCGTTACTTTGCGGACCCATGTTTATTGAGACTTTTCTGCTTATTTTGGTTCATACTATTACCTCCTTAAAAATTTTACACTCTTTTTTTTAACACCCTGTACTTCAAGCGTACGCGATATGTATCGACACATCTATATGATTAGATGTAAACACCTATTCAGAATCAGAAGCATGGAATGCGACCAGTTACAGCGGCGGTTACGGAATGCTTCTGAGGACCACCATTATCCGAGGAACGGTTCCGACCGTATTAGTCGTAATACCAACAATAGGAACCGAAATCAATATATGGACGGGCCCAGAGACACCGATAGCGGGTCTGTCCCCCCACAGAGCTTAGCCCGAGAACAACCAGGGCAGGTAAAAGAATCCCGGCTAATGCTAGGGATGTGCCTTTTAACTCTGTTTCTGGTAGCTACCAGTTACTGAGGTCACGGCACAACAACCCGGAAAATCACTATGTATCAAAGTACCGTGAAAGCCTAAAAACCACTATAGGGTATACATTTTCCCCATAAAAGAGTAGGAAAATCTATTGTCTCAATAGTCAGATCTATAGACTAAGCCGCAAAAATGTTCTGCGATTTAAAAGAACCGTGGTGTGTCATAAGTGGCGCCCTCTACTAGTAACGTCAAAATTTGAAGCAAATTTCAATTTCTTTTTCCTAAAAACCCCCGATCTTCAAAATGTAGGCAAATATTTAGATATTTTAAAAGTTATGTACAAATGTCGAAAATAAAATTTTAACTTTGACACCCTGTTTGTTTTCCACCCACATTACATTATTTTGTCGTCAGGCTCTATGTTGCATTAATTTCAGGACACCATGTATATATGATAAATAGTATGAAGAATTAAATATGGTAAAATAAATAACATTTACATTACTTCACAATCGTTTGATGAAGATGCGGAAATCATTTCTTGAAGCGTATCTATTATATTGGTCGTCGTAACATTTAAGTGAAAGTGGTTCTTCTAATGGGTTCATCTTTAATGCTGCTTGACTCAGTGTTTGTCAGTGGGTGGTCACACTCATATTTAATATGGAAACATGTTTGATTTAGCTTTTTCTGAAATGGGGGTCATCTATTTCTTACGCCTTAGATTATTAAGACTTTTCATGTCATTTATAAGACATCCTCTACTAAAGAAACTCGTTTCCAAAATAACTAGGGACATATAATGTTAAATGAAACTTTCTATAATTTAATACGATTACTATCGCAAATAAAAATGTTTGCCTTGTAAAAAGATTGATAGAAAACAGGAAATATTGTTCCTAATTCATTACCTGTTATAATAACATCATTTTCGAAATATTCTATCATGTAAATCAACATTAGGGATCTGGTACATAGTACTCTCAATAAATAAGGTTGGCGAATGATTCGAAACGTTGTTATTAAAAAAAAATTGAGCGTAGGCATATCTTTCATACTACGCCCCCGATTCCCATCTATCTTCGTAATTGCTGGCTGAAGTTGTGATAGGCTGTTGTATCTACGCCACTGAATGAAGTATTTTAAATATGCAAATTGTCAATCTTTTATTTCATAATTAAATAAAATGCATAAACACGCAATGTCAGTAGAGTTCAAAACAGTTTCTAAAAATAAATGACATTGCAGATATACAGAGTGTTACAGAATGATGCAAAAAAAAACAAGAGACAGGTTTTATGTTTAAAAATAAGAAAAAAAGTTTAATAAACATAGGTCCGAAAATGCCTCAATTTCGAGATACCGATTTAAAATTTTCTGACCTAAATATAGCCTTCACTTCTCGAAAACCGGTCGAGATACTGGGATGAAATTTGCTACACAACAATGTATAGTGAAGGGCTACGTTTACGTGTATAAATTTCTCTTGTAATATACTAGCATCAGTGACGTTCGTGCCGTGAAATACTCATTTTCAGCAAAAAAATTGTACGCTTCTGCTTAAAAAGTGTCGCTTGGACTTTTCCCTCCTGAGATCAAAATTAATTTATTAATCATTACAATACACAAACTTTGGACTGTTAATTAAAAAACAATAATCTAGGTAGCACGTGTCAGTTTGTCATAACTTCCATGTCAGACTTCGTAAACATAAAAAGATAACACAGCGTGTCGAGTGACTTGCTTTCGAAGTGTTTAAATTAGTTTTTAATATCCGAATAGCTCTACGACCGAACATGATTTAATACATACATTATTGTTCCTTTTCTTAAAAATGTTTCCCTACCAAATTTTGTTCGGTAGAGCGGTACTCGAGTTATTACAATAATAATAATAATTTCAACTTTGACACTGTATCTTTTTCCACAGCAACATTTTACTAAGACATATTTTAACTATATCGTCGTATTTTGTCCGAAAGATGTCGCCCTTGCCCTATAGCACATTATTAAGGATCCACCCTGTATAAACTTTAGTTAAACCTTCTCTTATTTAGTTAATTTCATAAACGTAAAAATTTCTGTAATGAGTTGGATTTTGGAGAATTTAAAGTAACCCACAAATTTCCCATATAAAAATGACATTAAAATACAATAAAAAAATTATTACTTAAATATCGATAAGGTTAATGTGGCATCTAAACAAATAGTGACTCAAAATATGTCACATAAAAATGAACCTTGACTCAAGTTAAATGAAACAGAACTATACTACTACCAACTTAAATAAAGCAGTTAAATAATATTATTAATTATCTAGATATAAATTGAATTAAGTTATTAACAAAACTAAGTCAAGTTCAACACGTACGAGTACTCTCACTGATTTCTCAAGTGAGAACCAATTTACTTAAACGTAGCAAAACTACTAAATTGCTTAGGTATAATTATTAAAGAAGCACGTATAAGTATACAGAGTGAACACCCTGTATACAATTTATGACCCGCAGTTTTAAAAGAAGATACTTGAATATCTACAATAATTTTTTGTTTGATTCCATTAAAAATTAATTGAAATCTAATGAGGCAGTAAAAGTAATAGAAACAAGGCAAGATAGTTGATTAAAAATATTTCCCCTACATCTAAAAGAGGCGCTCATTAACCAAGAAATAGTTAGATATCTAATCTCTGTGGGAATTTCTTCCGATTCAAATTAAACTTTATTGTTAGTTTGCGAGCTAATTTAATCCTTTCATTACTTCATTAAATTCACGATAGTTTTAACTTTTACTGCTTCTGGTTAACGTTATTGCTATTTAGTGAATAATGTCCCTATTTAAAATTTCTTAGTTCATAACCAGCACAAAGCAATTCAAATGAACAAAAAACAAATATAATTGAAAGGTCAAGAGGGTTATCTACCGGGGATTGTCATGAGAACGAAATGATTCCTTCTGAGCTTTCTGGGCAATATAAGCGACGGGCTTTTAGAAGATTAGCGCCCTTTGTCACTGTTCTTTGAACCCTGTGAGTTAAGTGGCTGTTGGAATTCATCCCGACTCCCAAACGATTTTGTGTGTAATGAAACCATGGGTCGTCGAAATGAGTCGGAAAGGGTTACTAAAAGATCTGTCCTAAAAGATGAGAACCGTTTCATAGATATGATAATACAGGGCGTAATTTTTAAGTTTGACTTAAGTAATCTTGTCACCTGAAAGGGAATGAATAATCCAAGCATCGTCAGCTATATCGCGTCGCCTTTGTAATACTTGCTTGTCGAATTACCTGAATTTCAATATAGAATTTTGTAATTTGCTGTAGTGTGGCGACTCCAGTGTTAGTATTTGGAAATATACACATCAGATCATAAATATCAGAATTTGTCATTTGATATTGACACTGTAATAGCTTATCTTTTAATAGAACATACTTGAATGAAAACAGTTTGCTTCTCTATTGACATATTTAGGTGAATACGTGCTGTGACACTAAACATAATTTTTAGTACTGATAAAAATAAAGCCAGCTTACTTTTGACACCATATTAATTTGGCTTCCGCTTCTTGAACACACTGTACTTGAAACAAGCAAGAGAATTTCCATGGATGGATTATTTTAAAAAACAAGAAAAATATTTTTTTAAGAATCTTTCCCTATTTTCTTCTAAGCTTTAAATAAAAGTAACAGTTTTCCTGTTCCAGTTAAAAAAAAAATTTGAAAAAATATTTACTCATTTTTTACTACATCCAATTTATTAAGAATGCTGCTGTGTTTAAGAAAATTGAATTTTAATTGAAATCTATTAAATGTCTTGCAACAGTTCACTTCTGAAATTACCGGTTTATGTAAATTTCAGCAAAATAAATTATAAACTACACCGTTCAGTTGTCAGCAGGAGCCGATTTAAAAAGTAAATATGTACGTATGTAATTGACATAAATTGTCGGCTACGTGCTAATATACGAAGCTTTCTTAGCAAAGGCGCGATCTGTTCTAGATCGATGTTTTCGATTATACGATATGGTCCAGATCGACCTGCAACAAGCGTGGTCGATAAAACAATTACAAATAGATTTTTAGTTTGTCAAATGCTTGTATCACAATTAAATTTAATATATTCTGTTAAAATTACTTTGTTATTATTCTATGTATAATATTAGATTTAGGTTGACGCAAACAAAGATTGCCCAATATTTTGGTGATATTTTTCCGATATTTCAGCTAATAAGGTAGTTTTCTAAGTGCACTTTTATATATAAAATGGCTATAAAATAACAACAATCAACAGACTATAGATCGCTCAATGTCGCCTTATTCTCGGAATGGAGCTTTCTACAAATACAAATAATAGAAACATTTATGAACTGAATAATATAGAGCCTAGCAAATAACAGGAATATTATTTCACGCCACCTGCGAATATTCAAAAGTACCGAAATAAAACGAATATATAACGACAGAAAGCGGTCTAACCAACGAATTTTTAAATACAGAAATTTTTCAAAATACGTATTTAAACATTTACACATCATTTTAACAGGCAGAATAATTTTATAAAATATTTATCTGCTGAGTTTCAGCCTGTTAAAATGACGGGTTTCCTTTTCAAAAATAACGAATTTTTAATTTACCCCAATGTCTACCCTTCTGACGACTTGCGAGTGGATGACACTAGGATCAGAAAATTAATAATTTTATAAAATATTTACCAGCCGAGTTTCAGCCTGTTAAATTGACGGTTTTCCATTTTAGAAATATTGATTATCAGTTTACTCCAATTTGCACCCCTCTGACGGCTTGCGAGTGGATGACAGTGGTATCAGAAAATTAACAATTTTATAAAATATTTACCTGCCGAGTTTCAGCCTGTTAAAATGACGGTTTTCCATTTTAGAAATAACGAATTTTTAATTTACCCCAATTTCCACCCCTCTGGCGGCTTGCGAGTGGATGCCACTGCTATCAGAAAATTGAAATTTTTATAAAATATTTACCTACCGAGTTTCAGCCTGTTAAAATGACGGGTTTCCATTTTAGAAATATTGAATATTCAGTTTACCCCAATTTCCACCCCTCTGACGCCTTGCGAGTGGATGACACTAGTATCAGAAAATTGATAATTTTATAAAATATTTACCTGCCGAGTTTCAGTCTGTTAAAATGACGGGTTTCCATTTTAGAAATATTGATTATTCAGTTCACCCAAATTTGCACCCCTCTGACGGCTTGCGAGTGGATAACAGTGGTATCCGAAAATTGACAATTTTGTAAAATATTTACCTGCCGAGTTTCAGCCTGTTAAAGTGACGGGTTTCCTTTTTAATAATATTGAATATTCAGTTTACCCTAATTTCCACCCCTCTGGTGGATGACAGTGGTATCAGAAAATTGACAATTTTATAAAATATTTACCTGCCGAGTTTCAGCCTGTTAAAATGACGGTTTTCCATTTTAGAAATAATTTTATAAAATATTTATCTAGCGAGTTTAAGCCTGTTATGTATTGTTTGAGTTCCAGCTGTAACCAAGTTTAACAAGCAAATTTCTTCTACCCGTTGAGTGAGTAATTATAGATAGAGACGCAACCTTATGGCAAAATGCGTATACACTTTTGGGCCGAGATAGTATAGGTAATAACAGCTCTTTGGTTCTAAAATTCGTCAATTTATCGACAACTTATTGTTCATGGAGGTTTTCTTTGCTGGTTAAACCATTGAATCGCACAGAACACTCAAAATTGACTGTCGTTAATAACAGTTCTCGACAGACGGACAAATCTCGGGCCCAAAAAAACCCTACTTACATAACGGAACGTCAAACATAAAGGTCTTTATTTCTTGTCCGACTTTAAAAACATTTTGCCCTATAGATATTTTCTATTAGGGCCTTTGTTTTCAAGATACAGGGTGTTAAACTTGTAGATCGTATACGCATTTCGCCATTAAGGTTGGCCTCTATCTATAATTTCTCACTCAACGCTTCTACCTTAATTTTTTGTCATTTCGTTTTCTTCATAGTTCATTATCATATTACGTTCAAATTGAGAACATTACAAAAATAAATGTTTCATTTAGGAGATTTTTTAAATATATGCTAACTGTTAACCGTGTTCCATCTCGACGAACGTCTATGATCATTCGGGTGTTTCCGTAGCGCCTGGCTGCTATCTTTGGCTGTTGTCTTCACACCGGTTAAAAGCAGTACAAATTTGATCATTTTACGGCGAGAAATACGGCGACCTTAAGGGCGGAAATTTAATGATTTGTCAGTTTTGTCACACTTTTAAAGATGTGAGATGATTTCGGGTAAAATTTCAGCAAAGTATTGCGCAACTGTTTGCATGTTTTATTTGTAAATGTCAATATATCATCGGGTTGGTTCTTGATTGTCGTTCAGTTCATTAAACCAACCAAAATTATATTTGCAGTATAACTATTTGTAACACTTCTATGAAATGTTTGATTTCAGGAAAAAATGCCAACAAAATATTGCACTTTTTTTAATCTTTGTATTTCTACCTATTGATTGCCGTACAATCCATCAAATCAACATATTATGGATTTAAAGTATATCGATTCCAATTATTTTACAGTAATAATTAATAATGAGATTAAACTGTTTTACTTATGTCTAATTCGGTTGCTAGAGCAAATTGCCCATGTTATTCTTCTATTATTATAGGTATTTTGTTGTGTTAATTAATATTTTATAGATTTAAATTTATCTACTTTCAAATCAATATTTCATTAATTTGAATTTGTTTTATTATTTTACTCATACTTTTAAATTTGTTCAAAACGCACAATGTGGGAATTACTCTCTTGCTTATCTAGGGATGGCACACTAATTGACGTAACTTATATCGAGAAAATCGCGTTTATGTTCCATGACATTTCGGTGTCTTATTTTTTGTTTGTCACAGCAAGCCGTGTCTGGAAATCGTGGCCTTTGAATGCGCAGTTTGTTACCTCTATAATTTGTTTGATATTTTGGCGATTCGTGCAATCGTGCCATATAATTTGCGAATTGTCCTTCGCGATGATAATAACAAAGTTCACCAACGGAAGCGCTTATTACAGCAGCAAACATTTCATTACATTTTAAAATTTCCCGTGCACATTGCGATGCCATAATTCGGAAAGATTTCTCATGGAGATTTCGTTCGACAGACAGTTTCATATAAAAATATATTTAATGCATATTTTAGCCTCACAATGTTAACTATGCAACTTCATCCAGGGTGTGCATTAAATAATGTTAAATGCTTATATGGAAGTCATAGAACGTGGGAAATTAATTAATAAGGTATTATTATAATATGAATTATAATTAAATAGACGACCTTTTATATGAAGGATGGTGTTATCTCTTCTTTGACGACCGGCATTATTATTATTTTTTTCATTGATTGATTGTAAATGTTTTCCGACTTTTTTTAAATAATAGTCTAAGGCCATCCATATATCAAATCAACCAATGATGGTTGCTGACAAAATTTATTTGTTTTTTAATTTTTTAGATGTTCAGTTTTTTTGAGCCAGCAGTGTGTATTGGTGTGTCAACCTAGTTTGCATGTTACAGAGGTTTTATTAAAGCTAAAACTAAGACTTACATTCTTTTTTTCTGCATATAAATAGTCTTTTGTAGTATACTACTTCCCTAACAAGTTTTAAGCCTTAGAGCGTTTTCACACGACACCATTACCATACCATTTATAGCGCGCGATAAATGGTCGCGATACACCAAATCTGTGTGCTTTTAAGTCTGGCGTTTTCACACATACGCGATACCAAAAAGCTTATGGTAACGCCGACGCCATATGGCGTGAACACGCGATTTGTTCTTCTAAAATCGCGCCATTTTTTCCCGCTACCATTTCTGTCTACAATACAAGCTTATGCATGTTTTCACACATATTACCATAAACAGTCGCAATTTATTCAGTAGCATTGAAGCAGCGTTGCATCTAAGACGAAATGTCCAAGAAAGCTGGAAATTTTGTATACGATCCTGTAGCTCTTATAGAGTTAATTGAGCAGAGACCCTGTATCTGGGATAAGACATTAGACATTTATAAAGATAGGGTGAAAAAGACAAATGCTTGGAAAGAGATTTATACGTTTTTAATAGAAGATTTCGAGAACCTGTCAAATGAGCAAAAAGTGGAAGCAGGTAAGCTATTTTATTTCGCAATTAAATTAAATCCTTTTCCTTCGATTGAGGAGCAGTACTAGCAACATACGAGTATGTCTTCTCTCCATGACACTTCACTATATACTAAACTTGACAACACCGAACAATACAACTTCTTTATTAAAATTATACGGTATCAAATTATCGTTGTGTGTGAAAAATGAATATCATATTGCGACCATTTATCGCGCGCTATAAATGGTATGGTAATGGTGTCGTGTGAAAACGCTCTTAGAGTTACATGTTTTTTTATGTATCGCCAAAGATTGCGATCTTTCTGAAATTGGGTATATTGAATCTGAAATAACTCAGAAGAGACACAGTTTAAAAATCCAAAATTTTCAGAAAACATTATTTCACTGTGTTGTAATAAGTGTAAATTTCATCACTAAGACTTTAGTTTTTTAGTTATAAATTTTTAAATAGCTAAAGGAAGCGATATTAAGTGCAAATATTACATTGCTTGTAGTAAAAATATACAGGGTGTCCCCGGAGAGGACTTTTGTAAGAGACAAAAAAAATTAGTGTTGAAAAATGGTTGTCAACCATTTTATTAATTGAATGGTCAGTTCATACAATCGCGGAAAAATGGTATACAACCAGTCAAAATTCCGGTAATTTTGTTGTTAAATGACAATTTGTATGGCAGATTTCACTTTTGATTTAATTTAAGAATTTTCCAACATTATTCTATTACTCTACTACAATCCGTGACTCGCATTAGGAGATTCATTATGTTCAGTATACAGGGTGGAGCTTTGAATGGGGGTCAGATTAATACAGAGTTCACCTGTGACGTTTATATACACTCTGTAATGCTCTCTGTAAAAGCGGGACACCTTTCTAAAAGTTATATTTATTGATCGATTTAAAAGATTTTATTTCAATGATAAAGCTCTCTGGTGCTATATTTCAGTGTGAAAATTAAATTTTCAAGGCTTACTCCGAATTTTTTTCAGCCGCAAAAATAAAAAAATTATTAGCGATTTTTTTTATTTTAAATCTCAGTGCGCCACTGGATTTAGGAAGTTTCTGAAAGTAGTCAAATTGTAGTACATTTTTAATTATTTGAAATTTGCCATACACGAATATACTCTTAGAATCAGTCACGGTATATTTCATGTTAAAATGTTTATTAGAAAACAACATATATGTTCATTCCAGGTGCCGCCATTTTTTCGTTTTTTTTTAATATCCACCGTTTTTAACGTTTCCTTTGATCCTGTGCAGACCTTTATAAAAGAAGGATGATATATTTCGGGTCGCCCACGCGATTGCCGAATATAAATCGAATTTATTCCGATCTGCGGAGATTTTCATCTCGAATGTTCCGGGGAAAACGGAAGACCTTGGGATTTCCGTTATAGGTGGAAATGACGAATTTTTCCACAAATATAGTTACGTTAGTATTCTTGCTCATTACACCTACCGATAGCTAACTTGACATATTTTTTATAAATAGGTAAATGTAAATACCCTAAAATTGTATATCTCCGAAAATAGAAGAGATATGCTAATCAAACTTACTGTACATTGACACTGTATGAACTACATCATTCAAAATAGTAGCTTTTTAGCCTCCACTTATGACCAACTATTAACTACATGTATACAGGGTGTCCCTAAAAGGTTGGAACAGCGTTTCGCCACATAAAATATAGCTGAAAAAAGTCGATTTAACTAAACTTGCCTTAGTCCAAAAGTTGATTGATCCCTGTATATATGCAGGGCGATACAACTTTTTTCCTAAATTAAAGATACGAACTGCCCATATCTCCATCACTGGTTGTTCAAAGTGCTCGATATTTTCACATTTATGACACCTTAACTACTACATTGTGTACCAAATATGGCTTAAATATCTCCATTACTTTAGTAGTTATACCAAAAAATCCAATTTTTTCTTCAAACTTTAACACCCTGTGTCTTCCTTATAAAGCCCCAAAATTATAACTGTTATATAATAAACTGCCATTATTTTTCAAAGTTTGTTCATTAAAAACTAAATCACCCTGTATATGGGTGAATGCCTCCTAATGAAAGAAAACAGTTTATTTTGGTTGAGAAACAAAAACATTATTTTTAGAGAAAACTGAAGGAAAAGCTTCATTTATCAAGTATAAACAAACCTTTGGAGAAGACAGTTTATTTTTGCTATTATTTTTCATTTTATTTGGATTTTTCTTAAATTTTGTAATAGAATAGAATTATTCTTCCAGGGTAATGACAAAAGATGAGTTTATGTTCAATTAAATTCTAGCGCACCAAGTGTTATTGTAAAGTTTACACCCAACCGTATATTCAAATTAATCCTAGTTATTTATTTCAAATGCACAAGAAAATTTTCATATTTATTATAATTGTTTAATTACCAGGAGAATGTGACTACACAAAATACACTTCCAATCCACGTTTAAAGACTGTAAAGCTATATATGAAGGTACAACCGAACGGAATGACAGTTTACATCTAAAATATTAAAAAATTGCATTTTTATATAATTATAAAAAATATAATTAGCGACCAAATAGCACGAAATCAAAGAATGTTTAAAATAGATATCTCGGTCATAAAGCTTAAACCTAAGCACAGTGCACCACTGATATTCTATATTTTGCAGTTTACAGGCAATAACCCATAATATATTAATTTGTAGTGACATAGTAGAATGTTTTTCCCTAATTTTTAACAAATAAACGAGAGTAATAAATGTGTAAATAGAAATTCATCTATAATGAATTACGTTTCAAAGATACAAATTTTGTAATAGCTAAAGTGAAAATCTACAACTTACAACTACAAGAGAATAATACATTAAAATTGGTTCAAGCATTTTAATAAGCACGGGTTAAAGGTCAACTTCTGCAGTGATTTTTATATGAGCTTAATAATTCAAGATTCATTGTGTAAATTGAAATGGAGTACCAACGTTTCTTTAGGACCGTTCGACTATTGGGAACAAAATATGTATAATGTCGTTAACGATCCGTTATTTTTTTCTTTACAAATACAGACTACTGTACAGAATGTCCCGTTTGTACTTCAAAAAATTGGGGGGTAATTTCTTTTTAGAAAAATAGTAGGGGTAGTTAATAAACTACTACTACTACTACTACTTTTTTCATTAATCTATCGATTCCGAGATAAAGAGTGTTAAAGGTGTTACTAAAATTGATTTTTTTCCTAAATATTTTTAACTCGGCTGAAGATGATATTAAAATTTGTACCTATACGAATTATTATTTTTTTTTCTTTTGAGGGGTATAATTTAAAAAGTTATTAATAATACAATATACAAATTTATTAAATCAAAAAGAAGTAACAAAGAAAGTTCTCTACTTGACTAATAGTCTGTATGACCTCCACCACGTTCCAATAGCATATTGACACGTCTGTGCATTGAGATAATCAAGCGGTTAACGATCTCTTGCTGAATACCTATTGTTCCTTTCCTCTTCTACCGCCACGACTAACTCATCTGCAGTCTGAGGTGGAGGAATATGATTATGAATGGCTCTAGCAACTAAATCCCGAATAGGATTCATGTTAGGAGAGTTGGCTGGCCAATCTAATTTATTGATTTGTCCTGCTTCGAATGTATGTTGAACCCTTCTTGCGCAATGTGGTCGAGCGTTGTCCATAAACACAAAATGTTTACCTAATTCATTGCGTAGGGGGTAAATAATGGGCGTAATAACTTGTTCGATGTAAATTTGACTGGTGGTATTCTGTGGTATGCGAATTAATGGGGTGCGGCGGTTGAACATTAGTGCACCCCAAAACATCGGTATCCCCTTCATACGGAGCAACTTGACGGGGAAAATGAAGTCGCTGTTGACGACCTGTCTCTCTCTTTGTCGATTGTCATCAGTAACCAGCCCAATTTTGGTTTCGTCTGTAACCACCGGCGTAAAAACCAACCCCTTTGCTCTCGCGCCCACTGGAGACGGGCAGCACGATACCTTGGAGGTAGAGTGGGGACCCGAATTAGTCTTCTAGCACGTAAATTTGTGTTGCGGAGTCGTCTTTGAATAGTAGGTGTCGTGTGTCGATATAACACGGCGAAACGTGGGCCCTGAGAGCTGAAGATGTGCGGTGTCTACGGGCATATTGCACCAAATACCGATCCTCCCTTTCATTAAATACTCGAGGACGTCCACTACGTGGTCTGTTTTCTACTGTATCAACTGTGTATTATTCATACAACAGATGATCTATATAGAAATGCCCAACATGTTCGATATCTGATGATTAAAATTTCCTGCATCATGTAAAGCAGTCATTCTCGCTCGGGTAAACGCAGAAATTTCTCGTCCTGGCATTATAATGTACAAAAATTCAAAGGAACACTTGGCTGAATACACTGCCAAACTGACCACATTTGTAAAAACATTGGTAATAAAGTAAAGGTTCATGGTCTGCAATTTTTTATTGTCTTTTTTGTTATCTAAGTACATGTACCTTTTTACCAAACCTCTAGGTTTAATCGAATCATTTTATATACCAAGGGGGGTCCAAGACTTTTAACGTTGTGTGTAGTAGCAACTTTGTAGTAATTGTGATCCCATCTAAAATGTGGAAATCACTGAATCATGAATAAAGCATTGACGTGGCGACAACTGCCACAATTGTATAATTAAGTGCCGCCACATTAAAGATTTGTTAAAGGTACACATCGCCAAAACTATTACAAACACTTTAAAGCTATCGTCACTTTTAAATAATATGTAAGTGATATAGCTTGGTTGCCGTTACCTTTAATATCCACTTTAAAGTTTGTGCATCGTTAAGGTGCTTCTGCTTAGTTTTCATAAAGTTCCATACTTTCAATGGTGAGGATTATTTACTTACAATTATGCTAACATAAATTGGAGTTAGTTTTGGTATATAGTGGTAGATTTAGTGATTACTACATAATAGCCACTTAATTGAAGTTGCGGTGCCAGTTTTAGTTACAATAATGCTACTTGGGAATCTTTGTGAATATTAAAGAAACATAACCGTTCATTTTCTGCATGACTCGCGATTTGAGGTCCCCATCAGAAGTGGGATAGTAGGCACAACTGAGACGCTACCCTATCACAAGTGGGACAATCGGTAGAGTTGCCACAGCAAGATCGATATATCGCCTTTTCGACTTCTGAATAACAATCTCCGTTCCGCCGTCGCCACGTCACGGGACACCCCTACCAGCGCCGGCCAGTCTGTACCGCGAATTTGATTGAGAGACGGCGACGCGTTGACGTCACCTGCGAGGGGTGCGTATCGAACTGTTACGTCACAGATCGGCGAGGTTGCGCAATATTAACATACCCTTTATGAGAAACTATAAATTGACATTCGTATATAGGGCATTAGTCATTTTTCAGTTAGTGTGTTTGAAGTTTCCGCAGCCCTGGCAAACCGTAAGGGATATACAACTCGAACGGATTTTTTTCTTTTCGTGTAGTGTTTGTTGAGTGCTACCATGTGATCTTTTCTAGAAGCGGTGAAAATGATTTGGAATGGCTTTCATGGACAGTATGTTTTTATAAGTTCCTGATAGTGACGTTTTTGTTTTTCCTGCTTGTGTTTTCTATTGCGTGGCAAAAATATTGATTTACTCGTTGAAGTGTTTTGTTTACATCGTACTTTTGACAGCGATAGGAAGGTTTTAAAAATGTACTTATTGGCGATACGCCAGCTCGTTGCATTAAAATTTACCGTTGATTTTCTTCCCGCTTAAATGTAGGTCTCGTTTAGATTATTTTTTATAGTTATGCACAATTTTATGGTAGCTTTGAAACGGCAAGTGGTCATAAATGTGTAAATATAAACAAACGTTCATTCTGCATCAAAGATGGAAACTGTAATATCGTTAATAATTATTATTATAACTGTATTTTTATAAAACTTGTTAAGTGGCTTCGTTATTTTTGACGGGTAGTTGAACGGTATTATTTTCAGTTGAAAACTTAATGATTATTTTTCTTTGTTTTCTTGGTTGCTTATTTGTATTGTAGGTACAGAAATTTTTTAATCGCCATTAAGAAAAAATTATTCTAAATAAAAATTCGACTAGTAGGTACACAACTTTCAATAATATATGAAAGTAGAAAACGAACATTTTTGGAGGCAAATTGTATTACAAAAAGGTAATAACGGCCCTGGGCTTAACATTTAAATTTTATTATCTAGTATTGAAATATTCCAATTGATTTATTTATTCCCTGCATGCTCTCTCTAATATCCTAAAATGATTTGACATGATTTAACCTTCAATAAAAGTCTAATAACTGTGTCCTTTGATTTTAATAGAACATTCCAACGTATTTGATATTTAAATGTGGAATTGATGTCGAGTATGAGAAGCGTTATGTCTGTAAATATTTTAATAACTCTAAAATTTGACTAAATTTACTTAATTATTATACATTTAAAAAAGTACTGACTATATATTAAAATTTCTAAAAATTCTCGTATACGATAAAATGTTTACCTAGTTCAATTAAAAACATATATAGTAAATAACTAATTATGTATAGCAAATAAAAATGCGTCAAACATAATAGAACAAACTGAAATAATGCCACAGCACTAATAAAAACAAAGGAAGCGAAGAATTGAAACGGTATAGACGACGATAAGTTTTGTTGTTTTTTTTTGTACACTGTACAGTAACATGTACAAAAAAAGTAGTAACAAAAAAGCTGTACAGTGTACAGCGTATAGCTTGAGAATTATAAAAGAAAACCATTATAATAAAATACATTTTATGTAGATAGGTCTATTTGTTTTGTATTACAACGTAGGAAAATGTAATAGTACAATAAAATTATACAGATTCGGTAACAAATGTTCGGACTTGTCTACAGCAAGATGTGAATGATCTCTTGTATTAAGGCAGTTATACAGAGAAAATAACATTTTCCATATTTGTATGTACAGAGGACTCCTAAAATGCAATTTTGTAAATAAAATCAAATAGGGTAGTTCTATGTTACAACAAAATTTTGGGCCCGTCTTGCTTAGTTTCTACAAACTAACACAAATGTTTCTGCTTCTTGTCCATTTTGAACTTGTAAATTATTGGCAGCAATTATGATACGTTTGCTTAAATCATCAAACATCCACACAAAAAAAAGTCCAAATGATTTAAAGTCAGGAAGATCGTGGCAGTCATGGTACCGGTCCCCCTTGTCCAATCTCTTGGTATTAATGAACACGCTGTACATGGTACAGATATAATTGAGCCTCGTGTATGATACGCCACAGCACTGCAAGACGCCGTGGACGTCCTGGACCTCTATCTCTTTCACAATTCGGTTCCAATATTGATTGCATTTTTCATGACTCATCTATTCCCAAATTTATTTAGATGAGTTCTGATTCACCCTGTATATGATTGAATTTTAAATATTAAATTCAATCATACATAAAAGTTAACAGATTTGATTATAAATACAAATTATTCAACTACTGTTCAACAGATGGCGCGGTTCCTGACGGGTAAAATGTAATAATTTTTTTGATTTTTATTTCGATATACTTCAAAATAAAAGTTGAATTTCTAACACTCCAAACATATTACAATTTGTAATTTCTCAATATTATATTTAAAAAAATAGTTTGGGAATATATGTCCAGTATTTCATTCTTGTAGAAATAAATACATTATATGCATTTCATCCTTGTGTATTTTTGAAAAACTTTTTTTTTGCAGGCTGATGCGTCAGTTGATATGGCCGAAAGACATTTTTATGCTGCTAGTATGGATTATGTTTATCTAATACAGGAAGTTCACGAAAGAAAAAAATTTGAATTTGTAGAGACTTTGTTAACTTTCATATACGCATGGTTTACATTTTATCATCAGGTAATTGATTACAAAAAAATCTCATGGCTTTAGACAACTATAAGTCGCTTTATTTCGATAATATTAGCTCTAAAGAAAATTATAGAAATATTAACACTTTATGAAAAACGAACTCTGTTATTTGATTTACGAATTTGTATTTTAAGGGTTATGAGCTGAAGAAGGACTATGACCCATATATGAAGGACTTGCAACAAAAAATTCAAAAGACTAGAGGCAACTTTGATGATTTCAGTCAGAAACTAAAAAAACGAATGTCTGAGGTGCAGAAACAGGACGAACCAATCAGGAGAAACGCTAAAGGATGTCGGGAAGGATACTTATATTTGCTAGAAAAAAGTAATTTTAGAAAACCAGAGACATTGTTTGTTGTACTAAATACTATTAATTTTACAGAGGCTTTTGGTACAACTTGGACGAAACATTATTGCAAGTATGACAAAGAAACAAAAGAATTTAGCATGTTGCCATATAATCAACTTACAACTAAATCGGTAAATGTCAGATAAAAAAACTACTGGCCGATATTTAAGCAAATAATTTTTTAGCTTTCTCAACCTGAAACAATGGTTTTAACGTCTTGTGTGAGACGAATGTCAGACTCCATAGAAAAACGGTTTTGTTTCGATATCCAGTTGGATTCCAAGCCAGGAGTAGTTTTCACATTCCAAGCTTTATCCGAGCAGGACAGAAAAGTTTGGATGGATATAATGGATGGAAAAGAACCGGTAATATAATTTCTTATAAATATCGACTAATTTAAACACTTTTTAAATGATTTTAGACGTATACAACTCCCAGCAACAATGTGAATAAAGCACCAAACTCAGAAGAAAGAGTACTGGATGAAACCGGTATACAATTTGTCAAGAAATGTATAGAAGTATTAGAAAGTAGAGGTTTAGAAGAACAGGGTATATACAGAGTGGTAGGGGTAAGTTCGAAGGTTAACAAGCTGCTAAATATGGGTCTGGATAGGAGGAAAAGTGAGAAATTGAACTTAGATGATCCGCTGGAATGGGAAACCAAAACCATTACCAGCGCTCTTAAAACATATTTAAGAAACTTGCCCGAGCCTCTCATGACCTACCGGTACCACAATGGGTTCATAGCCGCTGTCAGTAAGTACACTCAATTTTATATATAAATTATAGTTACGAAAGAATATAGACAATTTTTTAAAGGGTTTAGTTTAGTTATATTCTACGTTTGGCTTAAACTTTACTCCCACAATTTTTTTAAATAATAGTAAATACCAAATCAATATTTCACAAAATCAATGGTCTTCTTTGATTGAAATTGACCTTGTTTGAATATTTAAAATCTTAAAAGTTTGGATGTATTTTTTATTGCATGCTTATCATTTCAATAACAATTTCATTAAAAAATATTGAAAGGTATATTTAATTTCTAAAAAAATTAATAACCATTTTGTTGTTAATTTTTCATATTAATTTTTACAGAATTCCGATACTTGATTTTTATACTGTGTAACGTTAGTCTGATACAGACACGTAAAATAATCTAGGGTGTATTTGTCAAAGAAGGTTTAAGCTGAATTTAAGTAAATCCAAGAGTAGATTCCCCAACAGTAGCCAATCAAAGGCTTAACAACTAAACTAAACTCGACTTGGTTAAATCGTAGTTAAATTTAAAGTGATAAAATGATTGTTAAAAAATCTGCATATTTTCTTGTCTGAGTCGGCCTCTGTATTTGTGTCATAGGCTAAAAGTGTCGACCTCTTGTAATAAATAATAATTACAAATAAACCATAATAATAGTGAATTGATCAAGCATAATGTTTTGTTATGATTATAAACATACATACAGGGGTCTCCGGAATATAAGTGCAAGTAATAAAATAATACATTTCAAAAATATAACTAGAATAAAATGCAAAACTCTGTTACGAAATTACAAACTAAGGAACAACTAAAAGCTCATGTAACGTAATTTGTTTTTTGTATTAGTATTAATGAAGTAAACAATTGAAGTTTCCCAGAAAATCCTTAAAACTGTAAGGTATGACAGCATTGTAATCTATTACCTGCTGCTGTTAACCTAAAAGTATTATTAGTCATAGTAGTATTGTGGCTAGTCTGTTTGGTTTTTCCATGCTTGCTTGATATTTGTGAGTGTACATGCTTTTGCAATAATAATTCCTTCCGCGCTTCCTGAAAACAGCTTTCAAACTTCTGGAAGTCCTGAGCAGAAATTTCATTGAATCTATTGGCGAGAGACACAACAAAGAACTAATGTTAAACGTTGAAAGTTTCATTTCATAACAAAAACGTCAAAGTTGAAAAGGAATCGCAAAATTCATTTTAAAGAGTGACATTATTATTGCAAACAATAGTACATAAACAATAGTAAAACAAATTTATAGTATCCATCTCCGGCTGCATGGCCTGATGAAAATGCTCATGAAAAGAAAAGCTATTTAAGAAATATTACAAATTAATATTTTCAAGACAGTCTTTTAATAAAGTGTATCTTATTTTTCAGAGAGTGAATCAAAACAAATTAGAGTAAACGATGTGCACACTTTATTGTACCGCTTACCAAAAACAAATTTTGAAGTATTAAAAATTTTAATGAAGCATTTAACAAAGTAAGTAAGCCATACTATTAATGGTCCCCAAAATAAAAAATTTTTTTTTTTCAGTGTGGTAGCTAAAAGTGATAAAAACCTCATGAACGTAAGCAATCTAGGGGTATGTTTCGGACCTACGCTCTTACGACCAGAAGAAGAGACGGTCGCCTCGATCCTAGATCTAAAATTTTATAACATAGTTGTCGAGATACTGATAGACAACTATGAGAGGATTTTCTTTAACGATCCGGAAAACATGTCTCCCAAATCTGGCCCGGTCAGCACTCTGAATGGCCCTAATATTCCGAGTAGTGTCTCTGTCAGTAACAGCAGTAACAGTCAGAGCATTTACAGTCCTCCAAATAATCACCTGCCTACTGCCTACGTTGGCTCGGATGAAACCGTCAACGCTGGAAGTGCGAACAGAGCGTTTATCAATAACGGCCACCCTGCAAGGGTGTCACCTAACTATAGGACGCATAACCAACCATACACTTGTGTAAGCTGTGTTCACTCAACATTCCAAGATGTTCTAATAAGTCGGCTTAATTTAAATTCACTCTGAATTTGTCAGACATATATCTAATATTGTGAATTCCTAGTATGCTCGTAACCTTTCAGATTCAGATATAACAGTTCGGTTTGAGATATTTTGAACAACTTGGGGGATCGTGTTCGACCTCTAAAAGAAGGTGAGGCACATAATTTTGTCTGAGGTAGAAAGCGAGAAGCCCCATGTTGTCAAAAGCCTGTGTTTACAGTGTCTGCTTTAGTTCAGCCACCCCATGAAATATCCGTCTTTTATTAAATGGAGAAAATTGGAAGTGTAATGTGTAATACAAATTTAAAAACATCCTTAAATAGTTGGCAACATAACCTTGTTATAACTACCTGGCATAAAATCCTCTACGTACTTTCATATGTTTAGTTATCGGTTTTAGTTATTAGAAGTAGAGGTACAGTAAAAGGAGCAGTGGGAAACAGCATAGATTTTCACACTTTTTATAACTAAATATCGTATGATCTCAATATAGTTTGCAAAATTACTGAAAAATATAGAAAATTTCCACTACATCTACGCATATAAAACAAATTTGTTGGATTGTTGTTCACCCCCGCACTAGATTAATTACAAATTGTCTTATGCAGATTCTGTGCGTTTCTTCATTCAAGATAAAATTATACTATTTTCAAACAACTACTGTAGTACTGTAGTAGTTGTTTCCTGGAATTCCGTGTTTGCAAAATATCGTTTCTCGCCGATCGCGATAAAGGTCGACAGCTTTCAATGGTGTCTACTGCATGTAGAACGCTTCGTGCCTGTGACATTTTCAGTCCGGCATGGAGTAGCGAACGGCCGATAGATGTAGTTAGTTCTACACCGCGTACTCATGGTCCCTTCTGTCAGGTTAGACAGACGAAAGCAGCTAGGATTATTCGTCGGATACCTCACCTATGGCATACTGATGAGAGCTAATAAGCTCGAAAGCCGGTATATGTCTGGTGGGCGTTTGACGAATGACTCTAGCTGTTGCTATAGGTTTTCCAGGTGTAATTCAATGCTGGTCGGGGCATTAGCCCGCAGAGTAGTTGTTTCCTGGAATTCCGTGTTTGCGTTCTGGTACTGTTTATACGGAAAAATATTAAAAAATACAAAACTTCACACTCCCATTATGCAAGTAATTTGTTGTTCACCTCTACAGCAGTTCCGAAATCTATCAATAGATGTCAATCACTTCATGATTTTCGCCAACTGCGGATTAAGAATATTTAAGCGTGCAGAATGCAAACGATTTATTAGAATATCTTTGAACATTGGTTAAAAGATCTGTTTTTCTATATTTCCTAAATTTATATTTCTCGATTAAAAAATTAGTACATTTTCCATTTCAGACTGTGACTTCGTATATCGAACCACCCATATCGTCCAGCATGCATAGCGTTCTCGAACCTGCAAATGGCGGATATGCGATGTCACAAAGTGACCACGTGACTAATAGGCCACCCAGCCAGCAGAGACTAAAACGTTACGCGCCGAGTGTTACGTCTCAGTCAGAGACGAATTTACCCAACTTGAGGAGTTACAGCCCGAATAGTTTCAGAAATTATAGCAGACTTGGTAAGATTATTTAATCCTATAATCGTGATGTTATGTTCTTAACTGTATGCAGTGATGGCAAATTGACAGTCACTTGAAAATTGCTAATTTACAGAGAAATATTAACCGTAATCTTTGAATTTCAAAAGAAGAATAAATATAGTTAGTGGCAAAAGTATGGAATAAATTTATTTCAGTCAGGCGTTCGTTTTTTGCAAAATTGCTCGGACCATCGTATTTAATTTTTAGTTACTCATTTTTTAAACCAGTTTTCTTGTATATAGAGTGAAGCAAGAAGGATCATGATATGGTCAACTTTTTAAATGAACACTGCCTCTTATTTGTGTTTTTATTTAAAAAAAAAATCAGTAACAAATGTCCAGATCTTACAGTCAATCAAATCACTACAAATATAAGCAAAATTGCTAAATTTGCATAAACCTTGGATTTTAAATAATCCATAAAAAGTAATCCTTCTTGGAGACCACTCTATTGATCCACGTGTTCCAATTCAATGGCCATAACATTATAAATTAATGTTTTTATGGCCAATAAATTTCGGATGCCATTTTCGATAACTATTAAAAATAGGTACAATAGGTTGCTTAAGAAATACTTTCAGAAACATTTCACGGCAAATTTAATAAAAATACAAAACGGGGCATTTCCATTTAAAAAAGGTCTTTTTTTTGCTTTTCCCTGTATATTTGAAAATTGGTTTAAAAAATGCACAACTAAAAATAAAAATTAACGGGTCCCTGCAATTTTCCAAAATACAAACACCTGATTTTTAAATATTGCCGCTCACTGTATATTGACCATTTTTAAATTTCAGCAAATGGTTATATCAAATTGGTATTTACTTAAATTAAAAAAAAACTCAAATTTCTACAATCTACAAAAAGTGTTAAAGTTTAGATTTTTTTTAAATTCGGTTATCAGTACAATAAATCAAAAATAACTACAGTAGACTCTCAAGGCAGACAACTAGTCCGGATAAGGACAATACATAATAATATACATTTATTTATATTCCTCTATTATTTATGTAGTTATGTATTTATTCAATAAATGTTATTATTTTAATTTTGATTTTTTTTATAATATTCGGAGTTTGGATAGCTGTGAGCCGGATAGTTGAGTCTACTGTATAACCGTGTTAATGTAAATATTCTAAAAGTACTTCCACACTAAACTGTCGACTTTGCCTATATTTCAAGAAAAAAAAATACATTGGCTATAGTCAGCGGTCGAAATTGTGGACAGTGACTAATCGCTAGCTTGTAGACAAGCGCGACGGGCGAAGCGTGCGAGAAGCAACATTTCATAGGCGTACTAAATTTGAAGACGATCAGATATAAAAAATAAAAAGAAATAATTGCATTGCATAACATTCATTATTTTTAGAGTAGAAACAGCGATATAACAGTTTTTACCAATTTCGAGGCGTTAGATAATAAAAATAATAAGAATTATTTCAAAATTTAAAGTTTTTATCTTGTATTATCAATTACCCAAGATCGAAAATAATAGAGAGTGACTAATTCACAACACAGAGCTGAGTACGGAAGGTATGATTACCTAAGCGTGCCACTTGAGAAGAGTTAAAGCACATAAAATTATCAAAAATAAGTTGACGTCGGCTGAACCTAGCACATTACTGTCTTTATGGACGGCAATTGCCCACTACCACCCACTTACACCTACCTGATGTGCACTCCGCAGATATCACACTTAAGCCTTGTTCTCATGGACGCAAAATTCATACATGTCATCATCCGATATTCCTCATTTCGATCAAATCACTAATAAAATTAATGACATTCATAATTAAATTAACGAAAAGATATACCCACAATTTTGCCCGTCCGAACGATATACAGCGCCCATGATAGCGCTGGAAATGAAACAGTTGGATCCGACAATTCGTCGCAGCCATGAAATGCCAGCAGCTCATGCGTACTAACTGCAGTGTATGCGTACTAACTACAGCGCATGCGTAGCAGAAGCTGTGCAATCGGGTATGCTAGAGATATGCGGCACACGATTTTATAGGAAAAATATAAGGGCTGCATGTATATCTCTTTGTGTTGACTGCTATAAATGGTGAGCAGGTTTATAACATTAGTCACTCTCTACAATTTTGGAAGTCTGGTATACTACAAATCAAATATTGAGGACAAGTTTAAGGTGGCGGCAAAAATTAGTCACGTTAATGTGTTATTTACATTCACAGACTGGCCATTTTTTGCAACTAATTATATGCAATATTTTTAAAAGTTTGCCATCTGCTATTTTCTTATTAATACAAATCTCTCACTTTTATTTTAGAAACAAACAGTACGAGCAGTTCAAATGAATCGTTGTCTTCCACTTCCAGAGAGAACTTTGTCGGTGTGACACCAAAGAAGACCGAAAGATCATCGGTATATATGGGTTACCCCAAAATGTACAAGTCTCCTGGCGATGTGTAAGTGTTACGATGAAATAGTAGTAGTAATTGTAAATACCTACTATTCTTTTGACCTACAGTCACTTCCGAAGAGCATCATTCATTTCTTTACCGTCACTGTGTGTAGTTTGTACACTTGCGTGGTTCAATACAAAAAGTGTAATAAATGAAATGAATTTGCTTTTAGCTGCCTTAATTTTGTCTATTTTCTTCTTTCTGCTGTATTAACCTCCTTTTTTCATCTTCTAACTGTACTAACCCCTACTTTAATCCTTTCAACCCTGTTAGGACGCTGCTAAATAAAGAACACGCATTACTTAATGTATCTTCAGGGAGGTCAAGCCCTGTTTTTGGAAGAGTACGGTAAGGACATTTTACTAATCTTCATCACAAAATAGCTTTAAGATGTTTTAGTTTGGTCACCTTGTCATTTCATTTTAAAGATTTCAACATTCCTTCCCAAAACTGCCTTTAAACCACCTTAAAAACATTCTGTAGAATTTGTCCTACCATTTCACGTTATATGCTCAGTCACTGCTTTTCAAAACTTTTACGAAAATTGTGACAGTTCGCGTTTGTTTCTTTCAGACGGGTAAGGACCTTATATGCTTGTCTTGGGGAACATGACGGTGAATTATCATTTGAACCAAATCAAATTATCACAAATGGTAAGCGTTTCTTTTTTAAATTTTTATACTTTTCAAGTTGTTAAACGCACATTTTTTGGATGAAAATAATAGGATTTCCTTATGCCATATTTCATTTAGGTTATAATTTTTAAAAATAATAGATTCTTCCGATTCGATTATTTTAAAAATGGGATGAATAATCAAACCTGCTAGCTTATGTAACTAAACAATAAATGAATTTATTAGCGTTTAAAGAGGAAAATATTTTAAAATAGTCCAAAACTAGCAAATAACATTCTTCTATCGAATTCAAGCAAAGCATTTTCTTTGATTTATTTCTATTAAATCAAATTCAAATGGTGGTTTTTAGACTTTCACGGCGAGTGCTGTAATTTGATACATAGCGATTTTCCGGGTTGTTGTGCCGTGACCTCGGTAACTGGTAGCTACCAGAAACAGAGTTAAAATGCACATCTCTAGCATTAGCCGGGATTCTTTTACCTGCCCTGGTTGTTCTCGGGCTAGGCTCTGTGGGGACAGACCCGCTATCGGTGTCTCTGACTCATCCACATATTGATTTCGGTTCCTATTGTTGGTATTACGACTGATACGGTCGGAACCGTTCCTCGGATAATGGTGGTCCTCCGAGGCGTTCCGTAGCCGCTGTAACTGGTTACATCCCATGCTTCCAAAGCGTTTCGCCGCTCTTCACTGTCGGCATCTTCAGTGGTTATACACTTATATTACACAATACACTTCACTAAATACCACTTTAAATTTTATTACACAATTAAACTTAATAAAACAGCACTCTACAAATTCTGATTTGTGTTCAGTAAAAACTAAAATTTTATGCAGCAAGTCACCATGTTATAAACATCTCAAAACTGATAAACTGCAAACTAAAATAATAATAATAATAATAAAGTACTTTATTGCCAATAAACATACACATACATTCATAGCAAGAGGCCATTGACCGAAGTCCTTCAGCCCGTATTAAATAACATTTTTTTTTCGGTAATTTATAATTATACATAAAATAGTGCTAGCTTATTTAATGAGAAAAAAGAAAAAAAAGAACCCTTAGTTTTCATTATGAAGTTCTTGTATATGCTCCCATGTAGTTTTCTCCGGACTTTTATATTTTGCCTGTATACCTGGATCTCGTACGATGCAAAACCTGTTGAGTAAGTCGAAGTTAAATGTTGATTTGGCGAATTTTTTGATAGAGTTTCTAGTGTTGATTGGAGTTGTTGTTGTTAACTGATGAAGTAGATTGTGGAGAGGATTTCTTGGGTGTCTAATTTTTGTGATTTTCCTCAGTGAAGAGATTTCTCCAATTTGTATGTTCTTTTCTAGCTGGTTTATTGCTATTTAGAAGTAATGTGTGTCCGTATTCAAGTATGGGCCTGCATATGGATTTGTATATTCTGCTTGCAGTTGATAGACTGATACCGTTTTTTTTATATGTGAGGCTGCGAAAGTGACTAGCTCTTCTAATAGTTTCCTTCTTACGTAGAGCTGTGTGATAGTTTAGGTTAAGCTTGTGGTCTAAATGGATTCCAAGATATTTGGCACAACTTGTGGGACGTATTATTTCATTGTTGATTGATATTGTAGGTGATGTGTCTTTTGGTGAATGGTTGAAAATAATTAGTTGTGATTTGGAGGATTTATGGTTTGTCTCCACAGATTATACCAGGTAGAGGTAGAGTTCATTAGTGCTTGCAGATTTGACATTGTGTTTCTGAGATTATTATCGTGAGCTGTTAATGCTACATCGTCATATTGCAAAATGTACGAATTTGGGTTTAGATGGTCAGGGTTGTTGAACTGAAAGCTGTATAAATCATGGCAGAAGAGATTGTAGAGGATAGGAGATAAGGGCGAGCCTTGTGGAACACCTTGCTGTGGAGTGAAAGTTTGTGAAAATGAAGTATTTATTTTGATTTCGAGTAAGCGATTTTCTAGGAAGCTTTTTATAATTAGCAGCAAATAGTCAGGACAATTCAAAAGCTTGATTTCAAACTAAAATAAATATACTGAAATGAAGGAGATTGAATAAGCAACGATGTACATTTTTGTGTACAAAATTTAGTACAACTCAAAAAAAACTTTATAGTTACAAAATGTCCTTAAAAAACAATACCCTTAGCTCTAAATGTGCAAAGGACAAAGTTGCAAAGAGTGCCATAGTTATAAAAGAAAAATCTCATAATTTTCACCCAAAGAATCTGCATTTAACTTTACCTACTTCCTTGTAACATCCTGTATAACTGAATGATTTTATTTGTTTTTACTTTTAAGTGAAAGTTTCTCAAGAACCAGGCTGGTTGGAGGGAACCCTGAACGGCAAAACCGGCCTGATACCGGAAAACTACGTAGAGGTTCTCCCTTGACAGAGCGGTTCTTTGTCGAAATTGTCCACTTCCTTGAGACACGGCCTTTGCAGAGCTTTGCATTTAAACAACTCCCTTCCAGGTGGGGCTCACCATGAATCAAGATTAAGTAGGCATAGGCAGAGCTTAGATAGTACAAGAACGTTAATGAAACAGTCTAGTGTAGAGAGGAAAAGTTCCACGTAAACCTGTACAATATATCGCCCAAATATTAACGGTGTTTTCCAAAAAGCATTTGTTCTGAACGTTTTATATTTGGCATATTTTTTTATGTCAAGGTGTTTTACTTTTACGAATATTACGTTTTGGTAATATTAGTTTGTAAGTTTTAGGACTGCGCTTTTGTGACAGAACCTAATTTTAGATGCTTTCAATTTTTGGATAACACAAGTATTTCATATACAACAACCCAACATATCAGGCAAAGATCAATTTAAACGGCACAATATATTTTTCATAACCAGTTCCCATAGCCTAATTCTAATGAAACAAGATGCATGTGAAAAGATGTCTAAAATACAATGTCCAAAGGTGAATCAATGTGTATATGTATATTATAGATGTAAATATTTAATGTCATGCACATAATTAGGAAATTATTTGGTCTCAACCTTTTCAGTTTTAAACATTTCGACAGTTTATTTCTGCTCTGGGCAAGTTTTACGAGGATCGATCGATAAGTACTCGTGTTTGAAAACAGGTGGCGTTGCTGAGAGAAGTGACATTACCGTCGTGCATTTTCATCTGTCAAACGACACCATACTAAAACCCAGACTGATTAATAGGTTAGTTGTTATTTGGTAGCCAATTGTCTTTATTTTCTTCAAAACAGTTTTCACCCGGAAAAAATCCATAGACAGCTTCAAACTTTGCTTATTTCTTCGCACGTTATTCCATCCAAAAATGAAAAGCGAGTTACAGATCAATATTGTTTTTTTCTTCCATTTTATCGAGAGACGTGAACTACGTGTGATGCAACTGGCTGCCAAATAAAAACTAACCTATAAATCAGTTTAAAATTTGACAGATGGCAGTACACTATGGTAATGTCAACTTCTCTCTGCACCTCCACGGGTATCGATCAACTCTCATAGTTAGGAAGAGATGCGGAATGTCTGCTATATTTTTAATCGGCTTGCAAAAAATTTAAAGTTAAGAAATATTTTTGCCACATGTCGGCTATAAATTAGGAATTACGAAGCCCTGATTTGTTTCTACTTCTCGATATACATGTATATTTCACAGAAAGTAGATATAGATGTGACAGAACATAGAGTAACGTTTTAAAAATGCGCCCAGTGTAAATTTTAATTTTTAGTGTTATATACACACGTTCTGTGATAGTCCAGACTGGCACACTGATAAAAATTAATATATTTCTTGTATATTGCCATAAATTTTGCCTACTCTCAATTATACTTCAAGATATGCAAAAAATTGAAACATAACTAAGTTGAAATCTCGTTCATCTACAAGTGTGAACTATTATTTCATCTGAATCGGTTAATAATGGCTGCCCATTCCATACTTATGAGAAGAATCAATTAAGTTAAATTGCAAATTAGAATTCACGTAAAACATTTTGTTGGTTCCTTACGTAAGAGGTGACAGTGGTGTCTGCAATAACATCATATTTAATATATACAGTACAGTGCCAATTATTTGTTGCAAGTAAGGAAACGTACATCTTTACTATTTATACAGGGTGTTCCTAAATAAGTGTCGCAACGGAAAACTGCAAATTCCTCTTGAAAAAAAGAAACATTTTTTTCGTATTCCATTTTTCTTTCGTTTTCGAGGTACACAGTGTGAAAACTAATTTTTTTCCGTTTTTTTTCCAATATCTTAGGAACCGTTTGAACTACAGGACTGATCTTTACACATTACCACTATTAATAGCTACTTTTTCGCACCCTTCTCGAATTTATTGGACGTGCCAGTGGTGGAGATTTTAAGGTATCGGAAGGGTTTTTTCCCCCATAAATTTTACGCCACTGGAAAAATTGACATTTGACAGCAAATACTGAAGCGCCAATGAATTTTACACAAAAATAGTTCTCTTGGTTCATTGCTCTAAAGTCAACCGTTTTCAATAGAAATGACTTTCTATGAACAAAAACAAACATTTTGCTAACGTTTCGAAAATCTTTTGTAATTCAAAAAATAGGTAGTAATAATTAACAATTTTAACGAAATTTAACAACAGATAGGATTTTAACTTTTTTCATCAATTTGGTGAGTAAAATTTACAAAAACTGTTCAAAATTACATTTGTGGACTTCAATGCACGCATTACATCTTCGAATCATGTTTCTTTCTGCCGCTGCAGCTTCACCCCTATCGGTCAACTCTTCGATATTATTGACATGGATTTCATAAACGATGCATGTTTTTGTTCATAGAAAGTCATTTTTATTGAAAACGGTTGACTTTAGTGCAATGAACCAAGAGAACTATTTTTGTGTAAAATTCATTGGCGCTTCAGAATTTGCTGTCAAATGTCAATTTTTCCAGTGGCGTAAAAGTTATGGAGGGAAAAACCCTTCCGATACCTTAAAATCTCCACCACTGGCACGGCACGTCCAATAAATTCGAGAAGGGTGCGAAAAAGTAGCTATTAATAGTGGTAATGTGTTTACAAAAGCTCAGTCCTGTAGTTCCAACGGATCCCAAGATATTGGAAAAAAACTGAAAAAAAAATTAAAGTTTTGACACTGTGTATCTCGAAAACAAAAGCTCGGAGAGAAAAATGAAAGAGGAAAAAGATGTTTCTATTTTCGAGAGGAATTTACAGTTTTCCGTTGCGACACTTATTTAGAAACACCCTGTATTTTTTCATTCAATTTCACAGATGAGGGATTTCAACATAGCAGCGGAAGAATTTTAAAGTCACTGAGGATATTTTTGTTATATATGATTTAGTAAAATTTAGGTCACTTTAACAAAATGAACTTCTATTAGTATGGTTAATTTTTGCTGTAATTCTTCAGTGACTTTTCCAATAGTGTTGGCTATGTTAAGCAGTAAATTCCAAACCAGAAATTATTTTGAAAATAAAGCAGTCAAGCACAAATAGTGATGACAATTGTTAGATTATTCGAAAATGTGAGTGGAAACAGTATAATAATTTGTGATTAAGTTTCATTTTTCTATCATAAATATATATATCCAATAGCAATATTTACTATAGATTAATTGGGACCATTCCCCTAAAACACCAAATTCTCATATGAAAAGTTTAACTAACGGTTATGAGAGAAACTTATAAGAAATAGTTACCTTTTTTAATTTAATCGTTTCTGAAATGTATTTATATAGTATTTAATATTTTAATTTAAACTGTTATCCTTAAGCATTTTATTATTTCCCTTGTTATTAATATATTTTCAGATATTGTTTTTGACATACATATTTATTTGTGATATTTTTATTATGTATGTTTACCATTAATATATTTTATTATACAATTTAATTGGAAAAAATATATAATACTTAATATGAAATTGTACTATATTTATGTATGTATATATTTTATTCAGTTGTTAATATTATAATTTTCATTTGCATTGTCAACAACTGTAATTGTTGTACTATTATTTATAAATAAAAATATTATTTCGATTTTGTTTATCCCATCTTGATTTAAGAGTACCTGATAAAAGGTCAGTGGCGGCTCGTGAGGTGAGGCCCAAATAATACCCAAATAGGAATAAATTTACACGTCTCCCCTAAGGTAATATTCCTTGACGCGTTGACCATTTTTTATTATGGAAGACGCCAATAACCCTACTATAACCAGAGATTATAAATACACTAGATAATCACCGTAAATGTAGTTACTGGACGCGGTAAAAATAGTTTCATAAGTTCCATGTAGAGGTCGGTAGCATGCCGAATTCAGAAATTTATATAATTCTTTAAACCAGACTTGTAGTGCGGTCAAGCGGGACCTTTGCCTGAGATGGCAGGGCACTACCCAGAGATTATAAATACACAATCTCTGGTGCAGGTAGAAAAGGGTCGTCCGGGAAATCCGAATAGGCCCGTAATCGCTGGCAGATGTAACAACAAAAAACCGAATGAGATACACCAGCGCTAGGAGAGCATTTGTGGCCTGCTTCCACACTAATCAATTCTGCATCCATTTTTACCGCGTCCAGTAACTACATGGACGGTGATTATCTAGTGTATTTATAATCTGCTATAACCATAAATTAAAAACGTTAATAACATCAGAACTCCGATTTGTATTTACAATATAAATAATAGAAAAAAAAAAAAATTGTCCGCGTCGGACCAGACGGTGGAAGTTATACTTCTTTGGCCATTCTCATACACCCACTAAATGCGTACAAAAAATTCTTAAAAAATATATATATATTATTATTATTATTATATTAGTTCTTAAAAATTTGTTCTTCCTTTTGAGCGTGACGCGGTTTCTCCACCAACATCCCCTCCCAACGTGTCTAACGGGCGCAAAGAAGTATATCTTCAAAAATATAAAAACCAATTTTCAACTAATCTACAAACAAGACAAAGCCACTTTTACCAAAAATGTTTTAATACTTTCACTTCTTATAAAACAAGCCTATTCGTCGGTCTTTTAAATTTGCAAATTTATTTATAATGTCTTTATAAAATTGGGAATCGGCGTTAAGACTTTGCAACAGTTCTTTTTCTATAGCCATCATCGTATTTCTTAAGTAAGCCTTACGGCACAAAAAGTTTTGTTCTACTGAAACACTTATTGCAGGAATTGTTAAAACTAAGCAAAATAATTTGTATGAAAATATCATTTTAAATGCCTTGTATAATATTTCTACCGTTTTCTGAACTTCTAAATTATAAAATTGTTCGTCTCTGTACAAAACATAAAGTTCGTTTTTCAACTTATCTATGTCAAATATGTTTGGATACATTTGTAGTAAACAATCAAACGATATTTACTTGAAATTTGTTTGCATATTCGGAATATTTTAAAGCGTTGGCTGACTATTCAAAATTTGTCGTTTCTCTACTTCATTACATATTGAAAAAGGCGTTTCAAATAGAGATAAAACAATATCGTGAGAGGGATTCATTATAAATAACTATCGATAATATATATTTAAATTAGGTTCCTATTCTATGTTAAATTTAGTATTACTTGTAAGGAAGTTGTTTTTTACTTCTTTAAATTAATCCTACCTGCCATGTCCTTAAAACTTTACCACCGCGCTTACCAACTAATCTTCAGAATATTTAAAACGTCACATTCAACTAATCAACCACTAACACTAACCAATGGAAATTCAAAACACATTACTAACACTAGAACAATCGATTAATCGCGTACACACGTAAATAATCTACAGTTCACAAGTTACCTACAGTCACTATCACGTCGTTCATTTGCCGTTGAACTAAAAACTTGAGGCGCCAGAAATCTGGCCTGTCTCGAGCCGACATGGAGCGAAAAACATCAATTTTAACCATCTCGCGCGGTGGGGAAACCATAACGCCTAGACATGTACGACGCAATTTGAGGCTTGCAAAATTCGGCCTCACTGTGGTGGGATTGGTGGGTGACCCGGACTCACGCTGGGAAAAAAATTATTAAAATAAATTATTCTGAAAATTGCCGAGTTATGTACTACTGTGTCATATTACCTATTTTATTCACCTTTTTGTATATTTTACACTGAAAACATTTCTTGGTTTGTCCTGAAGAAGTTCTTACATAGCCAAAACGTAGGCTTACCAATAAATTGTTTTTTTTATAATATAATAATAATAATATTTATTTACAATGGAAAAAAAATTATATTAATATTATCCAAATGCTTATTTTAAATACATATTACAATAATGATTTAATTATAAAGTCTGTACTAAGAGGGACACCCATCAGTGGAGCGTAAACAAGAAAAATATAGAAACATGAAATAATGTAAATTTAACTATATAGATCAATGAGCATGACTATGCATGTTTTTTAAATTTAGATTTAAAAACAGCAGGATTCGATAATTTTATATCTATTAGCACTGCATTATACAATTTGTAAATGTTATAAGAAAAAGATATATAAAAAATAGCGGATCTGTGATAAGGAGGTGATATGAGACCTTTAAAACGTAAATCCATATCTAAAAGTAAACCCAAATTTCTAGCTACTTTTGTACTATCATTTGCAATATTAATGACACTCACTAAAATGAATTTTGCGATTTATTTTGAACTTCTGACGTATTCATATTGAAATCTGCTTTAAATTTTTAACATTAGTTATTAGTTGTTTCACTTAAGAGAGATTTAATAAAATTTCTATTCAGAACTTCCAGAAGTTCAAAAACTGTTTTAAGAGAGTGTCATTATTATTGCAAACGATTGTACATTGTAAATCCTCTCCTTCAATATTAACTTTGAATTCTTGCTCAATTGCATTCCTGTGTCTACCAAATATCATAACAGGATTTTGTTCCATTTATGATTTATGTCAAGATGACGTTTTACAGAGAATTCAATCAAACGAGTATCAGCATTTAACGCCATTTTAGCATACATTACCTCTTTTGATTCAAAGGATAAATAAATTTGTGTATCTTCTGCATAAAAATGTACCTTACAATGTTGTAAACATGTATACAAGTTGCAATAAGTATACTAAATAAAAGTGGTCCAACTTGAAAATAAAACAAATTTGAATAATTTATAAAGCCATGACTTTACAGAATAACTTTGTGTTTCTTTTGTTAGGCCAGCTAAGATTATATAACAAAATTTATTATCACAAGCAAGTTAATCCGGAAACTTGTTCACAAACATACAAAAACAGTTTGCAAGCATTTGTGCAAAAATATTTATATAAATGTGCATCTGTTTTACTCTCCATAAAGAATAGAGGATGTAAAGCAAAGTTTCAGTTTCAATAAGTCACCATTTAACAGTATGTGCATTGTTGTAATGATAAACATTTGCTATATTCTGCCTTAGCGAAGCTTATCAAACCAATGAAACAACTCAGGGTTGATAATATATAATGAATATTTTCTAATATTGATAAATTTTTTCTGCTATTTTAAAGCATACCTTTGTTTAAAGGCCAGTAAATAAATTTATAACATTAACATTAAACATTTGTTTTTACATTGAATATTTGATTGAAATCATTGACATGAACGTTGTGGAGTCTGTGGTTCTGACTGAACCCAGGCTTTTATTAATTTATTGCAGTAATGGTAGTGGAATAAGTTCCATAATTATGATTGTTTTATTCAAATAAAACAATCATAAAATTAAAAAACGAAAATTCAATAATAAACGCTTACCGTTTTTTGTCCGTGGAGAGGCTTCTGGAATACTAATAACTGGTTATTTTAAGCAAAATAACAAAAAATGTACATACAATCACATTACTCTTGCTATGCCATATACTTTTTTTTTTTTCAACAAAAAAAAACTGTTTTCATTTTTCACCTTACAAACCTTACGAAATTTCATATTTAACTCGGCTTTCGGCTTCGTCCAGAGGGCGACACTATACATCACTCGCCATGAAACGCGCCAAATTTAAAATTAGTATTCTCACATACACACAGTTTATACAGTTCGTCGAGTGAAAGTTCCAGAGGTTGCGACTAAATGCGCAATGAACACCAATGAAATTCATTTGTACACGACGAAGTGGGAGAAAATTTATTTCTTGACAAATCACCGTGCCCCTTGAGCGCGACTAGATCTAGGATCTCGACATCAAAGGAGCCGACGTGAATACGACGGATTAGACTGTGATAGAGTTAAGTACTCGCCCTCTGACGGTGACAAATGATACTAGCGAAACAAGGAATCATTTTCCTCATCGTTCGTTGAATGCAAATAAAACGAATGTTATTCACTCATCGTGTAAACACGAACGCCAAGATTAAAATTACCTTTTCTTGCTCGCATCTTAAAAATTATCGTGGAAAGCAGCGAAATAAAAAAATGTTCCTCGACTGAATGTTTAATTTATGAAGAAAAGAAACGTAATTATTTTCAGATTTTATTTCAAATTAACAATTATAAAATATATTTTCTTTAATAACAATACTTTATTTATAAATATCTTAAACTTAGAAATAGTCGTTTAATACTTAAATATATCAGTTTTACAGTATAAAAATATATAAAACTATATCACATTTAGTTTAGGTTTCCTTAAATTATGAAACGTAATATAAAATAAATATATTTGGTAACGGCAAGTAACTGTTTTTGCTCCTTTTACAATAATTCACTTAACAAGTTTAAAAATAATTCAATCTGGTACAAATAAAAATAAATTAAAACCAAAAAATTTCCTTCCCCACTCTTCATAATTTTTTTTATATTAATGATTCATATATATTTTTATTCTTCATTCTGACAACTATGTATTTTTCCCCTGAAAAGTCATGGGCGACATTTTGTAACTGTAGTCTCTGCTAGGTAGGTTGGGTTGGTCTGATTCTGGACGCAGGTCGGTTCCGTCTGGGTACATTTCGTCTTCGGGTTCTTCGACTTTGCAGGTGCCTGTCCACTCACTTTCTGGGTCTGAGAAAATGTTGCAGGAGTCGCTGTCGAGTATGTCTTCCAGTAGGTATTCCGACATATCTGCAATAACAGAAATAAATTGTATTGGCGATTAAAGTTAAGGACCACGCCCTCCTGTGGCAAAAAATGAAACTAAATCTAGAGGATTTTGTATTAATTTTTTGCGTTGAGTTTTTTTATCATTTTATAATAATAATAATATCTCTACCCCTCATTCTAATCACGGACATTAGCCCAGAAGTCGAAGACTTGTGCGGGAGAGGGGGCAGCATTCTATTATTAAGCAGGCCGTATTTGCGCCCAGGAACGACTTACGTTGGTAGGCCCTAACCACCATTCAGTGCAGGAATGAGGGAAACCTGGAAAACCTCATTAATTATGTGAGTAGTCAAACGTCAACCGGTATCAATCTCTCACATTGACCCAAGCCAACATTCTTCCACCCTACCATACCCGCAGAGAAGGTGCCAATCTCCACGAATATAGCTTCTATACGGTCTGCCTGCTGCGGGGGTCAAACCCACAGCGATCTAGTCAACTCGATTCAAGTACTGACGCCTTAAACTGCGCGACCACTGACCGATCCATTGTGATTATTGTAAATCTTGTTCTAATAGCACGAACACTCATACTGTTTGTTTTATTGTGTATATCAGTCACCAAAAGTACAAAATATAATGAACAGCAAGCAACAGTATGACGGCTGATTAGAGCATACAATAAGTGTGAATCCCCAATAGAGGCACCAATTTCAATACTTTATTTAATAGTTTTACGGGCTTCCTGAAGAAATAGAGAATTGTAATGGTTTCGATCCTCATGAGATTTTGAATGGCAAAAACCACATCTAATATCTTGATTTAATTGTCCAAAAAACGCAGAAAGTTTATAATGTTTTATTATTATCTATACCGAATTATTTAATATTTGTCAAATTTGTTTTTATTTTTATATTTCTTACTTTTTCTTATAATACACAATTTATTTCGGTTACAACCCATTTTTTTTCAAAAAAAAAAAAAAAAAATGGAACAATTACAAACAAAAAATTAAATATATTTTGCAATTAACACATAATTTTACTTATTAAAATTTTCGTCGATTTTATTCGTCACACAAATAAAAATTAATTAATAATATTGCAGATTAAAAACACAGGATGTTCTCGTCTCTGCGTTCTTAATTTTGATAGAGCTGGAAAAAATAATAGGGGTTTTTTCACTAAAATTACTATGTCATGATACAGTGTTTAAATTTAAGGAATAATTTTAATATATTTTTTTAATTAGAATAAAAACATAAATGAAATAAATTTTATTATGAATGTTGATTATCAAGTTTAAAAAATATATAAGTATATACAGGGTGCCTCAAATTGCAGGTACCAAAATTTAACAGGTGCTACAACTTTTTAAAATAAGAAAATAGGTTATCTAAATATAGGTCATGAAATACTTAGGTTCCGAGATACAGGGTACCAAAAATTTTGGAAAAAAAAACTTTAATTTTGTAATTAATTACCTTAATTGTAATGATAAAAATTTAAAAATTGGCACAAATATGTTTTACTTTCTGCTGCTTTTTTTGGAAAAAATCTTGGAAAAAAAATATCTAGAACTCTATAATTAGTCTCCCTTTTGCCCCTCCAAATATTTTGCAGCATAACTTATGATTTGAAATTACGTTCATTTCATAACAAATTTGATTTGCAAAAATTTATATTCTTTGACATTTTTTCTATATAAAATACAATTATACTTACGGTCGCCGATTGTCTGTTGCACAGTCCACGAAGATTCATCCCAGTCATCGTCAAATTCCAGATTCTTGTTAATGTCTCGTTCGTGTGAAGTTTGAACGATCGGAGAATCGCTATCGGTTACGTCGAATATTTCCGTGACTTTAACCTGCAAAAAATCAAACAAAAAATTAATTTTTTTTGTTATTGGAAATGGCGCCGTTATCTACCTTATTATTTTCATCCAAATAATAGTAAGCCATGATGGTCTCATGTTGTGACGTAACTTGGAGAATGTGCTCGAACGTGTCGTCGTCCACGGTGTCGCTTCTGTTAATTGTCAAACTAGGTTTTCGTTGAAGGATTTCCTTCGTTTTGAACTTTCGGGCTGGACTTTGCGATAGGGGCAAATCACTGTAAAATAAGTACAAGTGTTAATTTGCCATTTTGTAGAAAATTATTTGACCTAATGCCTGGTCAGGGTTCCTTATTTATATTTGAATTTACAGAACAGTTAACATAGAAGTATAACGCAGATTTCAAAAACACAATAATATAATTAAATAATTTTATAATAAGTAATTCAACAATTCAGAAATCAATCTAAAACTGAAAATGATTATAATTTATTCTTTTTGAAAATTGAGAGTGAGACATTTGAACTACTTATTATTCTTTTTGAAAATTGAGAGTGGGCCATTTGAACTACTTATTATCTATCTCTGCAGAACATACATGAAACCCAAAAAGTGTCAAAATTGGTTAAATTTCAAAATGATAAAAAAAATTTCTAAATAACAGTATTTCATAAAATTATTCAATTTTTAAATTAAAACAAATTAATAATATTTATTTTTAATTCCATAGGTATTTCTGGGTTTTGCTGTAAAAATTTCTGAAATTATGGGACTTTTCTAGACGCAAGAGAAGCAAAACATTTTCATATAACATCAGTATTTCATAAAAAACACACAGTTGAGCAATAACAAAAACATACGTAATAAAGTAATTGTATAATAACTTATTCAACAATTCAAAATTCAAAATGCCTCTTATTTATTCTTTTTGAAAACTGAGTGGGACATTTGAACTACTTTTTATCTACCTCCGCAGAACATACATGGAACTCCAACAGTATTAAAATTGGTTCAATTTCAAAATGATAAAAAAAATAGCAATATTTCATAAAATTATTGAAATAGTTATTCGAGATTTAAATTAATAATATTTATTTTTTATTCTAAAGGTATTTCTGGGTGTTGCTGTAAAAATTTCTGAAATTATGGCACATTTCAAGACTCAAGACTCAAGCAAAAATCATCATATGATATCAGTATTTCATTAAAAACAAACACTGTAAAACTACAAAAAAATACGTAATAAAAAAATTTTATAATAAATTACTCAACAATTCAGAAAACAATCTATTGTTTTTGAAAATTGGAAGAGGGACATTTGAACTACTTTTTACCTATCTCTGCAGAACATATATGAATCCAAATTGGTCAAGTTTTAAAACAAATAAATATTTTTTGGTACTTTTGAATACAAGCAAAAATTTTCATGACATGATTTTTTTACAGGTAGTTTACTAATCCGTGGACATACTATAACAAAAAATAATTAACATACATTAACTAATTGTAATTGTATACTGGATTACTAAAAATTATTTATTCAATTATAAATTTTGCTTCCAACAGTAGGTCAAATAAATGAATACTGGATGTCTTATAATTGTCTAGTCATAATATATGATGTAATTAATTATGTCATAAAAATGTTACAAAAACATTCCAGCATATTAAACCATCCTGTCCGGTATTATTCCATAACTTTTTATATAATTAAATAAAAACACTAATTAAACTTGCATGATTCACAAGGAAACGTTACTCGTTACTTTTACTAGTTAATTATATACATTTTTATAATATCTATTACAGCTGTTTATCAGTAGGAGAGCTAATTTCAAACAAAATATATAAAGATTAAGACGTCAAAACAGATTAAATAATTTATAATTATTATTTATGGCTGTGACGGTGCAAGACCCTTTGTTCTCGACATTGATTTTTGCTTGGTTGGACTTTTGACTCGAATTTAAAATAAAACAAATCGAGTTACTCACCTGTCATCTAAGTTGAGAGTAAAGTTCAAGTTCACTTTGTTTTCGCTGTTTACATTCTGGCAGGCCTCGACATCATATTTATCTGAAACGAGTACAAATGTCATGCAATGGTCGTTCACACAAATTAAATCAAAATGAATTTTTACAGTGCATTGTACAAATTGGAAGATCATGAAAAATGTTCAATTATCGTTCATCTGTTAATGAATATGTACTAATATACGTAGTTGTTTGTTTGAAATTCACGTCACTTTAAAATATATAAAAAAAAACAAACAAATTTAAAAAAACAGAACGAAATAATTTTTCCCGTTTCATCTTTTACAATTTTTTTCTCTATAAATTTCATGAAATATAAAACTGTAACTGTTAAAACAGACATACAGGGTATTAAAAAAGAGTAAAATATTTAAGCAGGTAATAGTATGAACCAAAATAAGTAGAAAAGTCTTAATAAACATGGGTTCGCAAAGTAACGATTGCGGAGATATGAAATGTTTTATGTTTTTTAGCCCCTTTTTTTTATTTTGCAAAAACGTTGTGTATTTTCTTATAATAGTTGGTTGATGTTTAGTGAAATAAACAGTACGTATTTGACAGTTGTTCTCAGTGCACAAGTTTTCTTTCGCTATGGCTGGTTACTCTAACGCGGAATAAACAGACATGCATTTCATGTATGGTCGTGCTAATGGGAACGCCACCGGAACGCAACGTCTTTATGTTGACGCTTATCCAAATCGCCAGATTCCTTCACAACGCATGTTTGGAAGAATTCACCAAAGATTGTGTGATACCGGTTCCTTTAGCAAACAGTGCCATTTATCCGGAAGACCAAGATCGGTATCCACAGAGCAGAAGAAGAAATTCTAGCATTGTAGAGCAGAATCCAGGTACGAGTGTGCGGAGAATATCAGCCGAGGTAGGAATTAGTGGTCCTCTTGTTTGGAGAATTCTTCACCAGCAACTGCTTTATCCATACCATGTGCAAGGGGTACAGGCCTTAAATCCAATAAATGATTATCAAGCACGTTTGGTTTTTTGCCGCTGGTTTCTACGTCATGATGCTGAAGACCCTCGTTTTCTTGCAAACATTCTTTTTACTGATGAGGCCGGGTTCACAAGAAATGGATTGTTTAATTTTTCACAATACGCATATTTGGGCCGACAAAAATCCTCATGCTCTAATAGAATCTGGACATCGGGCACGTTTTTCATTAAACATTTGGATGGGTATTGTAGGTGACAGGTTTCTAGGTCCTGTTGTTTTACCAAACCGATTAACAGGCGCTGCTTACCTCAACTTTCTGCAGAACACACTGTATGAGTTCATTCCTTTGAATCAGAGGCAACAAATGTGGTTCCAGCATGATGGTGCTCCAGCTCATTTTTCCATGGCCGTTAGAGAGCATTTACACCAAAGTTTTCCACATAGATTGGTAGGAAGGGCCGGACCTGTTTTATGGCCTCCAAGATCGACTGATCTGAACCCTAGAGATTTCTTTCTTACGGGATATTTGAAGACCTTAGTATATGGTGCTCCTGTAAATAGCCTGGAATAGCTGCAGCTACGGATTAATCAAGTGTCAAGAAATCCAAACCAAGGAGGCTGTTTTCAAAGAGTTCGAATATCGTTGAGACGAAGATGTCGTGCCTGCTTGGAAATGGACGGAGGGCACTTTGAACATCTTCTGTAACTTTGTTTTTTGTTTGTTAAAAGCTTCCTTTGTCGGTTTATTCCTAATAAAATAAAATATTTGAAAAACGAATAGTGGTCCATATCTCCGCAACCGTTACTTTGCAGGACTTTCATACTATTTCCTCCTGAAATATTTTACACTCTTTTTTTAACACCCTGTACAGAATATTATTTAATTCCTACATTTGTTAATAAAGTATACACATAATAATTAACATCGAAAAAAAAAATGAAAAAACAGGATGTTAGATGTTTTGTTTCTCTTACAACCACAGCAATTAAAAAAATAGGTTGTAACTTTGAATGACGATTAAATTTATACCAAAGACTACCTTTATAAATACTTACTATAAGAGGAAGGTTGGAAATGTTATTATTAAAAAGTTAATTTCCACATCATCTGTGAATTACTGCTACACACAAAAACACTACTGTTATTAAATATTGAAATAAATATCTTTACAAACTTATATGCTTATACTGCACAAGACATCACTGAAAATCCCATCATATTTGATTTTGCTATAAAATTAAACTTAGAAAACATCTTCTTGTAAACCGATAAACTGAAAACTAAAATAATAGGTTTGTTTTAGCAGCAGTTCAAACTGTTTGGAAACTATCAGAAATATCCGTCCAACTATTTATTGCGCCAAATTCAATGGTAACGCTGCTTCTCAACTTAACTGGTCGAATATTTCTGACAGTTTCCAAACCGTTTTCAACTGCTGCAAAACAAGCCTAATATAATGCAACCCTACTGACAGACACTGATACAACTGAGGTTAGGATTGACTAGTAGCTATGTACACAAGTGTTTAAGTGCAACTTAAAAAATTAATTATAACTTGACTACGCATTCAATTAAAAGACAACATACTACTACCCCTAAAAAATTGACCCACATTTAAAGATACAACCTGTATATTTACTACTCTCCCTGCATTGAAACCGACTATAATTACTTACTTCCTCCGTATTCGGTAATATCCAGTTGGCAAGTAATTTTGGCACTGATCTGCTGTCTTTTCCTGTTAACTTTATTGAGCACATACGAAACCTTTTCCATAAAGAATTTGCTCAGTTCCCACACCCCGTTTCCAACTTGGGGCGCAGCTACCATAAACCTACGAGAACATTTCTTTAGTATTCGAAACAGAAAGTTCTGAATTTAATTATTTCTATACAATGGTCCAGTGCATATGATGGAATGTGATACATGATACTCAATAATAGATTTACTTGAACAAAATAATTTGCAATTCAATTTTAAGCGTTTCATAAACAGTTGTAAATGTATTTGATTATCGAATGTAAATATCTGGTTACCCACAACATACATGGTTTTTTAATTTAAATGATGATAGATTCAAAAAAATTATTTTCAGATTGCATACGTTTACTACACTTGAGTTTCATAAGGATACAAATTTTCATAAAACAAAAATATACTTTTTCTAGTGTATTTTAAAAGATAATTATTTCACTTTTAACACTGATTAAATATATTTTTTTCATTATAATAGTATCTATGTAACATTTGATATTGATCTAAAATGTATACATACAAGGTGTTTTTTTTAATAATTTTACAGATTGCCTGATTTACATCAAATTTGACATTCAGTTGTAAAAGAAGACCTTATAAATCATGGACCGTCCCTAGAAAGAGAGGTCCGCTGTCCTGATGTGTACAAGAGGGATGAAGCTAGTCCGGGCAAAAACAGATGTTCTATAGCCGCTTTACATTAACAATTTCTTTGTCAATTAATTGATCAAGTGGCTATGTCAAGTCAATTGACAAATGTAATACTAAAACTTGGACGTCAAATAAATTGATAAAGAACTTATTGACGACTTAAAACTTATTCTAAAGCTGGCATTACACTAACAATTTATTGTCGAAGAAGTTGATGAATTAATTTCACGTCCAAGTTTTGGTATTACATTTGTCAATTGACTTGACGAAGCCACTTGATCAATTAATTGACAAAGAAATTGTTAATGTAAAGCGTGCTTATGAAAAATATATAAACATAACCTGACAAAACCTTTCCTAAATAATTAAAACCTTCCTTACAAATTGTTATTATCAAAATGTAATTATAATTTAAATTTCTGAATAAATGAGTAAATATCCAATATAATTCGGTCTGTCACACGTCTGTCATTTACGGTTTTTGTTTTTTTCGGCCAATGATCTGTGGGTTTTTGCCCGGACTAGCTCTATCTCTGTCGCACACATCTGAGCATCAACGATTTGTATAGGCAGAAAACGGTTTCGGGCGCGTCCATGATTTATAAGGTCTATGTAAAAGAACATGGCTGATTTAAATTGCACTGTTGCCAAATTGTCCCAGATTACTTTTTCGTGCTATTTCACAAATCTATTTTGCTATTGCAGAGAACTGTAGTTGTAAGAAAGAGTTCTATTCAAATGAGTAAAAAGAAATATATAGGATTTATATTATATCTGAAAAAGTTGCAAATTTGCAACTATCACATCGGATGACCATGTGTTTTTATCACAAGATGCCAAATTTACGTGAATTAGTCGAATTCTTGGTCGAATCAGTACAAAAGTTACAGTACAGACTTAAAAAATCCTGGTATATCTAATAGGAATGCAACTTTATTTTTTACTTTGATCTTCCTCAGTGTTTCATTTATTTTTTTCCAATAACTGTCTTTAATTTTACTTTTATTTAATTCCACTTGAAAGAATATATCAAATATAACCATTGTATACAGGGTTAACTATGACTAAGTAAATTTTAACCACGTGCTCAGGAAGGCCTAAAAGACAATAAAAAATTATTCCAGAATTTTAGGTCAATATTTAAAAAATGGGGCAAAACCCTCTTTTCCTACGGAAAATCGGAGCCTATGATAAGCATTGACTGAGATGGCTTAGATCCATACATCTGTCAACAATATCTACTACCATGGGGTCGTTTTTTTGCAGCATTTGAAATTACAGAAACGACAAAAAATTAACATTCTTATTAGTAATAAACCTGATAGATAGGTTAATCCAATAACATTTTCATTCATTCTGGAAAACTACATTTTCATTCATTATAATCACTCACTACCGATAAAACACACTTCCTGTAGGTACAGCTAGATAAAATACCTATTTATTATAACAAAATTGAACGAAAGAAATAGATAATAGAAAACTTTTAATGTACCAGCGGCAGTCTTGTCCCATAACCTAGAAAACCAAACCGGCAAACTATATTGTGGGAAAGTATCTGCACCCAACACAAATTTCTTTAGTTAATAACTATAAAACGTTTAAAAATTTCAAAAAGGCACTAAAAACTGAAGAAGAACACAGAACTACAACGTAAATACATGGTAAACACAGGAATTAAATTATGACTTGACTGGTAATTTTACGGTCGTGTTGCTAGTTGCCTACGTTACCTACTCTGATTCTGTAAACGTGTGGAGGACAAGTGGCATAGGCGGCGTTAAATAAGAATTTAATATAATTTGGAAAAAAAAATTTTTCGCTTTATAAATAAGTCGAATTTTTTTGAAGGGTGATTCCGTTAATTCTTAATTTTCTCTATCCCCTCTTAAAATATTTGTACTTAGTCATAGTTAACCCTGTATATATGTATATAATTTTTTTAGTTTCATATGGAGGCTTTATCTGAAGACGGTAGTATTTCAACATCCATTACTCAGATCAGCATCATATACATTATTAACTAACCAGATAACTTATCTGCATAACAAGCCCAATTAACTTTGAAAAAAAAATTACTGGCATCTGTGCAGTTGTTTATGAGAAAAATGGGAAACTTTGTTCTAGCAAATCTCCGACAGATTATTCATTATTCCGACAAAGAAACCGACAAACCATGAAGGAATATTAAATGTTAATTAGTTTTAAATTAAGTTTGTTTTTTTTCAGGATTTTATGCAAGGTAAGAATCAATAGGTTAAACTGTAGCAAAGCTTTGCATATTGAACTTTATGGCAATAATACTAATAATTCTACTAATAAAAATGGTGAAACAAATGCAACAGTTTTTCAAATTCAGTGCACATACAAAACAAAATTATTAAAATTCTAAAGTTCCAATGGACGTAAATGGCTCTTGTCCACTAACAAATTTATCAGAACTTTTACCATATGATAAAATTTTTAGTCGATAAAGCTAGTTTAGCCCTTTAGAATTCTGTCAATCTTTTAAAAATTGTTCCATTAAAAGAACAGTCAGCAAAATAATCGTTTAAATTATGTACAGTATACAGTTGTGGACAAAAGAAAAATTTCCAAATCAAAATTGTGGTCCATTATCAAACCATTTTCAATTGGAGAAGTTCTCAAAATGTGCCACAGAAAATTATTTTTATACAATCACTCACTAAATTGTTTGCATTTTGTGTACCAGGTGTTGTTTCAAATATTTCGAAACAGAATATTTGATACGGTAAATGAGAAATATGCGGCTTTGTCACAATTTAACCGCTACGATAAAAAAAAATGAACATCAAACACGACGACATGAAAAGCGAGAAATGTAAGGAAAATAAAATGTTAATCACCTCTTCTGCGTAACGAAATGTTGGTGGCATGCATTGGGGGACTGAAGGATGGCATTACCTAGCAACTTAAACTTGTATGATTTCGTCTCAATGTTAGTACCATTAATACTTAGAAAATCGAAATCGGCAAACTTCCTATAAATCAACCTATGACCTGAATTTATAGACGGTATAGTTTGTAACCTGTAACGGTGTTAATTTTATGGATTTATCGACAGTCAGTTGCAACAGACAAGACAAACAATTCACATACAAGTTTTAGATGTTGTTAATACAGATAAGTACGATTTTATGACACTTTAAGCTACGATTAGGCACTTACTTGGTGAATGTAGCGTACACAACATCGGCAGGTAACGTGTAGGGAAGACTGAGCACAGAGAGCAGCTTCATTCCTCGATGTTTGAACAGACAGTTCAGCAGTCCATTGTTCGCATTATCGATGGCTTCTTGTAATTTATTTTGAACACTGTCAGGTATATTAGAAACTAGCGCTTCCTAAAACAAACAAATAAACATTAAAAACAATCTCAACATTCAAAATTTCAATCGTACCTGTCTGTGCATTTTACATTCTTTGCACTGCGGATCGTACTCCAAATGTTCCTCGATCGTCTCCGACACCACAAACGTGGACTGTACAGCGAGACACCTTGTACAATTTATGAGGTTGTTTCTGTGCAGAAACCTAAGAGCGTCGTCGAAGCCTTGCTTGCACATATTCGACAGGACCTCCGGTTTGGGAGGAAACAGAATTCTGACCATCCTATATATGTTGTGCTTTGACAGTTCGATACTGGTGTTTGCAATGTTTATCTGAAATAAAGGTTAATGACTGACCAAAGATAGACCAGAGACGTTTATATCTTAATTGTAGCATCAATTGTAAACATTCACGAGGGTCCAAGTCTTTTGACACGAAACAATATTAAATGGGGGAAAAGATGTATAAGAATTAAGATCTTTACAAATCTGATTGCACAATTAAACAAACAAAGTTAGGGAAACACGTGATTATTTAAACAAAGCGGCAAGTAACACCGACCTTGACTGAGCTTACTGTGACACAGAACAAAAATATTGACACGAATTAAATAGTCAGATTTGGAAATATTGACCATTAACCTCGATAAACAAAAAAATAAGTGCAGTTTATATGAAGTTCCCGCTTATCGTTTCAAAATTTACTCGTTACGAAGAACCTAATCTTTAATATCATTAATAAGGTGGCCCTAACATTAAACGTAGACTTACGTGGAACAATTGTGAACTGTCGTCCCTGGGGCATATATCACTTTCCCCGCAGAAAGGACTGACTGTAATTGTGTTTTCGTCCAATGTAGGCAAATTGTCGCTGCAGCCACCGTCCATATACCTAACACCTTTGAACTTAGGCGGTATCAATCCGGAAAAGAATGGTATGAAAGCCGAAGCCAGTAACGCTTGTATGAGTTCTTCTCTGCTATCGAATTGAGATACCTAAAATAAAATATACCATTAAGAAAATACTTGAAACCATAGGAATCCACAATATTTTAAAATATTTAGAAGCATTATAAAAACTTATGTTTTTACGTGTTTATAAAGTTAATCAAAACAGTAATAGAACAGTTTGGAAAGATCTTAAAGACGTAAATATCTATAATTCATCTTCAAAAATTGAAATTCCATCTGAATTATCTAATGTCAATGAAATTAATAACTTTTTTGTGAATTTGGCTAATAAGTCAAAAATGAACTTCATCAAGGCCAAGTCATAGTTGCACAACTGCATTATTAAAAGTGACCGATGATATTCTGTCGGCACTTGATGACAATAAGTTAACTACTTTAGTTGTATTAGATTATTCTAAAGCGCTTGACAGGATAAATCATCGGTTGCTGCATTATTATGGCTTTAGTGACTATGCTGTATCAATGATTCAATGTTACTTATCTGGTTGTACCCAGAAGGTTATGTTAAATGGATTATTTTCAGATTCTTTAAATATTAGCTGCGGGGTTCCCCAAGGCTTCATATTGGGACTGTTGTTATTTATTATTTACACTACGAACTTTCAGTCATACGTCACCTTATGTAATTCTCGCTGTTATCAGATGATTACCAGCTATACTTTTATTTTGGTGTTGATGACTTGGATGTAGCTTGTTTGCAAATTAATGCTGATTTAGAGTCCCTAATTAAAGCATCAAGTAACCACTCCTTAACAATTAGTCCTAATAAATCAGTGGTGTTGCTGTTTGGTAAAAAAAACACAAAACGCATATTATTATTAAGCAGGCCGCATTTGCGCCCAGGAACGACTTACGTTGGTAGGCCTAACCCTAACCACCATTCAGTGCAGGAATGAGGGAAACCTGGAAAACCTCATTAATTAGGGGGTTGGTTAAATGCCAACCGGTATCAATCTCTCACATTGACCCAAGTCAACATTCTTCCACCCTACCATACCCGCAGAGAGGGTGCCAATCTCTCCACGAATATAGCTTATATACGGTCTACCGGCTGCAGGGGTCGAACTCACAGCGATCCAGTCACCTCGATTCAAGTACTGACGCCTTAAACCGCGCGACCACTGACCGATCCAAATATATCATAAAATCATTACCACAAAGACTCCTAAATATTTATTTAATAATTGCATACAATTCTGAGGTAATGCTCACAGATTAAATATTAGATTTAAAAATGTTTTAACCATTCCTATACCAAAGGTCCTTTTCATATTTAATTTCTAAATACTACAAGGTGCCCGCAAAATTAAAAAATCTCATTAGTAGTTTTAAATATAAATTGAAAAAAATGTTGCTTAATGATCAATTTTCATAAGCAATCGTCTGTTTATCTGAATCCATATACAGCGTTATTATTATTAGTACATGTTATTATTGTTAGTTTTATTCTATTGTGGATATTTCTGGTTTTTGTTCAGTTTATTAATATTATATTTTATAATTAAAGTACAGTGTATTACGTGTCACTATTAAATAATACCTTTTATTTTTACACAAGCAACTAGTTTACTACATGAGATTAAAGTTTTTATATAGGAATGTTTTTCATAGTTTTTTTTATTATATGTAACAATTCTTCATATACTATTATTAAATATAGTAGGTGTTTAATATATGAAATACTTTAGTATTATATATTTAGGGTAAAGTGGAAGAGCGAGCCTCTACTCTTGGAGTGGATAACCGAACTTCGCCCTTTTACCACTTAAATAATAATATGATTGATATTAAATTTATATTTTTGTAGGTAGTGAATAAAGTCATTTATTATTATTATTACGTGTTTTAAATTAATCGCTGATAATTATTCTGATATATGGAACTAATTGATAACATTAATAAGTATCACAAGCAAATGATTATTACTGTGGCAACAATAAAAGTCAAAGATTATTATTAATAATTGTTCATGTTCATTCTTTGATGGATGTTTAGATAATAAAAAAATATTCTCACGCAATATTCAGATTATACATTTGATGAAATTTATTCTGAAATCTAATGAACTAAAAGTATAAAACATAATATTTCAAAATATATTACGTAGTGTAGATATTTCTCATGTTTTTTCATGAAAATATATACTACTTTAATCGAATAAAAAAGTTGTGAATAGATTTATAAATACAATGGTTCACAACACGCAAACACACTGTATAATATGTTGACAGCTCTACGAGGCAAGTTTTTCCACAAAAAAAAGCATGAATATAATTTGCACTTTTCAATATTCACCGGTAGAAAGAACTGGTTAAAAGCATTTTTCCCGGTAGATCTCTGTTTGAATAATATTTTGAAACGTTTCGGTTGTTTCCCGGTTTTTTGACAACTTTGGCATTTATTTTGTCTATTCAATAATATTGAAAATATTTACAACCGTTATATATTTATAAACCTTTCTTGTTTTTTTTAAGATTAAGTTGTTGCTATCACCACTTTTTTCGTCCGGTTTAAAGTTCCACAATCCACATAACATAAAATGCACAAACAAGTTCTCTTGTTTATGCATATACGGTCTATAGGTATTGATGTTTATATTTCTGGGACATATGAAGACTGTTAATAAAACTGCTAGCATGGTAATGCTGCAAAAGTTGAGAAAAAAACGTCACAGAGACAGCAGTTCTGATTCTTCCTTGGATGAAAAAATTTTAATGAAAATGGCCAACAAGATTGAACATGAAACACACGAAAAAATTAAAAATTCTGTTGAGGAAATTGTTTTACGTTACACACCTTCAGATTTTCAAAAACATTTCAGGATAAGCAAGACAAAATGTGAGATAAGTACGTTTTAAATTTAATTATTATTCATGCTAATCATGCTATAGTCGACTTCCAAAATTGTAGAGAGTGGCCAATGTTATAAACCTGCTCGCAGTCAACACAAAGAAATGTACTATCGTTTGCACCACACCAACCTATAGCTGTTGCTATAGGTTTTCCAGGTGTAATTCAATGCTGGTCGGGGCATTAGCCCGCAGAGTAGTTGTTTCCTGGAATTCCGTGTTTGCAAAATATCGTTTCTCGCCGATCGCGATAAAGGTCGACAGCTTTCAATGGTGTCTACTGAATGTAGAACGCTTCGTGCCTGTGACATTTTCAGTCCGGCATGGAGTAGCGAACGGCCGATAGATGTAGTTAGTTCTACACCGCGTACTCATGGTACCTTCTGTCGGGTTAGACAGACGAAAGCAGCTAGGATTATTCGTCGGATACCTCACCTATAGCATACTGATGAGAGTTAATAAGCTCGAAACCGGTATATGTCTGGTGGGCGTCTGACGAATGACTCTAGCTGTTGCTATAGGTTTTCCAGGTGTAATTTAATGCTGGTCGGGGCAATAGCCCGCAGAGTAGTTGTTTCCTGGAATTCCGTGTTTGTTATATCACTGTTTCTACTCTAAAAATAATGAATGTTATGTAATGCAATTATTTTTGTCATTTTTGTACCTATATTTTTTATATCTGATCGCATTCAAATTTAGTACGCCTATGAAATGTTGCTCCCCGCACGCTTCGCCCCTCGCGCTAGTCTACAAGCTAGCGATTAGTCACTCTCTACAATTTTGGAAGTCAACTATAGTTCCATTGCGCATCCAAATAAAGGTACCACACATAGGAGCAGACAAAAGGAGGCACATGAAACTCAGCAAAGAAACACTTCATTGGTTATGTATGTAATGTGGGTGCGACAGAGACAATCATGTGCACGTACGATATGAATTGTGTTCTTAATTTCCCATTATTTTGTTTGTAAACACGTCATTGGCGTACCGTACAGTGTGGTTCCTTTTTTTATCTTGTATCTCGTTAGTGTTATTCTTTGTGTATCTTTGTAGGTGTTATTGTTGGAACATGTCATGTTTTATAAGGGACTGTAAAATTAACCAGCATATAGCACCAAATAATTCTTCATATCCAGAATTCAATTTCATTTCAATTCACAATCAGCTAAATCTTTATTGCTCCGCCATTGCTAGGAGGAACAAAACAAATATGGCGCTGATCATCAGTAATCCCATTCGCGCAGCTTTTAGCGCATTCCAGTCATCATAATATAAAATTACATACATTTCAGTGTGTCCTACCGATTGAAACAGCTGATCACATGAATTTAGAAACAATTTATTTTTGGTCATTGGTGAATTTTGAAACGCGTCGGTGAGACACCGGTTGAGAGCGGTGGACTAACCGGTGAATTTAGAAAAGTATAGTAAATATATATAGTTTCGGTTAGGTACGATTTACAAGTGCGTATTTTTTTATATGAAGCGTTTTTCTTGAAAAAAAAAATGGAAGCATATAAAATGTTGTGTTTCATAGATTCGAGTTTTTGTTAAACATCATATTCCCAATAAAAAATGCTTAATATATTCCATTATATTTCGCAATTTCGTCTCGAATTATAAATTTAACTACTTGTAGTTTGCACTTTTCAAACTCACCCGGTACGTACTTTAAAGACAAAAAAACCCTTATCTCTGTTACCACACATTCCCAACACGCTCTTACTATCATTGTATTTTTCGTACCTGCCCGGCTACGACGTGAAATAAGAGAGACAGAGTGAAAAAGTGTTTGTTGGTGTCGGAAATAGTGCGAAATAGGAAATCTCGCAGGAAAACATGGTTGAAGTTGCAATATAACGCTTCTGCCACCGTTATTATATGACACACTGTTGTAAAAATAAATGGGCATAAAAGTGAAAATCTGAAGAGGAAATTCAGAAAAATGCTCAAGTTCTTCAAGTATGTAGATTTTCTGTTTTTCTTTTTTTTTAAGAAATCAATCAATGGAAGGATGTATTATTTTATTTTGTTTGAGGTTCACATTAATTCTCACATAACACTAAAGAACGTTCCACAGAACTTTAATTTGCAGTCACATGACTTGCATATACTTCCTAACTCCCTCTACATACTCATCGGGGCAGTTTATAGAAGGATATATATATATATTCCTCTCTGGTGTTCGAGGTTCACATGAACTCTCACATAACACGAAAGTACGTTCCACATATGTGTGAACTTTAATTCGCAGTCACATGACTTGCATATACTTTCTAACTCCCTGTACATATGTATCCGGACATGCAAGTAAGTAAATAATTAAAGGGTTAATCTACTGAGTAAATGTAAAATTATATATGAGTTATAATATATCCCCAAATGTTAAATAGAAGGAATCGATAATGCAATAAGTAAATAGAACTGACAGTTTTTGTCAAGTTCGCAAGTTTTTTGCTCCAACAGTTTTTAATAATTACTGTACCGATAAAAATATAAAATAGGAGTATTCTCATAACAGTTTTTAAAACTATTAATAAACATATAATATAGGGTGAATCAAGAAAAGTAGATATGACTTATAGCTAATAATAAAAGCTAATATTACACACAACACACATAATTTTAATTAACCTTCAATATCTGTATAATGAAATGTATAGAGTTATACATACATTTAGATACAACGGCTATTGGACTGTTGTTACTGTTGTTTATAGATAAATATATATTCATATTTTCTATATACATATCGATTAGATTCAACCTCAGAGGACGACTTCCACATGGAGGAGTTCCAAAGCAAAATCTGAGGTTAGGGACACACCTGGATTAAGTGCTGATGTAATAATAAAGTGAGGACCCAAGTAAATCTGAAGCAGGTAAACAATAGTGAAACTGCTAGATAAAAGTTATTAACCAACTTTTGGAGACAGGAGGTGAATTTATTTCTTCATATTTGCTATCAAAAAGAGTTTAGGGATTTTTAGGTTTATAATCGTTAAATCCCCACCCCAGATTAGAGGGTTATCACTCTATATTGAATTTTACTTATACAGAGGTCTTAAAAATAAAATAAATACAATATTAAAAATAAATCCTAAAGCAATGATCTCAAGAACGCATAGTGTTATATAACATCTATAAAAAAGAAACATTAATGTAACTGTTTGGCTAGCAGTGACATCCTGGTCTTGATTTTCCTTGATTTTGTCTTGGTCCCGCAAGACAAGACTAGACATGGCAAGAAATATTGCTAGAAGGTCTGGGGTGAAATTTAAATGAACGTTAGTTGAAATAAATAAATAAATAAGTGAATAAGTAAACACACATTACATTTCTAATGTAGGCATATTCTTTATTTAAAAGAATTAAGCATATAAAATTAAAATTCAAGGTGCTGAGGTGTAGCTCTGCTGAATACAACTAATTATAGTGCCAGTTGACTGAAAGAGCTTCGATTTGGCACTCCTATCTCCTTCATTGCTTATTATTATTATTTATTATGTAAAACTACCGTTTCTATACTTTATAATTTTTACCAATCGACCAATATCTGAGCTAAGTAAGTTCCGAGCGGCACCATGTCCGACCGAAAGTAATTACCACTGTTATCAGATTGGTAATAAAGTTTCATGTTTCTGATTTCTATGCAAAAGTCTCACAAGAATCACGCAAATTTGCGAGACTTTTCGCAAGACAATATAAAAGACATAATGTTGTAAAATCAAGCAAGCACAAGGCTTTATAGAAACTTTTGTTTTCTTCTGCAAGACAAGACAAGGTTTTTCAAATTTTTGCAACAATTTTTGTCTCACATCCAACACTACTTTTTGCCTCTGTACGGCACCTTATGTGTTTATGGACATGCTTAATACCTTTATTATAACCTTTAAGGTCTTAGGTACAATTACTTGCACATAATATTTAAATGATATTTTAATAAATGGAAAATATCAAACAGAATGTTTATTTTATAACGATAAAAATATTAATAAAAATAGTCAAGCTTTGCTCGTACCTAACCGGGACTGTAAGGTTTAAGCTTTATTTATAATACAACGAACTTTACACTCCCCTTCACAGACAGAAATAGAGGACATTTCAAAGAATATATAAAAAATAAAATGAATAAATAAAATAAAAAATTTGAAATCACACCTGCTGTAAAATTAGAGAGTTAGGTTTTGGAGGAACGTTAGTTGCAGCTCGTTCTGCAGTAATGTTCTGGATGGAAGGTATACAAAGATCTTCGAAAGAGAATATTTTGCTCTTAAATATATAATAGAGGATATTTCGATAAATATGTACGTAGGTATCTCAAATATAACGAAAACTTTTTATGGAGAAAAAAAAAAAGATAAAATCCTTTATTTTATTCAACTCTAGAAATCCTTTTAGATGCCTCCCTTGTAGGGGGAGAGCAGGAGGTGAAGACAACATGGGCTTTACATATTGTCATAAGAATTATTAACAGTTTTCAATGCTCTAAAATCATTTTCAAAAAATGTTAGTTATTGTAAATCGATAACACAATTGCTATTTCTTGTAATAACCTGATGGGGACTGTGTAGACAGATAAAGCTTAATAATAACGTAGGGAAAGAGATATGGAAATGGTGTGAAATAAGAAGAATAGGGATATATGCATTCTACATCAATATACTGAGAGATATCGAACAATAAAAAAGTTTGCTAAGATAATCTTTATCATCGTTGGAATATTCTGTTAGTACTGCAATGCATGTACCAAGAATAATTTATTTATTTGCCCGATTTTATTACATTCAGTCGGAGTTTTGCTAAAACAATAGATTTCTCAGGTTGAATAGATACGTATTTTCTATCACTACTTTTAATAAAGGTAACTAGATAACTTAATGAGTAGGTAAATGACTACTTATTAACGGTTAAAGTAGGTGCGTAGTAGGATATAGATATATATGTATATGCATATATATAAATAATAATAATAATTTACCTGTAGCTGAAAGGCTTCAAGCTGTGAAATGTGTAAAAAGCTATATTTGCTTTTCTTTTAATGTTTAAGAAAGGTATTTTAAGCTAAGGAATACATATATTCCCATAGGTTGATATTGTGGTGTAATTCAACGCAGGTTGGGGCTTTTGTCCACTGAGTAGTTAGTTTCACACAATATTGTTAATACCTGAAAATATATGAAAAAAGCTATATTTGCTAAGCGCGTCGTGGGTAATCTTTACATATGCACGAATGCATAGCCATTTTATGCTTAACATTACAACAGGAAGAACGGACTGGACAAGACCTTAATAAATATATTATTACCAATATAGGTAATATCTATCTCGTGGCTAATCTTTACAAATGCACGAATGCATAGCCATTTTATGCTCAACATTACAACAGGAAGAACGGATGGACAAGACCTTAAAAAATATATTATTACCAATATAGGTAATATAACCAACAATATTTTGTGATATGTATACATTATGCGAAGTAAGTTATATAAAAAGCAATATACATACAATACAATATACATGATACATGTGAATAGGGCATGTGACCGTGTTCATTAGCCATCAACGTTAACGAATTTTTGTTTGCTATTAAAAAAGCTAAAATTGAAGGGCGAGTGGTAGTCGAGTTTGTTCAATCTGTAGGTATCTTCCATATACCATGCCATTGAGTTATATATAACTTATATAATCAATGATTGTAACTTCTTTACAGTAAAATGAAAATTTGGAGACTAAGGATAAATGAACTAGAATTCATAATAGTAGCTATACAGTTACTGACTAAAGTTATCTAGGATGAAAGACTGTCAGCTGCAATATACATCTTTGCTAGTGTCAAAAGTTGCAAAAACTACTGTAATAAAATAATGGGTCCCAGTTGAGTCTATTTAATGCACATATTTTGCTGCGATTAACCAATGTCTATTAAAGGCTAAAACATATTTCCTTTAGTGTACCCGGAAAAAAAAAACAAATAAATATAAAATAATAAAATACATAACAGTATTTCGGTGTTTAAGAATAGAAACCGAACGTTCAAACGGGTATTCGAAATATTATGTAACATGTTCAAACAGCCTGAAATAGACGTGTTTGCAATGCACAAAAAAAATAAAAAAATAATAATAATAATAATAATAATAATAATAAATAAAAAAGATATCGTACAAATGAAATCCCCGCATTCTATTATTGTGGATGCATTTACAGTCACACGGAATCAATATATATTTTATGCATTAATATATAACTAAAAATGCAGGTAGACGCTAAACATAAATATATTTTTGATATATAATATATAGGTATATATATTTGTGTATATACATATATAAAGCAGTATAAAAATGTTTTAATTATCAAAAGAACGATAACTGGTCAATATGTAAGATGCAAGTTTCTATCTGCACACTAGATCGCCTATAATTCTTTCAACATCTACAAGTAGTTAAATTTATAATTCGAGACGAAATTGCGAAATATAATTAGTAGATCAATCGACTTACCTGTAAGGAAGTTTGATCATAATTATATGAGCAATTTCATCGAAGAATTATAAATTCCCAAAATTCCCACCCTAGGCGATCTAGATCGGAAAATACAATGATAGTAAGAGCGTGTTGGGAATGTGTGGTAACAGAGATAAGGGTTTTTTTTGTCTTTAAAGTACGTACCGGGTGAGTTTGAAAAGTGCAAACTACAAGTAGTTAAATTTATAATTCTTCGACGAAATTGCTCATATAATTATGATCAAACTTCCTTACAGGTAAGTCGATTGATCTACTAATTATATCTTGGTGTTTTAAGTATTTATTGAAAAAGGTATTTTCTTTCGAAAGATAATATACATATTTCAAGACTTACTACGGTGAGAAGGAACTCATCCTCCAGTTTTTTTTTAAGTATAAATGGGTCACCCTTACTTACTCGAGAAAATATTTAGCCCATGCATAATGAACAGACCAGTAATATTTAAGAAAAAATTGCACTCAAGACTCACCACAACATTTTTTCCGTCGTGAACTCTGGTTAGAGAAATGTGAAGTTTTCCGCTAACACGGACGTGTGCATCGTCCGGTAAAAATTTTTCTAAGGCTTCCAAAAGAAGCCTGTGTATGTTGAAAGAAGGGGAAAACGCTCCAAGGGAACGACTGCGGGCCTCTATCGCTACTTTGAGAACATCGCTGGTCATTTCACCTGGAAAAGAAGTTGAAGTTATGAAAAAATTGTTGATGACTATAATTTCTGAAGTGTAGTTATTCCTAAAGTTCACTTTTTCTGAGAAGCGTATCGACTTGGTTAAACAAAGATACTTATTTCATGTTTGGAAGATATAGTAAAAATCTCTTGTCCATAAGTACTTTTTACTACCAAGACGTACATTTCTAGTCATTTCCGTAGAGGTAACAAAATTTAAATATTTTCTTGTTCATTCAAGACATATACAGGGTGAGTCTGAAAGAATGGATCAACACTAAGCTGGAGATAGTAGACACCAAAATATTATGTTTGAGCTCATCATGCCTTATACGAATGTCGCTGGTTTAAGAAACACAGAGTGTTCAAGGTTTAAATTGTATTCCGAAATTTCTCAATAATTAAGAAAGTTTTGATAGCATTACTGAAAATTTGTAGTGTTGGGTTTTCTTGTGTGAGAATTACAAATTTGAAGCTTATTTTGAAGTTGCTCCTTATCTATTGAGCTATGTTTAAAAATCTAAACGAACGTTCAATTCTACATTAAAAATGTACTCTTGTTTAGGTCGCCTAACTATCGATTTCTGAGTTATTTGCATTTAAAAGTGTCAATGTATTTTGTGGTGATTTTTTATTCTCAAAAGATGAAAATAACAATTATTAATAATAATATTAATAATAACAAACCTTAAATCAAATGCTGGAAATGTCCACTACCTATTTCAATACATTTTACTATACACTTTCTTAAATGACTGAATATTAAACAAAATATCCCTATTATTTTTAAATGCAATCGCGGCTAATTGTATTTTCTGCCCCAACTCCGCAACAGAATTAATTTCTCCTTCTTCATCCTTCAAGTTTGAACATACTGAGAAATCCAGAAGGTTTAAGTCTGGACTTCTCGGTGGCCAGCTAAATTCAGTCCCACGGCCAATCCACCATTGAGGAAAATGTTTATTTAAATACTGGCATACTGGTAAGGCAAAATGTGGCGCCGCACCATCGTGCATAAACCACATACTCTCCCTTAAGGCGAGTGGTACATCATCTAGAAGCTCGTTTAAATTATGTTGAAGAAAGAAGAGGAAATTTTAATTCGTGTTTCGGAATATTCCGGTATGATTACTCCTCGGTTAAGTGCGGCAATGGGGCAATGGAGGTAAGCATATAAAAAACTCAACACTACCAATTTTCAGTCATGCTATGAAAGCTCAATTATTGAGAAATTTCAGAATAAAATTTAAACCCTGCACACCCTGATGAGCATGATGCATGGGCATGATGAGCTCAAACATAATATTTTGATGTCTAGTATTTCAAGCTTAGTGTTGACCCATTCTTTTTTACTCATCCTGTATACTAAACGTTCGAATAGATAGGGCCTAAGCTTTTGGTGCGACATAAATGTAACGCGAATTTTTTTCAGCTTCGGTTCTGGTTTCGGTTGACATAAAATATAAAATTGACAGATTTTTTGACAGTGGTTTTACTTGGGTTCTAAATTCGTGACGTCATCATTATTGTCAATTGAATGCATTGGTTCTGTGGAGTTGTGCTTTACACACGTTTAAAGATGTTTGTTAATTGTAAAGTAAATAAACCAAAAATTTGAACCGCCACGATTTGGGTGGTTCTAAAATTGACAGACCGAATTGATGCCCTGACGTTCTAAGCTTTCCAATAGAATGCGGTTGGTATCATTTTGGTTGACCTTCAAGTAAACCGATGCTGAATAAAATTCGCCAATGGAATATTTGCAAGTTCTAACAAATACAGTTACAGTGACGCATACTTGTTTATCTTCATTAGGTACATATTATGAACGGTGTTGTGACAATTTTAATCAGAAATTGTTGCCAGTTCACCACGATCTACATAGATAACAAACTATTGTAAATTTACCGCAGATCAGTTTCACCCTTGGTTTTACTAGTAAACAAAATTAGTCTGTCTGTATTTGTAAGTAGTGTTGCCAACTAAAATTTAAAACCTATAATTATTTCAAAATAGCAAATTTAGGTAATATCCTCGCTACCATCGTTTCTGATAAAACAATTAGAAATCATAACAAATAAAAAAACAAGAAAACAAAAATAAGATAAACATTTTATTAAAGTATTTATCAAGATTTTATTTTAAACAACAGCAAATAGCCCGTATTGCAAAGGAAGTTATACACTGAAATATGAATATGGGCTGACTTATGGAATAGATATTGTAGATACTACATAATTCTTTGTTATTTAAAAAATAATAAATAAGTATTTTCTTATAGGTATTTTTACAAAAAAATATCTGACATTTTTAAGCATGTAACTACCACATTTTCTAGAGTGTAATGATTGAGACAATTTTTATAAGGGGATCTTAAATACAAATGTATTCAGCCTTGGTTGAGACGAAAATGACTAAAATGAATCAAGTCAAGTGAGACGTGGAGTTGCATTATTTTACTTGGATATTGCAAACCTCATTAACATTAAAGGCAATCATTACAGAACTTTTATTTGGTGGTTTACTTATCAGTATAGACAAATTCTACTTATATTACTGGAACAACGGTTTGAGATTTATTTAATTTTTAAATAGGCGTTTTATTTTATGTAAAGAATAAGCAATTTGATAAAATTCTAGGTAACATATATCAGACTATTGCTTTACTTTGAATTCATTCAATCTGTTATGGCCATAAAAACCCGAAGACTATAGGAGATTGAAGTATATTATAGGTATCAGCATCAGCTAACGTACTACTCAATCTACAGATTTGGAAAGTGAGGATCTTGATGGTGAATTGTGTTTTGCCGCTTGCGTGTATTTGTGTCATGCTACACGCATACTTCCACCATAGCGTGTTCACATCAAGCAGTGTTGCCAGGTGGGAAAAATTCAGTGCATGAGAATAATTTCAAAGAAGCATGAGGTTTGGAGAAAAAAGCATGAGATGGCTTAATTTATCAAAAAACACCTCTTGACACACCTTAATTTTTAATTACTTTTGTAATGCCATTTTTATTTCATTAAAAAGCATTATGTTCTGCTATTTTATCATAATATTACATTGTAAGTAGGTACTTACAGGTACTTACTTAAAAGTTATTAACCACGTAACCTTTCTAATTTATTTTATTGTTAGGCCGGGCGAACGTTGAGGCGCAGTTGACGTGACGCAGGGTGACTCACGGGTCGTAAAATCTGTTGTTTCCAGAAAATGTAGGTACCCTTACGGAATAGAGTTAAGAATCACTGCAATACAGCTCACGCACCGCATATCCGTAGACTGTCATACCCGTTTATGTATTCATTGCTAATTATTAAGAGAGCAGTCTACAATAAAGGACATTTCAAGTACCCAAATATTGTAGATACCTACCTCTATATATTCAATTTTGCCCTCGATTTTGCCTTTATTTCTCGTTAGGTCTTTGTTTTGGTAGATTTCAAAGAGTAATTTTATTATTTCTTTTTGTGTCTATTAAAAAGCATTTAAGAGGCGCGGCGACGTGCATTGGTCTAGCATTCCCCACTACTACGGTAATCGGTTCCGTATCGCCAACGCCAATTCGCCATTGCAAGTCTAACTGTCCGGTCAACTGATGCCAGTGTGGTCAAGTCTCATGCTTTTGCACGAGATCTCATGCATTCCGAGGAAATCTCATGCTCTCATATTTTGATCTCGCGCTCTAAACTCTTCATACATGTCATCATCCGATATTCCTCACTTGTTAAATTAGGACGATTTTGAGAATACGTTGTAGAGCTTGAATTATTCTCCATTCTTAAGACCACAAAATCACTAATAAAATTAATTACATCCATAATTAAATTAGCGAAAAGGTATACCCGACATTTTGCCCGCCCATGATAGAGCTGGAATTGAAACAGTTGGATCCGACAATTCGTCGCAGCCAATCAAAAGCTGCAACGCATGCGCACTTACTGCAGCAAAAGCTGTGTAATCGGGTATGCTCTCAGAGATATGCGGCACACGATTTTGTAGGAAAAATATACGGGCTGCATGTATATTTCTTTGTGTTGACTGCTATAAATTGTGAGCAGGTTTATAACATTAGTCACTCTCTACAATTTTGGAAGTCAACTATAGTAACTAAGATCATAAATGAAATGCACTTATTAATTTTAACCTCAACCTCATAGTTACCAACGTAGGTATAATTGTGTTGATTCAATTGTTATAAACTTATTTTTGAGTGAAAAAATAGTAACATATTCGTAAATCAACATGCTTAAATTATTTAATGATTAATAATAAATTAATGAAATCGGAGACGTGATTGCATTTATTTTTTTTATCTATTAAGGAACAAGCCCCTTTTAGGCTCATATTTAAAGAAGATACGTTATCCGTATGAATTTAAATTTGTAATACGACACACCTAGAACAATAGATTTCCCACTAAAAAGACTACAATCAGTATTGATATTATGTTAATCAGCGATTTAACAAATAGTCCATATTATTCTATAAATCTATTATCACTTCATTATTATGTGAAAATTAAACAGTAAATATATCGTTATCCATTAGGTAAATACGAAGTATGTATAAAAAACAGTTCTTGAACTTGATATAAGCATGCAAGTAAAACTGAAATTCAAATTTGTGGTATTTGAGTATATAAGTTTTCCTAGACACCAATTTGTATACATTTATGGATCTGTGTAAATAAAAAAATATATTAATACATCTAATAGGAGTAACTATTAATTGAACACGATATTTTTTCGTGATTAAAGAATCTGGTATGACTGAGCTGGACAAGTGTGTCAAAAAGATAAATGATAAAATGATAAGATAATTATTAACACAATAGAGTACTTTGTGAAATGTGACCACAGACCATGTGACCGATACTTGAGTCACCACCTTTATTTACATTATTTTCCAAGAATTGAATGCAAGCTTCTACTTGTTCTGAACATATTTTCTATTTCATCCACATTGATCCATTGACTTCTCCAATTTTGGTTTATAATTGGTTTTGCATTGTTTTTGAAAATATAAGTATTAGGTAGGTTTTTTTTTGAAATCTTTTTATTTGAAATTATCCTTTGCAATATTGTATGCACATATGTTATAACTAGTTACCAAATAATTACTTATTTACTGTTGTAAAAAAATAAAAAGAAAACTTAACAAATAACCTTTATTGCAACAATTTACAAAATGTCTTCCCTTTACTTAACGCCATAATTATTCAGTTTCTCGATTTTATCGTTCAGCAATCGAAAACACCTGCACAATTAATATCAAGCAGATATTAATTCGTGTAAGGTATATCTATGCCTTTGTTTATATTTTTAGAAATATCCTAATTCTTTAAAACGACCTTGCATGAGAAAACACTTCAAAAAGATGTCATTACATACTTTGTTAAATGTAGGTATGATTGATAATTATTAAGATAAAAAGAGGATCTCAAAATCACTTGACAAAACAACAAAGTGGCAGGAGATTTTAAATGTATTGGTATATGTAGGTAATTGGTACATTATAGATCTACTTTATAAATTCAAAGCGACCTTCAGATATTGAAAATAATATTGATCACTCGCGACGCGATATGCAAATCAGGAGGGATATTCAGACAGGACTACAAAAACTATAATACGCATTTTGTAGTTATCATTTTTTTTAATTGTAGGAAATTTTCAAATGACAATTACCGAAAATTTTAGTAAAACCATAGTAACTTCTTTTACAACGTTACACTTACTAATGTCTGATAGTAGATAATATAACACCCAAATTTTATTAACTACCTTGGTGTAAAATTTCTCAAATTTTTAGAAAGTGAAAATATTTCTTCATTGTTCTAGAATGCCAAGGAACTAAAGTCAGTTATACGATAGCCATTATATACAATAATCTAAATAGGAACATAGGCCATAGTTAAGATAGAATATTATGTTAATAGCGTGACAAAACTAATCCTGAGAAGGAAATAATTAAAACCACAACAAACACGCGATTACTATTCTGTTTGCATTAGCTTTTGACCTTCAGGGATCATATCACAAAACGTGAAATCATACTTCGCAATTAATTCCTATCCTAATTGTGCAAAAACAATAAAGCGATTATCGGTGTGACCTACTGCTTTGACTTCTTGTACAGCCCACTGAAATGAAATTTTATATTATGATGACTGGAATGTTCATCAAGATGCGCGAATTGATTACTCGTGGTCAGTGCCATATTTGTTGTGTGCCTCCTAGCAAAAGCGGAGCAATAAAGATTTAGAAATGAAAGTGAATTCTGGATATGAAGAATTATTTGGTGCTATATGCTGGTTATGTTTACAGTCCCTTCCAGTAACGAGGTACAAGATAAAAGAATGTACTGGTTAACCACACTGTACGCCAATGACGTGTTTACAAACAAAATAATGGGAAATTAAGAACACAATTCATATCGTACGTGCAGATTGTGTCTCTCGCACCCACATACATAACCAATGAAGTATTTCTGCTCAGTTTCATGTGCCTCCTTTTGTCCTAGGTGTGTCACTTTATATGGATGCGCAGTGGAACTAAGCATTCTGGAGCATTCCACATCGTACATTTCAGTGGTATAACTGGTACAGCCCCTGCCCACCGCACAAGTATTTTATTAGAAGAAACGACGGCTTTGAAAATAGCGGTGACGTAAATGCTGTTGTTCAGAATGGAAGCAATTTTGTTTTTTCTTATCGGAGCGCAATAAAATAACAACGTATTTATAATTTATAAATCAAACAAAATGTGAACTGTATCTAACCATAATTTAATAGTAAATACAATACGTCGAACGTTTTACAAAATGTTCAACATTTGAATTTAGGTTGCTAAATCAGGAGTTATTAGAATTTTCCAAAACTGTGGTTCATTGGTTTTTACTTTTTTTATTTATGATTTAACTGGATTAAATTTAATTTAAATGTCTCAAATAAATGACTAGACAACTGTGGTTTGTGGTTAATGTTAATTCTGTGAAACTTATACAGTCCACTACTTTTTTCATTGATGTAGTATTAGGTGTGTGAATATTGTGTTAAGTACTAGAATTTATTATTCTGTAGGTGTATAAATACTTCAGTTAACTGTAATTATCTATAAATATCTATTAAATACTTTATTATAGGTAATTGGCACATAGCTGGGGAAAGAACTATAAGTCGAAAATGTTTAAAATTGAGCGGACTTAGTCATGACACAGCTTCTCGCTTATTATGATATGCGAGGCATTAGAAGCTGTTCTGACATAAACCAGGTTCACTACATTTTTTATTTGACGACAGGAAATTTTCCAAAGGGAGCAGGCGTGGGATGGTTTACTAACCAAAAATTTGTATACCGATTACCAAGGGAGATATAGAGATGACAGGTTGCAAATCGCCTAAGGGCATAATCATTCTAGTATCTTCCGTGGTGCATGCAACGTTTTATGCTTGCTACAAACTATACGTGAATTCGACATTCGTGATGTGCGATGTGAGTTTGTAAGTAATTCGTGCATAGTGAGTAGGGTTTTATCACGAATTTCTCGCATATCACGAATCGCGAATACACACAGTCTGTAGCAAGCCTTACATTTCACGAATTAAAAACTACCTTTGACGTTTCTTGATTTGTGGTTATGTTATGAGCACAAAGTATAAACTGTTATGACTGATGCCCTTGTTTATACAGGGCGTTTTTAAGTGAAGTAGCAAAACCGAGATCGCAGATTCCATAGGTGAAAAGAAATCGATTTAACCTAACATACCTATATCCCAAGTCGCATAATAAAAAAGATACAGGGTGTCAGTTAAAATTTTATTTCTGATATTTGTAGATAACTTCTTAAAAAATCCAAATATTTACATAAAATTTGTAAATCAGGGGTTTTTGCGGGAGAGAAATTCAAATTTGTTTCTAATTTTGAAGTCACTAGTAGAGGGCGCCACTTATTGAACATCATGTTTCTTTTAAATGGCAGAACTTTTTTGCTGTTTAGGTATTAATCTGACTATTGAAACAATCGATTCTCCTACCTGTTATATCTGAAAAAGGTATATCTTGTTGAAGTCGTTAGGAGTAACAGTTTTCGAAATAATTCTATTTGAAATATTCAGTGCACCAATTGAAAACTGTTATCGTTTCAGGTAAAGTGCCTTTCCTGAAAATACAGCAATATGTTACTTAAAGTTGTTCAGAACGGTAAATTATGAAGACGTGCAAAATTTCAAAAATGATCGGCCTGTTTTGATAAAATGTGCTTGTTGAAAATTGGTTCCATCAAACCTCACCGATCTTCTTTAAATTTTGCACGTCTCCATAATTTGTCATGCTTAACAACTTTTCCAAGTAACATTTTGCTGTATTTTCAGTAGAAAAAGCACTTCACCTGAAACGACAAGTTTTCAATCGGTCCTTTTGAAATACTTATTCAGTTCAAATAGGATTATTTCGAAAACTGTTACTCCTAACGACTTCTCAAATAAAACAGGTAGGCAAATCGATTGTTTCGATAGTCACATGGATACACTAAGCTGCAAAAAGTTCTGCCATTTAAAATAAACATGGTGTGCCACAAATGGCGTCCTATTTCTCGTTTCTTTTTTATTATGCGACTTTGAATAGACGTGTGTTAAGGCGGCTACTCGCTACGCGGGACTTGCCAAGTACTTGCGAAGTACTTGGCAAGTACCGTGTAGCATGTACGGCGACTCGCACTGACTTGGACAAGTACTTGCACTTCCCATCGGTTGTCGGAAAACAGGTCCAGGTCAAAGACAGCGAGTCGATTACTTCCGAGTTTGTTTTGTCTGCGCTACACTACGCGGGCTTTACTTACCGAGTAGCTACAAGTTTCTGTGTTTGTTAGCGGCGGATTGTTGTATCTTAAATCTTGAAATGGCGTGTAAAAATGAAGTTACATTGAAGCTTCTTGATATTTATCAGAAAGAACCTATCATTTGGGACCCATCACATAAGCAGCATAAAAGTAGAAATGGTGTATACGATGCCTGGCAACGAATTCAAACCGATTTTTTCACAGAATGTGACTTGGAATGTAGCATCGAGGATTTGAAAAAGAAAAGGGACTCTTATAACAAAAGCAGCTAAAGATGTCGAATCAGAATTCTCGTCCATTTTCAAGTACTCGTCTTTATACTTGCACTTCCCGAAATAAAACTGAAACTTTCAAGTAGGCACGTAGTGTGTACAATTTACTTGGACTCGGACAAGTACATGCCAAGTATATTCCAAGTCTCGCGTAGTGAGTAGCCGCCTTTAGGTTAAATCGATTTATTTTCACCTAAGGAATCTGTGGTCTTATTTTTGCTACTTCATTTAAAAACACCCTGTATATATATAATCCCTTTTTACAAAACAGTAGGAAATCGTTTCCAATTGTCCGACGCACGCGCAGTTTATTTATAATGCCTGTATAAGATTGAAAATGCATTGTTTTAGTTGAAATGCGCACTCACCTGACGATTGGAAACTGATTTGTGTATTGTGCGAACAAAGCTATAATATACTTTGTCAACCAGTCAAATTTAGTAATACCTACTCATCTTTTAAAATCCAAGTCACCCTTGTCTATAGTGCAAATAAGGATGACATGGATATTAAAAGAGTATCGCCGTCTACTTATTGTTTTTACTCCTCTGTTTGACTGGTTGACTCTATGTATACAGGGTGTAACTTTGAAAGGGGGTCCGGTTTGGAGGGGGTGCCTGTAACCTATACACACATATCATAAGTTTGTTTTCTTAAATTCTGTCAGAAAAACTGATTTTTTTTTGGTCCCTTTTTTCGCAATTTTCATAGTACGCCACTGAGCAGACCAGCGTTGTGCATATCTAGCTGCAGTGTCACCAGCATTGTTGTCATATTTAATTATTGAAGTGGAAGATAGGAAAAGAAGTTCTATTAATAAATCAAATTGCCCTCGCCACTCGTGAGCTGCTTTTTGACACATACATTCGTTTGTAGTGGATATTCGCTTTATTATTCCATATAAACAAAAAATAAAAAATTTATTGTTTCACGTATAACACACTATAAAACAGCAACAAGTCAACTAACAGAAAACTCATTAATAAATAAATACATACTTAATCCTTTTTACTTACGGGACTAGAGTCTTCTACGGCATTCAAAATATTTGCTTCAAGATTATTACTTTCCGAGTTTGTTTTTGCTCAACTATCGCGGTAATCCATGTGATATCATCTTCTTGCAGCCGCAGTCTTCTTTTGATAAAAAAGAAGCTTTAAACATATTAGCTTTTTCTTAATTTGTATACATGTTGTTTTCATAATATCACAAATACTTGGTAATGAAATCTGACCTTTATATGATTATTATACACTTATACAGAATAACATTCCACAAAATACCACTTTAAATTAGCAATACCTACTTCATCAGGATTGGCAGAAAAATATAATGACTGATGAGTGGCAATGTTATAAAAAAGCATATTTACAAGATTATTCATTGCAGTATCTGTCGTGACATTGTGTACAGTTAACTTGTACTTGTGAACGTAATGTAAATAAATAACACACAGTGCACACCATTAAGGCTACGTATGTACTGAATTCTAAAATATATGCTTCGGTCGCGCTCGCGCTGCGCGAAATACGGTCCTGAGATAACGGGACAAGTTCCGACGTCTAGACTGATAACCACTAATTGGCAACACCGTAGACATGGTTCTGCAGTAAAATTCGGAAGCTGTACAGGGGCGGCGTGGATAGTAATTTGGGTGCAGTTTAAAAAATTAATTATAGCGACTATTTATTTGATTTAAAAAAAACCTAATTTCTATTAGCATTCTAGGGAACACTATTACCCCTCAAAAGGGGACCCCCACTTAAAGTTACACCCTGTATAAACAAGGCTGTTGCTAGATATTTTCAAACATATCCGTAATAACCCAAGCGTCAGTATTTTCGGCTGTTCATGCCAGCAGGTGTGAAAAGATTTTGCCCGCTGCTATGATAGTGGGTGTTATGAATGTCCAGGGTGATATGGATATGTTTATATATCTCGTATCCTATGATAAAAGATTTTTTTGACTTAATCTGATTTAAGAAATTTATTTTTTTATTATTTGAATTGATAAATAATTTAAGAATATTATATAAGGGTTAAATTAAATGATCAAAAATATAGATTTTTTCACTTAGAAAACAAAAATGACTGAGTAGGTACATTATATTTTAAAGATGCTTTACACTTCTTATACATAGCCTCTATTTTTAGCTTTCAACCGTTTTAATCGTAAATGGAGCATTCCCACCAAAACTAATGGGGCCATAGAATATAAATCTCTCATTGATACATTGAATATCTTCCTTCTTGGGCGAACCATATTATTTCTAGATCTTGTTTCAGTTTATCTTCCCGTTCCTCTTTCAGTTGAGAATACTCGACCCATGAATCATGTGGCATAGCATTTTCCTCAAGTCAATCATTACTTTATCGTCAATTTTATAATTTTGTTTATCAGCTTCATTCGGTGAATAAAAATGAAAAGAGGGGGAGAAATTTGCGCGGGAGAATTTGTGATGTAACCTGATTTAATAGTGATATAAGTGATTAAACTGATTTACTTTGATTTAGGGTGAATTAAAGAGATTTATGAATTTAAAACTTGATTTAAAATAATTTGTCTTACTTGAAAGTGATTTAAGCCCAATATGTACACCAATTTAGCCGAATTGTCCGCCCTTCGGGAGCAGGTAAATAGAAATCATGGGAAACAGTCCAAAACAATAAATTAGTCAAAAATTGTAAAACTTGATTTTGTGCCAGGATGAAACAGTGAGGGGATATCCCTTTGACGCCTGTATGAACGCCCATGTCGACTGCCGACCTCGTTTAATGACGGGTAATTACATACAATCTATTGCAATAACAGCGTGGCACTCAAATCAGTTTTTGAACTACTGGAGTTTCTGACTAGAAATTTCATTACATGTGTAGACAACTAAGAATGTTAAAAGTTGAAAATATACCTATTTCATTACGAATAAGTCAGCAATTCGAAATAAATCGCCGAATTTATTTTGAAGAATGCCATTATTATTGCGACAGATTGTAGGTACGTAGCCTCTGGTAGTGCAATTGCCAATTTTTTTTAAAGCAAAATACATATTACACACACAACACAATTATTTTGTTTATATCAAGTATTACTTAATTAATTCTATTTACATATAAAATGATAAAAATCAATAGAAAATAGTTTTTTTCTACGTTCATGCAAAAAACAAAACTTTATTAAACTATATTTAGTGAAAAAAATGGTTCTTTATTGCACTAGTGCAATAAAATGTTTATTGCATTCATATGTCATTCTACTACACTACACAATTCGCTTAATTCCTCAAGTGGATTGCACATTTAATACCATTGCCAATGTCGAGAAAACCCAAACTCAAAAATTTCAGGAATGTCTAGATCATCCTCTCCAATTTCATCTTCATCAAAATCTATTTTATAATAATTTCATGAAATAATTTAAAAATATGTGAAAGTAAATACAAGACCACGCATAAAGCTAGGTTAAGTGATGGCAAAGCAAAGATTTAAAATGTTAAGCCTCCAATTTTGGCGGCTTCACTTAAATAAGTTTAAGTGTGGTTTAACAAGCGGTACAATTTAATTTTTAATTATTCAATTTAAGCGCGGTTTATTGCCAAACCAGGCTTATATTTTATCGGTGCAAACGGTCCTAAATGAATTAATCAATGCATAAACAATAGCACTTACTTTTATTGTAATTTCAAAATCCCGCAAAAGTTGCACTAGATTTACAAAAATAATTATGATAATAGGTTGGCAAACTTACCTATAGGTAAATCACAAATCAGAGCGCATGCTGCAATGGCACCTGCAGAAGCACCTGATATTTTGTTCAACAGTAAATGTGGTGCGTATTTGCGAAAACAACAAGCGACCCCGACATGATAAATACCGAGAAATCCGCAACCGGCAAATGACAGATTCATTGTAAACAAATATCACAAGAAACAACAAACACAATAAATATTAAACAAATTCCAGATGATTTCGTATTGTTTTTATCGAGCGTAATCGTAATTTTTTATCTACACAACTCAAACGACCGACTAAGCTCGACTAATTATAAGACTGCCAATTTGATGAAAATATAGCTCCAGTAGGGACTAGAAGCGTAACGATGATGTGACGCCCGAATTTTTCATTAGACAGAAAGAGATGGAAACGGCCGTGCACGTGGAAAACTTTGTGGAAGGGGAATAGCGTGACGCACAGCTCACGTGATTGGTTAAATTGTGTGGTGTGGTCCCGTACCGCCAATGTCAGAAATGAAAACTAACTAGACCCTCAGGCCCTATGTTGTTATTTTTGAAACTTGCCTGAATACCTACTTGCCTACTCGCCTACTCGTTTGTATTTACTGCTTGAAGAATTTAAAATTTTATTTGACGTTCTGTATGAATGTTATAAAAGTGGGAATGGGAAGGTGTTTATCTCCGTTAGGCTCGCTACAGACTATACGTGAATTCGCGATTCGTGATGCGAAGTTTGTAAGGAATTCATGCATAATATGTAGGGTTTTTATGAATGGATTTTACTAGAATGAGCATAATTCATTACAGAAAAAGAAGTGCTCGAAAAATATGAAAATGGAAACGAAAAAAAATGAATGAAACTATTTGTAGGAAAGAGTCCTTTGCTACAAAGTACAAATCTAAATGTTTGGTCTTTATTGTTGTCCACAACTTCTGACGTTTGTAAGCTGTCAGAAATGTCAGGCATTGCGATATACATCACCATATCTCAGAAAAGAGGTATTTGTAACTTCAGCCTCAGTAAAAATTTTAAGTAATAAGTACCAAATAAGAATAACTGTTTACTTTAATCATCTAATCAATTTATTATCATCCAATTAGAATATATTGACGTAATTCCTATGTATATCGGTATTTATAAATGACTGTAAACACAAATGTTACACCAACAACAGCATTAACTGCGGCACAATTTGTAAACAGCTACGTTAGGCACTTATTTTGAATTTGCCTCTGTTTATCGTAATAACGATAATAACTAATATGCAATAATGTGCATAGGCAACTTTCAATACGTTCATGTGCACAATAAGATAAATAAGGACGTATCTTAGGCAAGCCTACCAGTAAACATAATATAGATCAGAAAGAGATGGAGAACATGGAATTCGTTGTTAGTAAATTACGGGAGGGAGGTTCTTCAGAGGCATGCCTCGTCTCCATGAGAGTGCAACAAAGAAAGACAGTCTAATATAGGTAGTTCGCCATATTGTACAGTCGATTAGTGGTTTCTTTTCCGCTATTAATATATTTAAAATATTAGTGCACGGTAATTAAAATTTCATTGTCGTTTCCGATTCGTTTTGGTTCAGTTTCAGACGTGTGTACTGTAACTGTATAACGTGAAATGGCAATGCTCAGAATTTCAATAAATAACTTCTGGAATTCTGGAATTAAGAGGAGTGTAGCAAAAAGGCTACAGCACTTAGGCCCCATTGGGCCCCTTGTACCTCCTCCCATTAGGAGATCAGTCCACCTGAGCCGCCAACCAGCCTAATAAGGAGATAAAGGTGGTGACGTTGCTCAGGGGGATCTGTCTAATGTAGGCCATAACAGGCCATCGTTCTCCCAACACGGACTCTCTTATTGACAAGATGGCAGTGCACTCACAGAGTGCATAAAATATTGTCTCGTCTTCCTGTTCGCAACCCCTAGAAAGAGGTGTTTCGCACTTCCTCATGTAATAGAGGTGCTTTCTTAGCCAGCAATGTCCAGTTTGATTACCTGTCACCAAACGAAGATTTGTCCTAGACATAGCCAGGTACTTTTTGGCTGTATCCTTGCAGGGGTACTTTAGGAACTCCTTAGCAAATTGACAGCCATTTGTTTCATCCCAATAAATAACTGCAAATTAACATTGATAAGTAAATGAAATATTACAATAACGTCATTGGACGATGCCCGTAAAATAGGAATCAAAAACAAATTAATTTGAGGAAAATCGTCAAATAGTTTCCAAAAAATTCTGTATTTCGTATTTGGAATAGTCCCAGTCTGCTTGCCCCTCACTAGTTTAAAAAGTCACGAGCCGCCACTGTAGTAGAGGTAGTAAATGTAATTAATAATAATAATACATGGTTAATTTGTTACATCTGTCGGACGGCCTAAATTTTGTCGCCAAAATTGAAATCAATGAATAAGCGTTTGTAAATTTTGTTACCCCTCCCAAAATTCCACGCTCTGGGCTGCTGTGGCATATCTATAGCTTTCGTGTTTTAGATTTAGGACGTACGGTCACCCTAAACTAATCAACAGGTATAACTTACGTATAGATCAGTGCCAATAATTATTTACTTCTTTCAAGTCACATATTTAGAAACATTGGGGGTATCCAAAAATAAATAATAGCAACTGATCCATTAAATGACGCTAATGCTTTGCTGACCCTTGGCCTACTGCTGTATTAGAAGACTTCCACAAGAATATACATTATCTGAAAATAAACTTACAAAGTCAGATAGTGTATCTCGTTTTGTTCTACACAAGTTGTGAAACTATGATAGGGGAGATAATAGTCGTCCTCGAATGAAATGTAGGGTATTTTGTAACACTATCTAGAAATTTCGTTTTTCTGATGAAAGTATATAGGTACCTATACCACTGGTAACTAAAAGATAATAAGAATTTGAATCATTATTACAGTGAGTTACTAGACATACAGCAACAAAGACAAACGGGATCATAAAATAGAAACATATCGATTATGCCAGTAATTATTATTTATTTGTGGCATTTTTTGTTATTAATAAACATCTCGACGAATATTATAATTTTATAAACAGGCAAAGCAGCACTCTATCTCCGCGATATTCGTTAAGTATGATCAGCTATAGGCGTCCCCGTTGTCATAGCAACCGCCGTAATAAGAAAACTGATGATAGTGATTATGAACAACAGCACATTGACTGATGACTGATGCCTTGTGCGTAAACCACATAACCATGATTGTGTAGAGGACATTTTAAATATGGTAATACGAGGTGTGTCAGAAAAGTAATGCAATTTTTTTTAACCAATAGGTTTATTATAGATATCATTGTAAACATTTAATATTCTTCGAAGTAGCTTCCTTGGGCATCTAGACACTTTTTCCAGCGGCTCTGCCAGAGTTCTGGAAAGCTTCAACGGGGACCCCGGCAAGGGCCCTCGTCACAGCTTGGACGGCTTCAATCGACCCAAAATGGATGCCTGGAAGCAGTCTTGATCTTCGGGAAGAGAAAGAAGTCAGCCGGACTGTAGGGGGCTTGTGGTAGCGTTGCCAAGTTGTGCTTGGAGCGTTGTCATGATAGAGCTCCCATAAGTGGCGATCTTCTTTCTCACTCGGACCACCCTTTTTCGCAGTTCTTTCAGCATATCAACGTAGTACGCAGCGTTCACGGTTTGGCACTTTGGCATAACGTTTTTCGAGTGATGATTCCATCGCATTTCATGACACAGGCACTAAACAAAGGTGCGCAGAGACAGTGATTCTGATGTCCCAACTGATCTAGAGCCAGAGCAAAGTGAGCAAACCGACGAAGGCACACTGAAATGTACGATGTGGAATGCTCTTAGTTCCACTGCACATCCATATAAAGTGACAAACCTAGGAACAGACAAAAGGAGGCACATGAAATACTTCATTGGTTATATATGTGGGTGCGAGAGAGACAATCATGTACACGTACGATATGAATTGTGTTTTTAATTTTCCATTATTTTGTTTGTAAACACGTCATTGGCGTACAGTGTGGTTAACCAGTACATTATTCTTGTATCTCGTTAGTGTTATTCTTTGTGTATTTTTGTGGGTGTTGTTGTTGGAACATGTCAGTTTTATAAGGGACTGTAAAATTAACCAGCATATAGCACGAAATAATTATTCATATTCAGAATTCAATTTCATTTCAACTCACAATCAGCTAAATCTGTATTGCTCCGCCATTGCTAGGAGACACAAAACAAATATGGCGCTGACCACAAGTAATCCATTCGCGCAGCTTTTCCAGTCATCATAAAAATTTCATTTCAGTGTGAAGGCACCGCTTTGAAGCTGAGTTTAATCAGAATTTATAAATAAAATTTATATATCAAGAATTCAGACGACTTACGTCATACGAACAAATGAATAATTCATTGTATTTTTATCAAAATATTTAAGAAACTGCAACTGAGAGTAATAAAACTATATACTACACTAAATGTTTGCATTATATATTGCACTAAATTGCAAAAAATTGTTGTTTTTAACGCCACCAAATATCGAAAATTACGTTGACAATAAAAACAATCGCCTAATATCAACCATGACGTAAGCCGTCTGAATTCTTGACGCGAGTATATAAAATTTATATTTTTATAGTATTTAGCTGTATAGCTAGGTTTATGTATCATACGGTTTCTTTAAGCATAAGTAAATTATTATTTGAGGTACTATGACAAAAATATTAATCCCTAAACACCTTAAAAATAATAATTGAACCGTCTATTGCCATTTTGTCAAAACAAAATTCATCTAAATTTGAGGTTAACTTCCAAAAACTACAATAAGACAATGTACCTATATACATATTTAATGTTTGCAAAAAATAGTAACAATTGTCTGTCCCAATCATTTCTATCTGCGAATATTATATTACGTAATATAGGCAGAGTGACCTACTTCTAAAGTCACCCAGAGACACAGAAAAAATTATAGCCGAGATAAAACTACCAATACTACAAGATGACGTTAATGATAAAATGTTTATATTATGTATTTTTATCTGGCACAAGTTATAATTTATGTGTTGTTTTAATGTAATTACGTATCTTTTATGCGAATGTTTCCTCAAAAGATTAATTTCGTCACTTTTTTTATCGGCATAAACAACGAATTTTTTGGAAATCATTTGCAAATAGAAGCTGAAATATTTTCAAATGTTGCATGCACAAGGAGCAGTATAAGCACAAGAACCTCAACGTACAGACTATATCACAAGAGAAATGGTTGGAAATTGCAGACTATCCTGCACCTGTTGTAATTATACAGACGGATTTTTAAAATATCCCCACAAAAAAAACCAAAGGATTTAAAGTCAGGATATCGTGGCGGCCATGGTACCGCTCCTCGTCGTCAAATTTCTTGATATTAATGCGTGAACACGCTGTACATGGTACGGAACCTTGTGTGTGATACACCATACTGCTGCAATACGCCGTGGACGCCCTGGACCCCCATCTCTTCTACGATTAGATTGCAAATTACCCGTGTTACGCCAACACCACCTAAAAGACAGTCTTTTAGGTGGTGTTGGATGCTCACACATATTCGTCAAAGCCTATTAAAAACGGTATAACCGATTTATTAAATTGACTCATATAGAAGCATCAGTATTCATCAAATACAGGGTAGTTACAATATATTGGAGTAATAAAGATAGTAGGTACTCTTTAAAACTAATTTGGCGATTTATCTCGAACTGCTGACGTATTCTTAGCGAAATCTACTTTCAATATTAGTTTTTTTATTGTTTCCACTCACCAATCTAATGATATTTGTACTCGGAACTGAGTTGAGGGAGTACCATTATTATTGCAATAGATTGTACAGAGACTAGATAAAAAACTTTAATGAATTAAAGATTCAACTCCATAGGCTTTCAAAACAGAAGTGTTGAAGTTTCTTTGAATATGCTTGATGTATGAAATTTGGACTAGTAATTAAGGGTTTGCATTATTGGTAACGTCACATTTTGCAACCATCAGCTTTACAAATGATTAGAAAACTAACGCTAAAACTTACTTGTGAAAATCAACCTTATCGAAAGGCGACTTAAGTAGAAATAATATCAACAAGATAGCACATATTATTTTCTTTTTTTAATAATCCCCACACTTATTTCATTTTTCATTTCAAATATCATTTAGTAGATCAGGTATATAGAAAATTAAGTAATATTTGACCCAGTCCCGATTTTAGAATATATCTTTAACTTTATTTGCACTATTACAACTAGGTCTATATTTAATATCTTAAAACATATAATAGCACAAACTCACAAAATCAACATACCTAATTTTAGTATAAAAATTTGTATGTGTCTTGACAGATCAAATTTTGGTTGTGTCCGTTTGCTAATAACTTAATACGCTTACAATTTTTTTTACTTTTAATAGTATTTAAAATGTATATCGAACAAAAAATTCTTATACTACTACTTTTACTAACCAAATATACATCAAACATCAGCATTGTTGAAGTTAGTACATGAATTTAGGAAATACCCTGTATATTTCTTCAAAGAGAAAGAACTAATTATTAAATATTTTTCCAGCAGGAACCACTATTTAATAAAAAATCATTCTAATAGAGGTGGGTCTAAGAATATTAGATTTTCTCTTTTTATCCACAATTTTACCATGTGACATTTTTTGGATGAATACAGATTATTATATTTATTACTGTTATTTCCCTTTGGCTTAATGTTCCAAGAAAAAGTACAATGAAACTGTGATTGTAAAAAGGTAGTTCGCCTGTTGTATAATAATATGTCGGGTGATCTATGAGATAGTCTTTCAGATGCAACTGGATAAATCGAGTCTTCTCGCCAGAACGTGTACAAAATCCGAGACGTTAAGAAATAGTTCGCAACAATAATTAATAACTATCGTACCCTAACACAATAGTTGCAGCTGCGCTTGTATAAACTGTAGATAAGAAACTAAAAACGTTATACCTCATCGTGAAGTAATTTGTTCCAAAACTTCCAACAAGTAAGCCTCTTGAGCTATATTTTCATCTACTCGTGAGGTTGTGAGTACCGTCAAGCTGTTGCAAGCCCGAATTATAACTTCTGCATCATCTGAGCATAGTAATTTCAACTGAAATAAATAATTTTAGTTGCTTATAGATGGTTACAATTATTTTCTCTATCTTACCAAGATGTTAAAACCATCAGATTCTAATGCAATACATTTTCCGACGCTGTACATCAGCGACTTTAAAGTTTCTAGATGGATTTTTACAATGTCGGAATGTTCGTTTAGCAGAATGGGGATGAAACCATATTCGACCAACACGTCAGAAGCTGGAAAATAATATGGGCCTGTTTTTAAATTTAGCAGTTTGGCGTGATGGAATTCAAGAATTTAAAATTCTTGAGTGAAATCAACCAATGTACATAGTTTGTTTAAAGACTTCTGATTAGTTATGATATAGGGAGTGGAATCACCACATCAAACTGCTGAATGATTGAAAAACAAGAAACAGGCCCCATGATTAAAATATACGTAGTTTCTCTTGTAAAAACAAAAACGACAGAGCCATGGCCGACACCATATCAGCATTAGGCAACCAAAGTTACATTAACCTTACACGTTTTTATACTAATGGTGATACCAAAAAGCTCAAGGCACGGTATCGCTGTTTACACAACATTCCAACTCTTGAACTCTATCCATATGTGAACTGGGAAGGGAAGGCACGATGCAAAAAGGAAACAACGAATATAAATTTAATAAATCTCCAGAATTTATATTATGGAAGTATTAAATAGGTTCCAAGTCTGACAAAATACACAAATTAATCAGATCAAATTGCAGCATAATATACAAACAGTTGTAGAGATGTTCGGTCAATAAGGCGCTTTAAGTGTATTAAAATTTAGTTGGTGCCGAATATTAAAAATATAGGTTAGGTATTCATTGAAAAACTTCGTTAAAATATTCAAATTAATCTAATGTACAGGGCGCGATTTGCTTAAGGATCCTCGTTATAAAAATCTTACAATTTATGCAAAGAGGATTAAAAATTGTAAACAAAGATAGGTACGCAAACGCTAAGCACTATAAATATGTTTGGAAATATTTTGATGGACAATTCCATTCATTTTTATTTTTCTCTACCCCTCTTAAAATATTTGTACTTAGTTATAGTTAAATCTATATACAAGGTCAGTCATTAATAATGGTACATAGCTTAAGTGCAGATTGTTAATGTCAAAATAAAGCGAATCAACTCAATATGCCTTATTCAATTAGTCCTCCTTTTCATTCTACAGAGTGTTTGATGGATTAATACGGACCGATTGTTTTGTAAATTTATAGCCTTATGTTTTTTGAGGTGGTAATTACGAATATGCAAACAGTTTATATCTTGCCGAATAACAAAAACTTTAATCGTCTGTTTCTCGAAAACGGTTTTTATTTAGAATTGAAGGTAGTTCAATAGTTTCTTATTTAAAAATTAAAAAGTGTAAAATACAAAAACTTACATATATTTACATCGACAGTATAGTATAATAACTAGCGCCCCCTAGTCGTGACCTCAACGCTGTTTGCATATTCGTAATTGACACCTCGAAAAACATAGAACATTTTTTCGACCTGGCATCGAGCTATTAAATAAGTACAACCAAATGAGAAATACTTCCAGAGAGTCCAGAGACTACTATACCTTTTCCTACTGAAACTATTGACTAAAAGGATGTTAAAGAATAGGTAATCCGAGAACATTATAAATCTTGTAAACCTGAAATATAAATATAGGTATATTAAACCGAATGTTATTTTGTCATACTTATTAGTTCGTTATATCTATACCTTTGTCCTTTTCAACTTGCCCATGATTTTCCAATTAAATAAAACAACCTGTAATCGGCATATTTAAATTAATTTAATGGTACACTTGCATATATATATATATATGTATATATTCGTGTTTTACACATTTTACTATTTAAATAACTTCAGTAAACTACATTTTTTAATAACTTCCACCGTGTGTTATTTGAAAAAACGCGGAAATGTATGTGTTTGGGATGCTATTTTTCTACAGTATGTTTTCATATTGCGTCAAAGCAATTGATCACGGTCTTCTTGAGTCAAATCCTGTGAGTATTTGTTACTTCTTATGGATATATTGTGAGTCTTTTATTTATTGCAGTTTCAATATCTGGAGGAGCAACAGTATTCATATGAGAATCACACAGTTATTACGGAGGATGGATATCGTTTGTTGTTAGTTCGGATACTGTATAATAAGAACGAATCACCATTTAACATCACAAGACCACCTATACTTTTTGTACACGGACTTCTTAGCAGTTTTAACGACTTTCTGTTTACTGGTCCAAAAAAACCCTTGCTTTTAAAGCTTTAGAGCAGGGTTATGATGTATTTCTAGTGAATGTCAGAGAGAACAGGTGGAGTCGAAGTCACATTACCCGAAATTCGAGTCTTGGGTCCATTTAACCCCATCAATGGAGTTAAATGGACCCCAGATTTGTTTTCAGCATGTGAAGATACATAATATATAGATCTAGTCCGTCGGACCACTTTTTTATAATTGGCAGTTGAAATGAATATTTGGTATTAAAATTCATAATATATTGACAATGATGTTTTTAGGATGGTGCAAGACTTGCAGCAGAAATACCCAATGCCCTCAATTTTGTCCTTGGCAGGGATACTAACCACTTAGATGTTCAATGGGGAACCAAAGCGATTGAAAACATTTTTCGACCTGGCATCAAGCTGTTAAATAAGTACAACACGATGAGAAATACTTCTTAAATTCTTCAGGAACCACTCTATGTTTCCTACTGAAAATATTGACTAAAAGGATGCCCAAGAAGAGGTAATCCGAGAAGATTATACATTTTTATATATTTTTGGGTATTAACAATAATGTGTGAAACTAACTACTCTGTGAATCTAGGTAATCCTGAAATATAAATATATATTAAACATAATTTAATTTTGTTATACTTATTAGTTAGTTATATCTATACCTTTTTCCTTTTCAACTTTTCCAATTAAATAAAACGACCTGTAATCATCATACTTAATATTTAAATACATTTTATGGTACACTTGCGTATATATATATGTATATACTCGTATATATATTCACATTTTACTATATAGATAATTTCAGTAAAGTACATCTTTTAATAACCACGTGTATTATTTGAAAAACGCACAAGTACTGCCGCAATGTATGTGTTGGGGATGTTATTTTTCTACAGTATATTTTCATATTGTGTCAAAGCAAGAATTGATCACGGTTTTCTTGAGTCAAATCCTGTGAGTATTTGTTACTTCTTATGGATATATTGTGAGTCTTTTATTTATTGCAGTTTCAATATTTGGAGGAACAACAGTATTCATATGAGAATCACACAGTTATTACGGAGGATGGATATCGTTTGTTGTTAGTGCGGATACTGTCTAATAAGAAGGAATCTCCATCTAACACTAAAAGACCACCTATACTTTTTGTACATGGACTTTTTAGCAGTTTTATTGACTTTCTGCTTACTGGTCCAAAAAAAGCCCTTGCTTTTAAAGCTTTGGAGCAGGGTTATGATGTATTTCTTTTGAATGTTAGAGAAAACAGGTGGAGTCGAAGTCACATTACCATAGATCCAGATAAAGACGTGACGAAATTCTGGAACTTCAGGTAATGGACTTGATTGAGGCAGTAAAATTAAGTAATTAAATCTATTGTCTTTAGAATTTACTTCATCTTTGTCTATATTTTCGCGTTCAGCGTCTAATGGACCTAGATATGTTTCATATCCCCTGATTTGTGATTTAACTAAATTGCGTTTGTCTTGTAACTGTTTTACATTGCCTACCGTTTCCGCAGAAGTCATCTTAACCTTTTATAACTAGTAATTTAGTCATTTCTGTTTTTTTGTGATAGATGAATGGAGTTTATTTTTTCATGGATTTGCCTTAATTTTGTATTTGTTAGATCCCACAAGCTTTGCCGTTTATTTAAAATGTAATTTTTAAAGGCGATTTTTAAATTCTGCCGTTAGATTTAGAGAAAGTGTTTTTAGTTATTTAGATTTGTATCAAGGAGAAAGTCAATACTTAGGAATAGGATTGGTAATTGAGTAGGAAAATAGGAAAGAGATATTTACTACTTTCTTGACTGCGTAGCTTTTCTCCCAGTTGTCAGTTTTGACGTATATTATTGTGTGATCTTTCTTTCTGTTTCCACCGCAGCTTTACAGAAAATCCAGCTTGATGGACCAATGTTTTGCTGGTTTTATAGTTAGTGGACTATATTTATAATTTATTTCTCAATAGGTTTTTGGTACGATATAACTATGCTTCTGTTATTTTTTTTACTGTAACTATGTATTTTTATATAAAACAAAATAATATATTTATAACAGTGGCTAACTTTAATTTACATGATAACTAAACATCCTATGTTGTACTTTCAGTTGGCACCAAATTGGAATGTACGATCTTCCAGCAACAATAGACTATATTCTTAACATAACGGCATATTCCAAAATTTCTTACGTGGGATTTTCACAGGGATGTACCTCCTTCTTTGTCATGACGTCTACCAGACCTGAATACAACAGAGTAATTAGAATAGCAGCCCTGCTTAGTCCTGTTTCATTTTTGGGCGACGCACAGTTTATATTTTTCAAGATATTTAAACATATAATAGGTGTCTTACAGGTGGTATGTGAAAAAACGTACACATGTATCTATAAATCTAAATTTTAGGTGGTTCAGAAAGCTTTTCATATACATGAGGTTTTGCCTTATAATCCCACTTTGTCCCGAACAGTGCAGTTCATATGTGGCCCTCAATCAATTTTGTTGCCGATTTGTAAACGGATTATCTATGAATCCGCAGGTCCTTCTACTCAGATATACGATGTAAGTACAAATATACAGGGAGATTTCTAAGTTCATATTATAACTTGAAGGAGGTGGTGCCTTAGGTCATTATACTCGTAAATAATAAAAAAAACTAAGATTTAATAACACTTCACATGAAAAGTATTTTTTATGAAAGATAATATGTAAACAAATATATCGCAGATGGGTTGCCTAATGAAAGATGTTCATGGCTACCCTTAATTAAAAATACATCATTTTATTTTCGACATTGCGCTCACGTGCTTTTCAAATGAATTTAATACCAATCGAAAGTACAAAGCATGAAGGAACATGCAAAAGTTAGGTTGCCTATTTTTTACTGGTCACTATTACCGTGTTGTCCGGTATAAGAAGGTCAGGTGATACTAGCATATGATTGCTAATTGAAATATATATTATAACAAAGATAATTTTATTGCGAATACGATGGTATAAAGTTGCTTACGAAATATTGTTCATGAATCACGGTTGCTAGGCTTTGAAATTTAAAAATTGGAGCAAGTGGAGAAGCATTGACTAAAGTGGGGAACACTTTTTTGGAGACAGCTATGTTCCATTGATGTTTTTGCATCTTATACAAATGCGTTTAAGTCACGTTGTGATTACGTGGCGAAAACGGGGAGATGTGGTCTCTAAAAGAGAAACTGGAGAAATAGATAAAGTTTACTAGATATACTTGTTTTTGTGGGCTAAATATTTATACGTAATTCGGTTTTCTTTCTATATATTATTTCTCTCTTTATCTCTGCTTCTCCTGTTTTATTTAGGAAAATAATAGCTGTTATAATACTGTATGTATAAACATGTAATAATATAGAGTTAGAATAATTACAAGGTATAAAATTAGAACGATTGAGAGTTTGCTGTCAAATATGGATGTTAAAAGCGCCGCTGAAAAATTCGATATTAAAAAACTGTTCAAACAATTTTGTAAAGGACCCCGCACTTTTTATATGGAAAAGTGGTTTCAGTCGGAAGGTCTAATTTTTGGTGGAAAAGGTAGTTCTCAATATCCTGAACAAAAAAGTTAATGGCCACAAAAAAATCTACGGTCAGGATTTTGCGCTACGGTGCATACAAAATCGGCAGCTGGGTTTTCAGGAGTTGGTTCAGGTTATTTGTATCAAAAAAGAGCGTGTTCAGTGACCGATTATGGAGACATGCATGCGTGGAGGTGTGTTGGAGTGAAAAAGTACTATATATACATATATATCACCCTTTTCTGTGTTCAAAACGAGATTCAAAAATGAGGATTCCGGTCATGAGGTCCCAAGTGAAAGAGAGAGATGGAGTAAGAGGAATCTCGATGTCAATAAACAATAAAAAATGTGGAATATACTAGGGACAATATTTATGAACGATTATATGTATACACGAAACAAACTCTATACACGGAAGACCGCAATCCTCATTTTTGAAACTCGTTTTGAACACAGAAAAGAGTGATATATATGTATATATGTAGTACTTTGTCACTCCAACACACCTCTACGCATGCATGTCTCCATAATCGGTCACTGAACACGCTCTTTTTAACACGCTTTTTTGATAAAAATAACACGACTCCTGAAAACACAGGTGCCGACCTTGTATGCGCCGTAGCGCAAAATCCTGACGGTAGATCTTTTTGTGCCCATTAGCTTTCTTGTTTAGGATGTTGAGAACTACCTTTTCCACTAAAAATTAGACCTTCCGACTGAAACCACTTTTCCATATAAAAAGTGCGGGGTCCTTTCGCGAACAAAAAAATTATGTAAGTATGCCTTAAAAATTGTTTGCTTTTTTACCAGATATCAATAATTATGTACCTATAGACCCACGAAATAAACATGTCTGCTTTTAGAACTTAGAGGTGATATACACCTAAAATGTATACTTCAAGTGGCAAAAAATATCTAACTCTTTAGTTACATGCGTCGAACAAGTAGCCAATGGAACTAACCCATCAATTTCCCGGCCACTTAAAGGTGGTAGCAACGTTATAATGTTGTTTCGCTACTTTACCATAACCTCAAAATTGCAATATCTATACTTATAGTTCATGTCAACATTTCACATCTCGTGCATTTTTATATCTAGTGTATATGTTCCATGAATAAAATAGTATCTACAACATACAGAAGAAAAACGGTATCTGTTTCTGAGTCGTTCCATTCCAGTGAAGAAAAAAAGCAGCAGTTGTGCAACTATATAGTGATACTCTCTTCAAATTTCAACAGCCTGTATTTACAAAATCTATGATTTTAGACTCTTGATTCATTAAGTTCTATGGGTCAAAGATACTTAAGAAATAACTTCTTAAAGTTATGATGTTTACTTAGAAAATACCTCATAAGATTATTTTGCAGTTAGTTAATTTTAAAATATTATTGATTTTGTTTTCAGTCGGCGCTTTATGTTATATACGCAAATCTCCCAGAAGGAGCTTCAATGAATCAATTCCTTCATTACCTGCAAAATTCTAAATCAAGTAAGTGGACAAAATTATATAGAATCTTCCTCACTTGCTGTTTTAAACTTTCCAGAACAATTTCGACTATACGATTATGGAAAAAACGGAAATATGCTTCAATATGGGCAGCCTGTACCTCCCAATTATAACTTGTCGGCGATAAGCGCTCCATTAGCTTTATACTATGGCGCTGATGATTACTTCATCGCTTTAAGTGTAAGTGCCTTTTCACAATTTGTGTATGTACCGCTTAGTGTTGTATGACGTATAGGTGATTTCTATGGAAAATGTTCTTATATATATATTTGCAGGATGAAAAAATATTGGAGAAAAACTTACCAAATATTGTGGAAAGCATGCTGGTTCCTTATAACAAAACGAATCATTTCGACGTCCTACTTGGAAAAATGGCAGAAGACTCATTCACTAAACCTGCTTTAACAGTCATAAATAAATTTAACAATTTTTAACAATAACAATATCACCTGTTGTAATAATAGCAAAAGGTTAATAAACATTCAATTTCAAGTTTTATATTCTACAATAAAATACATGTAACTATCCCTAAGTATTTTTAATATACAAATTATTTTAATTTATTTCGATTAAAATATTTGTTTAATTTTGGATTACATTTGACATACAGACGTATCCAGACAATGATAAAAACGTACTTGTGATGCAAATACAGGTTTAACTATGACTAAGTACAAAAATGTTAACTACGTGATCAGGGAGGCCAAAAAAACAATAAAAAATATATTCCAGAAAATTAGCTCGATATTTAAAAAATGGGGCGAAACCGTTTTTTCCTACGGAAAGTCGGCCCCTATGATAAGCAGCGACTGAGATGGCTTAGATCCTTAGATAAAGTTTACATCCGTCAACAATGTCAACTACCATGCAACCATGCAGTCGTCTTTTTGCAGCGTTTCTCGATGCAGAAACGACAAATAACAAAATTTTTCCACAAGACGAAATATTCACTGAAATAGGAAACGTATTATGCCATGCCAATTCTACGTATTTAGATGTTTGCTACGACCTACTGTAATGTCTTGAAGGTGTGTCTGATCAGCTGAATGGTGTAAGTGACGAAATGACATAAATGACAATAGTACAAGCAGTCATTCATTTTCAGAGTTTACTTTCAGTTCTGTGCATTGATCATACTGCAGGTGCGTCACTGAAACAAGTGAAACAGTACGTACAAGTCTCTGTTTCGGGTAAAATACATTAATCGAATGAAAAAAGTTATTACAGCATATTATTTCCAGATAACTTTCAACTTTATGACTATGGCCCAAAAGGTAACATAGCAGCGTATAAACAGCAATCACCTCCACTATACAATCTTTCGGCGATCACTTCTTCAGTAGCTATACTCGAATCAAGAATTCATACATCTTACGTCACGGCTGACGTTACACATTTGTTTTTATTGTCAACGTAATTTTCGATATTTGGTCGCATTAAAAACAATGTTTTATTGCAATTTAATGCAATATATGACTTTTAGTGTAGTATATAGTTTTATTACTATCAGTTGCAGTTTCTTAAATATTTTGATGAAAATATAATGAATTGTTCATTTGTTCGTATAACGTAAGTCGTCTGAATTCTTGTCGCGAGTATATCTACTATGTGAAGAGTGATTATTTTGTATCACTAGCTGTAAGTATAATATAACACATACCACAGACCTATACAGGTTGAACCTTAAGTAAGTACAAATATTTTAACTAGCAGTATAGTTCTCTGTGTAGCACATAATTAATAGCTTTTTTTTGCAAAAAATCAGAAATGAAAAAGTCGAATTTTAAATAAATTTTGTGATTATACAATAAAAACTTGTGGAGGGCCGCTGACCAGACGATATTTCTGACTCACAAGTGTTGAAGATTGAAAGCGTGGTTTACAGCGTTGCCAGTGTTACACTAATGTCTTGGCTTCAAGAAAATTGTAACCTCTATGTATACATTACATTAGTAAAGTTGCAATACCTATAACTACCTATAGAGGCTAGAATTAAAAAAAAAAATTATTGAGGCGGAAATTTTTCTATAATGTGTTGTGTGAAAACCATAGATTTTCGTTATTTTTTATGCATGTTTATGTATAATTTTTGTAATCTATGAACAAAGTAACATCATTAATACTTTAATTGGTAGTTGGTATCAGATATCAAAAGCTTCACAGATCTTGTTAAACGAATTGTGCCTAATCTGATAATTATCGTTGTTAACTAGATGCAGAACGTTTTCAGGAATATGCAGATGTGCATTTGAAAACTATGGAACTGTCAGTAAGACTCCACAACAATTAAACATTAAAATGACACACGCCTCCTATGTGTTTTTATTGATATGAAATATTTTTTTACTCAGAATGTATTAATTTTTTCGAAAAATTGAAAGAGCAAGAAAAGTTTCTAAATTCATAGGTCCATAAAACCGTAATTTTAATTTTGATCCATAGCCATCTAGAAAAAAGTTCTGGCCAAAACATCAGGAAGGGTTGTTTGTTTCAACCACTTCGAAGTGAAGGGTGAAAATAAAAATTTATTGCAAAAAACGTAGTTCCATCAGTAGAACATGCGTACGAAATTTCAAAATTTTAGGATGATCCGTTTTTTAAAAAAAAAATTAGATTCACTTTACCAACGCGAATATCTCTGCAGGGAGGGCTATTGGTATGTATATTTTTAAACTTTGTTATTTTGATTGTGTCACAATTTGGCCGTAGTTTTTCCGTAAAAGACTGGTGCAAACTATTTTTTGGCTTATATTTTAAAATAGAAATGAGGTGGTTTGGTATAACTTTATACAGGGGACAAAAAAGAAATAAACAAAAGTCAGAAAACGCTGCTTAAAGGAGCAGAATGTGATTTTTTCTAAATATTGCAAAAATCGACTAGCCCGAGAACCAGCAGGGCAGGTAAAAGAACCCCGTCTAATGCTAGAGATGTGCATTTTAATTCTGTTTCTGGCAGGTACCAGTTACCGAGGTCACGGCATAACAACCCGGAAAATCACTGTATCAAATATGAATTTTCATATAATATTCTATTGTTTGTGAACTTAAAAATTAGAAGAAACTTAGACATTCAAAAGTTTTCATTAATGATTTTTTTTTAATATGAACCGCGTTTTATCTCCTGAACTAAATTATCTGTTTGCTATACATATAGGCCTTGTTTATGTAAGTACATAGATATAGGTAATTATAAACTATTAAATATTATTTTACCAAAATTAATACTAATTAATGGTTAGTTAATTGATATGTTTTTTCTTTCAACTGAATAATTTCCTTTAATTATAGCTAATTAATCTATGAATATTTTTTACATATCAAAATTTTTCTTCTACCGCAAGTTGGTAGTCTAATAAAACCTTGGCTGGCAGAGGTACCTTATCTGCTTCAACTTTTTTTTTCTTCCTTCTTTTTTGGTTGAGATTATTTTCTGCCTTGTACGGCACTCGTTTTCTTTATTGGATATTCCTTGTGAACTTCACACGTGCTATAAAAATGCCGGCTTGCGTCAATTGTAAACGTCCCGTTGAGAACGCGCCACATACACGGTGCGCTAGTTGCAATAGAACCATTCATACCGCGTGTATGGGCTTGGAAACTGAAGAAGCTACTCGTATCACTCGATTAAAATGTAAAAACATAAAAATTTACTGCAATGATTGTCACAATACAGGGGACAAAATAGATGAGCTTAAACAATTTTTAACCAACTTGGTTGAAACTAGATTCACTCAGCTTGAGGAGAAAATAGAAAATCGCAGTTATAACTTAAGTCCTGAAACTTACGAGGATATTGTTTCTGAGGCAGTTGAACGCATAAACCGTTCTCATAATATTATAATTTTCAACGTCCGGAAACTTCAGATGAGAATTCATCGGACACTGATAATAGGTCAGTTGCTGATATTTTAAAATGTATTCAGGGAAAATCAGTGCACGGCGATGTCTGTGCGCAGAATTGGTAAGCGATTGGCCAATAAACCTAGAATGATTAAGGCTTCCTTTTCTTCTCCTAATCAAGTGCATACTATACTGCGTAGAAAGAAGAATTTGGCTCAGTCTCCATTCTCTTATGTAAAAATTTACGACGATAAAACCCTAAGCAATCCGCATATTTGCGCAATTTGCGTGATGAATTGAAACACAGAACGGAAGCCGGGGAAGCAAACTTGACAATTAAATACCAGAATGGAAAGCCAAATATTATTGAGGTTCCAAAAAACTAAATATTTTGTCTGAAATTCATGCAGTCTATACCAACATTGATTCACTCACAGCCAAACTTAACAATTTCCACGTTTTTATCCAAAATTATCAGCCTCATTATACTCCTCACGGAAACATGGTTAACTGATGCAGTCCCAAACTCAGTCATTGACATAGGAAACTATACAATTTTTAGAAATGATCGTCAGAACAATCGTCGTGGAGGAGGTGTCTGTTTGTATCTTTTAAATAGTTTTTCAAAGATTACAAAATTAAAACCATAAATAAGTCTATTCTTGGCATAGAAAGTTTATGGTTAGATATGACGAACAAGCACTTTTCCTTTATTTTAGCAGTTGTTTACAGACCCCCTGATTCAACTCTTGACACAGACCTTTTGCTTATAGATACTATCAGATGCATGAGTGAGACTTATACCAATATTTTTGTATTTGGAGACTTCAACTTACCCAGTATTACTTGGGATCATCTCGTGTACTCCGAGAATAACAATCCAGCAGCGCTGTTCACAAATATGATTCTGGACTCGAATTTACATCAACTTGTAAAAGAACCAACCAGATACCGGGTCAACCAAAATCCATCTTTGCTAGATTTGATCTTAACTAATGATCAGAACTTAATATCTACAATTGAGCACCTGTCTCCTATTGGCTGCTCTGATCATTCAACAATTTCTTGTGTTATTCAAGTTATATCAAAATCGAGATCTAGGAACAATACAGTGTCGTTCAACAAAATTGATTATAATAAATTAAATGAGTTGATATTAAGAAATGACTGGAATAACCTTTATGAAGCTAACGACATAAACGATAAATGGCTTGTTTTTGAGAACTGCATAAATTCGCTTTCCAAATCATGCTCCAAAACTTATAACAAAATACAAAACTTTCGTAAACCTTACATCACTAACGATATTATTAATAGATCTAAAATAAAGCGTAGATTGTGGCGTAAATATAGAGGCACTAGACAAATCCTACTCTAGAGCCCTTGGTGCAGATATCAAAGTGGCTCGCAGAACTTATGAATGTTCTTTGGCATCCAAGGGGCCTAAAGCGTTTTACAAGTACACTAGACAACAACTATCTTCAAACGTTTCGTTGCCTCTTATTCGTAAACCTGATGGGTCTTTATGCGAGACAGACAGTGATAGTGCCAACGAATTAGCTCAAGCTTTCAAACTTGTGTTTACCAGAGAACCGGCAGGTCCGTTACCAGCTATCATGTGCCCAAGAGTAAATCATTCCATAAATCATATTAACTTCACTGAATTCACGGTACGGGAACAACTAAATAAATTATCTCTACACAAGTCTCCTGGTCTCGACAATATAACATCCTCTTTACTGAGAAACTGTTCTGAAGCTATATGCGCGCCTCTAGCACACATAATGGAAACGTCTTTTCCTTGGGAAAATTACCTAGCATTTGGTTGTCAGCTGCAGTTACACCCATCTTTAAAAATGGTGACAAACTGGATCCTAACAACTACCGGCCGATTAGTTTAACTCCTATATGTGCCAAAATCATGGAACGAATTATTGTTAACAAATTGTTGGAGTTCCTACTTAATAATAATGTAATCCCTCCTACACAACATGGATTCCTTCCGGGCAGGTCAACTTCCACTAACTTGTTGACCTGTTTACATACGTGGACCCGAATAATGGACAGTGGGGCGCCGGTGGATGTTATATATTTAGATTTTTCTAAAGCGTTCGATAGAGTCCCAAAACAAAGATTACTTCATAAACTGGAGCATTTTGGAGTTCGAGGAGACCTTCTTAACTGGATTTGTGCATTTTTATCTGACAGGAAATTTTCGGTGAGAGTTTCTCAGGATTATTCTCAGTTTCTTGACGTTACCTCTGGAGTTCCTCAAGGATCTGTTCTCGGACCATTGCTGTATATCATATTCACGTCAGATCTTCCTTACCACCTCAGCAACCATCATGCGTTCTTTGCCGACGACACCAAGATATTTTCCAATCCTTTAACCAATGCAAATTCGCTTCAGCAGGATTTGAATAACATAGTCAATTGGTGTTCTGATTGGCTGCTTCCTCTTAATAAAGCTAAGTGCTCTGTTATTCATATTGGAACTCGCAATCCCCTTCTCCCTATAGTATAGACGGTACCTTGGTGAAAGATGTGGATCATCAAAATGATTTAGGGGTAATAATAACAAAGGATTTAAGCTGGTCTCATCACGTTAGTAGTATTGTTAAAAAGGCTAATTCTACTTGTTATATGTTAAAAAAATCCTTCGAACAGCCATCCTTACAAAACTTTAACAAAATTTATAAATCTTTTGTTCGTCCGAAACTCGAATACAGTGCAGTAATATGGTCTCCCCATCTCGCTCGAGACATAAACCTCCTGGAGTCAGTTCAACGAAGATTTACCAAATGGGTACCACAACTATCTCACAGATCCTACGAGGACAGACTTAATGCGCTCAATTTGCCTCCCTTAAAACAAAGAAGAGTTCGTGGTGATCTTATCCAGGTTCATCGCATTCTTCACAACACCTTCTCTATTAACCTGTCCCAACTACTTCCGCTGAACGACGATGAACGGCTCCGTGGCCACTCCTTCAAATTGCGTAGGGAACATTTTAAAACCACCACTAGGCAGCACTTTTTCTCCAATCGAATATTCCAGGACTGGAACCAACTTCCCGACCCTGTCGTCACTGCTTCATCCACCAATAACTTCAAGAATGGCTACGATCACTACATCGCTAGTTTAAGTGCGTGAGTTTGTGATTATGTGTTGAACCGTGTGCCGGTTAGGTCGTTTTTCCGTATTTTTAGTGATTTAGAGTAGTATAGTATTAGAATATTTTTCTGCTGTGTATACTGTGTATTTTTGAATTTATTATGTGTTATTTTGCTCTGTTTTCATGTTTCACCTTTATTGTAATTAGTTTAAATTTACCTATTGGGCATAATAGGCATTGCCTCTGCCCTTATCTTTTTTTAATAAATAAATAAATAAAATAAAATCAATATACATTGTAACTTAATGTAACAATTGTAACAGATACGACTGAACTATTTAAAGAGACCTCTTTCACGTAAACTTTTTACTTGGTCTAATCCTAAGAGTTACAATGAGAAGTATGCTTGTAATTCAAGTTATGTATCACATAATTCGCAACCAAATTGGTATGTGAAACCAACTATAATAGTGTTGTTTGTTGGCAAAAAATAACTCAACATTCATTCATTAATTATTAATGACATCTATTTTAAATCAAGTGAACTAAATATCCACACATATGCGATAATTAGTGAATATTTATCGAAAATTTGCTTCCAGTATAATAAATAAGTTGCACCTTGCAATATACTACTTCTAATCCAATTCGTTATTTATGAACGTGTGAAATTTGAGTTAAATGTCCACTTTGGACAACCCCTGAGACCAATATCTTCAAAATAATACAGATGCTCCCATCTCTTGTCAACTCATTAAATCCCAGGTTGACTAACTATGCTTTTATAAATACTGGTAATACCAAAGACGCTTTCCGAGTAGACAAAATATTATGCCGAATCTTCTTTGATCTACAATGAACAACCGCTGTAATGCTTTGGCGGTAAACGTGTGGCACTGTGGCAGTGTTTTTATGTATTTGTGTACATATGATTGAGGGAAGAAGAGGTCCTCAAGAAACGAGAGGTAGGACGTAAAAAAATCTTTGCAACGACAAGTTTTAATGTAAACAGGTAAGAAAATATTCTTGAAATCTGTCCAAAAATCAATCTTGGAAATAAATATCAGTAAGATGCGTGCTACCATATCCTGTTATCTCATTAAATAATTATCTACACTTTGTAAATATATATATTAATTTTTTTTCTCTAAAACAGTTTAGCAATATTCATAACGCCCATGGACGCATGCTTGACTTGGTATTTAGTACTTTAACTTGTTCTGTTTCTGAACCACTGTGCTCAATTGTTGAACCGGATACACATCATCCACCATTGGAGATATCACTCGTTGTAAATAACGCCCCGACATTTAATATTGATTTCGCTAATACAAAAAGTTACAATTTCACAAAAGCGAATTTTATACAATTGTATGATGAGTTTCTATTTATTGACTGGTCTACTTTTGATGCATTTACAGATGTTGATGAAGCATGCAACTACTTTTATAAAACATTATATGACGTTTTTGATAGAACTGTACCCCTTTCTTGCTTAAACAGTAAAAAAAGTAAATATCCCCCGTGGTTTAACAAGGACATTAATCGTGACATTAGAAGTAAAAAGAGAATGTGGCATGCTTACCATAAATCGAAAGATCCAGAAACACTTACATCGTTTAAAAATTTAAGATCTAATTTAAAGAGAGATATATCTGATGCTTTCAAGTCTTTCATTGGAACAACAGAGTCCAATATTACAACGGAACCTAAGAGATTTTGGTCATATATATCGAATAAGCGTAAAAGTAAGTTTGTACCTAATTGTATGTTGTATAACGGTAACATCTTGGAATCTGGTAATGCAGTATCAGAGGGCTTACTCGAAAACTTTCCTATGTAAGAGGGCAAAATTTTAGTACTGTCTGATAAAGAATTAAACGATCTTTTAGAATGAAGGAAAAAAATATGGTGTTGCCATTAAAAAAAAATCGATGACGTCATTATTCGAAAACAAATGACATTTGAAAATCGCATTTTACGCTAAAATATGTATTTTTAAATTAAAAATCGACCTGTTCGAGGATTTTTCCCAAAAAATAATTGTTTCGTTTTTATTGAATGTATTCCATACTTTTGGCGCATACTGAATAATTGACTGGCCGAAATTAGATTTATTTAATACGTGGTTGCAAAATCAATAAAGACACAGTGATCTAAAAGAGATTTACTCCGCCGGGTTATCAAACACGTGTGCTCTGGAACCCATTCCTATTTTTTTTCTCATTAGATATACAGATTTGGAAAGTGAGGATCTTGATGGTGAATAGTATTTTGCCGCTTGCGTGTATTTGTGTCATGCTACACGCATACTTCGACCACAGCGTGTTTGTATCAAGCAGTGTTGCCAGGTGGAAAAAATTCAGTGCATGAGAATAATTTCAAAGAAGCATGAGGTTTGGAGAAAAAAGCATAAGATGGCTTAATTTATCAAAAAACACCTCTTGACACACCTTAATTTTTAATTACTTTTGTAATGCCATTTTTATTTCATTAAAAAACATTATGTTCTGCTATTTTATCATAATATTACATTGTAAGTAGGTACTTACAGGTACTTACTTAAAAGTTATTAACCACGTAACCTTTCTAATTTATTTTATTGTTAGGGAGGGCGAACGTTGAGGCGCAGTTGTCGTGACGCAGGGTGACTCACGGGTCGTAAAATCTGTTGTTTCCAGAATATTTAGGTACCCTTACGGAATAGAGTTAAGAATCATTGCAATACAGCGTCAATACAGCACATCGGTACTGTCATACCCGTTTATGTATTTATTGCTAATTATTAAGAGAGCAGTCTACAGTAAAGGACATTTCAAGTACCCAAATATTGTAGATACCTACCTCTATCTATTCAATTTTGCCTTTATTTCTCGTTAGGTCTTTGTTTTGGTAGATTTCAAAGAGTAATTTTAATAATTTTATTATTTCTTTTTGTGTTTATTAAAAAGCATGAGATTTTGTAATCAAAATATGAGAGCATTCGATTTCCTCGGAATGCATGAGATCTGACAACACTGGCATCAGTTGACCGGACAGTTAGATTTGCAATGGCGAATTGGCGTTGGCGATACGGAACCGATTACCGTAGTAGTGGGGAATGCTAGACCAATGCACGTCGCCGCCGCTCTTAAAGTTCGTACCTTCCCTGGAATGAAGCGGCAATTTCTACTTTCTCTGTAAAGATCCGCAATTTCCGAATCTGTATATGTTTGATTAAGTTATAAGTAGTATTTTTTTAATTGGTACTTGTTGATTGTATTAAATGTATGTACTCGTATATTTATATTACCTATCGTAGTTTTCTCTTGCAAGAGGTATTTTTAAGTGCGCACTGAATATATATATTTTTTAAGTATTTAGTCACAACAAGAAATTTTTGTAATCATCAATTTTCTTTGTAATATAACCAAAATTGCTAACTTTTATAAGGCGTTTTTTTTATCAGTCAGGTGTACGTATTATGTTGTCAGATTGAATTAATAATAATAATAATAATAATAATAATAATAATAATAATAATAATAATAATAATAATAATAATAATAATAATAATAATAATATGTCTTTATTTCCAACTAGAAAAACTACAATACAAATACAGAAAATTAATTTGGAAATCCCCCGGGGAAGTTCACACTAAGTGTGCTCTTCCACTTAACCCTTGTATACATAAATATTTACATAATTCACACTGAGAATATATACAATGCCAAATAATAATAATACAAACAAAAAATGAGAAAAGTAAATTTTGAAACTATGACAAAATTAAAAAGGACACAAACAATCATAGATATTGTAAAAAATTATTTGAAATAGGGAAAAACAAAATAAATAAATAAATAAATAAAAAAATTAGTGGTTAGATTTTTGATAATAAATTGCAAATAGGGCAAAGACCCACTTGGAGCCCAAACCTTAAAAAAATAATAATAATAATCTAGAAAAAATATATATGTGTAGGTATATTTTTCTGTTCTCAAAAAAAAATAAATAAATAACTGTAGGAACCCCGCCCAAATCTAACGAGCAAGGAACATTACTTGCCGTACACAAAAAAATATATATATTAATAATATATATTAAACCGAATGTTATTTTGTCATACTTATTAGTTCGTTATAGCTTTGTCCTTTTCAACTTGTCCAGGATTTTCCAATTAAATAAAACAGCCTCTAATCAGCATACTTAATACTTAAATTAATTTAATGGTAGACTTGCGTGACAGATATATGTATATACTCATCTTACATATATATACCTTCAGTAAAGTACATTTTTTTATAACTTCTACGTGTGTTATTTGAAAAACGCACAAGTACTGCCAAAATGTATGTGTTGGGGATGTTATTTCTCTACAGTATATTTTCATATTGTGTCAAAGCAAGAATTGATCACGGTTTTCTTGAGTCAAATCCTGTGAGTATTAGTTACTTCTTATGGATATTTTGTGAGTCTTTTATTTATTGCAGTTTCAATATCTGGAGGAACAACAGTATTCATATGAGAATCACACAGTTATTACGGAGGATGGATATCGTTTGTTGTTAGTGCGGATACTGTCTAATAAGAAGGAATCTCCATATAACACTAAAATACCACCTATACTTTTTGTACATGGACTTCTTAGCAGTTTTATTGATTTTCTGGTTACTGGTCCACAAAAAGCCCTTGCTTTTAAAGCTTTAGAGCAGGGTTATGATGTATTTCTAGTGAATGTCAGAGGGAACAGGTGGAGTCGAAGTCACATTACCCTAGATCCAGATAAAGACGTGACGAAATTCTGGAACTTCAGGTAATGGACTAGATTCAGGAAGTAAAATTAAGTAATTAAATCTATTGTTTTTAGAATTGACTTCACCTTTGTCTATATTTTCGCGTTCAGCGTCTAATTAACCTAGATATGTTTCATATCTCCTGATTTGTGATTTAACTGAATTGCGTTTGACTTGTAACTGTTTTACATTGCCTACCGTTTCCGCAGAATTCATCTTAACCTTTTCTGTTCTTTTGTGGTAGATGACTGGTGATAAATTTTTCATGAATTTGCCTTAATTTTGTATTTGTTTTGTCCCACAAACTTTGCCATTTATTTAAAACAAAATTTTTAGAAGTGTTTTTTAAATCCTGGTAGAGCTGGATATTTTCTACCGTTAGATTTAGAGAAAGTGTTTCCTAGTTATTTAAATTTGTGTCAAGGAGAAAGACAATACTTAGGAATAGGATTGGTAATTGAGTAGGAAAATAGGAAGGAGACATTTACGACTTTCTTGACTGCGTAGCTTTTCTCCCAGTTGTCAGTTTTGACGTATATTATTGTGTGATCCTTTTTTCTGCTCCCACCGCAGCTTTACAGAAAATCCGGCTTGATGGACCAATGTTTTGCTGGTTTTATAGTTAGTGGACTATATTTATAATTTATTTTTCAATAGGTTTTTGGTACAATATAACTTTGCTTCAGCTTTTGTTATTTGCTTTACTGTAACTATGTATTTTTATATAAAACAAAACAATATATTTATAACAGTGGCAACTTTAATTTACATGATAACTAAACATCTATGTTGTACTTTCAGTTGGCACCAAATTGGAATGTACGATCTTCCAGCAACAATAGACTATATTCTTAACGTAACTGCACATTCCAAAATTTCTTACGTGGGACTTTCACAAGGATGTACCTCCTTCTTTGTCATGACGTCTACCAGGCCTGAATACAACAGAGTAATTAGAATAGCAGCCCTGCTTAGTCCCGTTTCATATTTGGGCGATGCACAGTTCATATTGTTCAAGATATTTAAACATATAATAGGTGTCTTACAGGTGGTATGTGAGAAAACGTACACATGTATCTATAAATCTAAATTTTAGGTGGTTCAGAGAGCTTTTCATATATATGAGGCTTTGCCTTATAATCCCGCTTTGTCCCGAACAGTGCAGTTCATATGTGGCCCTCAATCAATATTGTTGCCGATTTGTAAACGGATTCTTTATGAACTCGGGGGTCCTTCTACTCAGATATACGATGTAAGTACAAATAATAATAATAATAACTCTTCGAAATTATTCATTCTACAAGAATAATTTCAAGTAGCATTTTTAGTTACTGGAACGTAGTAATACAAGATCCGAACTAAGGTCGTCTCATCTGCTTACCGAAAGATAATTTGTAAACAAATATATCGCAAATGGGTTGCCTAATGAAAGATGTTCATGGCTACCCTTAATTAAAAATACTGTAATTCATTTTATTTTCAACATTGCGCTCACGTGCTTACCAAACGAATTTAAAACCAATCGAAAGTACAAAGCTTGAGGAACATGCAAAAGTTAGGCAGCCTATTTTTTACTGGTCACTATTACCGTGTTGTCCGGTATAAGAAAGTCAGGTCATCATGATCTGCCGCCTGCTAATTGAAATATATATTATAACAAAGATGATTTTATTGCGAATACGATGGTATAGGGTAGCTTGCGAAAAATTGTTCATAAATCACGGTTGCCAGGCTTTGGCTTTGTTTCCAACTCAAGAATTGGAGCAAGTAGAGAAGCATGGACTTGAAGTGGGGAACACTACGGACAGCTACGTTCCATTGATGTTTTTGCATCTTATACAAATGCGTTTAAGTCACGTTGTGGTTACGTGGCGAAAAGGGAGGGATGTGGTTACGGCCTCTAAAAGAGAAATTAGAGAAATAGATAAAGTTTACTAGATATACTTGTTTTTGTAGGCTAAATATTTGTATGTAATTAGGTTTTCTTCCTATATATTATTTCTCCCTTTATCTATGCTTATCCTGTTTTATTTAGGAAAATATTAGTTGTTATATGCATAAACATGTAATATAGAATTAGAATTACATAAAATTAGAACGATTGAACGCTTGCTGTCAAATATGGATGTTAAAAGCGCCGCTGAAAAATTCGATATTAAAAAACTGTTCAAACAATTTTGTAAATTTCGCGAACAAAAAAATTATGTAAGTACGCCTTAAAAATCTTTTTTTTTACCAAATATCAATAATTATGTATAGACCTATGAAATAAACATGTCTGCTTTTAGACCTTAGAGGTGATATACAGTTAAAATGTATACTTCAAGCGGCAAAAAATATCTAACTTTTTTTTTACATTCGTTGAACAAAGCCAATGGAACTAACCCAACAACTTCCCGGCCACTTAAAGGTGGTAGCAACGTTATAATGTTGTTTCGCCACTTTACCATTCGCCATAACCTCAAAATTGCAATATCTATAGAGTTCATGTCAACATTTCACATCTCGTGCATTTTTATATCTAGTGTATATGTTCCATGAATAAAATAGTATCTACAAGAGACAAGAGAAAAAAGGTATCTGTTTCTGAGTCGTTCCATTCCAGTGAAGAAGAAAAGCAGCAGTTGTGCAACTATATAGTGATACTTTCTTTAAATTTCAACACCCTGCATTTATAAAATCTATGATTTTAGACTCTTGATTCATTAAGTTCGTTGGGTCAAAGATACTTAAGAAATAACTTCTTAAAGTTGTGATGTTTACCTAGAAAATAGCTCATAAGATTATTTAGCAGATAGTTAATTTTAAAATATTATTGATTTTGTTTTCAGTCGGCGCTCTATGTAATGTTCGCAAATATCCCAGCAGGAGCTTCAATAAATCAGTTCTTGCATTACTTGCAAAATGCTAAATCAAGTAAGTAGACAAAATTATACAGAATCTTCCTCACTTCGTTGTTTTAAACTTTCCAGGAGAATTTCGACTATACGATTATGGAAAAAACGGAAATATGCTTCAATATGGGCAGCCTGTACCTCCCAATTATAACTTGTCGGCGATAAGCGCTCCATTAGCTTTATACTATGGCGCTGATGATTACTTTCTTGCTTTAAGTGTAAGTGCCATTTCACAGTTTGTGAATGTACCGCTTAGTGTTGTATGACGTATAGATCTTTGATTGCTGTGGAAAATGGTGTTATTTATATATTTGCAGGATGAAAAAATATTGGAGAAAAACTTAACAAATATTGTGGAAAGCGTGCTGGTTCCTTATAACAAAACGAATCATTTCGACGTCGTACTTGGAAAAATGGCAGAAGACTTATTCACTAAACCTGCATTAACTGTCATAAATAAATATAACAATTTTTAATAATAACAAGCGTCACCTGTTGTGAAAGGTTAATAAGAAATAAAGTCTCATATTTTATATCCTATACAATTAAATAATTAAATACATGTAAATATTCCTAAGTTTTTTTAATCTGAAATTTTTGTATATTACTGTTTAATTAAAAAAATGTTTAATTTAAGATTACATTTTGTTAACAGACAATGATAAAAACGGACTGGTTATCTATAGGCATATTAATAACATTTTTTAAGTGACAATATGTATTTTATATTTTTCTGTATAATATTCATTGGTGCATTACAAATTAACTTAGATTTTTTAGATAATCCTAAAAATCATGAAAATTCTCTTAATTTTTAAATTTATTTACTAAAACTGGTACATTACACTAAAGAATAGTTCTCGTATTTTTCTAAAATAAAAAATTTGTCTTGAAATTAAATTTACTTGAAGGTTATAGAAGCTCTTCAATAAACGAAATAGTTCCTTACAGTCTATTTATATTCCGAATTGAGCCGTTGATATGCAATACTCGTTCAATATTCTGAGTGGTTTGTAAAAAAGTTTTCTATGAATCAACAGGTCCTTCTGCTCAGATGAACGATGAACGGTTATTTAGCTATTTAAATGTGTTTTATGTTTTCGATCGATAATATATTATGCATTCACTAATTTTCCTTCAGGAGCATCACCAAAGCAGTTGCTGCATTTTCTGTAAAGCGCAAACTCAAGTAAGCAAAAAAAAGTACTAATCAAAAACAGAGCTATTTGTAACTATAATATTTAATTTAAAACTTCAGAAATGTACGTAGTGGTGACTAGAATAGTGGATCTATAAATCCTAAAAGTATGAAACCAAATTTTTTTACTAAAGTACTAGATTTGGTGTGTAACATTATATCATTAAAATAGTTAAAAATAATTATGAGGAAGACTTAGTCTTCAAATACGTCTCCTAAAATTTTAAAATTAACACATATTTTTGAACGTATAAATATGATTTCAATGAGAGCTCAATACGAGACCAAATTGTATGCTAACAATGGAATTTGAAATAAACAGAAATTCATCATTCAATTAAACTTTACTTGTGATTATCCTTTATCGAGATATATATATGAAAAACGTTATTAAAGGAATTACTTGTAGAATAGACAAATTTCTTCAGCAATCCCCAAAAGAAATTGTTTTTCTGCCCTATTTGTTGGGAAACTGAATATTTAAAACATCATCAGTCAGCAGTCCGGTAGCTTTATATTATGGGCACAGCTTAAATAACAATTTATGGGGCTAGTGATTACTTTGTTGACGTGCGTGTAAGTGTAATCCTAATTATGCATTGTTTAATTTTTACTGGAGTGTCAATGTATATTATTAACACGTTTTACAGGACGTAGCGAGGTTGGCAAAAACTTACCAAACATTATAAGAAACGTGGTAGTACCTTTTAAGAAAACGGACCATTTAGATGCCGTCTTTGGGAGCAAGGCTAAATACTTGTTCACTCAGCCTGCTTTGGATGTTTTAAATGAATATAATAATTTGTAATAGAACCAGAAAATATAAAAAAATATGTGCTTCTTATTTTATGTGCTATTTCCATTTCTGTGCAAAACTGTGGCATAGCCAATGCCATTGAATATAATTGTTTAGAAAATATATAATTTTAGTCTCTTTATTTTTGTTAACATTACTTAGTTGTACTCTAAATATTTGGTAACAATGTATACTTTTCTTGTTATTTCTAGTTAACTGTAATAACAAAACTATATTCATTATACTTAAACGAATTGAGTCATTTAAGATATATGTGTATTTAATAGCAACTGCATTTAAGTGATGTCAATAAAATATATATTTTTTAAATTATAAGCTATTACTATTAAAAACTAATTATTTTTATCTATATATACGGGGGTGCTTCTAATACTATCACAATATCTCCATTACGGTATTTTGTCTTATGTCTGCGATATCACAAATTGATTTAGGTCTCCTAGAGACTGTTAAATATTCGAAACTAAGTTTGCCTAACCAAAAATCTCACACTGAAAAAGCAGATAAGTAAAAATAACAAAAATCACATCACTATATATTTTTACTTATCTGCTTTTTCAATGTGAGATTTTTTGGTTAGGCAAACTTAGTTTCCAAAATAACCCTTGACTGTTCCGTTTGGCGCAAGGGCTTATTTAATTAATCTTTATTATTTTTTCAGAAGTGTGGCAAAAACCCAACAAAACTAAAGAAAAACTAAAATTATGCCACAAATAAATAGCTTCAGACAATATTTTGCTAGGTACTTTAAGAAAAGTCATATAATATACAAAGAGCTAACTTGAATCCTTTGTGTCTAGAATAATTTAATTATCTATCACAGAAGATGGTTACAACTTGTTGTTGGTGAGAATTCCTTACAGCAAGAACGAATCTTCTTCTAATACTTCTAAACTAACTCTCTTCTAACTAGTCTTGACATATCCAGTGGATTTAAAGCTGTATAAGAATGTTATGTCGTCTTTTTGTTAAATACCAGAAGGAAAAGATGGAATCGCAGCTATAGGACTAGATATAGATTTGAAAGTAAACGCGTTTCGGAATTTTAGGTGTTATGTTATATTAGAACGTAAAAATCCCTCGGATTTCAATTGCTATGAAGTTGAAATATATGATGATTCAGTATCAATTGACTATATTCTCAATAGTACTACAGTCAAAAGTATTATAACCTCATGTTCTAATTTACTTATATTTTCTCCTACGACTTTGGTGACTTCATTCTATAATTTACATTATTATAATTAACACATTATTTCACAACCTGGACTTTATCTTGTACCTCAATTCTCAATTGATTAATTTTCTCTTCAACAGGTTCTTATTATTTTCTTGTAAACTGGTTTTCATTTCGTTACATAACTCTTTCTGATTTTTTTTATCTAAACTATTCTTTACGTCCTCTTGACGGTTCTTTATTTCTTTCTTTAAGTTTTCTTTCGTTTCGTCCTGGCTTCTCTTCATTTCTTCCTTTAAATCTTCCTTCATTTCGTCCTGGCTGTTCTCCATATCTTATCGACTCTTCCTTATATCTTTCATCATCTCCATTAACTTTTTGAATGTTTTCTCCATTTCCATCTCTCTTGATTTCGTCATTGGCATTTATTGTCACTACTTGATTACACAACTAACTTCATAATAATTATCAACTGTAAAACCTTTACTTTGACGTTCCTACGGTCTCAAGAATGCGCCTAGAAAACGTCAAAATAAAGGTATTTGCAAAAAATATAAATTCAAACGCAAACAAAAAAGGTAGATCAGCTTCCGTAACAGTATCTTATGTAGGTCATTTTTGGTTCTCAAGAGATCTAGAGTTTAACAATAAAATCACTTTAGGTTTCTTTAGCCCCCTTTGCTAAATTATTTATTACCGTCTTACTTCAACATTGTATCTAGACTTTGTGCAAACAAGTCATACAATTATTAAATATAGGAACTCTGGTTTGGTGATTAAAACATACCTTTTACATATTTACGTTTTAAGTATTAATTAATTGCTGCAAACGAATTAAATAAGTTTTTTTTAACATAATTATAGCTTACTACGTTTTTTAGCTATACTATGACCCTTCATTTATAACTACTAAGACTAGAATAATTTGATTTCTTTATAAGAAAACTACGATGTTACTAGAACGTCATAATATAAATAATATTTAATAGTAAGTTGTATGGCATGGGATTTCTATCTAGGATAATTATTATTAATAGAATACTTCTATACAAATAATTTGTTGTAGAAACAGTTAATCAAGTGTATTTCTTATAATTCTATTATTTCTGAAAGTGTAAAGGTATTATGTAATCCGAGACACCACTGCTATCGGTATGTGAAGAATTCTGTTACGAATCGCTTGGTCTTCCTGGTCAAATAAATGCAGTAAGTATGTTTCCAAGAAATGAAATGTCACTAAGTGTAAAGTACATATCTTTTTGATTTTTATCTAAAATCGCCTTGCTCTGCTTATTTCATCAATTTTGCGTCTTATAAACAACTTCTGCATTATAGCAAAATGCCCTTTCACGTGATACAGTTTCTCTAAAACTAGATACAGTGTATTGTCAATATCCTAAATAATCGATCTTTTGCCACTTGTCGAAAGTAGTAACCAGCTTTGGAGATCTTGAATTGAATTCATGATAAAGGATGATATTTAGCAACAGTTTGCAAGTTTATTATCATAATTTTCTACTATAAGGAATGCTCTCTTTACAATCCAAATTAAACACTTTGTACGGGAACTATTTAATTATGTCATTTAATATAATGTATGTACTTAATGCAGCATTTACGTAATACCAGTAATATTATCTTGATAGTAAAATATATTACTGCCAGTTATATATTTTACTATCAAGATACTGGTGCTATATATGTGGGTTAATTCATTTGTTTTCAAATATTATTCAAAATGTATTTGTTACGATGTGTATTGTTCTATATAACACTTTCTTGTGCCAGATCGAAACATCTTTTAGAGACTGCTAAAAATCCTGTAAGCACCTTTAATTCTTTATTTTTATAAAATCTGTTACAGTACATTATGGAATTGATAATTTTGAATTTTCTAGTTTGTGCATCTGAAAGAATTAGGTTATACTTATCAGAATCATACAGTCGTCACAGAAGACGGTTTTAAGGGTTACGGTGAGCGCTCGATCGAAAGGGATATAGTTTTCGCTCAGTAACTCCTCAACGAAAAATGATATGCGGTTTTTTTAATAAACTACAAATACTATTTTACGTCGGTGCTGTGTTTTGAAATTTTGAAAATATGCAAAATTCATTTTAAAAAAATTTATTCTACACTTTTTCAAAATTTCAAAACACAGCGCCGACGTAAAATAATATTTGAAGTCTATTGAAAAAATCGCATATTTTATCATTATCCGTTAGAGAGTTACTGAGCGAAAACTATGGGTTTGTTCCAACACAGCAAGAATCGATTCCGAACCGTCCAGAATTAGTCAGACAGTTTAGTTGTTAATGTACTCTAGGCGAATGGGACGTAAGACGGTGTTGGTCAAATATTTCTCACGATACTGAACAGTTCTCGACGGTTGTTGGAACATATGTTATATATCGTTTGATAGAGCGCTCACCGTAAGCCTTAACTGTTGGTGCGAATTCCTTACAACAGAAACGAAATTTCGTCTAACACATCTAAATCAGCTATACTCTTTGTTCATGATTTCGAATATAGTTTTAACTACTTTCTTGTATCTGGTCTAGACATTTCGTTTAGAATCAAAACCGTAGATAAAGGTTATGACGTTATTTTGTTAAATAATAAAGGAAATAGGAGGAGTAGAAGTCATGCGACTTTGGATTCCGATTTAGATGCAAACGCGTTTTGGAATTTCAGGTATTTTCAAAGAACAAAATAATAACGCCTAACTTAAATTTTCTGTTATAAATTTGTCATTGTGGTATTCATCATGGCATGGTAACACCACCTGTTAGTTATAAAGTATTGTTATCAGAAAAGTCAAAGCATAGCTTTACTTTTAGCGATAAATTTTGTCAAATTAAGGATTACTACCATACTATAATAGTTTTTCCCCACGACCATTAGTGAATGTAATAATTCCGAAATCATTTTTAATGATAGAATGTAAATATTGTCACTCTTGAGTTTGAATATTTATTCTGAAACACACATAATTATTCCTTCTTATAATTTTAATTAATTAAAAATAAATAAATGTACACGACAAGCAACTTGGATAAATAAACTGAGCAATATGCCTAAACAAATTGATACATTTCTAAATCTAGACAATTATCACAATTTTTACTATAAGGAACGGTCTCTTCACAATCCAACTATCCAAATTAAACATTTACGTGAACTATTTAATTATGTCATTTAATATAATGTATGTACTTAATGCAGCATTTACGTAATACCAGTAATATATTTTACTATCACGATAATGCTAATTAAAATTATCTGGTGCTATATATGTGGGTTAATTCATTTGTTTTCAAATATTATTCAAAATGTATTTGTTACGATGTGTATTGTTCTATATAACACTTTCTTGTGCCAGATCGAAACATTTTTTAGAGACTGCTAAAAATCCTGTAAGCACCTTTAATTCTTTATTTTATTATTTATTTAATTAGGGATTACTACTATACTATAATAGTTTAAATAATAAATAACTTCTTTTCTCCACGACCGTTAGTAAATGTTATAATTCCGAAATTAGTTTTAGCAATAGAATGCAACAATTATTGTCACTCTTGATTTAGAATATTTATTATTTTGAAACACACATAATTATTTTAGACAAATTTTAATTTAAATAAAATTATGAGTGAAAAATCGAGTAAATCAGATATAGAATTCGATAATACTCCACCTGAAATTACAAATTACTCAAATAATATAAGCGAGAACCTACTGCCGCAAAAATCGGGACATGAATATGAACTGCACTATTAAGGGATTGGCAACAAGAAAAGAAAACCCACTCCCTTTCTGAGAAATGTTTTCATTGCATTTTTGGGTGATTTATTAAAAATTAAAATTCTCGACTATTTGGAAAATATATTCAATTCTAAAAGCAAGGATAAATGTGAAGCCACAATATCGATATTTTAAGGTACAAAAACTTTTGTACTGTTTTAGAAAGGTATTTTAAGCTAATATAAGTCAAATCTCCTACAATTCCTATCAATGAAGTCATATGTATGTTCTCTGATACTAAACATCTAGGTATGCTAATGAACAATTCCACAGACAAAGCTCTATTCAATAATTATCTAAAGAAAATAATCTTTAAATATCTATCTTTCACTTTTGGCAGAGGGAGCACGACAATTCAAACCACAATAGATGAGATTTCTTTAGATAATTATTGAATAGAGCTTTGTCTGTGGAATTGTTCATTAGCATACCTAGATGTTTGGTATCAGAGAACATACATATGACTTAATTGAGAGGAATTGTAGGAGATTTGATTTATATTAGCTTAAAATACCTTTCTAAAACAGTAAGAAATGTTACAAAAGCTAATAATAAGGAATATATGGATAGATATTGTGGGTGTAATTCAACGCTGCGGCTTTTGTCCACAGAGTATAGTTAGTTTCACACATTATTATTAATACCTAATATATATATAAAAACAAAAACTTTGTTAAAACATTCTGAAAAGTACGTAGCTAAGAAATCGAAGATTCTTATAGAAAATGTTAAGCAATTCTAAGAAAATGCTGCGGATGAGATATATTTTGCTACGAAGGTAATAAAAATCATAATTTAAATAGCAATTTTAATAAAATGTAGTTTTTATTTTTAGGTCGCTTTTGTCATTGGTGTTTTGGGGGCTTGTCGCAAGAATGAGCTTTACAGCATAAAAATTTCCGACATTAGAAATTTGGGATCCGCAATTGAAATTCCTAATACAAAAACTAAAAAACTAATGGAGTGATTGTAAACTCAACATTTTTATAATATTATAAAAAAATACTAGGTTTTAAGAGCTTATAATGTTCCTTCTTATAATTTTAATTAATTAAAAATAAATAAATGTACACGACAAGCAACTTGGATAAATAAACTGGGCAACATGCCTAAACAAATTGATACATTTCTAAATCTAGACAACTTTTTGCCACTTATTACAGAAGACGTGTTAGTCAGTTGTAGCAACTAACTTCGGATATCTTGCATTGAAATTCATAAAAGATAATATTCAGCAACAGCTTGCGACTTTTTTTCCACAATTTTATTACTACGTAAGAAATGGTCTGCTGAAACTAAGCACTTTGTACGTGAATTCATTAGTTATGTACAATGTATGTACTTAAAAGTTTCATTTAAGTAATACCAGTAATATATTTTACTGTCAAGATAAAGCCATTGAAAACTGACTGGTGCTATATATACGGGTTCACTCCTTTGTTTTTAAATGTTATTCAAAATGTTTTTGTTACGATGTGCGTTTTTCTGTATAATACTTTCTTGTGCAAGATCGCAAGATCTTTTAGCCACTGCTGAAAATCCTGTAAGCACCTTTAATTATTTATTTTTATAAAAACTGTTATAGTACAGTATGGAATAATTTGAATTTTCTAGTTTGTGTATCTGGAAGAACTAGGTTATACGTATGAGAATCATACAGTTGTCACAGATGACGGCTACCTTTTACTTTTGGTGCGAATTCCTTACAACAGAAACGAATCTTCGTCTAACACTTCTAGACCGGCTATACTCTTTGTTCATGGCTTCGAATGTACTTTTAACGACTTTCTTGTTGCTGGTCCAGGAATTTCGTTTGGATTCAAAGCCGTAGAGAAAGGTTATGACGTTTTTTTGTTGAATACCAGAGGGAATAGGTGGAGTCGGAATCATACAACGTTAGATCCAGATTTAGATGCAAACGTGTTTTGGAATTTCAGGTATTTCCAAAGAATAAAATGACTTAAATTTTCTGTTATGAAGCATTGCCATCAGGTAAGTCAAAGCATGGCTTCACTTTTGGCGATAAATTTTGATAAATTAAGGATTACTATCATACTATAATAGTTTAAATAATAAATAACTTCTTTTCTCCACGACCATTAGTGAATGTAATAATTCCGAAATCATTCTTAATAGCATAATGTAAAAAAATCACACTCCTGTCAGAATATTTATTCTGAAATACTTGCTTTTTATGTGTTTTTCATGTACTTTCATTCTACAGGGTGTTTCTAAATAAAGTAGAAAAAATTGATATAACAAAGCACAAAGATTTTATCAAAGCAAGCCCATCTTTTTGAAATTTTGCACGTCTCTATAATTTACCGTTCTGACCAATTTTATCAAGTATCATTTTGCTGCATTTTCAGTAGAAAAGGCACTTTATCTGAAACGATAACAGTTTACAATCGATGCACTGAATACTTCAAATAGGATTATTTCGAAAACTGTTCCTCCTAACGACTTCAACAAGGTATACCTTTTTCACATATAACAGGTAGAAGAATCGATTGTTGCAATAGTCAAATGGATACACTAAGCAGTAAAGAAGTTCTACCATTTAAAAAAACATGATATGCCACAAGTGGCGCCCTCTACTAGTGACGTCAAAATTTCCGCCCGCAAAAACCCCTGATTTACAAATTTTATGTAAATATTTGGATTTTTTAAGAAGTTAACTACAAATATGTAGTAGGCATAGGTCCCATTAATCAATTTTGAAAAATATTACAGAAAATATTTCTAGTGCACCAGTTTTTAATTTCAGTAATTGTACCAACACTATAAATATTAAGACAGTGTAAGACAAATGTCTAAAGAAATACATAACTTATTTTGTTTAGATTTATTTTAATTGCTTTTGATTCATACTTTTTCATCGTGGAGAAAATATAGCCTGTTACTTATTTACAATGAAAATTCGATAGTTGTGGTTCTTACATTCATATTGAATTTTTTCATTCTAACCTAGTTACAGGATATACTATTATGGCACAATTTATTGAATATTTATCGGTGTCGATCGCAATGCTCTCTGAACTTATTCATAACAATCTTTTTCTTATATTAAATAAAATAGTCCCCAAATCTGATTTTAGTTGGCATGAAATTGGAATGTATGATGTTCCAGCAACAATTGACTATATCCTTAACATCACCGAACAGTCCAAATTATCTTACGTAGCTCACTCCCAAGGTACTTGTGCTTTTCTAGTTCTCACCAGTACCAGACCAGAGTATAATGATAAAATTAAGGTAGCTGTTCTTTTGGCACCTGTTGCTTATGTTGGACATGCTACATATATTATTACGCTCCTATTTAAATACGACATTACGCTTGTGCAAGTAAGTAACTTAGTTAATTATGTATAAAGTTTTTGTAAATTTCACATAATTGCTAATTTTCAATAACAATTATTACGAAACTAAAGTTATAAAACCAATTTTCAGGAAGTTGCAGAAACTCTACACTTAAACGAGCTCCTTCCTTACAGTTCCTTTACTTCTGAAATTGCAAAGATAGTATGCAAACCTAGCTCAGTACTTTTATGGGCATGTAAACTATTCTTTTATGAATCGTTTGGCTCTTCTGGTCAAATCAATGACGTAAGTATTTCATGAAAGAATTATTAATATCACTAGTAGCCGTCATGTTTCTTTTCAGTCTATGATATCCGCTTACCTCACCAATTTTCCCGGAGGTGCTTCCTTCAAGCAGCTTTTGCATTTCGAGCAAAATGCCAATTCAGGTAATTCACAGCCCTATAAAAATTCAGTTCAATGCTGCTTACTGCCAAAATGTATTATTTTGGAAATGTAATATTTGCAGATCTTTCAATTTTAATGACATTACTTTCTTTTAAATAAATAGGTGAGTTTAGAATGTACAACTATGGATCTGAAGGTAACTTGCTCGAATATGGTCAGACAACTCCTCCAGAGTACAACCTCTCAGCAGTCACTGCCCCAGTAGCTGTGTACCATGGGAATACTGATGCCCTTGCTGCAGTAGTTGTAAGTAGATACATTATACTGTGATAGAATTGAATAAAGCAATTTTCTTTGATCATAATATTAGCTATAAACTATTATTGATGTATTAATCTTCTCTCTTTAGGATGTTAATACGTTAGCAAGCCAATTGGTAAATCTTATAAAAAAAGTATTGATTTCATTGGTGGACACAAATCATATGGATGTTCTGATTGGGAGCAGGACAGAAGAGCTCGTCACTCAGCCAGCTTTGGAAGTTTTAAATGAATATAATAATTTGTAAAGAATGTGATATTTCAAGTTTTAAAATAAAGATATTATAGGCATTTTTGTTTTTTTTTGTATCATCAATTTTACATTTAACAAAAATACATTATAATTCTTTAATTAACTATTCATTTATTGTCAACTTAAATAATTTCTTATCATTATCATAAGTTTTAACTGTAGCTTTTACAATTGGTTATGGAAAGCTCTGCGCATGTATTTAATGAAGTAATATTTAACAAATATCACCCTTTGTGCAGGTATGAATGGATGGACGTTGGCTTGGGGTCAATGTGAGACATTGATCCCAGTCAGTATTTGATCATCCCCCTAATAATGGGGTTTTTCAGGTTTCCCTCATTTCTGCACTGAATGATGGTTAGAGTCTACTAACATATATCGTTCCAGGATGCATACGATTTACATGAATGAATCATTTTACCTAATATTTAATTTAACACGTGACTTGATCTCATATATAGGTTTTTTTCCAAATTTTTTGTATTAGAATCTCCAGAAGTATTAGAAGAGTGAAACAGAAGCTTTGGAGCATGCTAATGTTATTTTTTAATAATTATATTTACAATGTAATATTAAAGCCCATATTTTGAAAAAAAGATGTACAATAATAATAATTGATAATTAATCTGTTAATTTCAAAAAAGACATATCTTTACACAGTCTTTAAAAGCATAATTTTTATACAAGGTGTCCCACAATTAGCCTGCCAAAAATTAACAGGGAATTCTAAGATCACAAATAAGGAAAAAAAAGTTATATAAATATAGGTCCGTGAACACCCCCTAACGGAGCTATTGCTCTTTAAAGGGGAACCCCAAAATTTGATTTTCTTCAAATATTTTCAAAACGGATCGAGATAAAGTAATTAAATTTAAAATTGAGAATTGCAATTAGATTGCGAATCTAATGTTCTAATAACAATACCATAATTCATCATAGGCGTGCCAAGCTGGGGGAATTATTGGATAAATATTGCTATATTTTTTTCATGTTTCGAGGTTTTTGCTGTCAGATAAAAAAAATGTTGAACAATTTTATAAAAAAAAGGTATACTCGCGACAAGAATTCAGACGACTTTCGTCATACGAACAAATAAATAATTCATTATATTTTCATCAAAATATTTAAGAAACTGCAACTGATACTAATAAAATTATATATTACACTAAAAGTTTACATTATATATTGCACTAAATTCCAAAAAATGATTGTTTTTAACGCGACCAAATATCGAAAATTACGTTGACAATAAAAACAAATGTGTAACGCCAGCCGTGACGTAAGACGTCTGAATTCTTGATGCGAATCGATAAATTATTCCGTTTACGAGTAATATTAATTTAAAAATTTTGTGACATACCACAAAAATATTAAATATGATATGCAAGCGGTCAAATTGTCTCTAGTAGGCTTTGAAAAGTTATCTGTCAGTTTATTTGACACACATATTACATATGTTTTTAAAAATTTTTGAAGTATTAATATAATATTAATAAATAATTTAAAAATTTACAAATAATTACATTACTGATATGCATTTTAAAAGTATTTTAATATGATAAAACGCTTGAATAGCACCTTTAATATGTGCTAAAAGTCGACAGTATTTTATCAGGGCCTACTAGCGATATTTTGCCTATTTATAGTTTCCATTTTAAACTTTTGTGGTGTGTCACAAAATTTTTAAATTAAGATTACTCGAAAACATCGGATTGACATAGGAGTACCTTTTTGATGTAAAATAAACCAAAATTTTTAATATTTTGATCTGACGACGAAAATCTTGAGATACAAGAAAGTTAGAGCAATATTTACCCACTGACCCCCCAGTTTGGCACGCCTATGACCAATTATGAGGAATTATTTTCAGAACATTTGATTCGCAATCTAATTGTGATATTTAATTTCAAATTTGATTACTTTATGTTGTTCCGTTTTGAAAATATTTGGAGAAAATCGAATTTGGGGGCCCCATTTAAAGAGCAATAGCTCTGTTAGGGGGCGTTTACAAATCTATGATTATATAACTTTTTTTCTTATTTTTGATCGTAGAATCCACAGTTAATTTTTGGCATGCTAATTTTGGGGCACCCTGTATATCTGTTTAATTTCGGATTAAATTTTGTCAGTTAATGTTTTTTTTATATCGCATCATCTTGTTCTAGATCGCTACTTGATCTAGATCTTTTAGACATAGCCAAAAATCCTGTGAAAATCCTGTGTGTATTATAAAAAATAAAAGTTAATATTTACTAAAGCTCAAGCAATTTTTATCAGATTAAAATGAGAACAATAATTATTATATTTTTAATTTGTTAATTAAAGTTGTTCTTACTTTGTGGACAATGTCTTTAACTAGAAGGTACATACATTAAAGATATATTTGGTTTAATTTTATCGACATGTTTCTGTAGAATACTTTCTTGTACAAAATGTCTGTTACACATTTTTAAAAATTTTGCAAATACTTAGTTACCTATTCTCACTTATAATGTCACTGGTACGTGCATTATATAAAATATTAAGTTACTTTACGTATAATTAGAAAAATATAACATAAGAACATACAGAAATTGTTTTTTATATTCGTATTCACATTTGAATTAGCCAGACGGTTTAATAATATTTTTGGAATAAAGATAATTCAATTAAAAACTGCTCCACTTATTTTCATTTACGTGTAAGAAAGGTACTTTATGAGCTGTAAACAAAATATTTCAATTTTTTAGTTTGTATACCTGGAGGAGCTAGGTTATACTTATGAAAATCATACAGTTGTCACGGAGGACGGTTACCGTTTACTATTGGTTCGAATTCCTTACAACAATAACGAATCGATAACTAATACTACAAGACCACCAGTACTCTTTGTTCATGGAATTTTCACTAGTTTTAACGACTTTCTTGTTGCTGGTCCAGGAGTTTCGTTTGGATTCAAAGCCGTAGAGGAAGGTTACGACGTTTTTCTGTTAAACACTAGAGGAAATAGATGGAGTAGAAGTCATACGACTTTGGACCCCGATTTAGAAGCAAACGCCTTTTGGAATTTCAGGTATTTTTTAAAGAAGTTGATAACACATAACTTAAACCTACCTTTCTTTATGAATTTTGATGAATTTGTCATTATGGCACACCACGCATAGTAACACCAAAGTAGCATCATTTTTCTTATGTCACTCACTCACTTTTGGTGATAAATTTTGATAAATTAAGCATTTAGGTCTTACTTTTACTACCGTACTATAATAATTTATACACCGTGTGCCAAGAGAAGCGGTACGGTCGAATATTTCGCGAAATTTACATTGGATCGAAAAACTGAAAAACTCAATATTTTTAAAAAAAATATCGAATGACACCAAACACGATCCCCTACCCCCAACCCCTGGGGGTGAGGCGGGGGTCAACTTTGAAATCTTAAATGGGAACCCCCATTTTTTATTGCAGATTTTTTTCGAATTGTTGATAGATGGCGCTATAATCGGAAAAAAACGATTTATCCTGATACCCTAGAAAAATTATGGAAACTTTGAAATCTTAAATGGAAACTCCCAATTTTTAATGCAGATTCTGATTTTACGTGAAAAACTGTATTCAAATAAACACCCCCACCCACCCCCAGGGGTATAATTAAGAGGAAATCAATTTTTTCGATGAAAATATTTAAAACCATTAAAATAATTGAAATAATCAATACTTTAATGCAATATGTTTATTGGTTTTTCACTTGGAAGTGTATTTCTCGAGATATTAGACCGTTTCCATAATTTTCCTAGGGTATCAGGATAAATCGTTCTTTTTCGATTATAGCGCCATGTATCAACCCCCCGGGGTAGGGGGTCGTGTTTGGTGTCGTTTGATAGATTTAAAAATATTCAACACGTATTTTTCAGTTTTTCGATCCGATGTAAATGTTGCTCTTATATGTACAAGTATATTAAATAAAATATTCCCAAATCTGATTTTAGTTGGCATGAAGTTGGAATATATGACCTACCGGCGACCATTGACTACATTCTCAATATCACTGCACAGTCCAAACTGTCTTACGTGGCCCACTCTCAAGGCTGTAGCGCATTTCTGGCTCTCGCAAGTACAAGACCTGATTATAACGAAAAACTTAATGTTGCCGTGCTCTTAGCCCCCGTTTCATACCTAGCGAATACTCAATTTGAGCTCCTACTGTTATTAAAGAACAGCGTACACCTTGTACAAGTACGTGTAGAAAACTTCTGTATAGAGTAAAGGAAAACAAACTAAAACTGCGAAAATATTTTAGGCACTAGTACAAACTTGTCAAATAAACGAAGTTCTCCCTTATACTCCCGTAATTTCAGGCACTGAAAAGACCATTTGCAGTGCTAACTCACCATTGGTACCAGCATGTGAAGAAATCTACAAGACGGTTGGGCCTTCTGGTCAAATAAATGACGTAAGTAACTTGTCAAATGAAGACATGCATTTTTTTTTCTACAAACGTCAGTACCTAAATAGTTATTTACATTACAAGCTGCGAAAGGTTACTTTTACGTGCGAGGTGTTTTTAAATATTTGAATACCTCGGAGCATCTGATAAGGCTTTTGCAGCGTGTAGTGTATTGTCACAGGTTTCCTAACCCGACTTTTTCTACTGCCAGAAAAAGATCGGTTATATTTTTACTGATATTTATTAACACTCTGTATACTACCGAATACTAATTACAATTCAACTAAACACCATTTAAAAAAATCGCAGGAGGCAATATCGGAGCTATAGAGTGAGTGCGGCAACGTTGGAATGCCTTTTTTTGCCAAAAACTTTTGCACAATGAACGAGGAATGGGCTGGTGCGTTGTCGTGGTGCAAGATCCAGCAGTTCTCAGTGAGTTTGGGTCGCACACGGAAAATGCGGGCCCGCAGCCGTTCCAGGACGCCAACTTTCGTTACTTTAGCAACAAAAAACTTCGCGGACAATAATTGCATTTCAAAATGATCTATATATAAGTATATATAAAAATTAATGTTTGTCTGTATACATGTCCTTTATAGAATCGTAAACTATACTTTTGATAATGTGATGATCTTTAGCAAAGTTGTTGTGCATGGGCCCACTAGGTTTCTAAATAGGTACGACCAATTTTCGACAGATGGCGCCACTGTCATTCCAATGAGTGGCGTAGCAACGCGCGCAGTGTACAGCGAGTATTTTATAAATGTAATAGCGGATGAAATGCGTTGATTCGTACTTAATGATGTTTGTAGAAAAAATAGTGTATAATATATGTGCTAAAAGTGCTTTTATTTTATTTGAAGGAATGGGACTTCCCAACTTTTCTTCTCACGAAATGAAATGCCACTTTTAGCACTTTTGTCATGAATAACTATTACTATAAGTTTTACAATAGCCTTTATTTTTAGTCTTTACTGTCTGCTTATATTACAAGTTACCCCGCAGGTGCTTCAGCCAAGGAATTGTTACATTTCTTACAAAATGTTCATTCAGGTAAGCTAAACAACTAAATTTTGATGTACCTAACCAACAGTATTTTGCTGAATAACTGAAATATGACCTTTGGTTGATACGTTTGCTGCTATTATTTTAAATAATTTAGGTGAATTTCGTATGTACGACTACGGAGAAGAAGACAACTTAATACAATATGGCCAGGCCATCCCTCCTGACTACGATCTCGCAGCTATCACTACTCCAGTAGCTTTGTTCTATGGAGCGTTTGATTACTTTGTAGCTTTAGCTGTAAGTAAATACATTTATTTACTTTTTTATTGTATTGTAAAGGTATACAGGGTGTCCCAAAATTAGCTTGCCAAAAATTAACTGTGGATTCTATGATAAAAAATAACGAAGAAAAGTTATATAATCATAAGTCCGTAGACGCCCCCTAACGGAGATATGGCCCCTTAAATGGGGACCTCAAAATTTGATATTTCCCAAATATTTCCAAAAGGGATCAATTTTGAAATTGAGAATCACAGTTAGAACGCAAATCTAATATCATGAAAATAATTTCTCATAATTGATCATAGGCATGCCAAACTGGGGGGTCAGTGGGTAAATATTGTTCTAACTTTCTTGTATCTCTAGATTTTCGTCGTCAGATCAAAATATAAAAAATGCTGGTCTATTCTACATGAAAGAAGTACTCCTATTGCTCTGTTTCTGAGTAATCTTGGCATGCTCATCCTGAGTAACTGGATCCTGGACTCGTGGGGTACGTACAAACCCCAGTGATAAATATCTTTGTATAAATTGAAATACTGATTATTTTGTCTTAAAAAAAATCAGAGATCATTTTTAGATACCACTTTAAACTGTAGAATAGTCCGAGTTGAAAAAATAAAGATCAGCGTTCATAAAAAATCCGGAAACCTGGAAAACTTGAAAAAAAAAATGCGTTTTTTACAAAAGAATTCATAACTTTTTTGTTTTTAGATAAAAAGGGCTGAAATTTTAGCTGTGTCTTCTTCTGTTACATGTATTTATTTTGAGAGATTACGGTATGGGTTTTACGAAAAAAGTATATCCCTTGACTACCGATAGATGTCGTTACGAGTTTCGATTTCGAAGATTTAGATATCGAAAATCGACGAGAAAGAGCGTGGGTTATGTACGTATCCCACGAGGCTAGGTGAAGGTTAATTTAAAAATGTTGTAACATATAACAAAAAAGAATAAGATGGCAACTATAAATAGGCAGTATATCCCTAGTAGGCTCTGAGAAAATACTGTCGACTTATTTAACACATGTGTTTTTCAAGCGTTCTAACATATTAAAATACTTTTAAAATTCATGTCAGTAATGGAATTATTTGTGACTTTTTGAATTTTAATATAGCCTATTAATACTTCAAATTTTTAAAAAATGTATGTAATATGTGTCAAATAAACTGACAGATTACTTTTCAAAGCCTACTAGAAACAACCGCTTACATATCATATCTAGTATTTTTCTAGTATGCCACAAAATTTTTAAATTAATATTATTCGTAAACGGAATAATTTATCGAAGTAAAACAAGAGTACCTTTTTTTGTAAAATTGTTCAACGTTTTTAATTTTTTGATCTGGCGGTAAAATCCTCGAGACATGAAAAAGTTAGAGCAATAAGCCCCCAGTTTGGTACGCCTATGACTAGTTATGGTATTATTTTTAGAACATTAGATTCACAATCTAATTGTGATTCTCAATTTTAAATTTGATTACTTTATCTCGATCCGTTTTGAAACTATTTGAAAAAAATCAAATTTTGGGGTCTTTTTAAGAAGCCTGGCAGATTCGCGTAGATATTAAGCTGAAGTACGTGGTCATTGGATTTAATATACATTGAGTTATGGGTTTAAATGTGTTGTGGAGTTAAATGGGTCATGGGGCTATGTGGGTTACAGAATTATGGGGTTAAATGTATTATGCGGTTATGAAACTTGATGTGATTTTTATCGTTTTTATGGGTTTTCTATAAAATTTGCTGTGCGGCCCCCCATTTTGACGTCAGATTCGTGTTCAGCGGGAAAAAATACATGGAAAAAATATAATGGAGCCCTGAGCACACACCACTTTTTTTTGTGAACCTGTGTATTCGACCATATGTGTATTAGGCTTTTTTGTTCAGTTTTGCCCTCCGAACACCCTTTTCGAATATTGCCCCCCCCCAATCACCCTGTATATTGTAGCTAACCAATCTTTCTGTTTAAAATTTTTACTATAAGTGATTGTTAATTTACATTTTTAGGATGTTGCTAGGTTACGAGATAACTTGCCAAACGTTATTAGAGACGTGTTGGTTTCACTTGTGGCGACGAACCATTTGGATGTTCTTATAGGAACCTTTGCAGAACGACTTGTTACCGAACCAACTTTGAATATTTTGAATCAATATAATAATTTGTAATAACAGCAAATCATTTTTAAAATAAAAATGTGTTACTTATTTTTTCATGTACAATAATTGTACTTTATTTAAAATAAAAATTGTAACTAGTATAAAGAAGGTAAGTATATCTGTGTAGTTTTTACATCTCATCATTTACAGTTTAGTAAAATAATTACAAATAAAATTAACAAAGAATGTTGAGAGAGTATCTAACTACTACTTTAAATGTAAGCATTATTTCTGTTAAATCATAGAAGGAAGTTAACAACGTTGATTACTTGTTATATCAAGCAAAATAATTGTTTATAAGTTCATACTTTCTGTAGATCGAACCAAACTTTTCCTTCGAACGATATCAATACACCGTGCTTGCTGAGTTTTAACGGCGTCTTTGTTTTCTTGTTTAGAGAAACTTTGAAATTGCGTAAAAGAGTTATTAATCCAACCTTAGTCTGCATCAAACCAAATCGCATACCTATAAATTATACAAAAATTATAACAATTAGTAAAATAGTTTAAAAATACGAACCTATACAAATCCTGGGTCCTTCTCCAAATGGCAACCAAGTAAACGCCGGCCTTTTGGCTTTATTTTCTTCAGTAAATCGATCCGGATCAAACTTTTCTGGATCCGGGTAATAGTCAGGGTCATAGTGAACTCCTAATATAGGTATCATCACAGAACTATCTTTTGCTATTACCTTATCCGTACCAGGTATGGTGTATTCCTTATTGCACTTTCTGAATAACATTGGAAGAGCTGGATATTTCCTCAACGTTTCTAATGAAATAATAGAAATGAGATCATACAGAGCGTCCTCTAATTTCACCAGCGTTTGGAATTAAAACTTTGAGTTTAGTAGGCGATGAAAACAAAATGTTGTTTGCTGTTGCTATCAGGTTAATGTTATTCTCTATTTTTACTTTAAAATTAATTAATTTTGTAATTGTCTTGTTACCTAAACATCGAATAAATGACAATAAGAACTTTTATCCACGACCACTATACTAAGAAGGTCAAATACGTCTGTCTTCCGTGGATTAAAGGCCTTTTAACACTCTAGTGGATTAAAATTCATACATTAACATCTGTTAATCAAATAATACATTAATGTTATCACTAAAACCTCCAGCCCCCATGACGTTTGAGTGCCATAACATCAACTCCAGTATTTGCTAACAAAGTCGCCGACGTCCTTCTAAAAGCATGTCCAGTATAGGATTTTGGATCTTGCAGTTTTAAATTTTGGGCAATTTGTTTGTGGTATTTGTCCCAATGTATTTATACACACAAGTTGATTTACACATTTTCCCTGACAAACTGAGTAGAAAAATCGACGAGAGTTAGTCTCCTTAGGTTTTAAGCCTGTATATTTTCGCAAAATCGTCAAAGAGGGACTTTTTCATTGACCTTGTCAGTGATTGAAAATTCGACTAATATGTGTTTTGGTATCAGGCATTTTAACAATAACTAAACCTTCATCCGTAATGTCATCAACTGTCATCTCCATAAGTTCATCACGCCTAAGAGCCCCAGCGACTCCCATTATCATCACTGCTTTCATCGTAATATAGGTTTCATCGGGGGCTTCCAGCAGGAATTTGTTCATCTCTTCTCTGGTAAATACCTTTGATTTTTTCGCATGATGTCCAATATTTTTCTTTCTTAGAAATGCTACTAACTTCTTAAATTGCGATATATCGACACCATTATTTAAGTTGATCGTACTTTTAAGCATAGAGTACTCTGCCCATAATTTTCCCGGAGACTTCAATCTTAAATTTCTCTGAACAAAATAAACCAGCAATGTTTTTTCAGATATCTCCGCTTTCTTCTCACTCAACCATTTCCTGGAGACATCATAGACTTTTTTATATACCACTTTTGATTTTGTGGGAATTAATGACCCACAATCTATTTGATACGATTCTTCAATGTCCGAATCTACCTCTGAATCGTCTTTATCAGCCATTATAAGCACAGTTTTGACAACAAAACACAAAATTGTTGAAACTTCAAATTGTTTCCGCCATTTCAGCAATCAAAATAATTTTGTTATTATTTTATTTGATAAATGCGATTGTGCGAAAAACGTTATACACTATACGGTTGCTAAGAGGCTAACAGAATCTCGGAAAATGAAAAATCTCCACTTCGTCTTTAATAATAAAGGCTTGTTAATTCCCTTCTATAATAAATAACTATAATCAAACAGCTAATAATACAAACATATTCGAGAAATATAAAAAGTATACCTACCGCATACAGTTCTGTCTAGGTATTTCATATCTGCTACTGCATCATACGTTAAAACATTGTCATGCTTTTCCAGTACTTCATTTATTTCTTCTCTTACACGATCTTGAATGTCCTGATTGACGGACAGTTCATACGCAGCGCAGTGCATCGTTGTAGACGACGTTTCAAACCCGGCAATGAAAAATATAAGAGACTGCGCTGCAATTTCATTCAGCGTCAAGGTTTCGTCATCGCCATCGGTCCCTTTATTTTTTATCTGGATTAAAAGATCCATAAAGTCTTTTCTGGTGACGTGGTTCTTCTCTCTGTAATCAACGGTGTCCTTCACTATTCCATTGAAGAATTTTGCCACTTGCGGGTCAGTAGGAGAGAATTTTATGAAGCGCAGCACCCGATCCGGAAGTACAACTTGTGTCATGTTTTTCATAGTTTGTCTGAAGTTAATTTTAACGGTTCTCAATCCGTATTTGCGGAAAATTGAATCGGGATTCTTCAGACTGTTGCAATCTAGCCCGAAAGCGCAAGAACCTGGAACATATGTGAATAAGAAATGTGGGCAAATTTCAAACCATACAAAGTGTCGAAAATACGAGTGACATACTGAAAGGGCAACAAAAATGTTTCAATTAACAAAAATTAAGTTACAATAAAATTCAAAACTGGCGTTACAAAATTGCAAACTAAGGTCCATTTTTTTAGACTAAGCAAAAGCCCTTTATGGACACAGATGTATTGTTATGTTATTTTTTGGAAATAGTAAACTATTCATATACTTTCCTATGACATCAGTCGTAAATCGTGCCAGATACTCCTTAAGTTCGATTTCTTTATTTTCATTGCAATACTCGTCCAAAATATCCGTCAGGGGTATCGCACATTCCACCACAGTTTGAAACATCATCTTCATCTTGCCGGAAGTGAACGTAGGAGTAAGCTTAGTGCGCACTGATTTCCACTTGGGACCTTCCAAGTTGAAAACGTTGGCCGATAAAGGATCCGCTTCTTCATTCATGAACGAACCGTGGCCCCAGAAATGCGCAAAATCTGTCTGTAGAACACTCTTAATCAGTTCCAAGTCAATCATGAAGATGGAAGGCTTCCAAAAGAAGAACGCGATTGAGTAACGCAGTCCTCTCTGCTTCGCGAAGAAGTATACCTCTTTCCACATCTCTCCCAAGTGTCTTCTTCCTAAGACCAAGTCGCCAAGGTTGCCGAAGGGTATGGACGGTTCAGGACCCTCAAAACCTTGTTGCTTCCAATAGGAAAACGTCCATTTATAGTAAGCTATGAGTATGGCCAATAAGGCAGTGACAATTCCTATGGAATCGTACAATAGGCTATTTGTGAAAAGCATTGTAAATCTGAAAGAGAAATAGCTGTATGTAGTGTTTCAAATTTACTGGAAAAAAAAATTGAAGAGGGAACGCCTTATATTTAAGATGTTTTTTCTCATTTTCGATAAAAATAAGAAAATTTAGTATAAAATACGAGGTGTGGCAATTAAGCTCCGAGAATACAGTTATAACTCGGAAACTGGCTACACTGCATCGTTCGTCAACGTTTTTCTAGAGAGGGGGACCTTCCTTTTAGTTTCAGTACAAGGTTGAAGTTGATAGTACGTCTGGTTTGTGTTGTATGTGTATTTTTTGGAAGTAACTTTTTTAGTAGTCGTGAGAATGAGTGACTCAAATTACAAGCAACATGTTGTGATTCAATTTTTAGTGAAATCTGGCGCAAAACCCTCGAAAATCCGAAAATTGCAGGTGGTGTATGGAGACGAGTGAATGACGAAAACACGCGTGTTTGAATGAGCAAAACGGTTCAAGGAGGGGCGTGAATCGGTGGAAGACGATCCACGTGAAGGAACTCCCGTCATCTCTCGTACTGATGCGAATATTGACCGTTTGCGTGCACTGATCGCGTCTAACCGGCGCCTAAGCATTCGTGCGTTGTCTGACGAGTTAAACGTCAACAAAGGAACCGTTCGCAAGATGTTACACGAAAATTTGAATATGTGAAAAATTTGCGCAAAGAGGGTGCTAAAATTTCACACCCATGAACAGAAAGACATGCGAAAATCGATATGCGAGGATTTGTTGTCCCGCATTCAGAGCATCGTGAGAGACTGGATGAGTCGGGTAGTCACTGGAGATGAGACCTGGATATTTGGGTATGACCCCAAGACCCGTAAACAAAGTCAGTAGTGGGTGGAAAAGGGTGGAGAGCGGCCAACAAAAGCGAGGATGTCCAAGTCACAATTGAAGGCAATGTTGATCGTTTTTTTCGATATCCTCGACATCATTACACTTCCTGCCGGCCAGACAGTGACTGGACAGTTCTATGTTGGCATCCTGGAACGACTGCGGCCCGCGTTTTCCGTGTACGACCCGAACTCGGCGAAAACGGTTGGATCTTGCACCACGACAACGCGCCAGCCTATTCCTCGTTCATTGTGCAAGCGTTTCTGGCAAAAAAGGCATTTCAATACAGAGTTCTGAAGACGTTGTAATAAAATCGACAAAATGTAATGTAACAAGATCAAAAATGAGAAAAAATTATTTGCACTTAATCCTAAAATAACCTATATAAATAACGAAATCAATTTGCTTCTTTGATTTTCAAATTGTTAAAATTGAATTAATTGTTCGCCTATTAGATTGTGGATGGCTACCTTTATCTAACTTATAAAAATAAACAGTTGAAGGTCAGTGCATAATTGTACATAAAAAATTCCTACATTAAATTAATAATTGTGCCATTTTAACTATAATAAAGATTTCTCCAAACGTAGAAAATACTTAAATTATGTCTATCTGTAATGCGTTTTACTATTCTTTAGTTTATAGCAACAAAAATATATACTAACCTTGTAACTCAACTGTCCTTAGCACAAATTATAATCTGTATGTCATTGAACGTATATAAACAAATTCAAGTCAAATGTATCGGGTTTAAACACTTTTAACTTAGGTTATAGCTGCAGAGCTAGAATCTACAGCATACTGATGGGCCTTGAACTTTGATTATGAAATATTTGAAGGCAATCACAATGCACAAACATCACAATTAATTTCAGAATAGGTACACAGAATATAAGATAAAAAATATTTATAATGGTGACAAGAAATTAATAACTATATAGCTTAATTTTGTTCAGTGATAAGATAAAAAAAAATTATTTATATATCTGTACATTTATAAGTTGTATATATAATTGTATGCACTTTAATTTATTTATATACCTACTAAATATAAATATAATGTTAGTCGACTATGTTAGGTACATGTAAATATATTATATGTAAAATAAAATAAAATCTAGGTACTATTAACTACAAATACGTATGACAGTGATAGTTTTATTCATACACTCTTTTTGACTTGTTTGTAAAGTTCAAATGAGCTACATAGTACGACGAATTTCAACCCCATTCATTCAAAAATCAATTCACACATACAACCTCCTCGACGGGCTGCAGCTCCTTGGTTATATCGATTATACGACCCGAGATGGCGTGACCGTGACGTTCCATTGTTGTTTGCAGTTTATAGATCAATGCCATGTTGATATCGAAACCAAAGTATTTGAAATCTTAGAGTATCTTTCATTTTTGTACTATAATCTACATTTATGGGTTGTGGACGTTACATGAGGGTGTGTTACTATGGCTGAACCACCAGCTGAATCTGACGTTACTGGTAATACGGAAGAGGACTGGCATATTTTTGAAGTTCTCTGCAAAGATTTTAAGGCGAGTATGCAGCTCTCAAATTTTGAAATATTTAAGTGCGCTTACCAGCTACTACTTGCTTGCTTAATACATTCTTTTTATTATTTTTTTTTGCTTTTTCCACAATTTCTGACAAATCCTAATCACATAAAGAAGACATGTATATTTTGTCAATCAGTGAAAACATAATTATAAACATATAACCAGACCAAAATATTTTTATGTGGTATAAAAACAGTTGCCTATTTATTTTTTAGAAAATGTAGCCTGAATTGTCTGTATGCAAACAATTTAAATATCAACAAATCTTTGATCGATTTGATTAGTAGAAAAGAACAATGCTATTTGTTATACCTATTGAAAGTTTAGATTTTGATAATATATTCGTTCCTCATATTTGTAGAAGCAACACGACACAACAAGATAGCAAATCAGAATAGTCAGTGGTGTAGTACAATTTCTTTCAAAGCTTGTCGAAAAGTTTATTAGTTTTTGTGACTAAGCACTAAGAATTTTCAAAATAAGTTATATTACTGAAAGCTCAATGGTAGAGAATAAAACAAGTTATTCGAATAACAAACTATAATGATATCATAAACGAAGTGTTAACAATCAAGTGGTACAAGTAGACTAACTGGCCCTAGTCTCGTTGCGAGTGGCCAGGCCGACATTTCTTTCTACTTAAACTATAAACCAACCTAAAATGTAAACAGTTAAATAGCTCCATCAGCATCATGTATAAGAAGCGTGATTCACCGTCAATATCGGAGCCTATGTACAGGGTGTGAACAGAAATCATGTCAGGGTGCTTACATTACAATAATTTCATTAACAATATTGATTTAAAAGCTTCTGTTTTTAGGGGACCTGATATTAAAAAGCTAATTAAAAGCAATCTACTATATATTTTTTACCACATGAAGTCATGTAAGCTGATTTAATACCCGGGTATGTTAAATAAGGTACTCAATAGATAACGTTAGAATAATAACAGTCTAAAACAAAACTTAAAACTCTCGAAAGTTACTGTAAAGTAAAAGGCTCGCTTTAACCGATTACTAAAATTATACCTAAATTAGTGCCAGAAAATTTCATATACTTGCGAAAAAGATAGAATGATTACCAAATTGCGCTAACTATGTTGACATTACACCTAAAAACTCAACCACAATAGAATTTTCACAGTTTCAAAAGTGAACTCAAGTATTGAATGTTATACAATGTTTTTATTAAACTAAGTGTGACTTTTCTGTAGTAAATTTAGCTACATTAATTTTTATATTAGATAATTATTGAATAGAGCTTTGTCTATGAAATTCTTCATTAGCATACGTTGATATATGGTATCAAAGAGAGCATACATATGACTTCATTGATAGAATTGTAGGAGTAGTTAGTTTCACACAATATTGTTAATACCTAATATACATGTAATGCAGTGTAGAAGAAAAACAAACAAACATTTAGGAATTAATGGATTATTTAAATGATTTAACCAATAAAATCCAAAGAGGCTTCGTTACTTACCTAGAATGTCATAAACATGGTTTTTCTACTTTGTAAAATCGAAGAGTCAAATTTAATCGTGGATTCTATTTAATAAAGGTTTAAATATAATAGTGCAGGTTTATTTAGATATTATTAAAAACCTACCTAAGCAATGCTCTTTCAGTTCTTAGGAAAAGTTTCTTGATAAACATTCTAAAAATTAGGGAAATTAATCTTAACACGTTTAAATATGCAGGGATTCGCCAAAACAGGACAGCCGTTCAGGATATAATAGAAATGATTCAGAAAATGAAGATATTTGCACTTTACTTTACACTTTAACTGAGATTCGAACGTATAGTTTAACAGTTAATCTTTTGATCTACATTTATGGAAACTAAGGACAATTGTTTACTCATGGCATTTCAAGCTATTTAATAGAAACATTTCTTTTCCTTTTTACGCCGTAACTTTAAATTAGTTTTTAAAATTTGAACAATTGAAATAAATATTAAGCTTTTTGAATCCCGCTATTTTAATAACTTCAATATATTATTTTGTGATCGCTAAAATAGTAGTGAAAATAAAATTCGATCATAAATTTGTACCAGTTCTTTATTTACTTTAAAATTGTAAACACGCTCAAAGTTGTCGTGTCTTGCGAAGCTTCAATTATACTAATGTGTCTCCAATAACCCGCTTCTATTTATAAAACGAGCTTTCTGATTTTACTGTGTCATTCGGGTCTATTTTTGAGCAGGGAAGCTTTAGGAAATAATGTCGTGCCAGGATAAAAACGTTCACCGTATTGATTTTAAATTTTGTTAACTTCATCAGATTCCGAAATGCTTTACAGAAGGTCCGTACCTTTGAACTGCTCTCCAATTATTTAGTGAGTGCCCGTGCAACGATCTCTGCCACAAATGGGTGAGCACCATCAAAACATGCATTTATTTCAAAGAAAATTTCATTCTAAAGACTTAAACACTTACTAATAATTCAAAATGCCGTGTTTTGTCTGAGAAGTAAGTTTTCACTATCAGTTGTGATGCTGAAGATTGCAGGTGGTTTATAAAAAAAACATATATTTGTGATATTCGTTACCTCCAACTCAAACGTTTAAAATTCTTCATAATTTATTATTTTGAACAAAATATTAACTTTGTTTTACTTGTTGCTTATACATACAATCTATTACAATAATCATTAAAACGGATTTGGTGATTTGTTTTGAACTGCTGACATATTTGTAATGAAATCTACTTTCAATTTTTAACATTAGTTGTTTCACTCACCGATAGAGATTTAATGAAATTTCTACTTAGAACCATAGTTGAAAAACTGTTTTGAGGGAGTGCCATTATTACTGTAATAAATTGTACAATAGCAGAGCTTCTATTAGTAGAAAAAAATCCAAAAAGTGATCTTATTTATAAATAAACTTATAATATCTCTACAACACAGTATAATTAGAGACAAAATCGATTGCTGCCCTGACAAATCAAGAATGAAGTTAGCAAACACTTGTTTCTACACTGTAATTGATTTTCTCTGGAATTGCGTTGTAACCAGTTGTTTTAAACTGATTCCTGCAGTCTGTTCTGCTAACGGTGTGGTAACATGAAAAACTGTAATGTGTATAGTTATACTAGACATATGGATTCGTGGCGCTACAAACATTGGGTGAGTTGTAAATATAAGCCTATTTTTTCACTGTTGCTGATTTTATAGTGAACATCAAAGAGACGAACCGTAGAGACATTTAGTTATGAAATATGGATCTGTATTTATATTCATTATTCGTATATTATACTGTAATATATTATATATCTGGTTAGTACACCCTTCTGATTGATCAAAGGAATCGATACCTTATAAATCATCAATCGTCCTATAAATATACTTTGAAAAGATGTCCTTCACCTGGATATTTACAACTGGCATTATATTATCACACACTACTTCCATTAACATTATCGAGCATCTATGGGCTTTTAAGCAACATATACATTACTATGACGTTCTATCTAAAAATATGTGCATGTCTTTTGTAGAGCATAATAATAAAATAATAATTTATAATGATATAAATTGTTGGTCATAACATATAGCTTATGACCAACAACTTCATCGTTTATTTAAATCGATAAGATTGTCGTCTTCATCGTTTCCGCATCAAGTATAGTACTAGAAGGTTGCCTACATTTTAATAAATATGACATTATTGTAAAAATAACTAATTATTTTAGATGGAAGAGGCTGACGTGGACGTGACAACGTCGCTCAAGAGCGAAATAGCAGGTCTGCAGTACAAAAGAGATCGCCTGCAAGCAGATTTGGATGAAATGAGGTCTCAGGTTAGATCCCGTGACCAGCGATGTCTGGATCTGCAAGTGGAAGCAGATCAGTTGAGAGAGCAGGCTGCAAGACAAAACGCGATCATAGGTTCCTTGAAAAAACGCGTTCACGAGTTGGAGGAGAGAGAGAGGAACTTGATAGCAGCGCAAGGACGACATGAAATAGCCCTTCAAACAGCTCACAGAGACGTGAGGTACAATGAAGAAAAAGTGAAAGAACTGGAGTCAAAATTAAGAAGTTTAGAATTAGATCTTCACGCCGAGGAACAGAAGAAAGAAGCAGCCAGGTTACAGTTTCAAGATTTCGTAAGAAGACTGTCTGTAGCACTAGGATCAGACTTGCTGGATTATCCTCACATATCACCTGAATCGCTTGTCCACAAAGCTTCTGAGCTTGTCCAGGTAACACAATATGCATATTAATTTAATTTAGTTACTAATGAATACATAGGAGACTTCCAGACTAAGAAACAAAGCTAGCAACATCCATGACACTCTGGGGACAGTTGAAATAGATCTTAGAACATGCAAGGAGAACCTGGAAAGGTCCATGGCAGACAAGGAATGTCTACAAAGGCAAAGCGCTACGCAGATATTAGAAATAGACCGCTTGAGACAAGAAAAGGAATCGTTGGAAATGCAGCATAGGGTAACTGAAAGAGAATTGAGCGAATTGAAAGAGAAATTAGCTTTGTCTAGTCGGAGTTTGGGCAGTGCTACAGGAAATATTGCACAACAAGAAGCTATGATCTGTCAGTTAAGAGGTAAATGATTCCACTTTGCTTTAAGAATATAAATAACAGATGGGCAGTGAGGTGAAGATAGGCTTCATTTCTGTAAGTAATTTTTTGCTTCTAAAACTTTATGTAATGAGCTTCTTTATATTATTTTCCATTACTTATTACTCTTAATAATGTATAATGAGATCATTTACTCATTCCACTTTTTAATTTTCTTTTACTAGTCACATCAAAACCACGATATTACCTGGAAAAAGAGTGACTGAGAAGTTTATTTAATTGATTTAAGGTTAAGCACCCTTGAACACTTTAATGCACATGCAGTTTCACATCCAATAGGCCTAAAGTTCTAGGAATGTGTTAGGAGACCTGTCAGTATTGGTGAGTACATAGTAGGTATACAAATCAAATCTACAATTTCTGTGAATTAATATTCAAATAACTTTAAAAAATATAAAATATTGACGTTTTTATAAGGCAAAATATAAGAATATAATTAGCTACAGGAAGGAATGTATTTAAAAATTGTTCTGTAAAGGTTTTCGCAAAGTATACAACTTTCCACTACAAACACAGAGGTAGATATAAATTGCAGAACTATAGAATTAAGGTTTTATTATTAAATTTAAGTATAAATACCATCATCATGTAACTATTTATTAGATTATATGAAAATACATTGTATACATGGTCATTTTGTTGTAGAAAGTGTCATCCATGTACGCTGTTATAATTTTTAGATGATGTCAAAGTAAAAGATGAAAAAATCCAACGCCTTCAAGCAGAAAACAAGCACACTCTAGAATCGCTGGCCATAATCTTGAGCACGCCGTCGAGGTTCGTAGAATCCTTAGAGTCGGCAATCAAGGACAGGATCCACGAAATCATAAACGACAATAAGGATAAGACAGCTGTAAGGCACAAAACCTCTGGAACTGGTCTCTTTCTAACAATGTAACGTTTCAGCAACTGGAATCCCTACGTGACAAATTAAACCACGAAAGTCAGCAGCTGTCAAGGCAGATCTCCCTCTACGAGCAAGCCACGTCCAGGATTCGGGTCCTTGAAGATGAAAAGAATCATCTGGACGCCCGTTTACATAAAGCGGACGCGGAAATTACAACTTGCGAATTGTCGAGAGATGGCTTAAAGAGGGACAAACACACGGTAAGCAATTTTGAACTCCCAAGGTTAAAGTAAATCGTATAAATAAACTGACTGTGGTACCACTTTTTCTACTAATAACAGATATTTTGTACGTGTTCAAGAAGATAGTTTCCTTTGTAATATCTGGCGTCCGGTATTTCATGTACGTGATATTTTTCCAGTTCATGAATTTCTTGGAACGTCTAGCTAGGGCCCTGAATATGGATGAAATATCCCACGATATAGGCGTTGATTTGCATACCGAATCTTTGCTTCTGCGAGCAGAACAACTTGCAAGATTGGAGAGCGAAAAGTTGGTGGACAAGGTAGGTAATTTAAATTTCCCAGGACACGTTATGATTGGGTACAGGGTGGCCTAAGTTTGAAAGAAATGACTACAAAAGCAAATTTTAAGAACCGTTAAAATAACTAAAAAAATTACTTCAGCAGCGCTGAAGCTTCTTAAAACTTAATATATGGGTGTTCGAGAAAATGTCGGAAATCTCTCGCGTGCAAATTTCCTGTTGTTTGAATGACTTTCATATCGCACTTTGTTGCAAATAGAAATCATGGCCTTTTTTTATTAAAAATAAATCATGAATTCGTTTATGATTCTTTTTCTCGTAAACGGTTCATTTGATCGACAATAAACAAGAGTACCTTCTTTTAGTCTGAGATTGAAGCTACCCAGATTTATTATTTTAAAGCCTTCATCATACAGGGTGTTGGAAATTTAGCCCGCCCCTGGTAAACTAAAAAATATGTTTCGAGGACACTATTTTATGAAATCCATCACATTAAATTTTTATTAAATTATATTGAGTACTTTAAAAGTTATTCCTTCAGGGACACGTATTTCTGTAGGGAGGGCCTATAGGAAAAAAGATTATAGGGACTTTTCATTTTATTTTTCATATTCTATCTGCGCCCAAGAGATTTCCCACATTTTCCCAGACATCCTGTATATTTTTTTTATAACATAGGTAACATGGACCAAGAAAGCATAAACAAAAATGTATAACCTACTTTTTAATATCTATGTATTTTTTTGGAAAACTCAAAAACTACAGAAAAATCATATACAGATTCATTTCTTTGTATTTCTTCCGTACCTAATCTCATATGTGTTGGTCTATAATTCAATTATGGCTATATTTATAAACTGTTGTAGTCTCTACGTGTATTGAACTTGCTTGCTGTATTTTAATGACATACAAATTTTCTGTATAAGTAGCTGCTTTGCTGTGGATACGGAACTTTGCCCAGACTATGCCACTTACGACGTGAGAGGTCTTTTCATGACATACCCTTGCGCGATGTAAGAATTTATGCAGTAGGAGGAAAGTTCAACTAGTAGATTTATTCGCTTCATCAGATCCAGTCATATCTTAGCATAATATCTAAATTTTAAAATGAATGACACTTTTCATATATTACATATGCTTCCTTGCTTCCCAAAGAATAAATCAATAGCAGTTTGTTGTCTAATCCAACATTTTATTGCATCATCGGTTTTTACAATCGTTACGAAAACATGATATGGACTGGATTTTTATTTTTTTACGTATTATGCACCAAGTTTTTATATTATGCACAGTATTCAATTCATCTTGGCTCTAGAATATCAACTATTGAGACATAAAATCATATTTCTTACAATTTTAAATACAAATTTCACTATTCATCATTCCCATTTATAAATTCATAGCCATTAGTCTGAATTCCGATATTTGTTTTATAATTCTTTCTATATTTCTCAAATTCAAAGGTAAATTTAGCATGTCTTCGATATTTGATATCTAAATCGCAATAATTTTACTAAAAATAAACAGTAGATCTTCACATGCGTTTCTATATTTCACATAGTGTACTGTTGGTTGCATATTTTGAAGTTAATAACATGACAGACTGAAATAGTAACTTGTTTAGCAGAAGTTATACGTATTAATTCTAGAGTTACAACGCACAGCATGACATAAATATTTCGTTCTGCTTTGGGTCCCGTATCCTACTAATTTTCTTAGCAAAGCCTACTTACTGTTTCAGTCTTAGTATCAACCAGATAATTAACTAACTTTCATTTATCTTTGGTAGACTGCTCTGGTATACCAACTTCAGAGAAGAGTTCGGACCCTTCGCGAGCAGCTGCAGAGGAAGGACCTTCATTTGGATTTACTTCGTAGGAAATTATCCTTACAGGAGGACAACACTAAAACGAAATGCCTACTTCAAAGCGAAAGAGACGAGGCCAATATGCGAGTTAAAAAATTGGTGAAGCAAGTCGACAGACTTCAGTTGCAACTCTCAGAAGCTAAAAGTCAAATTAGAGATTTGAATTCTCAGTTGGGCGAAGCAGCAGATTATAAGGTAATAAATTAAGTATTTTAAACGTAAAAATAATTGGAATGAGGTCTTCAATAGCCAAATAGACTCTTTATTTTACACCATCATTTCAATGTAGTGGTGTAGAATAACACTATCCCTAAACTATAAATTAAGTAGATGAATTTTATTTTTTAATTATATCGATTTGTTTCAGATAACAGCGTTAGAAAGGGGAAGAAAAATCGAGGAGTTACAGAAACGATTGATTGAATCTGAGTCTCTCAGAACCAAATACAATAGAAAAGTTACAATTCTGAAAGATCAGGTCAGACAGACTGGTGAAACTATCGAACAAGAAAGAAATATCGGCGAGCATTCTATGCAACTGTTAAGGGACGAATTGGCCCGAGTTAAGGACACTCTCTCCGACGTACAAAGACGTGAAGCTCAGCTTCAAAGCTTCAAGCATTCCGTTGCTAAAATCCTGGGTGTAGCTCTTCCAATGCCTGACTATGAACTCATCTCTAGATTGCAGAAGCTCGTGGACGCTCATCATGACTTCACCCTGGTTTCTCGAAGATACGATGATCCTGTTCTCAGGTTAACTGCTAGAAGTCCAACAGGTGGCAGCAGGATTTCTAGGACACCAGATAGGTCGAGATATGACGATTCTGGGTACACGGATGCTGCTGACTTGGATGATATTGATGATGATTTGTTTAAAAGGCAGAGTAGGCCTATATGACGAGCACATTTCAGGGACTATTAGGGTTTAATTTGACGATTGACTGGCAAGGTTAATAAACCAAAGGAAGATTGCTTGATGGTCTGATGTGGATGTTAATAGGAACTTAGGTTGTGAGAGCTTTGATCTAAAAAGAATTGAAATGGAAATTATCATTGGTAGAATACCAATTTGTTGCAAATGGATGATTGATGAAATTAATAAGTTGGCACCTTTAGTACCGCTGCGCTGGTAAAACGATTTTTCCACTATAGATACACAGGAGGAAATGGAAACTTGTTTTATTTCATATAGGGAAAAATCATACTAAACTAAGTTAAATATCACTGAACGATACCAAAATCTTTTTATAGAGAGCAGTAAAATAAATTTGCACTCTTTCCTCTACTGAAGTAATTAACAAAATACATTTATTAAATTATTAATAGGTAATTTGATGAAAAGAAAATAGCTCCATTCATTTCATTTGTTTATTAACCTTTATTGACCAATGTGTTCATAATGTCTTCATGTTCTAAATTTACATTGTCTTGTGATTGCACTTTTTGAACAAGTTCTACACCAAAATATTATTAAATAAACAAATTTTCGTAATCCTCTCTTGTTTCATTTGACCCAAAAAACACAACAATAAATATTATACAGGGTGTCTTGCAAATCGTTACAATAATTTTAGGAGGTGACAGAATACGTCATTCATCTATATACCAAGTGTAGAAATATTTTTTATAAAAAGCTTTGTTTTTCTTTTACATTTAAATAAGCACGGTTAAATTAAAAAATATTAAAAAATTAATTGTCACAAATATTGTAACACTTGGTATATATGCATTTTTTGTTTCAATCGACTCAAAATCAAGTATTCTATCACCCCATAAAATCAAGACACCCTGTATAAATTCTAGTCTTATTTATACCATTTCTGTGTGACATACCACATTTTCTAATAGTATAACGTCGCTAGGAAGATAAAGTTCTGTTAATGATTAGACAATGCCCGTTGTTTTAAACTTACCCACCCACTTTTTACAGGAGAAACGCAACAATAAACACTATTTTTATCTGTAATGTGCGAACGGAAGTTTATATCAAATAATGTTTATTATTAAGTCTGTGACCGTGGAGAAGATACCGTTACATTGCAACCATAGCGACAGATAACTGTAGACTGCGAAGATAATTTATGATTGTTAATTTTTTCAGCATTCGGATCAGTATAATATTTAATAACTCAGAAATAATTTTCAAGGTAGCTTTCAGAATATTCGCAATAGCTAGGCATAGACGAACACATTTTTCAGCACATTTGCACGCAGCGATCAAATGTGACGAATTTGCTCGCGGTGAACCACATTGAGCATTTTTACAATCGATGCCATAAACATTCACACAAATCGTGCGATTTATGTGTCGTTTTGGCTTGACACATGCAAATCCGTTAGTTTGTGGACAAAATCCTCCATGCACGCGACGATTTTGTGTGGCTCGCGGCCTTCTGGAAATTCTAAGAGATCACGAGCCGAGTTTCGTTGATACAGTTCACAATTTGTAGTGAGCGCAACTGAAAATGTCGCAAACCAATAAAAAAAGAAAAACACAGTTGCTAGTGCTGGTGCTCTAATATGTTATATAATTTTAGTTAATAATATTGAAACGGAGAAAAGGAAACGACGGATTTGGCAAAAGAAATGGTTACGTGAAAGGGAGAAATATAGTGATGTAAATCTTCTAAAAGAGCTGCAAATTAATGAAAATGATGACTATAAAAATTACTGAGGACTTTTTATTTTCCACAGGGCAGTGTGCTGTCTATAAACTTCAATGAAGTCAGTTAAAAACTCCTTGCTACTCATTATTATGCTTATTTTTATGTGCCGCACTATGCACAACCAATACTATAATTAAATTTTGCCCGCCACACCGATGTGTTTGTCTATGTCGGCGAAAATGTGACACGCCGGTTGCGACTTGTTGTGGCTGCGCGCGGCTCGTGATTTAGCTCGAGATGTGGCACGACAAGTTCACATACATGCAGGGATTTATGTGTTACTTTTGCTCGCCGCATGCAAATGTGTCAGAAAATGTGCCCGTCTATGCCTAGCTAATGAATTTGCCAGAGGCAAGGCAAAAATTTTATCACATACAGGGTAATTCATTAAGAATGACAAGTTTTGGAGCCAGAGATGCTAGAGACAAGAGAGGCATAGAGTGCTATATATTGATGATTTTCAATAGTATTTATAACATCATAAATATTGATAGTTTATTTTTCTTATGCCTGATAAATGAAACAATATTTTTTAACTCCTCGCATCAATTACGTTCAAATTAGTCGAAAACTATTTGTTGTCACGTCAAAGCTTATTAAACCAATTATTAAGTAGAAGTCATAGAAATTTTCAAACAGAGAAACAAATTGAGAAATTTAAAATAGGTTTCAGCACTGTGTGTCTTTAAACTGTCAACTGTGACAGTGAATCTAATTAGCTCTAGTTCAGCAAAACTGGACCTAAGCTCAATAAATTTTGATTCAAAATTGTGACTTTTGTCTCGCAATTCAAGCTTGTCTTAATCTTCTCTTGTCTTTCGAGATCAAGAGACAGCAAGACAAAACTGCCACCACTACTATCTTGTACCTATTAAGGTATGTTTGATCCAATCGTCTTACTTTAGTTTGTAGAATATTCTGTTTCGAAATTTCTCATTCTTAACCAATCATTCTGTATTTATCATAAATTTTATCGATTGTGAAAATGTTGTAGGAAACTGCGGTTTATAATTTATTTTGCATTAAGATGATTAATGGAAAATATTGTTGTAAGCCTTTTGAGACTGTTACATAAGTAACACATTTAGGAACTGCTGGACAATGATGTTGGAACACGTATTGCAGTAATGCTTAACGAAAAAAACAACTATATTACTTAAACAATAAACTTATTACCATACTCGTACATACAATAAAAGTGCTTGTAAATAATATAATTAATAGTTTTGTTAGTATCACTCCAGAAATGTTCAGTATATTACTCATCATCATCATCAACGACTTGATCACTCTCTAGTACCTACTTCCCAAAAGCAGACCCAAATTGACGATAATTCTTTCAGATACCTTTTAAGCAACTTTCTCGGTAACCTGACTTTCTCTGTCACTTCTTTCGCATCCTCTTCGATATGTTCTCGAGGAATGTGTCTGATTTTTTTACTTTCCATTTTGAACTTATTTACTGCGCTGAGAATAACCAATCCATTCAAATAATACTGAAAGAAGTACCCGAATAGATAACCCATTCATGTTATTTAGGTATTTACGATTTCTACACAAGTGTATATGTCAGCGTTATACAGAAAATACACATTTGTTTTTTTATAGTAACGATGTTGCTGTTGGCGTGAATTTTTATGACAAATACACGTAAGTTTTGCTCTTATCTAGGCAATTAAATCTGCGCGGGTTTGGTTGTTACTCGAGAATTACTACCAAGTGAATCATTTTTTGGAAGGTCGTATTATGCGAGGCATATAAAAGCTACCTTAATTAAGTACAATCGAGCATGGCACTAATTTAACCATGACCCTTAATCTTAAAACCAAAGTCTTACACACCTACATTAGTTCATTATGGAATTGATGTATATGTATTAATAACATGATAAATTGATATTCGATGGTTGTTTCATAAACAATTGTATGACAGCATCAACGATATTAAAATGTATTAGACTTCACAAGTTTAAATATACAGAGTGATTCAGAAATACTATGAAAAAAATTAAATACAGAATTTACTTGACATGTATTTTTTTTCGATCTCATTCTTGGGGGCTCTGAAGGACGCCATTGTCATGTTCTATCTGCACCCGGACACCCTGTATACCCATTTTTTTTCCCTTTTCTGAATATTGCAATGACTGCAATTATGGCCACACTGTATGATGAGCAACTGTACTTTTAAGAATGACATAATCAGATTATATCTACAAGAACATCAATAATATATATCATGTTATTATATCCTAGTTATGGATCAATAACTTTTTATTTAAATTATCCAGATCAATCTCCTTCCCGAAACTATACTAATCTAACTAAAATTTATTACATAACTTTGCCGTTACCTAATTCAAAACGAGCTTAATTAAATTTGAAAATCTAGATGCGTGTCCACCTACTCAAGCATGGCAGTATAAATGATAGCTTTACGATACAGTTCATGTTTTCTGTATGAAAGATAGAAGCAAATTACGAAATAACAACTATACATGTTAAAAGAAAGAAATAAGAATAAGTTCAAATCGTTAAATTATGGTTTTAATCATCTTCGAAGAGCAATTATTGTTGATTTAATAAGTACTTTACTCATCACCGAAACGCGTACATACATTCAAGAAAAATCACAGCGACATCTGTCTCAGCTTTCTAATGTATTCCGGGGAAGCAAGAGAAGCGGCACATGATATTTATAGGTGTCATTTACCGTTTTCCAGACAATCAAACCAACTGCGTAAGGCTTGCGAATTTTACTTTACAAATTTAAGGTTTGGCTAAATCTGTACGGCATATCTGTCGCTGCGGATGCAGTAGTTTTTGCTGGATATTACGATACGAGGAAGAGCAAGATTTGGTCAGAGGCGTACCGTTTCTGATGAGTCTTTTGATGACACAGCAAGAAAAATATTTAATGGAGACAATCTATTGCTTCTATGCGTTGGTTTATGAACAATTGCATGGTTTTTACCATAACATTACGTGCAGAAGAAAGAAGAATGTACTATTTTGATCAAAATGGCGTTTGTCCTAAACAATTTAGTGGAAAAATAAGTTTAAAAACGGTATTTAAAATTTAGTCTGGCCACGACGCCACGAAACTGTCATCGCCACAGCGTAGATCTGTGACGTCAGACGCCGTCCGTACGTGTATACCTAAATACAGCAGAATAAAAAATGTTCCACCATGCCGAAAAATGAAAAGTAAAATGTGGTGTAGGCTGATGAAGCGCGACGAAATGAAGCACTGCAACATTGTTTGTTTGTGATGACTATTTTAATGTATGTTGGAAATACAGGTTTAGATTTGTTCATCAAAAAATTAAAACGTAGTTGTAAAGAATCAATGAAACTTTTTTATTAAGCTACCAGAATGTATACAGGGCGTTTAGAAAATCATTGGTGAAGCAAACTTACATTTATTGTATTGAGCGCTTCATTCCTATTCCAAATAATGTTCTGTATTTGATCCTACCATTTACGTTAAGTCGTACGTCATGCAACTTTCCCATTCTTTATGTATTGGGGCCTAAAATCCGAGTCTAAAAGATGCAGTGATCTTGATTTATATTTACGTTTATCCACTGCAACTGTTTATGATTGCGTGTTGGTTATATTGAAGTCAAATATAGTTTATTAGATAGCAGTTTGAGTTTCTTCTTGAATAATAAGTGATGCAGATATATTAATAGAAGGATCATGCTTATTTTACATATTTTTCCGTTTTCTTGACTTTATTTTGACATTGATAATACTAATTAAAATTCTGAATATGTTTGTTAACTCCAAGACCATAGAGGTCCGTTTTGTTATATAATTAGTGAACAAACAATTTAATAAATTTCGTTACATAACTGTCGACCCCGCGAATCGTACGTCGATGAGACATTCCGTAACTCTTTGGTCGCGTAAGAGATGCAGAAGAGCGGGTTTGGTGTGGTGTCCATGAACCTGAGAGGCATGGGCGAATTCAAAACTCGTTTCGAAAGTTACGATAGTAGTGGCTGTCGAACTTCTACACTCTTGCCAAAGTGACCAAGTGATTCCGCAGACAATAAACTGATAAGAAACATTGGCATACATTTTTAGAAGTTACAGATTTATGAAATAAATAATTTTGACATTCATAAGTATTCCGAAGAGAAAAAAATTAGGCTAAATTGTGCAATAATTAAAAAAAATAGTATAGTTATACAAATTTTGCAACGACTTACACAGTAAAAAAAGGTGGGTAAAAAAATTGACACTATTTTTTGTCCAAGAAGTCGACAGGATCAAATTTATCGCATCGTGATTTGTAAATTTGACAAAGACTTGAGAAATATATTTTAACATATATTTGACAGAATTTACTTAATATAATAATAATGTAAATCTCAATGTAACTATGTAAAATTTGGTGTAAATCAATTTCTATATGTGGTGTAGATTTTCAAATTATAGACGTTGAAAACTACGCCCTCTGGTATTAATTCGAAAAAAGTGTGTTAGGGAGCTATATACCTACCATCTTATTGAATTAAAATAATATGCAAATTTATAAAACTATATACTACTACTGTTAAATCAAGGACATTAAGATTATTACTAGGTTCTATTTGGTAAGAGTAGGTAGTATTAAAACTAATTGTTTTCCAGCACTTTATCATAAAACATATCACATATTAAAACAATATCGAGAATTTCCTGGAAATTGTGAACAATTTCAAATGCACTAGTATAAATAAGAAATATTTCTATAAAAATTTAATCCAACTAGTATTTTCCAGAACTACATCATCAGGTCACTCTAGTCACTCTATCAAGAACAACAGTATAGGTTATATTTAAAATATATATGCCTCAGATTTTTTTCGAATAGTATCTTTGCCTACTACGGGGAAATAGTACAACAGGCACAACTATTTAATGTCTTGTAATAAATTATACAATTGATTTTAATCGTTAACACTATGAACACGAATTACGCCTCGTTCTCATATAAAGTGTGGTAAGCAATTGCAACAAGTGTTCACTAGTCACGTGACCGAAACTCGTATGCGTATTGGATAGTAAACGGCGGTTATAGTTGGGAAGAGAATGAAGTTTACCCGCTCTCGTTTAAATTTTATTCTCGGATTGGCATATTTCTTATGTTGGTGTAAATTTGATCAAATAATTACTAGGCTTTACTCTTTAAGATTTTTGTAATGTATGTTTACACTTTCAACATTTTTACAAATGAAACGTATAAAAGTGTACACCACATTAATTTAATACTCCCAAAATAGTAGCGTGTAAAGTCAATTTCTTGCTGAGTAAAACAAGACAAAGAAAGAACTTTTTTACGGCACTATTCCAAATATGTCAATTTAATATATCGACCCATGTCAGGTGTTTTTCTAATCGTTTTACGACTTTAATGTAGTATCTAATATTGACTTATTTAATACTTCTCCGAGTCGAATTGTTTGCACATTAAAAATTTATCGACACACGAGACGCTTACGTGATTTTTGGTTTGACGTATTCCGTTTCACATAAATTTACACCAACGTGAAAACTTGTAGGTGAACAAACAAGCAAGAATTATTCAAGGTTATACATAGCGACCACAATTTTTGTAGGATTTTTCGCGGTTGGAAAATAGTACTCCAAAGAAAAGCTTGAGGCTACTGAGATATTAAAGCTATATTGAAAATTAGTGTCTAACCCGCGAAATAAAATTTATTTTTACAGAAGACATGTTATTAGAAATTTACTGTTCCAATTATGGTCAGGGTAATAGGAAAATTAATTGTATTAGCCTTTATTTTCTATGCAATAATCTACATCGTGGCTTTTCTAGTCAAATATGTTTTATGTGTACAACTGTTCTAATTCTTACAATGGAATAGACAGCTGAACGCTTGTATGAACGAATAAGACAAATAGAGACATAATTAATGATTATTTTTAATATATACATCTTTTGGTACGCGACATGAATGAAGTCGCCTACGTTATATATGTTTTTTAATTGGAACAATGCGGGACACAGTTTATGAATCACTTGAGAGTAATAAGAATTAACATACCCACATGAGAGCATGTCGATGCCAGTTCTTTTAAAATCAATATCATTATTACGGAAAACCTTATACTATTACGTTTGATAATGGTATAGTATTTCGATTCCATATAAATTTTAATATTACAGTAAGACACTTTTATGTTTATCTTCCAGTCTACAACCCCAAGAATTAAAAGTGAATTTAATGTTTGAAGTGGGTATATCGAGAATTCTTATTTACTTACGTTATCACTGATTTTGCTTCGTTTGAGAATATCAAGAGCAAGAGGTCAAGTTAGTTAAAGAGGCTCATGTAATAATAAGTATGACTACTCTTGTTGTTGAAACAAACTTTTAATTTATGCAAACTTTCCATTACTTGAAGTATATCGGAATCTGCCTTTATGAACTGTTATGGTGTGGTGTAGAACTAGAAGCTAATAAAATCGATCTAGTAATTTATTATTTATGTGTAGGTGTTCAATGTAGCAGTAAAATTTTAATAGATTTTAGTCATTTACACAATATTTAAATACTCGCACAAGGTCAAGGTGCGTAAACGTGTGTCAGCTTTCATGATTTGGGATAATTCCGATAATTATGGAACACTAAATTCGTTACTAATGGATCATAAAACATAATTTATTATATTTAGTCGGATATGTCAATTAAAAATTAACTAACGATATATTTGTAAATGAGTGTAGAATAACCGAATTGGGAGAAATACTATTGAAAATCTTAGTCTAGAGAAGCTGTAAGGATTGACGGTTTTCTATGTGTTTTTGAAAAATCTATTTTGATAGATTGTTCAGCATTAATATGATATTACTCGTTATAATATTTAATTTAATAGTCTTAAAGTTGTAAGTTGATGTAATTTATAAAAACAAAGTGTCAGGTAAAAAATCGAGTATCTCCAAGAAATTCTTTTGTTGGAGTATTACTAATTGTTTGGATAGCTTAAGAAAATATCGTTTGAACATTTTTAGACAGTTAACATCAGTAAGGACAAAACATAGATATTTTGATTGAAAACAGCAAACATTAGCAGGTGAACATTTGTGTCTCTTGCTGATTCTTTGTCGTTCGATCGTTTGTAGATTTTTAACGGTTATAAAATATGGTAGCTTTACGTTACCCTCAAGAAGAGAAAAACACATAAGCTGTTGTAGTACACCTTCTGAGTCAATGAAATCTCTGCAATGACGAGTTTACACATCTTCTCTGCTTACTGTCAACTTGATGAATTTTTCACTTTCAAACCACTAATGGAATAGAAAACCTGCCATATTGTTGGCAATCGTTGAGAGGTAACTATGTACATACAGGGTGTTAATTAAGTATGTGCACAAACTTTAAGGGGTTAATCTATGATTGATTTTAAGACAAAAAGTTGTTAGGTGTTAAAGTTTGAAAAAAAAATCAAAATTTTTTATCTATTTTCTAAGTAGTAAGATCTACTTAGTTGAAAATGTTTAAATGAACTTTTTGTCTTAAAATCAATTATAGACTAACCCCTTAAAGTTTGAGCACATACTTAATTAACACTTTGTATACTACAGAAAAATGCATCCTTGATTAGCTCATGTACCTATTTTGTTTATTAAAAAGTAATTTTGAATTGGACAAGAATGCTATCACATTATACAGTGTGATTCAGAACTAGCTTAAAACAAATTTTTTGTACTCTTACAAATATAATTTTGTAAAAAAAAAATGAAAAATGGCAGTTCAAAAATGATTTAAAAACACACTTCTGCACGGCACCTGAAACTGATCCACTGTAAAACCTGATGAGGCGAAACCGGACAAAAAATTCGAAGAAATTTCCAAGGAAAGATATATATTACATTTTATAACATCTATTTTATACAGCATATTTAACTTCGACACTTGAAAAACTAATGTAAATGCTCGCATCACAAAAACGTCAATACCTGCCAGAAAAGGTTGTTAAATAATTCAAAGAAAGCACATTGGGCTATTACAACATGAATAAATATTATTATTATCAAGTTAAGTAATACTTTCTGTAAATATAGTAAACTTTTCTTTGGAAATGTGTAGCAAACCATGAATAACAGTGATTGTGGAACTATTCCAGGTATTCTACGGCAGACCGCATCCTCTGGTTGCTGCGTGAATCACTACGAAGAATAGTGCGGGTGGTCAAAAAGGCGCGCGCGCGGCTCAAACTTTGCCGCCGGAGGTTTTGCGTTTGTTTCCACGGGTACACCGTGCACCAGCTCAGAAGCCGGCTACATAGCGCGTCGACCTATTCGGCTGTCATCCGCTCCAGTATACGTTTCGTTAGATAACGCAGAGTTGGTCAGGTGGAGCAGGTACCTGCGTGCCTCTGGAGGTTCTTCAGTGCGTGTGTAGAGTGAGTCATATATGCGTGCGTAGGGACTCTTCGGGTTGCTATTTTTACGCACTTTTTGTTGGTGTTTGTGTCCTTTTGTTGTACTCTTGGATTGTCTCAATGGTGTGATTAGATCATTAGTCTTTGATCGAGAGTTGGGAACTTGCTTGCAAAAGGTAATATTTGTTTACAATAGAAGAAGCAGTTGAAGAATATCATACATTAAACAAAAACAACCCCCAAGGAAGATAATCCGGTATTGCTTACAAGGAAAATCTAACTGAACTTGTACTTAAAGTTATCAGCAATTGTATATTGATTTCGTGATACAAATTAAGTTCGAATTAGAAAAACAAGTAAAACAGATTAAACAGCTTGAGATAAATAAAGTCGGAAATTTTGCTGCGTTTTCCTTATGAACTTGGTTACATTACTACAAAATTCCATCTTTAGTACATAGCAGTGTAAATGATTAGAATCGTTCCTATAATTTATCCGGTTGTTACTACAATGTTTAATAATCCAAACTTTAATAATAAATTTTACGCCAGGAAATAAGAAAACTGTTCAGGTAAACGTGTTTACAAACGCTGCTATGAGTATGGCATACATCTTTTGGTTCTTGATTATCTACAAGATCATTATATATGATAATGTTTTTACATACAACATGTTGTACCCCAAAAGATCGAGTTATTTCATAGCTTTGAGCAACCAAAGCTTTACGGAAAGGTTATCAATGAACTAGGTGACTAAAATAGTATAGTCCTCTTTACTCAAAAATCATATAAACTTGACTTATAATTAGCAAGCATTTTCAACAAATAGGCAAATGCATGCATACTTTGATATACCTTCAATTAAGTTCTCTATTCCTAGGTCAAATTAATTTAAAAGGCGCCTCATTGTGAATTCTAACTATTCTTCCTTTTTAATCTATTGGTGTTATAAGTAAACAAACGACAATAATAAACACTTATGATCATGGCTATTTTTAGACAATTCGTTATTTTTTAATTAAATTTTCTGCATCCGTTATGTACCAGAGACTACCATTTCAGTTTCTCCTTCACTCTTTACTTGTAAACGCTTATGAAGACGTCAATTTAACTCTTTTTGGATAAATGTCTAAGATTTGGAATGATTCAAGTTTAAAATTCATTAATATCAGTCGATAACAGATACATTTTGTTTGTTTGCGTATATCTCAAGTCGCTTTTACTGACTAATTTGTATAACTATAGCTTGTTTTAAATTACAGCGGAAGTATTGCGCTTCCAAATCAAATTTTAACACACAATTCCTCTTGGCTGGGTATGTAAATGCATTGTTCGTATCAAGAAACCTTAAATTTCTTTCACTTCCTCTACCAAATAAACGAATTAACAGAATTACTCCGTTTCCGGTAAAAAATCCAGCAGTGCGTGTCTTTTGTCTACAGGAATTTAAATTGGGGACATTTGTACTGAAGGAAATGTTTGAATAATCTTGAAATCATTCTCAATCAAAGGTTAAATGTAAAGTAAACAATATAATAGGTATATTAGGAAAATTACTCTGTACTTTAAACAATACGGCATTAAAACTTGTTTACAGATTCGATTAGAGGTTCAAACTTTTAGTACAATCAATTACTAACTTACTCTTAATGTAATTTGGCCGTTTTCTTTCTGATTTGTTATGTTTCTGTAATTTTGTTTGGTTTTATATGCTCGAATATAACTATTTATAAAGGATTTATTTACATTTTACTACAAATTTTTATACAGAGAAATCTACTTACAAGTGGATTACAATAACAAATAACCTAGAAAGTATTTTAATGGAAATAGCAGTAAATTCCGTTTATGGTAACTGCTGTTTCGGTAATGTGGCAAGCTTCACATATTTATGATTTTATTTATGGTCAGTGGTGGAACACGTAAATTTATTAGAGCATGTCACATTTTGAAATAGGAGCTTTCTTTGGCTAATGTGAACTAAGAAAAATATAGTGGACATTACCGTGTAAGCGTGTCTTGAATCCTATAAGAATACAGCAGTTTTGTGGCCGGCACCAAAAGAAGGACAACATCAAGATAAAAAATGAAGCGTCTTAAAAATCATCAAATTAACATTTTGTAATGCCTCACATCCCAATAATTTCCACTAAAAATGTTCTTAATCTTTAAAAATTAATAATTTGCGAAATGTATGCATCTAGGATCTCATGACTAGACTATTAGACTTGAATAGTGCCGACAAAGCATCATTTTCCCATAACGTAAGCAATTACTTGAGAAAATATACATCCAAACATAGGCAGAACAAAGTTATTTCCGTCATTATATCTACCCTAAATACATATGTTGCCCATATGTTTATTAATAGTACTCGTGCAGCAAAAGGGTGTTAGTATTCCATCGAACTCAATGAACACATAAAAATAGAACACGAAAATGCTTTTATGAACTTCATTCATTAGAACAATACAATGTTGCAAATGAGTTTAGTTTTTACTTTCCATGTTTTCAGTAGTTATATCTTCTCAAGTTGAAAAACTGTTACGATTTTGACAATTACAAATGGTTGTGCATTGTCAACATCCATTAGACACTGAAATTTTAAGTTCTACTATAAAATCGAATCGAACCTTGGATACATACAAACTTCTACCCTTTTTTTCTAACATTTTCCTGTGAGGTGTATAATTTATGTTTCAACCCTTCTTTTAGCTATTTTTAGATGATTTTAATGTACAACTATGTCAGAGTAGCGGTATGTAATTGGGGCAGTCTCCAAGTTATTTATTTGTGTGAGAAAGAACGTCTGGGAAAGTTACTTGGAAACTCTTTTCGTCATACCTACCATGTAATGACTTGACAACTTTTGTTTAAAAACTTTATTCATTACGTTGATATCAAAAGAAACTAAATCTAGTGGTGAAATATGATCTACATGATTTATCCTTTCCAGTATTTTTTGAAAAATAGAATAGAATTAGATTTTAAACCTCAACCAACTTAAAATTGATGCTTCAGTGGATATTCTGCATGGTGGAATACGTAGAACAAAATGCAAATTGCCCATGTAGCATTCCGGGAACATGCCGATAACTATTACAGGAACTTGGTACTGAAAGTAAAAATGTTTTTCATTTCAAGCACGCACGCGGAATTTTTTATGTTCCTTGGTGTTAGTCAACACGGCAGTACAATGATTATATTCCTTATAATTGTGTTATGACTGGTGCTGAAGGCTTGCACATCTGCATATTTCTTCAATTTAAGCGACAACCCGTAAACAATATATTTTTAAGTCTTGCAAAGTTTTAGAACAAGGCATTGATATTACCAGTCTTATGACTCTCGTGAATTTCTGTTTATTTTGAAAATTTCTCACAACTTTCTTGCATTTAGATTAACCTTGCGGTTGGAATGAGGTTTAAGATATATTCAGTGAATCATTGTTTGAATAGCTCTTATAAATTATATTTTATTGTTTAGTTTATGGGAAAATATTATTTAAACACTTAAACTGGGTACGGTAGAAATGCAAAACACTTGGTCCGTTCACCTCGCGTCAAATCAGAACCAGCCCGTTTTCCTATTAGGAAAGAGAAATTTTAATGATCGAATTGAGCGATGTTAATTATAATAAAAATTTAGGACGTGCCAAACCCGTTGAAGCTGACGAACAAAAGTTACATGGACTGAATTAGGTAGGGCATTGCGGATCTCTCTCAATGCCTTTGAATAAATACTATACAGGGTGATAGATGTAGTTAGTTCTACACCGCGTACTATACAGGGTGATTCACAACTGATCTAAAAAAATAAAGATTAATTAAATGAGCCCTTGCGCGAAACAGATCAGTCAAAGGTTATTAACATCTCTATGGAAGCAGATAAACAAATTTTAAACCGTTAAATTTGACATATGTTTAATACTTTTACTACTATTTTGAGAACGAGAACAGTTTTTTGAAACGTCAAAAATACGGAAGTACGCCATAGTGATGTGATTATTGTTATTTTTTACTTATCTACTTTTTAAAGAGTGGGATTTTTTGGTTAGGCAAACTTAGTTTCAAAAATAACCCTAGACTGATCCGTTTGGCGCAAGGGCTTATTTAATTAATCTTTATTTTTCTCAGAAGTGTGGCAAAAACCCAATAAAACTAAAGACAAATTATGATAATTGCATAATTACATTTTTTATCAACATTATCAAATGATCCTTTACGAATATTGTTTATTGAGTTTTATAAAAGTACAATTGTTTTTTTAATTAATAACATTCAATTATTATCAGCAGACAATAAATTTCAAATATGGAAAAAACAATATGACAAAACACAATACTGTACTCTGGGATTCCCTGTTTTATATGTCGCCACTAAATTTCAAAATATTTGTAATTTAGTGCAGTAGAAACAAAACTGTAAATTAATGGTATCTACATTAATTGGACAATATAATGCTTTTCTATTAAAATGCAATTTTGTAAAACACCTGCATTTCAGTATTTTAACATGACTGCAGGAAAACCTCATACGCAGTTTGCATAATAGAAATTCCAACTTTTTTAAATATATGTATGTGTGATAATATTCATTATTACCACAAACCACATTTTGTTTAAAGAATTTTTAAACTGATTTCAAAGAAAGCTGTATTGATAAAATACAAGTTTTCCATATTATCCTTCTGTGATATTGTAATAAATATATTACAGACACATTAACAGGATAATTAATGAGAATGATGAGAAAGAGGAAATATAAATAAAAAAAATTAAATATAAAGCTTTACAAAGCTATGTATATAAAATGTATTTTATCATCATATACGGAATGTTTCTCTGAATGTATTTACTTATACCTATTGATGGTTATTGTAAAATGTATTGTAAATTGTATATGTTAAATATTATTCATTATAAACAATTTCATTGTTATAACAACGTACTTATCTATTCGATGTATTGGCAATGCAAATAAAACTTATCTCCTTGCGATAAGTTAAGAGTATAAAACTATTTGAGGTCTTATCAATATTTATTAAGCTTATAAAGCTGGCAACTTGCGATTAAGTTGCTTTAGTTACTGTTGAGAATTATTTGAAAACTTTGATGTTGGTATTTTAACTTGACGAAATACGTGCAAAGAATAATACTTTATATTTTTATTACAAATTGGTGATATACGTGACTAATATGAAATAAACAATTTAATTTGTTATTAAACACGCCTTCTGTGTTTAATGTTTATAATTAAGAATATTTTAATCATTTCCAATACCATTACAGAACATAGTTGAATTCATTTGTTGCACAGGGTCTCAACAACAAATAATATTGTAAATAAACGCAAGCACACTAACAAAATTACAGGAACATTTAGCTGTAGAAATTAGCGGTATTATACAGACACTTATCGACAAAAAAACGTTTAAGATTATATTTAAAGCTCTTTTTACTCTGAATAGTTTTAGTATGTTCGGGGAAATTATTGAACATCATAGCACCAATGCGGCTAGGGACCTTAAACGACAAATTAACTCTGGAATAAGGGAGATGTAAATCATTTTTTGCTCTAATATTTCTACTATGTATATTAAAATTAGTAACGAATACACAGATCTCAAAAACGAATAGACTAAATCAAGTAAGAGTTTTTTGAAGATATCAACACATGAATGTGTGCTGGGAACATTAGCAAAGCAACGCAATATTCGCTTCTGGGGAACAAATCGTTACGGGATAGATCAAAATCCCCCCAGAAGTAAATCCCATATCTCAATCTGCTCTCAATCTCAATCTGTGCATAGTATAATTTAATCAAATGGTCATCACTAAGTACCCTTTGTAAACTAGAAAAAAGATAGAAGATGGAAGTCAATTTAGATGACAAAAATTCACAGTGATTCACAGATATCCAATTCAAGCACGAGTCTAGACAAAAACCCAAAAATGTACAGGAGCCCACATCCTGAACTAGGAATTCCACATTATCATCAACACAAAGCCTTTGGTCATTATTAAATATTCTTAGACATGATAATACATAGTCCGTAGGAGTACATACACAAAGTGAAATTATTTATCTTTACATGCATTATAATACATTAATGTTATTACTGTTACGATTTGTACATTCATATTTTTCGAGTGGATAACTTTCTATATCTTATTTCCTTTGTAACGAAGCGCAACTATCCGTTGGTTTCTATGTAGTCTAGACTAGACCATTAACAGGTAAAAGAGACTCCGAGCTGAGTAAGAGGATCTACGGTCATTTGTTACGGTGACTGTAAAGTCCCTTAGGGTTTCGATGTGTACACACCGGAATGCCACAGAGTTATCTGCTATTTGTTGAATACAGGGATTGAAAGGCTTAAAAGATTTAGGTGTTGTAATATTTACCCGTCTAATATAGGACAATACAGGGTGATCTACAAGCTTTATGACAAACGTTTTTTCTTATATTACATAGAAGATTTCAGCAACTTCAGTGTCAACGTTTGGAGTAGCAATTTCAACAATAATTTACTGCCAGCACATGTTTTAAATGATCGTTTAAATGCAGATCTGTATAGAACTATCCTACAAAACAACCTTTTTGATTTTGTTGATGACATAAGGCTTAATATTGTTCAAAATATGTGGTATCAGCACGATGGTGCCCATCACATAGAGGGAGACAATAACTGCTTGGTTAAATGATCATCTCCCGAATAACTAGATCAAAAAGGTCCAACGGCATGGCCTCTGCGTTCCCAAAGATCTAAATCTATTGGATTTTTATTTACTGTGAGATATGAAGCAGGCTACTTTGATTAAATTCAAAAACCTTTTATTCTTTAAAGACATACAAAATGTATAAGAAATATCAGCGGTATTATACAGACACTTATCGACAAGAAAGCGTTTAAGATTAGATATATTTAAAGCACTTCTTACTCTGAATAGTTTTACTGTTCGGGAGATATTGAACATCTTAGCTCCAATGCGGCTAGGGGTTTAAACGACAAATTAACTCTGGAATAAGGGAGATGTAAATCATTTTTTGCTCTAATATTTCTATTATTATATTAAAATTAGTAACAAATCTCGGTTTATTATGAAAAACGAATACACAGATCTCAAAAACGAATAGACTAAATCAAGTAAGAGTTTTTTGAAGATATCAACACATGAATGTGTGCTGGGAACATTAGCAATGCAGCGCAATATTCTCTTCTGGGCAACAAATACGTCACGGGATAGAGCAGAATCCCCCCTGAAGGCAATCCCATATCTCGATCTGCTCTTAATCTGTGGATAGTATAATTTATTCAAATGGTCACCACTAAGTATACTTTGTAAACTAGAAGAAAGATAACAGATGGAAGTCAATTTAGATGACAAAAATTCACAGTGAGATTTCCAATTCAAGCGCGAGTCTAGACAAAAACCCAAAAATGTCCACATCCTGTACTAGAAATTCCACATTATCAACAGAAAATCTTAAGCTATCAATTCGTTTCTGAGATGTATAATATCTCAGTATTTGTATTCTACCTGAATTAAAGTATAATGAGATATTTTGAATCCATTTAATTAAATTTAAAGACTGTATGTTCACATTATTTTGTGTTTTAGAAAACTATAAGATTTACCAGATATTATAAGTGATGTATCATCTGCATAGAGAGTAAACTGTGTATCGTTAAACGATTCAGTTACATCATTGATATACAAAATAAAGAAGACAGGGCCCAAGACAGAGCCTTGGGGCACTTCAATTTCCAAATCAACTAAATCCGAGTCGTATGTGCAAATATTGTCACTGTTCAAATGATTTATACGATTAAAATATGAAATCATATTTTTCTAAATACTTAATAAAAAAAATGTTTGGCATCAACCCTACCACCTACCAAAGTTTGTCATAGAGCCTGTGTAAGCCAAGAGGTATAAAAAGATATAAAAGAAAATAGCTTTTTTGTTGTTTGCTGCTTTTATTTTGAATTTTATTTAGGTGGATACTAAAAGTATAAGGTTTAATTATGATTATGTTGAATAAAACCTACGCGCCCCAGTTCTTCTGGTAAAAATATGCTGAATATTTTGCATGTGCATATGCAGCAGTTGCTTGAGAAAATATATTTTTTATCGTTGAATACCCTTCAACATATCTCTATTTTATTTACAAAAGAATTAAATTTGAAATACAAAGCATAAGTTCACACACATTGGTTTTTCCTTACCGATAATTTCTGACGTTTCGACAATTTCTAGAAAATATACTTGAATATAACATTTAATGATGGCAATAAACCACACAAATCGTCAACTTGGATATCGGAAAATTAGTTTTGTTGTGCAACGGTAAAGTTATCGATTTTTAGATAAAAGTTTCAAGGTGTTATTTATTTATTAGATATTTCCTCTAAAAACAAACAGAAATTATCAATTGTGTACATGTAGGTACAGCAGAGGATAAAAGTGCTAGTTCAAAGTACGGAGACGATCAAGTTCATCCATTAAAGTTCCTATTGGTTTTCCTTATGGCGTTTCAACAAAAAAATAAAAAGCAAACATGCTTTTTCACAGTTAAATGGGAACATAAGTACTTATATTCGATATTTTATTGAGCCGTAATTTAATTGACTATAAATGTATATCAAATTAGTTCCGGAAACGTTGAAGATTATAATTACGTTCAACGTGTGCATAAACTTTGAAATCGCTAGTTCTTACTGCTGCTATAACGAAGTACACACCGTCGGGGTTCGAGATATGGTTTCTTGGTCAGTCTGTACCCACCCAGTGGTTCCAAGCGGTCTTTGACCGCAAGACCGCGATGAATGAGCGCTGGAGGGTAGAGTCCATGGTCGTACCGTACCAATTTTGCAAAATTGTTAAATTGGTAGCCAGTGGAGTCGACCAATAGCTACTTTTTTCTATTTCACCCACAGATAAGGTTTTTTTTAATGACTGAATAACGTACTAAAGTCATTAACTGGTATATTAAACTTAGATAAAAGGAAATGTGGTCATAGTGATAAGTCAATATCGATTAGTCATGTTGAAGGTATTTATGAGTCTTCCAACGTCGCATGAAGAAGTGTACACATGTAGAATATTATAAAGTAATTAGTTTTAACAAAAAATGTATTTAATGTTAACAAACAAATATTTGTTCATTAGCTATAACGAAAGGGAAATATTATGTCAGGTATATGTTCCCTAATTAAATTAGGAAAAAGTGAGCACTTTATTAAATTGCGTGGCATAATATCGCCGTTGGAATGTGTATTTCCACTTCATATTAATTTGCTTTGAACTGATTGTTCATGTTGTACAATGTTTACTTTGAGCAACTAAAACATTCTAACAATAACAATTCTTGTTTACTGTACAACGTTTTTATGTTTTAAAATACTCGATAAAGTTATTTAAAATTCTATACAGGGTCATTTAAACCAAAAAAATCTGGGAATAGATTCTTCATGAAAAATGGAGAAAAGTATTGAAGGAATGCGTTCTATCCTCGTTCTCAGTATTAACGTTTTTGCGATAGTGTTTACATTAGTTTTTCAAATGTCATAAATGATTTACGTGTATAGCAATTCGGAGTTGATGGATATCATTTTAATTTATGGTGAAGTAAGACAAAATGTTTAGCAGTTTTTTGTCTGAAGGCAAAATGATTTACTGGTAGACATGTTCCAAATGCAGCTCGGTGTTGCAGTGCGGGCGTGACACAGTAAATTTGTAACGTAACGTGATTTGTAAATGATTGCTGTAACAAAACTCTCAGTGTTAGTCACAGATGAAGCCATTTTGACACGAAATGGGATGTATAACATTCATATTGCTCATGTTTTGAAAATGTGTACGCGACTCAACGGAATCATGAACAACTATAGCCACCACGATCTCCTGACTTGAATCCTTTCGACTTCTTTTTGTGGAGATACTTAAAAATTGAAGTGTATAGCATCTAAGAACTTACGAGTTGAAAAGAGCCAAGAATCAAAAACATTTATGTTAATATGTTGAAATTGGGTAAGACGAGCCCAAATAATGGACAAAATTTATATTTTATTAATTAATAATAACAATAGCGGCAAAAGCAGTTGAATTTGCTGATATAAAATATATTTTATTTCTTTCCTTGGGAAATTCTTTCAATATTTTGTCCGTTCATTTTTTATTAACCTTGGCTTCCGCAAGGTCACGTTTTACATTGAACCAATTTCCAATGTCGTGTAGATTTTGATTTTTTTTCAAAATTGTATTCGTAAGAGTCTTATTAAACTTTTACATTAAATTATTTTCTTTGGATAAGTTCTGAATCCCTGTATATTTTCAATCTTAATGCAAGTAATTGATGCAAAATATGAGAAACTAACAGAATCAAAGCCTCTCCGTAGATTCAAGGTAAAGTAACCCTTCCAGCCAAGATCCTTGTTTGTACAATTTGCATGGACCCATTGTACTTGATTTCATGAAGCGAATTTCGACAACCCATCTATTGTTTCAGTTCATCTAGTAAACTAAGGATGACGTAACTCGCCAAGTTATAGTGTGCTGTTACCGTAACAGCATAAAATGCCAGGCATCACGTTTCATGCACAATGGTCTGTATGCAGGGATAGTTACAGAGACTAGATGGATTTGCAAAATGTATATAGGTAGTCTTGTCTCATGTTATATTAATAACAGTACGCTGCCCGTATATGTTTATGTGGGCATGTCGTAAAAAGTAAGTGAAATTTCCCCAACTATTAGAATTTTAAAAGATATTGCGAAACAGCAGATGAAACATCCTTGAAGTTGTGTTTTGTTTTAAATATTTTCAATTGGAATCATTAAATTATAAACATACTTATTAAAAATGATAGTCAATTTATTGATTACGCTTTCAATCCATTTAATATTCTCTCAGTTACATTTTAATAACTATTATTATATGTTGAGCAGAACATCTTCCATCGCGTCTTCTTTATCTTGCCTTCGGTAACAGGCTGGCTTTTATTTAAAAACTATTAAATAAAAGCTTGGATCCCCTTGACATTTTAGTATCTGTTGAATAGTTTCCTTGACTGTCAATTGTAAAGAGACATACCTATTCGGATTGTATAGTGTCAATGTTTTACAATGCTTTCACTGAGCTTTCGAAATGATGCAGTTTTACCACATTGCATATTTGCAAAGTTCTTCATACTAAATTATCAGGAAATTGAAAGGAAATTTTTACTCTTCCTCTACATTACCACATCCTTCCTGCAAACATCATTTTTGTGGTCACGGAAAATCAACGAAGCAGGTGTATTTCTGGGTTGAATATTTCCGATAATGTAATAGTTTATCGTTCACCAAACACAGATTTTCTTCCTTAGGCAATTATTATTTATTTAATAGAGTTACACGAGTGTCCATTTAACAATACACGTGACTTCCTATCGGTTTTTTTACAGAGGAATGTAGCACAGGATAAATTATGCTTATAAAAACTCTCTAACCTAGGAAAATATGTCGAGATATCGGATTTAATTGTTAAATTATGTCTGATATGAGTTTTATCAAGAAATGAAATGCATATTCCGTTACTTATTTGCATACTCTAGCGTTTTCTAATGAATAGCAATAAATAACTTCAAAAACTAAAATAATTGTGAAGTAGTTTGTTCTACTGAAAATAATACAGTAGTTTGAAAGAGTGTAGATGTAAAATATAAATAATAATCCTTTTTTACTGATCGACATTAAAGACAAAATGTCACATTTACTGTCTAGGCATTAAAATTATTTTTACTGCCTCTAAATTAAAAATTGAAATTTGTCCTTTGAAAGTAATTTTATTTATTGTAAATATAGGAGCGATATATTAAAACTAGATTATCATAATAATAAAAAATTAATTATTTTATAGTTCTTTAACATATTATTAGTAAAAAAAGTATAATGATATCTTGCTTACTTTTCTTATGGATTCAATATCATAACAACCTCAACACTGTCTGGTACAACCAGACTGAGAATTTCTCTTCTGTTTATTTCCGTGCAAAATACTTTTTAGCGCAGAGCTAAAAAGCTACGTAATTAAACAAATTTAACCGGTTAATTGACCACTTTGCAAAGAAATGTTCGACTTTTCCTCGCCTATTAGATATAACTTTTTTTCAAGAGTAGACATAAATTGCGCAGCGTACAGCTGTACAATATTTTTTTATTTATTTACATTATTAATCATCGTTTATCGCTGTTGGACATGACGTCTTCAGTGGGTGGAAATGGTGACTAAGCACAGTATATCACATTGATCTTTTAAGCAACTAAATACGTCTTATTTTAATTAGCAACTATTGAATGGGTAAATATTTAGTTCAGAGTCCTTCCATAGCACTTTTTAGGTTGTTACAGATGTAAAAGGACGAAACAGTGGATTTACCTTTTTGGCTACAGCCTACTATTCACTTTTTTATAATTACATCGGCGAGATCTCTCAAAACAATACGGTGGTGACAAAATCTGTTGTTTGTTTTCAAAATTTGTATAGAATTAATTAATGCAAATTAGGATGTGTTAAATCAGAATAATAAAGTTGTTAAAGTTTTTTTAATGAGACACATTGTAATATTAGGAAGGTCATGGTGAGCTCACTCAATGAGTCATTCGCACGAAGTATTTATTACTGGGAAATGATCGAAAAAACTGAAAGATGACTTGATAAGTCATAAAGGAAGTAAGGCTACACATTAAATTAATTGTTTAAGAGTAAATAATTACGGCAGGCACTTAGAATTGCATTGTATATTATTTTTAATTTGCCTTTTCAAGGTGGTACTGGTGTTTCCTTAGATGCCCTGGGGTTCTTTAAGCTATAATTTCATCTCAGTAAAGAACTGTAAACTCTGGGCATATTGTATCTACACGATGCATTGCATATTGAATTGTCGAAGGTTCTTAATATTTTTAAATAAAATGGTAGAAAATCCCTGTTCTTCTTAATTCAGAGTCTAGACGGAATACAAGAGTTAAACTAATTGAAATTTGTTAACAACTCACACTTACTTAAAAACGAAAGATTGGTAGGTACCTACACACTAAGCACAGTTAACAAGACTCCGGTGTTTCTTCCCAAGAAGAGAGCAAGAGAAGTCTTTGGAATCATCGATAAGTCCAGAAACGACAACGTTCAAACCACAGTTTAACCAAGGCATAGTATATTGATATTGATAAATTCGGAGTGTATACAGACATGAGGAAAGGCATTTGATTGTCTCCACCATGAGATTCTTCTTGAAAAACTGGATCGCATAGATGTTTTTGGTAAATTACAACTCTTTCAGTATTATCTTCACGACATACTACAATTTGTTCAGTGCCAAGAATTTGAGTCGATACAGCTTAGTGCATTATCTGGGGTTCCTCAAGGTTCAATTTTGGGTACTTTGTTATTTAACATTTATGTTAAAGATATAACTTCTTGTCTTGATATTAAGTAGTTGTTATATGTGGACGATATGAAAATCTACTGGTCAGTATTTACCATTGCCTATTGTGAATTATTACAGGATAACCTACAACAAATTAAAACGTGCAATAATTTGTCCTTTTATTGTAAGCAAAGTACATTAGTCTTTCCCTATAACATTACTGACACTTGTTTTTTTAGACCCAAGATGGTTAGAGATCTAGGAGTTACTTTTGATTCTGGACTAGCATTTAATCACGTAGCACGTTTATTTGAAGGCTCATGCATTTTGTCCATCTATATAGGTCATCCACATCGTCCTACTACTAGCAGAATGCAGAGTCGACAGTCTAGACTCGTAGACTCTGTATCTCATTGACTTTATTATATAAAATTGTAAATTAATTGTTTGATTGTCCTGAAATCCTGAGCAGACTGAAATTCAATGTGCCTCGCATGAATTCACGACATCTTGAAACAAATATTTTACAAGCATTATCATCTGCACTATATCAAATGTGGAAGATTTATATGTCCTTGCAAGGCTCGATTGACCTGTTTGATACCTCCGTTTTTAAAAACAAGACTATAGTAGTCTTAGAACATGCTCGTTGCTGTGTTTCCTTTAGCATAATTTGAGATTTGTTATTTGCTTTTTATTGGTTTTCTGCTGGTGGTGTATTATTTGTATATTTTTTTATATATAAATAATTGTTTTTTAACATTATGTAACCCTGTAATTGATTTTTGTTGTTGAGCAGTTGTATATGTATTTAATAAATATATAAATTAATATTTATTCATGGCAATTACTTAAAGGTACCACTTCTTCAGTTGCATCTGATAAATTAATATCAAACGAAATCTCCACATTTGAAACCAGTTACGAAGAATTAATTAAAACAATAAGACACGTTGAAAGCCTGGATTTATTAATATTAATGTTAGTGCACTATCATCAGAGATCAACATTAAGAAACTGACTTAAAGAGAGCCGTGTTTATGATTAGTTAAATGAGTGTTTCGTGAGTTTCGAATTATCTGCAAGATTGATCCCACGTTTTTGTATTGAGTAACGGTCTACTTTTGAAAGTACTCAGTCCGCTTCTTTTTTCAAAACGGTACCAGGTGTTTTAAAACAGTACAAAATTGTTGCTTCATATATTTCACTTACATATGGACAATTCCAGATGGTTTATTGATACCTTATCTGTTTAAGTTTTAATGCAATGAAGGAATGACACGTACCACCGTTTCAATCTACTTCCTTCTATGACAGTTGGTTTGATACCACATAGAATCTTCGCCTTGTATAGTTTGTATGTAAATATTCATAACTGTAAATTCCTACTAGTAATTAAGATACTTAACAAGTCGTTAGGCGTGGATATTTATTAAAATTGAAATGAGATAAGATGTACTGGATTAAATATTTCAATTACCTCTTTAACAGCAGGAAGTTTATTAAGTTATTGTTAGAATTAAAACTAAAACTCATATATTTTCTTTTGTTTCAGGTAACAACATCCCTTCAGTTCGAATGATAAATCCTTCAATGGTGAAACTGCATTTGTAAGACAAGTAAATTGTATTTTTTTTTCTAAAAATAAATTTGTCCATGTAATATCAAAGTGTATGCACAACTACATGCTTCAGAGAGTGTATATAATGAGTAATTAGCGTTTTCTTAACACAAAGATATTTGTCTGTACACATATTGTTACAAAGAACTGACATATTTACAATAATTAGAACAAAGGACTTGTTATTTGTTGAGTGACTTTGTGACAAGGAATTTCGACAGCTGCATATCTTTGGATTACATAATTTTATAATCTGATGGTTATACAGGCGTTGCTCAACATATGTATGATACGAAGTATGCCTGGTATTTCAAGCATTAGGCTATCGAAATCAGAGTTGATTACAAATTTTATAACAGTAGAAGTTAGTAGAACTGTTGTTTCAAATTTATAACTGGCGCCGTCACCATAATTTGAAAAATAGTAGGTATATTGTTATACTAGAATTAAGTGTTACTTTTGTTGCGAAGAAATTTTGTACCTATTTGCGAAGCGAAGCGTAGCGTAGCCAAGCGGATGCAAAATCGTGAGACAAATAAGACACTTTTAATCCCAATAAAACATGCAATTTTTTCTCCAACTGAAATCCCCAATTAATTATTAATTTGTGCTTACTTTAAAATTATTCAAACCAAATTTGGATAATAAGCAAAGTAGGTAAGTAGGATATATAGATGCAGTCATGCATACTTTGTCAAACATTAGTCGCTATATTGCTGATAGAGTTCATTTGTAATTGTTTGTGGATCAGTTTACTAAAGAGCTCGTAAAAATGGAATCTCAAGAAGATTTAGGTGTATCTGAAGAGATAATGGAGTGTGCCAATGAAGTTTTTTTGAATTTTCTCCCAAAGAAATCCCGAGAAATTTATGAATGTGTCTACCAATGTTTTATGGATTGTTGCAATGAAAAAACATTAAGTTGTCTTCAGAAAATGAATAATTGATGATGTCACAATATTCAATGTTGCGGTCAACGCTGAATATAAAGAAGGGGATTGATATCAATCAGCAAATAAGTTATGTGCTTTTCTCAAGAGACAAAATCAGGGGTAAGTACTGAAAAAAATAACGAGTATTTACAAAGGAGCAAGTTGATTGCTTTTCAAATAGCTTACCAGATAATTTATATAGGAAGACGAAGATAAATGTTAAAAAGAAAATGTTTAAAAAGCTTCTTTATAGCTCGTCCTAATATTGGCGGTTGGAGGTGCATGTCATTTTGATGAATTAGTCAATTTAACAATTGATAATGTTGAGGATGTGAAATTCGCCTTAAATAATTGTCTCTCAACACAGTAAAAACACATGGTCTCTTGGTTTTGATATATGGAATTCTTATAATTAAGTTTTTATCGTCGATTATTTCTCAGATATGTTAGTGAAAAGTGTTATCGAATGGTGGTCGGCATTCAGAAAATCAGTGCCGGCTCACAAGAAGTGGCAACATTTTTGAAACTGGACAACTGAAAATAGTACAGTGGACACGCATTACGAAGAACGTCTGTTACTCTTTTAGTTGACGGCGGTGGTAACCTACATTGCTATATTGAAGACTTACTTTTGAACAAAGAAAATATTGTGAAAAGAATACCGAAAGTTGATAGTGGTAGAGATTAACTAAGCAGCGTTGCCATTTATGATTTCACAGCATCTGAAAATAATATAGCTATTAATGAAAACGTGTTACATTGTTTTGAGAATTGGTTCAGGAATGAGGGCAGTGGCAGTTTCAGTGGTTTATTTAATTTTAATACTTGTTTAAACTGTGCATTTACTGCGGATAAACAAAAATTATTGTTGAATAGACTTTTATAAATTAAAATTTTATTAACATACTTTTAATCTAAGGATTATAAACTGTCACTGTTTTGTGATGGTTGGAGAAAAATTAATATCGATATCGAGTTTTAAGTAACATCTGACTCGCAGTGTGACTAAATAAGTAAACAAATATAAATTGTAATTTACTTGGAATTAGCTTTTTATTTCATTATTATTAATGAAGAGGAACCAAAAAACTTAAAGCTTTTATATTTTTAATGGTTACGTGATTTGCTATCCCACTACGACAATTTGTTAGTTATTAGATACGTAGTAGATTTCATAGAATCAACTATTCCAGCAGTCGTTAGACGTAAACAGCTTTCTGACGAACGATTTCGATGTGATTGAAAAAACTGGTCTGTTATTAGGGATAATAAAATTGATTTGCATATAGATATCTAAGAATTTTATATTGAAGACTTCAGTTGTGTGCTATAATGATATAATCAAGGAGAATTAGTAGAACAGAACAGAAATAATTATACGTAGATACATATAAGGTGTAAAAAAGCTTTCAACATACAAAAAACAAAGTTACAGGAGATGTTCAAAGTGCCCCCCGTCCATTTCCAAGCAGGCACGACATCGTCGTCTCAACGATATTCGAACTCTTTCGAAAACACCCTCCTTGGTTTGGATTTCTTGACACTTTCGATTAATCCGTAGCTGCAGCTCTTCCAGGTTATTTACAGGAGTACCATACACTAATGTCTTCAAATATCTGCAAACAAATAAATCTAGAGGGTTCAGATCAGGCGATCTTGGAAGCCATAAAACAGGTCCGGCCCTTCCTACCCATCTATGTGGAAAAATTTGGTGTAAATGCTCTCTAACGGCCATGGAAAAATGAGCTGGAGCACCATCATGTTGGAACCACATTTGTTGCCCCTGATTCATAGGAATGTCTTCCAAAAACTCATACAGTGTGTTCTGCAGAAAGTGGAGGTAAGCAGCGCCTCTTAATCGGTTTGGTAAAACAACAGGACATAGAAACCTGTCACCTACAATACCCATTCAAATGTTTAATGAAAAACGTGCCTGATGTCCAGATTCTATTAGAGCATGAGGATTTTCGTCGGCCCAAATATGCGTATCGTAAAAATTACACTCCATTTCTTGTGAACCCAGTCATCAATAAAAAAAATGTTTGCAAGAAAACGAGGGTTTTCAGCATCATGACGTAGAAACCAGCGGTAAAAAACCAAACGTGCTTGATAATCATTCATTGGATTTAAGGCCTGTACTCGTTTCACATGGTATGGATAAAGCAGTTGCTCGTGAAGGATTCTCCAAAGAGGACCACTAATTCCTACCTCGGCTGATATTCTCCGCACACTCGTACCTGGATTCTGCTCTACCAGTGCTAGAATTTCTTCTTCTGCTCTAGGAGTGGATACCGATCTTGGTCTTCCGGATAAATTGCACTGTTTGCTCAAGGAACTGGTATCGCAATGAATGAATTCTTCCAAACATGCGTTGTGAAGAAATCTGGCGATTTGGATAAGCGTCAGCATAAAGACGTCGCGCTTCGGTGGCGTTCCCATTAGCACGACCATACATAAAACGAATATTGTTAATTCTGCGTTAGAGTAACCAGCCATAGCGATAGAAAACTTTTGCACTGATAACAACTGTCAAATACGTACTGTTTATTTCACTAAACATCAACCAACTGTTATAAGAAATACACAACGTTTTTGCAAAATAAAAAAGGGCTAAAAAACATAAAACATTCCATATTTCCGCAACCGTTACTTTGCGGACCCATGTTTATTGAGACTTTTATGCTTATTTTGGTTCATACTATTACCTTTTTAAATATTTTACACTCTTTTTTTAACACCCTGTATAAATGGTTAACACGTTCCTCGTTCCTGTAAGTTTTAATTCCCAAAAAGTTGCTTCATACTTGTGTGAACAACGAATTTATTTCAACTGTATATTTCGGGATTGTGTAACTTTGAGATTTGATAAGATGTGTAAATATTACAACGTTCCAACTGGTATGAAAAACCAGTCTCGCGACTGCATGCTTTAGCTTTTTTGATATTAGGTCATAAACCTCTCGGAGCTTTAGTTTCACCGCAGTTTTGAATTGAAATTTTTACAGTTTACGTATTCGGCCTCTATCAGCATTATCCATAAATAAAACCTAATCCAGTAACTAAGGCGGGTTATTAAATGATTGGTTGGTTCCTGACCACGAAACAAATCCTATTTCCCGAGATCCGATATACGGTAGGGCCCATCCGATTCAATCAATAATGAAATTTGGTGCATTAGTGCTATTGCCTTAATTGCAGTTGCGTGTTCTATGTATGCTATGATGTTGACTGTATCGATGATTCACAAGATTTCCTATAAAATTAATCTCTTTTAATTTATTCTTATAATTTCAAATTCCAACTAAATAATTTCTAAAAAAATGATATCTTTATAAATAATTATAATTATTATGATCAAATTACAGAAAAGTATATATTTATGACCACCCAATGGTGATTGAAGTATCGGTAATCATACAATTTCTTGCAAAATTAACCTCTTATCTTATCCTTATATAATTTTTTTTTCTTATTTTTGATCGTAGAATTCACAGTTAATTTTTGGCAGGCTAATTTTGGGAGACCCTGTATATGTTTAATCAAATATTATTTGTAAGTACTAGATTTTAAAATTTCGTACTTCTTAACGTCAATTCTTCTAACCTAATACGTTTCACTATTTCATTGTGAAATACTTAACCCTATTGCATAGAATCACCTTTAAAAGTATAACACCGTTTTGTTTGGACAACATGTCACTCGTATGGAGATACATATGCATAATGGATTTTATGTTTTATTCCAGAAATCGAAGTTACGAAACTTTCTTGCTTCAGATCCGGGTTTGAAATTGCCAAAGATTTATATTTGCATAAAAAAAATAACCCATTCTATTTGATATAATGAGTTTATTATTTGTTAAAATAAACTATTGTAGATACAACAATTAAACAATATTATATTTCAATTTTTTGCGCTTGTCTGTCCTTCCACATAGTTGAATTCCCGTGAGAAGCAAAAATATAACACTGCAGTTTCTTCTATCCACTTCCCATGAAATTCCAGAAGTTTTATAACCCTTCAAGTATAGAAAATTGCACACCGCAACACGAAAAAAAACATCGTGAGAACTTTAATTTGTTTTCCATGTATACAATTATAGAAGAATTTGCATCTGGTTACCTGATTTTTCACGCGGATGATTCGTGAATTCTTCGCCCAATTTCACAAGACCTCCATGAAGATTGAGATTCGACATTTAATAGCAGCTCATGAATTTAATACCGCCCCAATGGTAACGGAATATTCAGAGAATAACAATTATATAAAATGTATTAGTGATCTTCTGCATATTTATTGTTCATTTCACGATTATTAAAGAGAAATCTGGAAGCAATTGGAGTTTCATATGCTTGCAATTTGAGCGTATTGTACAACTGTATCCCTAACAGGTGTCAGTGTAATTAAAACCATAATTTCTTGAGCAGGATTATTTATGAAGTTAAATGCTTGTATTGCTTTCCACAACTACAGTTACAACGGTATGGAGTTGAAACCTTAACAGAACGAAATATTTCAGAAACACGTAAAAGGAACTAAGATGCATATTTTACATAACCATATCTGTTATATTTTGTTGTAATATCGTAATTTTTAGTTGATGACAATCAATAGTAGTAAATATTTATCACTTCAAAATGCAAGTGAGACTTATTATCAGTCTAAAATTAGCACAAGTAGTAATACATAATCCAATTCATTCCGACAAGAGCAATCCATCTCAAAATAATCATGATAATGCTATAAGAGATTTATTGAAGCTGCATATCCTTCACTAATTGAATACTTAATCTCTTCAAATATTTGGCAATGAACCATGAGACGGTTCAAGTTAAAAATAAAAATTGTTGCTCATCCATTCAGCCATCTCAGCAAATGCTGTTATTTATTTTACCTACAAATGCCGTATAATTATATGATTTGACATTGTTGACTTACATTATCCCACACGTGCTTTTTAAAGTTTTTTAACTCAGTGCGATAATGACATTCCTGTTTTCAGCAGAAGTTTCGATATATATCCTCCCACCATGTTCTTTTGTACTTAAAATATCTGTTTCACAATGGACTACATTAGTGGTGACGTCAGAAATTAGGCAGAGTTACAAGAATCATAAGAAAATTAGCGCGAAAACTTACCTGTAAAAACTGACTTTAAGAGAAGGTTACTTAAGAGTCAAAATGGAATCGACAAAATAACATCTACTATTTCCTTTCCTTATCCAATTACCGCACTTTAAGAAATATCATCTGGTAGATTATGTAAACAACAGTTCTACTAATTTGAATGTGAATAGACTGTTAACTTTATGTGCACTAAACACAACATTGATGATTGCAACTATATATTTAATACGTTAAAGCACATCAAAGCACAGATAAACCCACTTATACAAAATTCAACACTAAAGAACACACAAAATCAACAATCTCAATATACAAATTTGCAAGTTAAAGTTTTCTGACAGATGGCAGATAAGCCATGTGAAATTAGTTGCTCAATTGAGCATAATTCTGTTTTGCTATTGGTTGGAGAAACAACATATTTTAAAAATTTAAAACATTTAAAGAGGAAAATATTATACAATAGTTGATCCAAAACTAGCATATAATATTCTTCTATCGAATTCAAGTGAAGAAATTTCTTAAATATTTCTATTAAATAAATCAAATTCCAATGTTTCATTTTCGGTCAGATAATTTGACCCTAAATATAGGTTCCATTAGGGTCATAATAATACTTCATCGAAATTAAATTTCTATGACACAAACTCGGATTACATATTACTGTGAAGTTGTCACACTAATACGGTCCATCGGTTAAAGGGAGGTTGAAAATTGCCGAAAACAATGCCCAGTATATGAATTTGCATTAGGCAGTTTAAGAAATCGTACAATCAGTTTTGCAAATCATCGAGACGAGAAATGTAGTTCAAAGAAAACTTCAATAATTTTCTCTTTGAAAATGTTTTCATGTTATTAGATGGTTTTCCTCTTCCTTCTAACCTTGACCTATCCGTGATTTATAAGGCGAAAGAAGAAACCCATTGTTTTCTCCAGTTATCGAGGTTAGTGCTGCATTTAAATTTACGGCGGTTTTGCTACTTTACTACGGAAAACCAGTTTAAAGTGTTATAACTTGCAATAAGTAGATCATGTACATTTCGTATCATCAAGCCCTCATCGCCATCCACACGCATTTGCAACAGGCGATTTCGAAAAGAAACAATTCCCCGCATGTGGACAACTCGCAACGTGAGGTTCTTGTGAACCTGCTACTCGCATGAGTTCGTTGCCCTACTCTTATGTGGCCAAGTCAGACATAATGGACATTAAAATAATTCATGTTAATTAACTTTTGTGGCTTCATTACGCCATGGATGAAATTCATGAGAGGAATAAGAAAACCTCATTCCGCTTTGGCTATGTAATTCGCTTGGAACGAGTCTAGGTCTTGTAATAATATTTGGATGCAATCATTATGCAGAGAAAATAACCACGTTTCGAATTGAAACGAGTAGAAGAAAAAGAAAGGCTTCTGCTCACGGAATGAACCTCACTGGACGGAGAGAGGTGATTTTTGTACGCTTTTTTTTAACGGATATTTAAGGCACTCCAATAATTTCTAACTTTGACATTTCGTACGCGTACTATTCTTTTGTGTAAAAACAAATAGGTACACAAAAATCAAGGCGTGCTGTGCCCTTGAGTTAAACTCTGAAAGCAAAATAGATTCCGTTGTTATGTTGTGTAACTATGGTCTGCCTCTTACTGTTTTCAACACAGGGTGGTATTTGTAGGCTATAATATCAACAGTTAATATTAATAATAATTTATTGGCGTCAATGTACAAAAGTACTCACACAGGTCAATATTTACAGAGTGTACCTATATAGAACAAACAGAAACATTCATAAACATATGACAGAGTATACAGAATCAACTAATATGTATATGAATTCACTAACATATGTCATACATTATAAACAATTTGGAAACATATGAACATTTATGTCATAATCCAAACACTCCTGGTATTGATAGAATGCCCTTCCCATTAGAAAGTTTTTCAGCTTCTTCCGAAAGATTTGTATGTTTTGCTCATTTCTAACATGTAGTGGTATTTTATTAAACATATGTGTTGATAAACAGTTTGGTCCATTTTAACATTTACTTAACCTATAATACGGTGTGATGATATTGATTTTATATCTTGTATTACGGTCATGACGACTCATGTATGTAGATTAATTGCTTATGTTTGATTTAATGTGTGTTAAACACTCTAGAATATATACTAAACCCAATGTTAATATATACCATGTTCTATAAATGCATTTCTGCAGGCTTCAGTATATGCCAGTTGTGTAAAACACTGTCTGATAATTTTCTAAAGATTAAACTATTTCCACATATTTTTTACAAATAATCGTTATGTGTACTCCTTAAAGTTTCACTGTAGATAATGTATCAGCAAGAGCTTCAAAATTACGGGATGTGAACATCATATGTTTTGTTTTATCTTTGATACAAATTAAGTTGTTTGCACTGTCATTGCTCTGTTTTTGATAAGGATTCGCATGTCAACAATAGTATATTATATAAATTGTCTGACCTAATTGAAATTGCGGTATCGTCCGCATATAGAATACACGTTAGGAGATTTCCAGATGAAGGCAAGTCATTTATGTAGATTAAAACTTGAGGCACACCTATATCTGAAGCTCTACGATTAGACATTGAGTTATTGATTCTAACAAATTTATTTCGATTACATAAATAGAATAGTATCTTTATAATATGTGCACTAATTTTATATTCATGCATTTTATCACTAAGTATGTCATGTGAAACACAGTTAAAGGCTTTGCTTAGATCCAAAAATGTACTGTTATATTCAAAATTTTCGTATGCGTCAAGAACATTGTTTACAAAAGTCAATATGGCACTATGATTATGATTCTTTCTAAACCCATGCTGGCATTCAGTAAAAAGATTTTTTGAATAGTCTAGTCTAGTCTACTAGTCTATTATAAAAACATTTTTCTAAAGTTTTAGAAAAAAAACTGGCAGTTTGAATATGCAATCTCAATTATTGTAAATCATCTCATTTACTATTTTTATACACAAAGTAATTTCGAGTATCTTAATTATTTTTTAACGAATTGGGAAATGAAATTAATTATAGCAGCTGTCGATTTTAACAAATTGAGTAAAAGTAATATAACGTTTAGATTTCAATTATCGATAAATCTGATATATTCCATCAGTTTCTGGTTTACATTTTTAATTATACGTTTAGATTGTCATTTAAGATAATATCGAGCCTTTAATCACTTGTTTTTGAAATTAATTTCGTAATATTACTCTACTATAAGTACCTAAGGGTATCGTTTACATACAAATGTATTGCTATAAGAGTATAATGTCAGTAATTAATTAATTTTTTGAATTGGAACGATGTTTGAGAGAAAAAAGAAAGAATACACTACAAATTCTACCATTTTTATTGTTTAACATTCACCAACCTTGATGAAAGTTTTAATGACTTAATTGAATGTATAATTAAAGTTTCATATATGTAACTGGTTTTTATTTTTCTTTCCCTATCACTTTCGGCTACACCCAAATCTACTCCAGCGCATTTTTAAAAAGCATAGAAGCAATATTTCCGTTGGTGTGGCATCAAACGATTATATGAGAAAGTCCCTGTGATGGATTTCGTGTTATGAACGAGGTGTCACTTTCATTTTTACCCGCAAAATACGTTAAGGGTAATCATGAACGGTTCGATTGATATTTTTTATGCTCATTAAGCATCAATGTTAGGTTATTGACGAAAAAACTCGAACATCTTTACGCCACACTGATTACGTTCAAAATGCCGACGTTCATCAAATACTACTTTACACTTTTCAATAGTATTCAAGAGATGAGTACAAATTTAAGTTTAAAATTTGGTACAGTATCATCTATACATTGTCTGTGTATTAACGCATCTATTTGACATTTTGTAGGACCTAAAAACAGCAGGAAGCTGAAAAATATCAACAATTAGTATTAATTACCATTTGCGGTGTTTATATATACGAAGGTGTGCCAGTTTGTAATCCTGTCTGCTCTCTCTTGGCCAATATTTCAAGGAAGTACTAGATGCCTTAATCTTGCATCAAGTAATATAAATATGGATTATCTCGCAACAAATAATCAAAAATACAGGGTGATTTGGGAGAAATGTATTCCAGACTGTATTCAACAATGCACGTGAAACTGGAATGTTTCCCAGTGTGAGAATTACATCTGAGAGGCAAGCTGGTCCTGGTCTAGCAGCAATTAATCAAATTACGGCACGGGAAGTTATTTACAAATATGGTTTAAAACCATATTCAGCGCTTCCAGAATCTTCACGATGGGATGATAATGATTTGCGGTTGCATTTTTGTAATTGAATAAACGCAAACCATACACTTTAGAAATACATTTTGTTCACTGATGAGGCTCAATTCACTCGTTATGGAGTAAATAACTGTCACAATGAACATCGTTAGTCAGATGAAAATCCGCAAACCACAGTGGAAAGTAACTTTCAGCATCGGTTCAGCATTAACGTATGGTGTGGTATGATGAGTAATCAATTACTTGTCCCAGTTGTGCTAGATAGTCGTCTTACTGGAGCTAGATAGGTAGAATTTAAAGAAAATAATTTGACAGATCTACTGGACGATGTTCCATTGGTCAGTGGTCGCGCGGTTTAAGGCATCAGTACTTGAATCGAGGTGACTGGATCGCTGTGGGTTCGAGCCCCGCAGCCGGTAGACCGTATATAAGCTATATTCGTGGAGAGATTGGCACCCTCTCTGCGGGTATGGTAGGGTGGAAGAATGTTGGCTTGGGTCAATGTGAGAGATTGATACCGTTTGACATTTGACTACCCCCCTAATTAATGAGGTTTTCCAGGTTTCCCTCATTCCTGCACTGAATGGTGGTTAGGGCCTACCAACGTAAGTCGTTCCTGGGCGCAAATGCGGCCTGCTTAATAATAATATGCCGCCCCCTCGCCCGCACAAGTCTTCGACTTCTGGGCTAATCCTTGTGATTAGAATGAGGGATAGAGATATTATTATTATTATTATATTAGGCAAAACATGTACTTTCAGCGTGATGGTGCCCTTGCCCATTTTGGTCGTGTTGTGATCAATCAGCTTAACAATAGCTTTCCACAACGCTGGATTGGCCGAGGTGGTTTCCAAAATTGCCCGCCAAGGTCACCAGATTTGAATCCCCTTGATTACTGCCTTTGGGGATGGTTAAATCATCAGTTTATTACATATTTAATCAATGTTATAATTTATAATACTCACAGAATAACCACTTTTCTCTACTGTTGATTGACCATATGTTTATTAGGCTTTTCTGTTCACTAACGACTCCTTCCTGTATAGTATGTTTTGTTTAAAAAATAAGCAACATACAGTTTGTTTGTTTTTGGATGTTCTAAATACTATAACTTTTAAAACTTTATTTTAAAAACCGTATAAAAATAAAAATTTTATGTGGCGTATAAAATAAATCATTTCTAGATCGTAATTATTAATTCAGTGGTTTTTTTCTATAAGTTCAACTCTGCGTGTGACAGCATAATTGACAATAAACGCGAACAAATGACATTTGTAATTAATTCAGAAAGTTAATAACACACATGTTTTCCGCTAACGATCGCCTTACTGGTTTTTAAGAACGCGAATGGATTGTAAAGTAGAAGATGTATATATTTTCGAACTAATCATTAATCTTGGCTAGTTCCTAGCTTGTAACTATTTTATTCGTTTTTAATTGGCAGCCAATTTGAATTAAAGCTCATTACAGGGTGTCTGGTTAATAGCAGGACAGTCTGTAGAGGACTTCATTGAAACTTATAACCTATAAATATAAAATAACTTTCGTATCAAGTCTACAGGATCTTTTCGAAACTAGAAATTACTTATTTTAAACTAGATTTCGTCAAGTATTGTTTGAACAGTAAATAATGAAAGTTTTTGGAATGTTTTGTATGAATCATTAAGTTATTATTTAAATGTAGATATAATTTTTGCATCAAATTAGTCTGCTAACATAATATTTTGTCTGCAGCTTTCGTCATAATGAATATTTACGTGTTTGTATATAAAAACCAAGCCATTAGTATCAAGCCTGCAACTTCCATTAAACATTTTAATTAAAGTACAGAGAAAACCAATTATTTTCTCCATTTGCTTCAATACAGCCAGATTTATAGAGACAAATTTCAGCTGTGGGAGGAAACATAAAGCTAGTTTATCTCTACCGTTTATCTCTGTGGATTTGCTCAACTTTTGCGACGTTACTTTAAAGTCCTATATTGTTAGAAATGCAGTTCCAAACGTCGTCATGTCGTCTGAAATGATTTTAATTTAGATTACACTTGTTTATCTCCGATCAACTCTCGTGACAGTCTAGAAAGTCGGAGAGATACATCGCAACCGCAAAATGTCGGTGTCACGGGCAGACAAATATTACTTTCGTCGTTCACGAAGTTGGAAAAGGTGTTACTGTCAGATTTAATATTTCCTGTCTCAAAATTGTTTGTTTAGGTATTCATATCGGATTTGCGATTACTCTGGTCTCTTTTCCTTACAGAAATACTTATTTAATAACATACAATGTGTAATACAGCTTTGCTTGGGCACTGAGAGAATACAACATACATACCGAAATTTTTATCCTGTTAAATAGTTCGCTCTTTTCAAATAAACTTTTATTAGAGTATTTTTTCAGTATATCGTCCTAAAGAAAAATGTTCGTTATTTAGGGCTGCGCGCCATGACCACCGCTGCATAGTGCCTTTTACTTAATTTCCATTACTGCACATAACATGTAAACGTGACTTTGGCTGAACTCTCTATGGTGGGGAAAATCCGGCGCTCTATAGTTTAGAAGAGTGGTTGGCATATTTTGATAATTTTTAGTATTTTCTCGAGTTTGGTTATTTTTTTTCAACATCCTGTATTTTAAATATTGAATCGGGTCGTTTTTATGTGATGCAAAAAGTTTAATCATTTTTTTTAATTCCATGAAATTAAAGGGTTTTTAGATAATGGTTCGTTATTGTTAAACACTTTGTATTTGCTCCGTTAGTTAGTGTCGCAATAAATCCTTGATGAAAGTTTTATCAAAAAAAATTCCTTAACTTTGAATTTTTGTTGCCGTAACATTTTTCTCAACACTTTGTATACGGAACAGTCTTTCCCACGTACAACAACCGTTCCGAAGCGAAACCGAAAATTTCCTCGAATGTGGAACTTTTGTCATTTTTATTTTGTCTATCAAGCTTTTTTAAATCACCCTATAAATTGAAGCGATACGGCAATGAAATGACTACCGCCATATTGTCTAGCTCATTTTTATCTCATTTTTCCTTGTATTTATGCAAAGTTCAATGTAAAAACGACCTCAAACCCCAACGCTCAGGTACGGGAAACTTTCTAGAGACTTCAAATTTACAGTATTTGGTCTTTGTCGGCCTCCAAGCGGCCCATTTTTTCAAATTTCCTACGTTTTATACCGAAATGTCATCGCCGGAGCATACGTTTGACGTTTCGGTGATTTTGGTCGGCGGTGCGCCTCGTAGTTGACTGAAACTTTAAAGATAGCAATTCAGATTTTGGGCTACAAAATTATTATCAAAAAACTCGGATATATATCAGACAACACAATAACAACTTCTCGTAGCTGGAAGGGCCCGAAAATTGTTCCAGAACGCATAATATGTTTTAATTCATTTTGACGTTTGTTGAATTTCTACAAAAAAGTCTAAACAACAATAAATTAGTTTGACATATCTGACGTTTATGCCGTGCAGAACGCTTTTCGTCTGCCATTTGTCGAATATAGAAATAGACGTTACCTACTCGCTCTATCCTCGCGTACACTCGAAAAAGTCGCTATCTTCTATAAAGGGGCGTAACCGAATCAACTATCCTCGTTCCACATAAAAAAATCCACAGTTTTTGGCCGACGGGCCACAAACGCTTATAATGAGTTAAACGGCAAAATGTCACTAAACGCAGGCCACAAAGAAGTCAGACGAAGATTAGATACGCGTCTTGAGATGAGAGGAGGTCATATAAAGCATAGATTGTAATATGTATGTAGTATGAGGGCGTTTGCTTCATTTTTTAAATTTAGTTATTGTTATCATCACCTTTTGTTTTACCTGTATTGAAGAATCACAGTAGGCTCATACTATCGAGTTTGGAACACCCTGTACAGATTCTAGATATAGACCTTCAAACTGATTAGTGTCCATGAATGAGAACTGTTCTCAGTTACATTTCAGTTAACAAATTTCAGTGAATAACTTGAGTACTACACTTCTAGTAATCGGTAAATTGTGCCATACAAATCTTCGCACTAAATTGACCTTGTTCCACATCTCGGAACGAGTTTGTCATTCATGGACTCTTGCTAATTATTTCATTTGTATTCAACCAATTAGTTCCCAAAACTAATCAAGATTTGCTTTAGAGCAGATCAAAATTGAATCTGTTTCTCAACAATAAAAACTATCCTGCAGCTAGGTTTCTTCATTAACCTCAACTACACGATCTACACGGTGTTCAAGAACGGACTTCCATTAACTTAAACGAAACGTAAAGCGATTTTCCATGTGAACAGATTACCGTGTTGCGTAATTGGTCGGTAACACATCTAAACGAATTGGAAACAAACAGACTAAACAACCTGTCTTGCGAATGCGACCATAAATAATAGCGGATTGCCAACAGGAGTATCGACCAAGCATGATAAATGCGCCCAATTTCAGCCAGTTTGTTGTGTTTCAAAATCCTTTACCAGAGAAACGACGTTAAAGATAATAGTAACAGCAGCAGTTACTAATGTTTGACTGAACCGTAATTTAAAATTTGTTTGATTCAGTTTGCTGTGTTTTTCATCCTTGGCAAGAATGAGCATTAAATAAAAGTTCTACATTAATTCGTGTGCTTAGAATATACAGGACGTGTCAAAATTACATCCAAAATTTGATTTAATTTGATTCAGAACATTCTTGTGCCCGCACGTATACAGTATTTTTGCTTCAGAAGGCCATTTTACTGTATAATGTCTATAGTAGCAATTTACACGACTGAGTGATAAAGCGCTATAAATCCAATTTTGTAGTGGTCGCAAAAGAAATATTTGAGCAGATTCTTACAGCAAAGATAAAAGTATTTTACTGAAGTTATTTAAATTACTTTAAGAAAGTTATAACGCCATTTATGCAACACTTTAGTTGTTTTATAAATTTTGAATTAAAATATGTTTGCACGACAATAAAACAAAACTGCTTCTTAAAGGTAGTTAACACGAGCAAACGATTTTCTACAAAACATAAAGCTCTCATGTTTCGCTTTTACATATCATTAAAGTATTTTAAATGCTTCTGAAGTGACCAAACTGTTTTATTATTTTAACGCCATGTTTATTCACTTAAATCCAATTCCTTTTCAGTGTCCATCTTGAAAAAAATTCAAACAACTTTTACGTGAAATTTTTCATGAAAATAACTCCGTTTTTATAACTGGGGATATTTTTTAGCAGCAAATGTGCACATTATATTTAAATTTTCAGTTTTTTTGTGAACGAAAATAGTATCTTTATTTGTTTGTCAGAATAAAATTTTATTTGTACCTGAAATTCAACTATGAATTAGATATTTTTGAGTTTATAAGTTTAACATCGTATACCTAATATAAAGACACTTTTCTTTAGTTTTGTTGGGTTTTTGCCACACTTCTGAAAAAATAATAAAGATTAATTAAATAAGCCCTTGCGCCAAACGAAACAGTCAAGGGTTATTTTCGAAACTAAGTTTGCCTAACCAAAAAATCTCACACTGAAAAAGGCAGATAAGTAAAAATAACAAAAATCACATCACTATCGCGCACTTCCGTGTTATTGACGTTTCGAAAAACTCTCTGTTTTCGTTCTCAAAATCGTAGTAAAAAATTTTTTAAACGTATGTCAAGTTTGACAGTTTAAAATTTGTTTACCCGCCTCCATAGAGATGTTAAATGATTTTTATTTTATTGTTACTTACTTCTTCTTGATACAACTGTAGCCAACAATGATCGATGTTAACTGAACAGTTAGACACACACTTATCTCCGTTCAACAAAATAATCGCGGTCTCTTTCAATTTTCTTTTTGTTGCGTTATCTTCCTTTTCTAAAATTTTTGCCGAACCCCATTGAAGCAGGTAAACAAATTTTAAACTGTCAAACTTGACATACGTTTAAAAAAATTTTTACTACGATTTTGAGAACGAAAACAGAGAGTTTTTCGAAACGTCAATAACACGGAAGTGCGCGATAGTGATGTGATTTTTGTTATTTTTACTTATCTGCTTTTTTCAGTGTGAGATTTTTTGGTTAGGCAAACTTAGTTTCGAAAATAACCCTTGACTGTTCCGTTTGGCGCAAGGGCTTATTTAATTAATCTTTATTATTTTTCAGAAGTGTGGCAAAAACCCAACAAAACTAAAGAAAAACTAAAATTATGCCACAAATAAATAGCTTCAGACAATATAAAGATACTTATAATAGACATATGTCGTAAAATTAAAAGAAAGTCGAATATTAGCTTTACAGTTGTGATGGGCTTGTAAATAAAGCAGAATAATTGTATAACGTTTTTATAAGACATTATCATGACATGCTTTATTGGAATCGTTTAGTTTGTTGTATCAATGCTCTAAGCTCATTGCTAAAACATAACTAGTTTTTATATAGAACTCTTAAAACACAATTATATAATTTTTATACAGCAATTACACCCCATTAGCTGCTGTGTTCATGCCAATAAGATGTTTATGCGACTAAACCTTGCAACTTTAACTCTTCAAAAATTAGTTACAGGAACATTCTTAACCACTGCTATAAAATATCTTGTGTTACTTGGGCTAGTAATATTGCCATATTTTTTTTAAACTCCCTGTATATCATTTATTATAGATTTCATTGTATATATTTTTTATGATACACGATCATGTGCTGTTAAATTTAACCACTCTATAAAATATTCATATTGCTCACTTGGCAGTTCCCACCATGTGGTTCTTTAAAACATCCATTCCACAAATTACACGTAGTATAAAATTTAATAATCTCGTAGTGCTGAAATGAAAAATTCCTCCTTTGCAGGGTCTCATCAAAATGCAGACGGACTACACGATTTACAGTAGCTCAGCATCCATTCCCATAGACAAGCGGATTTCAACGTTATCCTTGTCTTCAAAGCAACATGACAGTGCTGAGTACGCCATAAACAGATTTTCCCAGAAATACGACTCGTATCAGGAGTTTCTCTACAGGAATAATCAGCAGAGGAGGTGAGTTAATTTTAGAACAATTATCAGGCCCCGGTTTACTCAGAGACAAGACAGAGGCGAACTTATACGCCACGTCAAGCAAAATATAGTTTAGTATCTGCGTATGTTACTAACTACACAAAATGAAATAAAAAGAGTGAAATATTTGCTCTGCGTCTAGGAGGTTGTCTTCCACCGGAGAAGGAAGCGGAGACTCCAGCACGACAGCATCAGGAAGCAGTTACGGGGAACGTGAGGATGGCAGCGAAGGTCGTGCGGAAAGCGACGAAACTGAAAGAGAGGAGAGAAAACCTCTAGAAGGGCAAATCACGGATTCGGAACGTCAGCAAGTCGAAACATTCTTCAAGGGACTCAAAACACAGGTAAGATGTACTTTCTGTACCTTCTATTTCATCCATATATTTAAGGGCCTAGTATTCTTAAAATAGTATTTCATATAAAGGCAAATTAATTTAAACATTGAATAACTACAAGGCTTAATAACAAACGGGCATGTTATCTTATACTACCGAAAAGACACAAACAAATAGGAATCAAGATAGATCTAACCAACGATGTTTTTTGAAATACAAACGGAACATCATGTATAAAACTACAATTTCATTTAGTAACTCCTTAAAATTACGGCGCACGCAATAATAATTGTCACACATGTAGCACTGGCAAGACCAGAAAAGTTATTATTTCTGCATACTGAGATAATAGCTACCTCGTAAATAGGATATCCGCTGAATTGATAAAAGAACGTTGTCATGTAACACGAGAAGCTTTTGTTGAATCCTCCAGCGGCACGTTGAGTGTATTATTTCCTGTAAAACGATGATAGGAGACGATCTTTGTTAAATGTTTGTTCTGTTTCTACTACCCAAGATATTTCAGCATCAATTTTAATGCTGTTATTGGAAAGTACTAAACTCCAGCAAATATGTTATACCTATATTATTTTAATATTTTAAAATGTATTTGGTATTGTTATAATAAATATCATGAGATAGTGGCGATTTTTAATAGAGTGTGTTTGTTAACTACAGATCTGAATCTAAATATGTAGCTACAATTTTACTTGAGTTTAATTTAATCTCTATTTATACCAAGGAAAGTGAGACTAATGCAAAAGTAGTTATATCGACTAATTAAAGTTCACAATATTAATTATATTTATCCATATATGATAATATTTGCATAAACCTACAGCTTTTGCCTTGTAAACTACTTCTAACGACCATGTGCTACTTTTTGATAAATATTCCTTTATTTCCAAAATCTACTATTGTACTGTACTTATATTTTGTATTACATTTATACAGCGAGATGGTTAGTCATAATTTTATTCAACGACCATCCACGTTGAGATTACCCTTTTTCAAAAGCTAAAGAACTTCTCAATTTTTATACATATAAAGATTGCTTTCACAGTTCGCAGTTTATTTCAGGGTACTTCGCTTGGATGACCTGAAATAATAAGTCCCAAACTGAGTCTTGATTAAATCCTTGCGGAAATTAGAATAGCACTATTCTGTAAAGGTCAATCATTAGTTAAATGGTCTGTGAGTAAGGCGTGGTTAAATAAATACTAAATGGTGTATAGCATCGACCTAGCTTTCATTCTAATAAAAAACCTTGAACTTGTCAGCATGACCTTTAGAATGATTATGAGATTAGTGTGTATTAAGTAATTGCCTAAGCAATATACACGGCGTTCGGAATATGAGTGTCTTTATTTTGCTGGACAATGTACATACTGTCAATAAATATAATATGAAATAGTTACAAGTGTTCAAAATGACTTATGCTGCTTGTGGAAAGCATACAAATGTCTCGCAGCTAATGAGTTTACCTAAATTGTACCATTTCTGTTTATGAACACTCACAAATATCAAGCAAGCACAGAAAACGAAACGCACTAGCCACAATACTACTGTGATTAATAATAGTTTTAGGTTAAGAGCAGCAGGTAATTATGCAATGTTGTCGTACGTTGCGAACGAATTCAGTCATCAACTCGCTTATTTTAAACGGAACATGATATTTCTTAATTAATTTTCAGATTCTACGTGTAATTTTAAATGAGTATGGTGTATGTTTAAATTTAACAGTTTTTGAGTTACTTCTTTTCCTTCAATTTATTCTCCAAAAAACAATAAATTTGTGGAAGTAATACCAAGATACAATATCCAGAATAGAGAAAAGTTGACGGTCTATATTGAAAAATTCACATCGCGGTAACTCACATATTTTAAATAAAAAAATCGTAATTTATTTTACCATCTTTTTTATACAGAAATAAAGGAAATAAAATATAGAAAGAGATGGAAAAATAAAACACAGTGTTTCATTTAAAATAAGAGAATTATTAAGATTGTCATTTGTCACTATTATGAAACTGCATCTATTCTGGACATTATGTCCTATCTCAGTATTAAGTACTCCCACAAACTTATGGTTTCTTTGATCACTAATTAGGTATCTTAGCTGAACTAAATAATTAGCAATCATGATAAAACAAAAATAATTGTAGAAAGAATAGAATCTGAAATTAAAAAAAATATATCATTGTATAAAAATGTATTTCTTGATATACAATTTTAAGTAACTAGGAAAAAAAATCTTAGTAATTTGCGCATTGCATAGAAAGATTAATCTAGTTACTAATATTTATTCAGAAAGAGCGCTGCAGTAGGAAATTTCGGGGTGGATGTGTTTACCAGCCTTCTCAAATTTTTCCACTTGGATGTCACTTGGAATAAATTAGAACTCCATCAGTCATCCATCCATAACAATATATACATCATACATTGTACGTGTGCTAGTGGCGCTCCTTTATTTGCCAATCCATTAGGCGTATGTGCCTGGTATCATAAAATATGAGTCACGGGCTGCAGTATCAATAAAATAAAATCATATCGCTCCATATCCCTTCTAACCCAACAGCGGATATTGTTATTGATGTAGTAAATTCGAAAAAAAACATTTTTGTTTCTTCTTACAACTTTGTACCCCCTTGTTTTGAAGACCATGTAAATACAGACGGAATGGAGTTATTTACGCGATGATTACAGCAATTTCAATTTTAAATATGCTTTAATTTAAAATATCTTTACACTGGAGGTGCTGATACAACATAATTAATTGCTATGGCGTTTGCAAAGCTTATAATGACTGTCAGCAACATTCTGCTATAGTTGTTATTGCGATAAATAGATTACCAACCATGTTATGAGCTACACATAAAGCTACAAAGTTTTGTCCAAGGATAGGCAACAATAGACCAGATAAGGTCAATTACGAAGCACATTGTTTAATAGTTCTGTGACACCATCGCTAACTTGAGATTGTCACTAAACGATTTTGAACTTAAATAGCAGATTCGTATTCATTTCTGTTTAGGAACGTACAGTTTGAAACGTTTTGTTGTACAATGTGCATATAAATAAATCTAGCGAGTTCTCACAATGAGCTTTTTCTTGTTAATCTCATCTCAGAACGCTAGTTATTATGATATAACGCTGGTCTAGTAGGCGTTGGGGAAACAATGGCATGAAATCCAACTGTTTTATCGTTATGCGACTTGATCTTCCTCTGACCTTTTCCAGCAAATCTAGTCATAACTCAATGTATGGCGACGTTTGCAATTTCAAGCTGCATTTACAAAAAAACTGGAAGAAATGAGGTGGTAAAGGTATTTTTTCAAAGAGAAAGTAAACAATCCATGAAGGAAGATTGCATTTAAATGATTATGTCCAATTTACGTTACAACTGCGGCTCTGTGGGAAACGATGTGTACTTTTCCTGAAATTAATTTGCATATATACGATTATGCATGCATGCCGGCGAATAATGGGAATAACGAATGCCTCGCAAATTTGTGGAAAGAATTGTGGAGTCGGAAAGTGTGCGTCGTAAAAGAAAACATGGGCAAGTAAATTGTGGATGAGTTGCGGAACTTTTCGTGTGTAATTCTCGAAATGAATTATGATTTCGTACGCTGCGTGGCTTTTTTGTATTTGGTTAATCCGGCGATTTATCTGCGGGGATTCCAACGGTCGCACTTTTAAAACCATGTGCGGAATAAGTACAAGAATGTTGATTTTCCTGGAGATATCAATTTCAGGATTATTAAACTGCATAGTGGCCATGTATAAATATACAGGGTGTCCGAGAAATTGTTTTCGAGATAAAAAATAGAAATCACGGCCTTTTTTATTAAAAATAAAACATAAATTCGTTTATTATTCTTTTTCTCGTAAGCGGTTCATTTTATCGACAATAAACAAGAGTGCCTTCTTTTAGTCTAAGGTTAAAGATTCCCAGATTTATTGTTTTGAAGTCTTTATCATACAGTATGTTAAAAATTTAGGCATTAAGTTGTAAAACTTAGTCCACCTCTGGTAAATTAAAAAAGCTAAATATGTTTCAAGGACGACACTATTTTAAGAGGTCCTTACTAGTGTCCATCTCATTAAATTTTTATTATATTATATTAAATACTTCAAAAGTTATTCAAGGAATAGGCCCTAGGCTCTAGGCTCTAGGCCTCTAGGAAAAACATTTGTAGGAACTTGTATTTTTTTCATTTTCTATCTGCACCTGAGAGATTTCCCATATTTTCCCGGACACCCTGTACTTCAGTGGCCTTGAAATGTTATAAAACGTATCAACTTTAATTATTGATTCTATCATTTTGTACCATATTTCTGTAATTTTCAGATTTACGTCAGTGGATCTCTGGCCAATCTGTACACCAAGACTCCCACAGATGTCGAGTGGCAGTTGAAATATACGGGAATTCCGGTCGTTATCCTAGACGTAGGTGAATCTCGAGCGAGAGATAAAAGGCGGATACAGATTGCGCTGGCTGAAAGAGGTAAGGCTTTACAGGACGATATTTGGTTATTTATATCTGCCGTTAAGCTATGTACTGTTATTAATGACTCACCCTGTATATTTTATGTCGACGTGAATTTTGCAACCCTTCTACTCCAAATATTATGTAAATGTAAACGCTCGGTACTCGCACGTTTGATAATTAAATGGGAGAACGCTTTTAAATTAAGGATTACGTTTAATTAAATTTTGTTCAGGGACGTTAAACGAAAAAATTTTCCAATTTATTAAATGAATTTTTATCAAAGAGAAACGAAAAGCTTTTGATATGGACGGAAACAATAACATAAAACTAATTACGTTTTTACTTATTGTTTGGCTGCAAAATTTTCCTTCACCTGAAAATACAAATAGGACCGCCCTTTTTGAAGTACAAATTCTGTATACTCGTGTTAGACACAATTGTGTAAAATGTCTCAGATTTTTATAAAATAATATAATTCCAAGAGGGTAATATTTACAGGGTGTTACGCCATAGCATGACACAAACATAAGGGTGTGTTGTAAGAATAAAACCAAGGAAGAAATATTTAAATTTTTGTTAACCTAAGGCTATCACGTTTCTTATAAAAAAATCTTAACATTACATTGTTTTTGAGGAAAAAAGGTGTACTTGTACTCTCATAAATCTATTTTCAAGATAATAGCATTTCAACAATCAACTGCATAGTTTCTTGTACAATATTTTATCGTAGTTAGGCACCAATAGTAAGTTAAATTTTAACAATTATTAGACAAAATTCATATTTCTAAAAGTAAGGTATTTATCCAGTTTTTTTACTGTTTAAGAAAGGTATTTTAAGCTAATATGTATCAAATCTCCTACAATTCCTATCAATGAAGTCATATGTATGTTCTCTGATACCAAACATCTAGGTATGCTAATGAACATCCACAGACAAAACTCTATTCAATAATTATCTAAAAAATTTAATATATTTACTAACCTCTGGAGTGGGAACTCGAAATTCAACCACAATAATTGAGATCTCACTTATTTCTACGTTTTATTAGGATCGTTTCATCAGGTGGCCTCCTTTAACTTGATTCAAATATCTAACTATAAAGTTTTGGTTAAAATCAATTACTTTACAAAATCGAAAAGTCTGAGACACAACAGTTTTTCGTATTTAGATATGAGAGATGTAACTGTTATTTGTTGGCAATAGAGAATATTTGGGAGGATTTTGAAATAGATTACAACCTGATAGTCATCAATTTTAAAAATCTGTTTAGGAATTTAAAGAAAAAAAGACGAAAATTTTGTTGAGATTCCGGATTATCCATAAACTAATTCTGAAGTAGCGCTAGATTTCCTTATTTCTTTTTACTATTGTTGATATACAAGACAGAATACGGACAAGATAAAAAGTTGTACGTACTCCGAGCTGAAATTTCCATATCAGGGCTCCTATGCGAACTTTGCGCGATAAATCGAGAACTTTTTATCAAGTAATTTGTATTTTAATAACTTCTGAAAATTTATCTACCCCCAGGGACGTGCTTTATGCTGTGGAGAGACACGATCGACAATTTATCCTCGTATAAAGTAGATGGACTGGCGTTCCACACAATGCGCTATTCATCGGATCACACAATGCAAGTGGGCTTCAGCTTCGATACCACCCAGCACGCGAACGAAATGTGGACACATATCGAACGTTTGGTATCCTGCCCGGAGAATATTTCTCTGTCGATCCCAGGTAAGATATTAAAATCATTCATTATTCACATACGTTTCAAAGTCAGTCACGTTACAATCAAGGGAAGATGACAATGAGGAATCAATTTATTGAAACTTTCAATGTGAAAGAAATTTCACAGGGTCATTCATTGGCCTCTGAAAATTTTGGCAATGAAAAACAAATTTAATCTTATGACGAAATGTTCATATAAACGCAGGTACTATATTTCTTTGTTCATTTTAAATAATAACACCGGCAAAAAAGTAGCCTGCACTTTTGACCAGAAAATGCTATCGTGGAAAATCGCGAGTCACAAATAAGCGCGAGAACATTGGGAAATAGTTTTCCAGATCTTGATCAAGTATGTTTCTTACGTATTTCGATGCACTCAATCAAAGTCTATGCTCATCACTACAGATTACTTATTAACGAGAGAAAATTTTAGAAACATATTTTCTATATTAGATCAAGTGATGAAACGACTCTTGTAAGAGACAACAGATTTTGATGTTGAAAAATGGCCTTCTGAGATGAGCTCTGTTTGTTCAAAAAACAAAATCAACCAAGATTTCAAATTCATAAAATCCAGTAAGCCTTGGAAATTCGAAAAAACTTTTTTCAACAGTTTTCAATATGTTATTAAGATAAGTTTCTCTGAATGAGGAACTGAGTATGTGTGCAAAATTCCATTGTCTCTAAACCTACTTCGATTTTAGCTCGATTTCCAGATTTTTTTGCTAGTAAAGTACCCTTTGTGGTAATAATAAAATGTTATTAAGAAAAGTTTCTCAGAAGAAAGAAGTGAGAATGTAAGAAAGTGCAAAATTGTAGTTCCTATGCCTACTTTGAGAAAAATTTCAAATGAAACAAAAATCAAAGTAGGCTTAGGACATTGAAATAGTGTACGTATACTCAGTTTTTCAGTATTGTATTGTTTGGAGCCTGCAGCGAGAATGTTTTATTTTTTGTTTAAATAAAAGAGGTCCAAATTGGGAGCATATTATCATTGACTTAAGTATCAATTGATGTTTGTTTTTATTTAAACATTTAATACTCAGTTTGTCAGTCCGAAAAACTATTCTTAAGTTTGTCGTATTTCTCGTTGTAAAATGAACAAATTTGTGGTGTTTTTTAGGTACAGAAATAACGAAAAGTAAAACCCGTACAGCAAAAGTAATGTCAAAAATAAAATTATTGATGTTTTGTTTATCCAGTTTTCCTATTTAAATTCTCCTGAAATAATAACATCTTTTAAGGTGCATTTGTATGATGCACATTATTTTGCTATTTTAACAATTATTTTCACATATTTATAAACAAAAGTTAATCTTATATGCAGAACTACGTAAGTTTATGTTATAACAATATTTACATTTACAGTTGAATTTAAAAAAGCGTATTTTATAAGATTTCGGTACCTTAAAATTTGTTGGTTAGACCGCATTCAGCCGTTATATACGTTATTCGTTTTATTTCGGTACCTGAATATTTGCAGGTGGCATGAGATAACATTCCTGTTATTTACTAACTCTATATTATTCAGTTGTTAAATGTCTAAAATTACTTGTATTTGTAGAAAACACTATTTCAAGAATACGGCCCCCTTAATTTTGTCGTATCTCATATAGAAACAGCGCAGCATTGTGAAAAAAATAAGTTTTTCCGTATTTCCAAGGCATACTGAATTTTATGGATTTGAAATCATGGCAGATTTTGTTTCTTAAACAGAGCTGAATCGAGTTTTCAACACCAAATTTTTGTTATCTCACAAGAATCGAATAGATTCAGCCATTATTTTTGTGGTGATAAAGTTGAAGAGATTTCAAATTTTGATTTAGAGAAACAAAATATAAGTATAAGAAACATACTTGATCGAGATCAAATACATTTTTTTCCAATTTTCGCGTTTTACAGCAATTTATTGCGATTTTTTCAAACATCTATCGGTGATGCAACTCAACAGTCCTCAGATTCAAAACATGAAACACACTTGATCAAGCTTAGAAAAATCTTTCACGCTCACTAACGTGATTTTTTTTGGATTTTTCGCTATTTTTGCGATTTATTCAAAATTTTAAGTGTGTTTGATCTAAACGGACTTCACAGTCGGATTCAGTGCGTCAAAAACATAATTATAGGGGGGTCTGGCCAAACCACACCACTTTTTTGTCTACCAGTGTTATTTAATAAAATTTAAATCGTGTATAAAAGTTACATAGCTTCGAAAGTTGACTTTGATTTTATATATCAGTTTAAATACGAATTAATTAAGATTATTTTTTTAAATTCCTGTGGCCATCTGCACTTCTAAATGTTTAAAGCTACATGCCAAGAAGTGAAAAGTCCAGGAAGAGATATTAATTATGTTCATTTAAGCCTACTTTCGTAATGAGTCTATTCATACATTAGCATAACATGAGGTTACATAGTCGAATGCAAATTCGTCTGTATAGTCATTTGAGGTTCTCAAGACAAATCACGGCAATTTAATATTCTATACCCGTGCCAGTAAACAAATCATAAAGGTGACTCACTGAAAAATAATCATTTACCTCGAGAAACAACTCGTTTTTAGCCTTAAACCCAAATTAAATGCTGACTCGATAAACTGAGACGTGGAAAATTTTTAATTAATTTCTGTTCGGATCATATACACGTGTGTATTTAAATGAATACTTGTATGTCAGTAAATAAAACAATATGATGACGAGTGTATTTTACAAAATAGCATTATTATTTATATATATTTTTTGAGTGTGACTGCAGTTTTTAAATTTAATTTTGTCGATTGGAATACCTACTTCAACGAATTCTTCAAAAGTAAACTCACTTCCACATATTTTTCGCTGGATTTGCAAGTAATTATCGCAAACAAAGAATGCAAAATAAGCATTAGCTTTATAAATATAAAGCGTTATCTACGTCGCAACATTTTTAGCCAGGCATGTTGCATGAACTTATTTTCATTTAGTGTTAAATTATTTCCGGAAATTTATCCGGGATCATGTATTTTTTAAAATTATATATTTTTATAAAAATAATCATGTACGATCACGTGAGAAAATCAGACTTTGTATTGAAAATAATTACATATAGAATATAATAACCTACTATTTGTCTTTGTTTTAGTTTAGATTTAGACCATTACAAACTTAATAATATGAAATAAATATAATATCAACTACTGTCAATCTATATATAAACGTCAAAAAATGTAATTGCCATGGTAACAGAACAAAATACAAGCTTCTAATTGGTTAAAAAAACATTGGTGTGACATTTTTCTGATTTTTTTTTTGCAAAATCCCTATACAACTATTAGAACTAATGTTAAAATAAAACCAAAAACTAGTAATATCTTACGAGTTGGTTGCATTAACTGTAGCTTCACACTAACAGGCGGGAATTTCAAAATATGAACATTTTTCTCTCAATTCAGAAAATCATGTGATTTCCATGGTCCAATTACAAACATTCCGTTTTAGTTTAAGTCTCGGTTTGAATTGTATGAGAGATTAAAATGTTGTATTACCAACAGCGGACATTAAGTTTTCCCTAAATGGCTATTTTGCATATATTGTATGGTTTGTATGGAACAGGCAGACTTTTGAACAAAAAAGATAGGACCTACGTTTGTTTGTATGAACATTTTATATTAATGAAATTGAATCATTACCAAAGTTTGTAAAGAGGCTAATGGATGAAAATTCTTTTTTCATTCTCCCCTTACGAAAGTATATTTTCTTATTTTAAAGAGGCCAGCGAAAGTAAAACATGCTATGTTATCGGTTGCTAAGTATGAAAAACTATCGTGCCCTGGGCGAGGAAAATATAAAAACGTCAAATTATTAATGTCAAATGTTTATTTAGAGTGGAAATCAAATGCAAAATTGCAATTGTTTTATGTTCCTGGAAGATTTAACGGCAAATGTTGATTAAAATCATGTTCTGAATAGATATCAAAAACTTTGATATTTAATCCTTTGATTTCCGAGAATGATATCCGTAATTTTTCTTTTTTATGCCAAATTTTAAAATATCCTGGTTCTTTTTTAATGAAAGAGTCAATTTCAGCATTGAGTATTCTGACGATAATGTAGCAGTGAACAATAGCTTTGATTTTTCTTAGAAAAATACCAATAATGGCTACATCTTCCGTTATTGTGAACACATCTTTCGTTGCACATCATTTGTTGAAAATTTCATAAACTTGATTGGAACGGCCTTTAGATTTGCCCAGTAACAAACTTCTGCACGCAATAATTGCTGCATCTTCAATGCAATTCATTTTTAACTAAACTCTAGCCCAATATTAAACTTAAAAGACGCTTATACTTATCAACTTTATACATATTGAAGAATAATTATTATAAAACTGTCAAAATAATATTTTTTGTTGACTTAAATGTGCTCGAGGTATTCAAATATTTAAATACATCTCGTACCTAAAAGTAAGCTTCTGCAGCTTATAATGTAAATAACTATTAGTAGCATGGGCGAAGTTAAGGGGGGCTAGGGGGTCTTGGGGGGCTTACCCCCAGAAATCCTTCTCTAAAAATATGTATAAACAACTCACACACCTCAGAACCGAAATTATACACAGTCCACCTGGGGCTTTAGCCCCCCCCAGATTTAATAACCTAACTTTGTCCATGATTATTAGAGAAGGAGAACAATTAAATTTTGTATTTTGCAGGCAAGAAGAAGAAAAAGAAAGAGAAGAAGATGCCAAAACCGCCCCCGCTGCCCCCAAAGAGTCACATATCGCAGCCCTGCTGTTTCCAGCACATAACCTCCGTGGACAGGGACGACACCAGTCGTTTTTACTCGCTGAAGGAACTGCTGCCACCCACACCAGTGAATCCACGACTGCATCAACTTCACGAAGTCTAACTGGACTTGGCCGAGTTGTATGTTGCGCCTCGCGCAACCGAATGTGACTGAGAGACATTTTACAATTATATTTAATGTGTACATGTGTAATCTTAATTATTATATGTGTTGTTTGAGCATATAAACTAAGGCATCCTGTCGACAGCAACCTAACTATCCTTCTTTTATTGAGTACCTACGTACTATGTTCGCAGTGGTGAGAAAGAAGACAATTATCTAAAATTTTCATGATGGGATCCAGATAAGACACATTTGAAAGATATGGGAAAGCCATAAATCATTGATTGGAGGATGTTATTGTTTATTCAAATTGCCGGATGTTTTCCTTTGAATTATTTGATAAACGTAATACATTTCAAGGTGCAATAACACTTATACTGATATTTGTATTTGATACAAATCCAGTGGTGGGTATAGAAAATTAAAGTAGTCAACTTTTTTCCTTGACAAAAAACGAAATGTGGTAATTATGAATTATAAAAGATACAGATAGGATGAATTCTAAAATAGGCACACTTTTCATTGAGATTTCGAAAGGGATTACATATATGAGTGCATAATTTATTTATTTTACAATCAATTGATATAGACATACATTTTTAGTCTTCCCAAAATGATGTTTTCATTGAATATACCTTTTTAAATTGTAATTAGATACTAACATTCCATTTTCAAACCTTCATGATGCTGCTAGTTTTAGTAATTTTGAATTGAGTATGGGATCTGTTTTCGTTTTCTAGGAAATCATTTTTATGATCACAAGATTTCTTGGGGAAAAAACAAAATTTGCGAATTATGATAATAAAATAGGGGCAGTTGAGATCTCTCTTGAGACTTCTTGAGATCTCGAAAGGGATTGCGCGTATGAGTGCATAATATATTTTTTTTATCGACTGATTGATACAAACAGGCATTTTTAGTCTTCCTCTCAATGAAGTCATATGTATGCTCTCTGATACCAAACATCTAGGTCTACTAATGAACAATTCCACAGATAAAGCTCTATTCAATAATTATCTAAAGAAATTAATATAATTAAATTTACTAACCTGGTTTAATAAAAACACTATAAATATCTAACTTCACTTTTGATAGTGGGAACTCGAAAATTCAGCCACAATAGATGAGATCTGACCTATTTCTGTATGTTTAGGATTGCTTCTTCAGGTGGCCACTTTTAATTTTTATAGTTAAGTAGATATTTGACTCAGCTTAAAGGAGACCACCTGAAGAAGCAATCCTAAAAATGCAGAAATAGGTCATTTCTCATCTATTGTGGTTGAATTTTCGAGTTCCCACTGTCAAAAGTGAAGTTAATATTTATAGTGTTTCCATTAAAGCAGTTTAGTAAATTTAGATAGATTAATTTCTTTAGATAATTATTATTAGCAGACCTAGATGTTTGGTATCAGAGAGCATACATATGACTTCATTGAGAGGAATTGTAGGAGATTTGTTTTATATTAGCTTACAATACCTTTGTAATCCAGTAAAAAACGTTTGTTACAGTAAACGGGAAAGAATAATTTTAAACTTTTTCAGATTGCAAGAAAAACTACTTATATTTTAGTATTGCAAATTTTATTTGATTTTTTTAATTTTCCTTTTTCCCAATTAAAAAAATGTTTCGTTTCCATATTCTATTAAGAAAAAGAGACGTTTTCTTAACCACCAGATAAATCAAATACATCCGGACTAGTACTTGTAAATGTATTTATATTTTATTTAAATCAAATATTAAGTTGTTATGGTTGTTGTCCTCTGGGTACCCCTATTTTTGTAACATTATTGTTGTGGACCAAAATCTACATATTTAAATACTTATCAGATAAATATCACTACGTGTAAGTAGCCTAAATACTTTAAGACGTCTAAGAAATCCAACATAACCAGTTACTTATATTTATCAGTATTCCTCTAGATAAATTATGAGATATACTAAATTTATAATGCACGTTGTATTTATTCTCATTCTCACAAATATTAAAAAAATACAGTTGTATTAAATAAGACTGTTTGTCTCAGAAAAAAATAAAATAGCATCAGATGTAGCCGTAATAGATGTGATGCCATAATTTTGAAAAATATTAGAATTAGATAGATATGTCTGTCTGTGTGTCACTAGTACACATCTAATGAAAAGTTCTATCAGTATTTAATGTTTTAATTAACTATTTGTACACTATTTAAATTCTCATAGAATTTAGTAACTAAAAATCCAGATAATTATTTGTTCACTGAGTAGAAGTAGAAATAGAGAACTTTATATGTATTTACAGTTAATTATTTTTATGAAAACATATTATGATTTAATTTCTTTTTATCAAAAATAGGTTTTTAAAATTAATCTGTGATATATCATTAATTAAAAAAGATTTTAAAAATATATAAAACAGTAGGTTATGCTTAATATCTTAAAATCCTATGTTATAGGTGTGCTATTACTCAAATCATATAGAATATTATAGTATAATACACGTAGGGCAAGTAGTATGTGTAGAATATTAAACGATTCTTGTTTTATTATTGTTATGAACGAACTTGACGCACTAGAGGCTTCAAGATGTCTATTTCTAATAAATAAATAAGTTGAAACTAAGGCTATAATTTCCTATTTACAAATTGACAGTCCAATTGTGACAGTACTCGTAAAGGTGGTTGCCTACATCTTCCTCACTCATTTACCAATCCTTTACTTGCAAGCGTGTTCACCAGATGGCACTCCTGATGTCCACAGTTATCGACGAAATGCAGAGTCGTCACGAAAAGGGACATACATTTCCTGAAAATTCCAAGCAAAATGTTCAAATTGAATGATCTAATATGCTAAATTCAAAATTGATGCATGTGCGTCCTTTGTAAAATTCGAAGGAAAAAAAAGTGCTATCGACTCACAATCTTTTATTCTTTAGTGACGACCGGTTTCGAGGTCAAATTTTGCACCTCATTTTCATGTCATACAAGGGGCTACATTACATTTACATCATATTGTAGTCTCTTCTATGACCTGAAGATGAGGTCCAAGTTCTATCAACTTTCCTTACCCTTTGGATCTAATATGCTTATTATAGAAATCACAGAGAAAAATATAAAAATAGCAGTGATACAGATATCATTTCTATTGCACTTGTTTAGCAATTATAAATAATTTATAGTAAGGAGGCTTAGAAAAGGTGCAGAGCTCTATTCAGAACAGAATTTTCAAGAGTTTTTTTTTATTTTACGAAGAAATTATGAAGGAATTAAATATAAAGAAGTTAATGCAATATGAGTATAATTTTTAGAGATGTGGGATAAATCAGAGTAAGTATTTTTTTCTGCAAAAACTCTTAAGCAGTGCATTTTATTGAAAATTTTTCGTAAATAAACCATGCACCTATAAGTATATGTAGGTTGCAACCAGGGTGGGCGACGGCTTTCTGCGACATCAGTTTTATATAACAATTAACTTCTTTTGAGGTTTACGTCTGGTTTGGATAATTGATCCTCGAGACAGACTTGACCTGGGAAAGAAGTTTACAAAATTACAACAATACATGTATAGAGTTGCAGCTATGCTTCACTACACATAGCCCCCTCTAGAGAAATTTAACTAGCTTTAGTTAAACTATAGGCAAAATTAAAGATAAGTTAATTGCATCCCGAGCATAAACAAACCAATTTGAAGCCTCATATAATCCAATAATATCTACGATCTGTTGCTTTGAATATTATTGACATATTAGATTTTCAGAAGGTGTGTTTTGCGATTAGAATATTTAATAAAACACCAAGTTTTAGTTTTATTGAGTGGTGTTCAAATTCTTCCTGCAGTCCTGCGGCGTCTTCAAAACTGATAAAGAAATTACCGACTGTGTGCGGTGGGTCACAGAAGCCTTCCGTGAGGTGCGACACCTGTGGTCCGAAACCTGATTTTCGAACAGCTATAATAATTATTTAACCACTTCTTGTCGACTATTGTTTATTGCGCCAATTATTCGGTGCCGGATACAAAGTAAACTCAAATATCGGTCTGAATTATTGCCATTTCGACTCCAACGATATACTTTTTTTGTTGCTTTAAGCCCCCACACATACACTCGAACGATTTGTTCTGCAGCCTGGCCAAGACGTTGCCTTGAAATGATACTGTAAGCATGAACAACTTAAAACTTTATTGAAGGGGGTTTTCCTGCTTTATTTTTTGAAAACATACGATAATCCTGCCCGATTCTTCTGAATAGCATTCTTAGGAAAACTCTCTCTTTCACACACTGATCCGAATCCGATGTACGCATGAAAAAAAGTAGAGCTCGTGATGTAGATTAGACATAAAAGAGCATAAAATGTGAAAGAGGAAAAAACGATAATTGAAGCAACGCTAATAAATTACTGGCAACACAGAAATAATCCTGCGAATGGGCAGAAATATGCAGTAAAATCATTAAGGAAATAGATAGGATACATTATAGTCCACACATCCATATTGTAAGAGCGCTTACGGAGAATTAATGTAAAAACGAATATCACCAAATGTGTAACTTCCTGTGGAGGAGCAGAGCTGCGAAAGCATCAGTTATATTTTTTGCATCGCATAGAACTGGATTATAAATTAGATAGAAGCGTGCTCAGCATAAGAGCCACTCTGACACACTAACACACTCATTTATCGAATAATTTTGCTTTATTTAATATAAAACACATAAAGTATGGTTTCTTGTCGATAAACGTCTAAGAATTTTGTATAGATATATTCAGGAATAGTGGAAATGGGCAAATATTTCAGCTTAAAAGCTCTACGTAAGTTTGAAGGTCAGTAAGGAAGTTGCATGAATTTTATATTGCTTTGAAATGTATTACAGAGCCACCTTTCAAACATATTGCAAGGTTAGAACAATTAAAATAGCTAAATTTTTAATTTTTAAAGGCCCTTTTTTCCATAAAATTATCTAAGACAAACGCCATTTCGATTAAAATACATTCTCTCTTGGACGCATTGAAATAAATGCATAGAGCTTATTCCAAATTATTTTCTGGTGGCATGCCAACTGCTTGTTGCAGTTACATTTCAAGAACAATTTTCATATTGTCCAAACTAAATCTAGAGTGCTGCTAACCAATATTGAGTAATTTATATTGTAAGAAATATTCTGATACTTAACATATAGACTTAACTTCACATGAAGAAATGTATTATGTTCATCTCCACTCACGTATTTAATATTCGGAGTTTATTCCTAGATACTGTGATTGACGTTTCAGTTTTCTTCGAGAGTTTTTTCATTCCATCAGGAACTGGAATCCTGAGTTAATTGACGGTAGAGTCAGTTAAAAGTAAAACAAAATAGACCTACTCTTGTTTTTTAATTTATTAATAAACTTTTATACATTATTTATGAATTTTGCTCCAATTAAATTATTTTCTAATGGTCAACTTTCTTTAAAAACATTTCTTATACACCTGTTCATAAATGGTAAAGGACAAATCAGAATAGTTGTGTGCAACTTGTTTTGAGAACAGAAGACATAATTATGATTATTTACATAAAAAATCTAAGAATTAAAATCGTATTATTTTCTAAAGACATGTTAAAATAGAATTTGTTCTATAATTAAACCCGACTTGCACAATTAGATTATGTTTTCCTAGTAATTAAAATTGCATACCTACTTGTACGTGTCTTACATTATAGTTAATCTCAGTACATCATGTTGTATCACATTTTTGTCAGTACTAGTTTTTGCAAAAATTCTTACTACCAGTTCCCATACCTGCAATGGGATTTTGAATGTGTTATTAGTTCTTGTAAATTCCTTGAAATTCTCAGAAATAGCGAGAAGTTGCCAGAAGAATATGAAATCATTAAATAATTATTACGCACCTGAACAGAAAACTAGGTTGAAAGGAATTTAATGGTAATATTGTAATACTGGACGATTTTATATTAAAGGGTATTGTGTTTTCAAAGAAATGTACCTTGGATTTTATTTATTTTATTATAAATTAAAAATACAAATTAAATAATAGAAAATAAATAGGAATATATTAACTAAAATCATCACAAACAAAGTGAATCACAAACTAGCCTCTTAGACATTCTTACAATGCTACATTTTTAAATTTAATTATTAAAATTAAGTTATAAGTGCAGTATGACTTTAACTTAATATTGTCTCTACATAAGTTCTTAGTATACACTTTTAAAACAAATAGTTGATAAGAATAAATAACTTCGTATAAATAGTATAAAGTATTTTATTCAAAGACATCCTGGAACTTAAGATAAAATTCTGGACATAAAACGAGTAGAATTAAAGAAATATAGCACACAAAGTCAACACGAAAGCAAATCATACTTTTAACTTTCTGGCAGCTTCAACAATGCCTTTATGATACTTTTCTGTAGTCACAACAGTTTCATCTGCTACTTCATAGCCCATCTGCAGTTCAGCTTCTTGAAAATCCTGACTGCTTCTTCTCTGTACTTCAATACCGGAAAGATCTATAGAACCCAAACCTGTTTGCACCACGTGCTTTAAAGTTTGAATGTTTCCTGATCTAGCCCTCCTAGGTTGCTCCACTACATTGCCTTCCTTTTTAAATCCGTGTAAATGCTTCACCTGATACTCAGATTCTTCATATTTATCGTCTGCTATTTCGTTACTCTCCTGCACTAAAATGCCATGGATTTGCTTGCTGGGACCATAGGTCTTCACCTTGGAATGTCCTTGAATAATCATATACAGGGGCCCTCTAAGAAGTTCTGAAGGCTGTTTGTAATGTTTAAATAAAGGATCAGTTGTTAAAGATGTTATCGTAGTTGTAGGAGGTTCTGTTGTGGTGGTAGTTTGCTCTGCAGATACAGTTGGGAGTGTAACAAAACTGTTAATCATAGAAGTGGAAGAACCTAGATGGTTGGTAATTTCTGGCGTGTTAGACAAATCTTTAAATACGATAGGTCTGGATTTTTCTTTTGCCAGTATATTTATAACAGGATTGGTACTCTTCATGAAGACAGGGTTTTGTGTAACTGGTGGAGGATGCATTGTTTGCATGTCTTGGAGAGTTTGCATGGTTAAAGTTGGGAGTTTTGGTTTCAAGTTACCGGTAGACATTGTATGTGGAAACATAACTACATTAGGAGGCACAGGATGTTGCACAATACTCTTTATTGGAACATTAGACATGTCAAAACCTGTTGAGTGTACCTCAGCCTCGGGCTTCCCAATTTTTACGTACGTGTTCGAAATATCAATGTTATCGTCGCTTACTTGTCCCTTGAACATGATTTCTTTATATTGCGTGTTTAGGGTAGATGGGGGTGTAACGTAATTTATGTTCTGGTTGCTGTCTGCAGCTATCAGAGGTTTATTGGTGAAGTTATGGGGAGAAAATTCTATCTCTATGTAAGATTCAGGTGGAGCTAAATGTGTGTTGTATACTAGCTCCTCTCTATAATTTGGAATAGTTTCTTTGTTAGTAGATGATGATAACCAATTAACTGTCGACGGATTTGATGGTTGTCTGTTATTATTAGTATTAAATTCACTTGCGTCGCTGAGACTACTAGACTGGTATACCAAGTTGGCTGTTTGAACTGTCACCGAAGATGTGGTACCACTACTAGATACGATGGAGCTGCTGGGTGTTGTGGTAGTAAAAACGAAGGGTGTGGTTGGTTTTTGAGTAATTGGAGGAGTTGGAGTTTCCGGTAAAGGATTCAAAGACAGACTAGGATCTTCTGGAGGAGGAGGCATCAACATCGTATAAGGCACTCTCTGTTCGGTACCTTTAGAAAATGTAGTTCTATCTGAGTACTTATTTTTAGAAGGGGAGAAAAATGAAGGGAAAAACGACGTTGGTATTGATGGGATAAACGAAGGCCTAGCGATTCTTTCATTAGAGTTGGGATGGAAATTTGAACCAGGTACGTATTTTAGGTAAGGATCATATGTGTCCCTTCTGGAGTCTGCTTGGGAACCTGATGCTGGTTTCTTTGAGGTTATTCCTAGAAGTAAGATTTCTGTTTTCTGGTTCTCTCCAGGCACGGGAGCATCCGGTTTCCTAACGGCTGGATCTACCCAGTACTGGACTCTATCTAGCACTGGAGGAACGTAATCGTAGGTTGGGTCGTTCTTCAGGGGATCACCTCTTCCCAGTGGCTTCCATTGGTCATAGTCGATTTGAGGAGTGATTAGACTGCGTAGGTTTGGATCGCCTGAAAAAAGTAATAAATAGAATTACTTTATGCATATAATATGTAAAAGATTATAGTAAGGAAATTATTGCTGCTTACCGTTACTCTTATTGATGGGCTCTGTCAAGTTGCCTGAATTATCTGTCTCTGAAGATACTAGTTGCAGACTTAGAATAAGGAACCAAAATTGTATCCACTTCTTGTTTTTATAGCGCATGATCTGAAACAATAAAAAACATTTAATAATCACATATTATTTGATACAATTTCTGATAATAATTGGTAATATTATTAAAAATGTAAGCTTATGGTTTTGACATATTGCGGTTAGAAATTTATCTTCAAATAATTTGCATAAAACTATTATGGTAAAAGATCGAATCTGGACTTTGTATTAGCAACACATTTGAATAATGGCCCATATTTTTCCACGTCTACAAAGCATGAATATAAATGAGAATAAGTTTTTAAATCACATTCAGAATCTACAACACTCGGTAAGTACGTTTCTATGTTCCCATCTCGTACAAAGCCGAACTTAATTTATAACCTGACAGCCGGTACAGAACGCTGTATAATTTGCAAAAATAGTATGTGATAAAAGCGACCAATACAAGAGCATGATAATAACTACTCGCTGTTCTTCACTGGCGATCAATTTAATAAGATGCGGCCTCATCTTGGACTGTCACGACTTCGTGATCACTCCGTTTGTTTTGGGAATGTTTTGCATCTTTTAACAACCCAGTACAGCGCTAGGTAAGCTTACAAAACCGGCCCTACTCAGTTAATATCTGAGATACACACACCACTTTGCCTCATTATTTAGCTACTTGGTAGGATTACCATTTTTAATATTACTGAACAAGGGCATTACATCAGAAAAATCTAGTTCTTGGCGTTGGCCAGTAAAAAGCGCTAGCGTGTCTTGAGACTGCCCTGGGAACATGAAAATTAAGTCTATTTAATGTCAGCAGAATCAGTTGGGTTATTTAACATTTTAAATAAAAATACTAAATAAGCAATGGTACGTCTGTCTTCTAAAGATTTAACAGTAAACTTATGTCCAAGGAAATGCCAGTTTGAAGATACATTCCGTCAGTTCTAAACGATAAGAATTTTAAAAAATGATGTTGAACCCACTCTAAACTGTCAATATAATATGTTACATAATCTGAACACCAAACAGAGGCATATTACAATTTCGACTTAACTAAAGTTGTATAAAGAAGTTTCAAAGGCTCAGCAGATTTAAACGTGGACGTGTTCCTAATAATAAATTCAAGTGTTTTTATACGGTTTAGATCCCATGTGTGATCATAACAATCAAATAATACTCCTAGATCTCTAACAAATGATTATTAATGTGATAAATAAATTGGATAGCATGCTGCTTAGTAGTAAATGACACATTTTTCAGGATTTAAAAATAAATTATTTACTATACACAAATCACAAATGCAATTTAAATTCTACTGAAGCAAGAGACAGTCATTAATATTGGATATTTTGCAAAATATTTTCAGGTCATCGGCATAGAGTAAACAATTTACATTCAGATTACTAACAATATCATTTATAAATAAAACAAATAGTAATGGGCCCAAGACCGAGCCTTGAGGGACTCCTCAGAACGCAATCGCTGCAATAGACTTAAAACCACAGTACATAATATATACAAATTGAGGCAATACAACACAACACAATTTATGAAATAGGGTGAATCAACTTAAATGAATCAACTTCACCTTAATAGCATTAACCCTAAAAAGTAATATAATGTTTATAGACAAAATTATAAATATTAAAATAAAAAAACAATACATTCTGAATAATTGTAATTCTATATATGAATACCTAAGTGAAAATGAATAATAATCCGGACATCAATGAAGAATTTACGAATGCTCCACTGGATTTAGAAGAAGAAGAAGCTAGCAGTATTATTCAGAATTTCTTACCTTTAAAGTCAAGACAACGGTACGAAAAAATACTAGCAAAAATTCAATAAGATTGGGCTCAAGATCAATGTATACAATTTTTTAACGCTGTAGATATCCCTCTGGTATAACTATTTACTGGCATCGTGAACAACCGTATTTATGCATTTTACAACGTCGTTTAGACGTTTTACATGGAACAAAATAGCTCAGTCCTCTTAATTACTATAACCTCACCATCGGTAAATAATAAATACCATCACATAATGTTCTGGGATACACTTTCCCAATTACTTTAACCTACTGACCTTTAGTCTTATATTTATAACCGATTTATTTCCGACGTAATTTCCAATAAAACAAAATCCACGTCACAAAAGTGGGTTATCTACAAATTGAATGATAACTGATAGTCGGTTTGAGATATCAGAGTTCAAAACATATCCACGTAATTGCCAGACTGCGTGCCGTCGTCTTAAAAGTTTTGATGAACTTGTGCAGCGCTAATATCTCTCACGTTTATGGGTCTGTCTCTAGATTGTAGCGACATTTGAAGGTAGGGATGTGATAACAAGTGTCTTCTTCTTGTTGGATCATGGACATTCAGCCAGCATCACATTTATTTCTGTTAATTTAAATTAAGATTAACGTAAAAATAAAAGTTATAGTAGAAGTTGTAGATTTAGATCTGTCGGTGTATTATATTGATTTAAAATTAGTGAACCGTTATTTAAATTTTACTTTGAGAAATAACATTTTCAAAAGTACAAAAATTTAAACCAGGTGCTCAGAGGGGCCTAAAAGATAATAAAAATATTTCTGAATTCTAGATTGATGTTTAAAAAATATTGTCATGCGGTAGTTTTTATATACAATAAATATTAATTCCTAAGTACCTGATAGATAATAGTGACAGTTAATCCGGTCAAAGCTTAGAATATAATATTTTAAAGATACAAGAAACATTTTTACAGAACCCTGTAAACAACTTGAGATGTTGTATATCGGCGTGAAGTGCGCCTTAAATTAGTGGCCTACAGATGGCGGCATGAGATGCTGTCAAAGAATATCGCATACGGGACGGTGACGTAAATTGACACACGTGTCAATACAGTGACCTGTCACTATCTTTGACACTTTCGACTTTAGCCGAATATACCTAACCCCGCGACTGACAGAAGGCCAGTGACGGTGATAAACATGGATTCAATATAGTTTTGAAAAACAAATTTTTTGCTTTATAAATATGGTGGGACATTTTTTGATAATTTTAATAGTAGTCATTAGCAACTCCTTCCAGTTTCGGCTCTACGTTTTCGTAGGTATCTCCCCATATACGCCGTTAGGTACTTTTAGGCGAATCTATAAAACGTCTGACTCTGTTGTGCCATTCATTTTTCCATACTAATGGTGTAGGCATGTACATAGCTGAATCGACACAAAGACATAATTATCGCATCTGTTTCTATAAAAGCTTCGCTTAGATTCCCTTTCTTTTTTTAATTGATTAAATAATTGGGCAATTAATTAATTACATGTCTAACTAAAACTATCAATGCAAGTGTAAACATTAAATATAGATGCTAATTATACTAACTATTGTCAGTAATGAAAGTTACGTTAGCAAGAAACGTAAAATGAAAAACAATGGAGATGTCACTATAATTTTGTGTGGACTAGAAATAAAAGAAACATAAAGTAACCATTTTTGAATTTATTTATTATTAATTTTAATCAAGCAAAACGATTTTAAATAAACAAAGTTTATGGTGATCCAACACTACAACTTGTCCAAACCAGTTCTACAAAAAAAAAACGTTAATATACTGTCTGATGTTTCTTCTTTTTTGCAAGAACTTTTTTATTGCTACACGACGAGTATTTATAAATATTTATAAGCCATTATACTCATCTTGTCACATTAAAAAATTAGCAAGATAATGTAACAGTAGAGAGAATGTCAATATTTCACGTTTTCTTCAGTCCTGTTTAATTCTGTTAATTTTTTTGTCACGCTTTACGTTACAAAGCAGTGCCAGACAGGGGTAATGTCTTCAAAATTTTCGACTTGCTGCTATGACGGTATACAGGGTGCTCTGCTTATATCAAGCTTTTTTCCATTGGTCGAATTTAAAAAGAATGATAACATCTCGCGCAAAGCTTAAAACACTATTTCACTCTTGTTGAATTAAAAAAGGTTTTTAAAAAAATGCATAGTGTTTATTAAAAAAAATTAAAATGTCAGTAGGAGGCTTTGTCTTTAAAATTTGACAGTTAGTAATGAAACTATTCCGTTTTTGCTACTGTTTGTTGTTGAAAATGGCTGGAGAATTTACAATCAGCTAACAAGTTGACATGTTGCTTGTGCTATGTTTCTGTGAAGGAAATTGTAGAAGAATATCGTAGGAGAGAATACCTTTTTAACGTAAAATAGTTCGGGAAAATGGAATTTGCTGTCCAATTTGTTAAAAAATCAAAGATGAAAAAATTATACAGGCAAAATACCAAGGGCCTCCCCGTACCCACCCCAATGGACCTTGTGGGAAAAAATGGATTAGTCCATCAAATTGCTCATCAAAATTTAGCTGTGTATACCAAATTTCATTCATTTATCACAACGCGATTGAGAGATATTGCAAAGAAATGATTTCCATTCCTCCCTCTTCAATGGGCCCCTGTGCCCTTAGGAAGCATTTCCGGACCCATGTTCATATGAACTTTTTTACTTAGTTTTGATCATAGAATCGGCCTGTTCAGGGTTGGCAGCTAATTATGAGACACCCTGTATAGGTATGTTTGGTTCAATTGTAATATTTTGAGACCTCTAGATGAACCCAGTTTGTGTCGCTTCTTATGCAGAACACCCCGTATATCCATCTCGATGCGTACTGTCAAATTGCCAACTAATAGCAAATACTCTTGGTCTCTATTTGCACAAATATCGATATTCTCACGGCAATTTAATACCATAATAAGTCGCATTAGTGTCATTCGGTCTGCTGAATGTACTTATTTAGTGTATCCGTTTAAATATTCATAAATACAAGGCTGATTCTCGGAAAAAGTGGCACTAAATAATAACTTGTAAGGAAAATGACGTCCACTTCTTGCGGAGCGAACTAGGATACGCCTGTATTAAATTACAAATTATGTTGACAATGGAAAATAAAATACATAGTAGATATCGTTAATGACCGCATCTGTTTGCCTGAAGGCTATTTTGCGTTTTAAAGTGTAATCTGACAGAATCAGCGTGGTCTCGATGCTCGATGCTTAATAAACTTTTCATATTCTCCTCTTCACTTGAAATTGCCGCATATTGAATGGAATAAAAGACCTAGTTTAATATACAGGGTGTTAAAAGAAGAGTGTAAAATATTTCAGGAGATAATGGTATGAACCAAAATAAGCAGAAAAGTCTTACAAACATTTTATTTTATTAGGAATAAACCGACAAAGGAAGCTTTTAACAAACAAAAAACAAAGTTACAGAAGATGTTCAAAGTGCCCTCCGTCCATTTCCAAGCAGGCACGATATCTTCGTCTCAACGATATTCGAACTCTTTCGAAAACACCCTCCTTGGTTTGGATTTCTTGACACTTTTGATTAATCCGTAGCTGCAGCTCTTCCAGGCTATTTATAGGAGTACCATACACTAATGTCTTTAAATATCCCCAAACAAAGAAATCTAGAGGGTTCAGATCAGGCGATCTTGGAGGCTATAAAACAGTATCTTGAACATCTTCTGTAACTTTGTTTTTTGTTTGTTAAAAGCTTCCTTTGTCTAAAATAAAATGTTTGAAAAACGAATAGTGGTCCATATCTCCGCAACCGTTACTTTGCGGACCCCTGTTTATTAAGACTTTTCTGCTTATTTTGGTTCAATTGAACTTTTGCGGGTGGTTGTTACATCAGCAGCACTTAAACTCGAATTGTGCTATAAACATTTTAGTTACGGATGAGGCAATTTTCACACGTAATGGTATTCACAATTTTCACAACACACATTATCGGGGATTGGAAAATCCGCATGTCACTCGGTGAACACACTTTCAACGATTTTCAGTAATTGTATGGAATGGAATAATGAACAGAGTACTCGTTAGCCTTCTCATTCTGGAAAATCGGTTAACTGGTGCTCTTCATGTACAACTTTTGAGTATTAATTTGTCAGTATTCCTCAAAGAAGTTAATCTCAACGTTAGACAGCATAGTGGTTTCTTCACGACGGAGCTCTTTCACATATTGTGCGACAACATTTTGGAACATATCATTTTTTTAATTGCACTTCTCCCTAGTGTAATTACAAATCCAACTTTAGAGCAATGATCTATACTTATAGTTTGTAGTATAAGTATCCTATTATTTTTCAAAGATACCTCCACAGACTCATACAATCGATTTTAATGATACACTTAGATGTACCGTTAGCGGTTTCCCATATGATTTCACTCATGTAGCACAACGCCATATTTTACATGATATTTCATTATCGCAAAACTTTTACTATTAATTTAACACAACGCTCGGCGGTATCGTGGACTTTCACACGCAGCCGGTGTCTTGGATGTTACGCCGATTTCGGGTTAAAGCACTACAGGGTTAGGTCAGGTCAGATATAGCGAAATGTAAATCAGCCTGAAAATGAAGTTAGCATGCTGACCGGCAACATCACGCGGCAGCTTTAGATGCACATTTTCATAAACGTTGAGATGAAACGGAAACAAATTGTACAACGGTTGAATGTTATTGCTGCAAATTATATTAGTCCGTTTTGAAAATTCCACTAATTGAGAATAATGGTATTCATTTAATTATTTTATTATACAACTGCCCTACAAGTAGTGTTAAAAAGTAGGAAAGAACACATTTCAACACAAAATACAATAGTGTACTGCAACTGACAATAATTTACAAAAATTACAATAGACAAACAAAAAAAAACAAAGAAGAATGAAACAAAATTCACACAATTGTAGACGTTGCATATAAAAAGTAAAGGTGAATACTAAGGAACGTGTCAATTTTGTATGGAGAAATAGAAGCTTTGAGGTCTACGAATTTACTTTGTTGAATAAATTAATTTTGACATGTCAATTTTATTTTGAATAAGTATGTGTAGAAATAATTGATCATTGATGTGCCATGATTGGAAATCTTGTCAAAAACTGTTCTTACGGAACACCAATTTGTGGATGAACAAAATCTGATTTGTTAAGATGTTAAATGGTAAGGGTCCAAGTATAGATCCTTTCGGGACACCAGATGCTGCTGGATAATTAATGGATTTGCAACCACTTTAAGATACATATTGTTTTCTATTAGAGAGGTACGATTTGAAGAACTGTAGCATATTTTAAAAAAATCTAAAATTAGCACGTTTCTTAAGTACTACATTGTGACAAAGTCGAATGCTTTAGTAAGATCTAGATAGATCACGTCCATTTGCTGTCGTTGATCTAGAGATATGCAATGTGAAATGCAATCTTTAATTTGCAAAAAATAGTTTTAGCTAAGTCATGAAGTTAGCTGTTGAAAACAAAAATACGAGGAGTTCTTTTTCAAAGTCTACAACAATGCTTGGTGATTTTAATTTGAAATCATGGAAATTTAAAGTTTGTTCCAAAAATGTATTAATACTTTATTCTTCCCAGTTCTGTTGTAAATCGTTCTTTTAAACTTTCGTTTTAAATACTTTTTTTAAAAAATAACCCTGAAACTTCATTGGGGTTAGATCTGGCGATCTAATTGGCAATTTCAGGAGACTTTGTCCATTAGTTGGGAAAAATTGTGAAATCAGATGGTATCACTAAACATTTTTGAATCTTTTTTTAATATAAAAATGCTAAACTGAAACATGGTTGTCCTTGAAAACTTCTTAATCTAAAATTCTGTTCTGTTTCGTATATTTCGCCTATTATGTAAGAGTTTCGTAAGTCGTAAGACAAGACAAAACATGCTCTTGCAAGATAGAACAAAAACAAGACTACCACAACCAAGCAAGTACTAAAACTGTTAAAGATATTAAGTCATAAAAATATACCGTTCTAGTAAAAAATGTATATAACGTCATAACTCAAAATCTGGCATCGCAAGCATAAAAAATAAATAAAACTAAGCGCCACTACGATTTTCAGCGTCAGTCTTAAATATATACAGTTATCAAATGACTGATATTATTCTATAAATAGTTTCCATATTGTATATTTAATAGGCACAAGACATTTTTAATAGCACTAAAAATCACGCGACGAATTTGTTACTGACTCTATAAATGTCCAATTCGCAAAACAACATCTAATAAAATACACATGTTTATTTTTATGTGACAAATTCGATTTTATGCGGCAATAATTTTGCCTCTTAAATGTAGGGGAGTAGCTCCTTCTGTTTCGGCATGAATACGTAAAAAGTTGGAATAGGTTAGCGATCCGAACCATCTAGTTAATTTGAAATTTGTACCGACCCCCCACGTTCTATCTCGTCCAACATCACACACTCGGTAATATTAAATTTATGGGCGGATCGTAATGACGCGGTTGTTTTTTTTTTAATATCAACAATAACAAATTGCTGGCCATTACATTAATGCGATAGTTTCTGAAAATAATAGTCGTCAGATCCCAATCCATTGTGTCCGACTATTAAAATGGCAATTTATAAAAGGCGAGCTAGCTCTGAATAGATTGCATACCTTTGTTGCGCGGATTTGATTTTTACCATGCACGTGTTCCTAGACGAGGCAAATTTAAAAAATTAGGAAATAAGTTTCTCGTTTGATGTTATTAAGATTACCTTCGTGACAATTGTTTCGCACTAATAAAAATAAATGACAAATTAATTCACAGTACAGTAAAATAACAAGTTTTATGTCAAATGACATAATTTGTATGATGAGAATGCTGTTAAATTCACAAAAAAAAATGCATATTTACAAGTGCAATATATGCATTTACATAATTATTGTGAATTTGCAAACAATATGTAATAATATCCAAATTAAAGATGAGTTACACATGTTTCATTAACAAAGTTCATATCGAACTAGCATCATTCAAAATTTAATCTATGACGCTCCAAATAGATTTTTTTTAAATCGATTATAAGATATGTTTCACAAACTGAAATTCAATAGTTATTTATACAACAAATACTAGACGTGTTGTCCTACTCGACCTGACGGCCTCGTTGAACAATTTCACGTCGCGTGCAATAAACACTTCTTGTACGAGTTCCATACAATATTTTTCTACGTTCATACAAAAACAAAAAAATATTTTATTTAGATGACACTAGGTGTAGGAAAATATGACGTCGATTTGAACGTTTATGTTTTTCATGATGACGAAACGCTGAATGACAGATAATAATATCTCTACCCCTCATTCTAATCACGAGGATTAGCCCAGTAGTCGAAGACTTGTGCGGGAGAGGGCGGCATATTATTATTAAGCAGGCCGCATTTGCGCCCAGGAACGACTTACGTTGGTAGGCGCAGGAATGAAGAAAACCTCGAAAACCTCATTAATTAGGGGGGTAGTCAAATATCAACCGGTAACAATCTCTCACATTGATCCAAGCCAACATTCTTCCACCCTACCATACCCTCAGAGAGGGTGTCAATCTCTCCACGAATATAGCTTATATACGGTCTACCGGCTGCGGGGTCTAACCACACAGCGATCTAGTCACCTCGATTCAAGTACTGACGCCTTAAACCGCGCGACCACCGACCGATCCAGATGAATGCAATAAAAATGTATTGCAGTAGTGCAATAAAGAACCACTTTTTCCACTAAATATAGTTCAATAAAGTTTTGTCATGTAAGCACAGTTATTGTTTGTTTTAGATTTGACTTTGACGACTTTATTATTGACGTCCAGTTTTGTGTCATACGTTCAGTTTTAGTTAAAAAGGATATTAATATAGATGATTCTGATTCCTTCGGATATCGGAGATATTGCGCAAAGCGTTGTCGATTCCCTACTTCCCGAAAAACTAAGACAGACGTACAAGCAAAGTTATGCAATACTTGAAGATTGCTGTAAAAGGAAAGGAATCAAGTATAGTAGCAACGAAAATGTTCTTGTGGCATATTTCGTATATCTTTCAAGGCATAGCAAGCTTTCATTGATTTGGGTATATTATTCTATGTTACGTTTTGTTATATCAATGAATGATATGGATATTAGTAAGCACGTCCATTTAATTGGGTTTCTAAAAAAAATCTGAAGAATTTCGGTAAAAAATATTCAAGATAACACTAATCTTGCTGGTAACCGACGATAAAATTCATTTTGTGATAAAAGTTGCATTGATAGGGCCTTGCAAATGCCTGCAGATGTACTGAATTGATAAATCTGCATATGCAAAATGTTAAAAATGAAGAACAACGCAACAAGCCTGGTAAAAGTCCCCCTAAAATATGCGTAGAATCCAAATATGGAAAAAATTACACGATATTCCAATTGAGCATATGGCAACATTCGGTACAACCAGAAGTGCTACAAGAAGAATGGCGTTATTTTGTTTAAACCGAGCAATTCCAAAGTCAAAATTTTCAAAATTGAAATGGAAGTAGTCCCTAAAACATTCTAATAGTCTGTCACCGTAAAGCCTTGCCGTGGCGAATTTCGTAGATTTTAATTTAAATTATTAATGGCGGGAAAGTGTTAACTTTTCACAAAACAGGAATATTATCGGTATTTTTATCATTATGTGGAATTAGTAATTTTAACTTGAGCTTCTAATATTCTATCATGACAGTCAATGACAGATTTATGAAGAAAATACTGCAGTTGTCAAAACTGACTAAGAGTTGAGACTTTTCCCGTCATTAAATAGTTTGCAACAATTTTCGCGAATTATGCGTTCATGAGAACAAGGTTTAAGACCACCTGTGTAATCCATACAAGGTAAACCATTACCTTAAGTAGTTTATGAAGACGTATAAAATAAGCAAATAGAATAGCCATCCAACACACAAGTGAAATGATAACTAGAAGAGTGGACCAAATAACCGAGTCCGACTCTGTTAGAAGCCGCATTTCCCGAACTCTAACCATTACCCATTATTCGGCCCATGGACATCAGATAGCATCAGCCAGGCCGAAAATGTATGAGGAACTGCACCTATTTCATCGGGTAAGTATAGCACAAAGCGTAATAAATCCTTATCTCTGATCTCTCAGCGACTTTTTCCAAACTGGTTTGATTGTCACCACGGGTTGGAAAGGTCTTTCACGGATAAAAAATCGTTGCTAAATGGACACGCCAGTGTGCCTCCCTGATCAACATATCAAGCTTTTAATCAAGTTAAAATCGATGACCTGCACCGCATCTGCGACGGTACCTCCCAAAGAGCAGTTATGGGTATCGTGAGAACACCATGGAGTGTGTGGGTGATCGACGGTGGGTGTCCATAAATCGGCACCGATATCTGATGACCATCTGTCACAAGGCATATGATTTGTTGGCCCGCGAAGTGGAAGATGGATGCAATCGTTTCTGCTTGTCCGCTTTTCGGAAAGACTTCCTCAATCTCGACTTCAGAAAGCCTTATTTAGCGACTGTGTTCGATTCACTAGCATTACATTTTTAGGACAAACCAGAAAATAGTGAATATTAAAATATACACTGTGGTTCTACAACATGGTGCCAAATTGAAACGGAAGACAAAGCAATGTGCGATTATTTTAAGCAATAAAAAATGACAAGTAATCGACATTTTAGGCTGTTGTTATAAGTGCATTTTTCTTTTTTCAGGTCGTGCTTATATTTGGAATTGCTGGGGCATGCCGTAGCGATGAATTAGTTAATATGGTACTTGAGTATATCAGTGATAAAGGCGATATTTTGTTGGCGCAAATACCTGGCTCAAAAACTAATATGAAAAGGACATTTACAATAACAAATGATATTGTAAGCGGAGTATCTGTCTTGGGTATGTATAGAAAATATATGGACTGTAGACGGTAGGTCTCCTAAAACATGTCATTCTAGATTTTTTTGTAACTTATGCTAAAGGGAAATCTACAAACCAGGTAATTGGCAAAAACACAAATGGCAAAATTCCATACAGAATAGCAATATTTTTAAATTTAGATGATTCGAAAGGCTATACTAGATTTACAGTTTCCGCCGTACTTCAGCTACGTTATTAGTAGATGCTGGAAGTGATATTCTCACTTTAAAAAGACATGGGGGATGGCGAACAAACGCAGTAACAGAAGGGTATTTAGATAATTGTATTTCTAAAAAATGTGAGGTAGCCATCCAAATAATTACGGGAGGAAGTACTACTTCAAGTACCAGAAAACGTTGACTTATTTTTGAAAATTTTGTTTCGACCACAAGTACTTCATCAACGACCACCAATTTGGAAAATAACAAATAGGAACTCGTCTCCACCAGCAGAGCCAATATTTCTTTAGATGGAATTTCCATTAGTAATTTAACTAATTGTACCATAAGTTTTAACAATATTTAGTTATTGATGTTAATTTAAACCTCAATTTAAACTGCTTTCAATTTCTATAAATAAAAAGTCTTCAAAATGTTCTAAACTAAAATTTTTTGTGAAAGCCATGTTATTTAGATATGTTATGAAATAATTGTTTAACATAATCGTATAACCTTACGCATGACCAAAGATATTGTAGATATTTACCGATTTAATATATTGTATGTATAGCATTTCAGCACAATTGTATCTTTGAATACAAATAATTCTGCACAATAAAAGGTGAAAAAGAAGTACAAATTTGATTCCAATCACTGTCAGACATATTATGGGTAGAAAGAAATCAACGATTATTATTTTATTCTACACAGAATGCCAAGAATGCAAATTTCAGTAGGCTTTTGTTTTGATGTTCTAAACAAAATCCATTAAAATACTGAGTGACTAACATCAGACGGGGGTGAAATAAGAGTTCTGAATTTCAGTATAGATTTTAATTTAATTTGCTACTAGTTTCGGGTTCTTAAGCCATCCTCAGAGACACAGTCAACTGTAATACCTATATAACAAAACTCAAAAAATTTATACAGAGATTCAGGACTCTAATTTTCCACCTTTTGATATTTGCTCTCATTTTAAAAACTTATACCATAACCTTTCTATTTTTCAATTTGTATAATGTACTAAGTATTTGAAAGCAATCTGTATCATCAAAGTAACGTTAAACACCAATTTTGTCGGAAATACTAAAATTTATCGATTATCGAAAAATATTCTTTATATCTCTATTGCGTGTGGGAAAAATCTATTTCTACACGAGATTATTAAAATCGATGATCTAAAAGTCTGCACAAAGTTTTTTCCTAGAAAAATTTTGTATATAACTAATATGACATTTCCTACCCCCAGATTCAATTTGAGAATTCATTTTAGAAACACTTTTTATAAGGATATATTGGTATATTTGCAAGTACTAATAAAATATTTTAAACATTTGCATGGGTAATATAGGTGTTTATTACGATTACATGTTTTAGTAAAGCAAGAAGGCATTTACAACAGCTTTTCACATACGTTCTAGAAAAATTGTATAAAATGGCGGTTACGCCAGTTTTAAATTTTTTTTTTAATCTGAAATTATATTTTATTAATCATTAAAGATTTCCTTACTACAACCATTCTTTAAAGTATCATCATTTACAATTTCTTAGGGTTTCTATGATTATTTAGTTTCGTTTTTTTTTTTGTAATAATATATTCTGACTTTTTAAAAATAAATTCTGTACGAATGTTACAGAAAATCAGTGCATTGTTTTAAAAATGCCGCTTTAAAATTATTATATCTAAATAAATACTTTTTGAGTAAATATTTCTTCACTAGATATATGGAAAACATTAAAATTTAAACTGACAGATTGATATAATAGTATTTCAAGCGCATAATAGTATGAACCTTTTATATGTAGGTACTATCTTAATCATATCTGCGTCTACAACAATATTTTTTAGTTTTGTAGCACAAAACGATCTGAAATTCTGTGAAAAACCGTTTTTTAATTTTTTTATCGATCAGAGTGGTTTTTAAATTGAGTTTTTGTTAGGCTTACCTTAATATTCTCAAAATATCTTATTTCCAAATGCAACTTTCAGTTTTTCTTAACATAACTAAGAACGCGAAACATCTTAATGTACGGAAAAATATAGATTTTCAGCAACACTCTGTATACGAAGTACGAATCCCGCGACTGCCGATTATTATCAAAAGTGCCGCGATTTATAGGCGTTACGAGTATTGTTAACACTTATTAATTATTACCGATCAAGTCCTGTTCGTAAACACACCATGTGGAGACTGATCACAGTAGTCTTGAGAATTACCGACATGGCCCCCCTCCAGGTTTTCTTTTATTTTCTCTAGACCCATTGCCCACCTCCCTAACTCATTCACTTCTTCTTCGAAGAAGAAATCCTTAGGTATTGTTAAATGTTAACTAACCGATAATCCAATTTGACCGCAGACCTCGCGTAGCTGAAGACCGATTTGTTAATTTCGTAGAAAGTAAATGGCTGGGTTTTATCGGCGAGCCAGACAGATTTCTGCCAAATCGCCGCCGTTCAGATGTTCTGTCGATGATTTCTTTATCATTGCCTCCATAATTGACAGTCGGCGAAAAATTGTAAAATGGAGATCAGAATTCTCCTTGCACAAAATACATTCATAACATTAAACATATGATATGAATTTTAATATAATAAAGTAAATAATAATATTGTATTCAGTATTTTTGGTACATTGTATTCCCTTCTAGAGCAGTCACTACTCTAGCCACTTTATATAAATACGTATAGCAAACTGTCGAAGTCATCCCTGTCCATTATCGGCACACCAGACATATACCGTTTTCGGGCTTGTTAGCTCTCGTCGGTATACCATAGGAGGCGAGGCAACCGACGACTTATGCGACAGAAGAGGACTTGAGTGGACGTGATGTAACATGGAGCTTCATCTTGTTGTTGGGTTGTATTAATATCATCTGTAAATACAAACCTATAATTTAAGAAGACTAATTCTATATCTAATAATGTTCTATTCGTATTTTAACAAAGTATTCTTTTGGAAAATCTTAAATTTAGTGTAATTTTAAGAAAAGTGTTGAATTAAGCATAAGACTGTTTGAATGAATATAAATATTTATATCACATATACTTTACTGAATTACTAGATTAGTGCATATACACTTGAGTGAAGTTTAAAATTTTAAGGATATTATACTTAAATACAGATTAGATTTGTTTCCGTGTAAGTTTGTTGCTAATCCACTGAGGTGACTTTCAGATCATTGACAGTCCATTGTTTTATGATTCTGACACCCCTTATATTAAGTAATATCGAAAGTGCAGGTAAATATAAATGGCAAAGGCTTCGAAATGGAGAAAACGCAAAACTACATGAAATAAATATTTATTAAGTTAACATGTAGAAAAATATATTGTTTAAGCCTAGGTATATCTTAAAATGTTTTTAGCTGACTGCATGCAACACTTAGAATTTTTTATTTCATAAAAAATATTATACAGAATATTTTTGCTGTAAATACTAAATATTGAAAGAACAATATAATCAAAATTTTACTGACGTGGAAATTTTGGATATTCAAAATTTAAATTTCTATGCATTTTTATAAACATCTCTAATATACCTCATCGCAAGATAGCTATATTTCAATATTATATTTACATAAGTGTTCATTAAGCTGGTTATAAAACGCTCTCTCAAAAATTTTGGCAAACTGATTTTGAACAGCAATTGGTCTATAGTTTGATATGAATGTTGGATCACCCTTTTGTTTATAAACAAGGACAATTTTTGGTTTTTCTTAGGACTTTCGGAAACACTCCTAACGTCACTGATAAAACCAAGTGAAGTAGTGGTTCTGCAATATGTTCAAAACATTGTTTAATAATATGACAAAACAATACTAGATAACTCAACTAGTGTAATTTCTCGAATAAAAATACTATTTCTAATATATCGACCAGTACATTCAGCATCATAACCCATCAGACCAATGTTTTTACAAACAAAGAACATATTAAACATAGTTGCTACATCAGAAAAGATGGTAATCAATTCCCCACTGTCATTCTTTATTTTTGGAGCACAATTATAGTTTTGATTAAGTATATATCCTTAAACAAAAATGTTTTTTTCTGTTCCTGTAACAATTCGTGCTTCGACTACGATACGACTTACTATTAGAGAAACTGTTTTTCCTAGTCAATAGCTTGGCCATAACATTAAATATGCACCAGGGGTTCTTATGAAGAATGTCAGATATGTAATACGAATTTAGTGGAGAAAGTCGTGGTTGACAAACGCATATGCTTAAAAAGTATACGAAGAGGAAGAAATATTAAGTGAAACGTTAGACGGAGCGGGTCCATTCATAGATGAGATTAGAACCAATTTAGTCTCGCTGGTCTGCCAGACTGTAGGTCAAGGTATCTTTGTTTATTATCTACAAGCTGAAGCCGAAGTTTAACTGTACTCTTTATCAGCCTCGGTTAGTCTATCTGAGACGAAAATGATGTCTATTTACATATATAATAGATTTATAAACCTCTCAGTTGAAATTGGTTGTAGTGAATTTTATACTTAAGTTTTTGTTCCCGAAATATATAGGGTGTTATAGAATGATTTTAAAAAAATCTAGAGACAGGTTTAAAAATAAGAAAACAAATTACTATATTCTTCATTTCTCGAAAGCCGATCGAGATATTGAGATGAAATTTGGTACACGACAGTGTATAGTGCAGGGCTACTTTTACGTGAGTAAATTTATCTTGTAATATTCTAGCATCAGTTGCGTTCGTGCCGTTAAATACACATTTTTAGCAAAAAAATTGTACGCCGCTGATTTTTTGACAAATTGGTACCGCTCTAAAGCCAAGTTAATTCTGCTTAAAAAGTGTCTCTTGGAATTTTTTCTCTTGACGCATCGTTTTCCAGATCAAAATTAATTTATTATACATTACAATTGACCAACTTTGGAATGCTAATTAAAAAACAATAATCTAGGTGGTGTTTAAGTCAGTTTTTAACACATTTTTTGAATGTTTATAGACGTTTGAGGGAAGCGGGAAAAGTAATAGGGAGTTTTGTAGATTATGGAGCGCAAAGAATTGCACAAACAGAGAAAATCAGGAAAATGTTTTACAAGCGGTTGAACAAAATCCTGCAACAAGTACAAGATGTCTGGCAAATAAATTAGGAAATATGAACCATGAATGCATGGCGAATCCTCCAGGAGCAGTAGCCATATCCTTATCATCTGTAGAGAGTTCCAGCCCTCTCTGAAGATGATCTTCCAGTTATACTGCAGTATTATCAATGACTAATTCAAAAAATGCGGAAGATCGGCAATTTATTTTTTTCATTTTGTTCACGGATGAAGTTTCATTTACCAGAAACGGTGTTTTTAATTGTCACAATAAACATTTTTGGACGAATGAAAATCCATACCATTATTCATGAATAGCGACAGCAGCAGCAGTTTTCAGTCAATGTGTGGGCAGCAATTATTGAAAATTGTTTGGTTGGATCTATGTTTTATTTTGAAGAGTAGATAGACGAACATACCTTATAATGTTCGCTGTCGTTAATGGTTTATGCAGAACGGGGCACCTGCTCATTTTAATCGCAATACAAGAGACTGTTTAATTCTTACGTTTCAAGGAAATTGGATTGGTTGGGGCGAGCCACCCCGATCACTCGACTTAAATCCGTGTGATTTCTAGCTTTGGGGGCATCTAAAGTATTAGTGCATTAGTGAAACGTTTTACCAATGCCTGTGTAACAACACACCAAACACCTAGATATTCCGAAGAGTTAGACGCCACTGATGCTAGTGTATTACAAGAGAAATGTATGCACGTAAAATAGTCCTTCGCTATGCACTGCTGTGTATAAAATGTCATCTCCAAATTTCGATCCATTTTCGAAGAATGAAGACTATAGTATTTAAAACAGAATATTTTAAACATCCTGTATCTTGAAAACGAGACATTTTCGGACCCATGTTTATATAATATTTTTTTTATTTTTAAACATATAACCTGCCTCTAGATTTTCTCAACATCATTTTATAACACCGTGTATACACAAAACTTCTTAAATTTCTAATCCAATAAATTTCAAACAGAGTTTAAATGACTATCCGACTTAAAGCAGGCATACTTAATGCTATCTTCTCATCTGAACCATCCGAGATGTTAAATAATTAGTGAACTAGATCTGAAGATGAATCACACAGACATAAAAAATGTCTACATCTTCTAGTCCATTTCCTAAACCTTCATCTATCCACTTTACTAAGGAAACCGATAATTATAAAGAAAAATATGTTTATTTATTACTTTTTAATTAGCACTAACTCGTTACCAGTTCAGCAATAACGTATACGTCGAAGAAACGAAACGCGCAGAATATCGAGCCAACTTTTTATATGTCCAAATGATTTAGTTCTAATTTTTATCACCTAATTAAAACTTAATGTATGTTATATATCATGCACGTATGTATTATGTATGTTGTCAAAAAATAGTGATTTGGTGCGGAAACCTCCTGATAATTTTAATATTTGTTAATGAAATTCCATTTTTTTTTCTATGAATTAATAATAATAAGTCACGTAGGAAAAATACAAAATCTAAATTTGTAAAATTATTCAAATTAGTTTTATTTTTAATATCACATGCCTACCTAGACATATGTTACGTACATATACATACATATAGATATACAAGGTGACCCGAAATTAATGTAGCATGGAGTAAGTGTATTCCCGAGATAATGCGATGTTGCCAAATTTACCTTAGTCAAAAATTGATGATTGAAAAGATACAGTGTCAAAGATAACGACTAACGACGTTAAGAAGGCATACATTTTCCACATAAAAAAGGTAGGATAATCGATTGTTCTAATAGTCAGATGTATATACTAAGTCGCGAAAAAATTGTACTATATAAAATAAGCACAATGTGCGCCCTCTATTAGTGACGTTAAAAGTAGAAACACAGTTAAATGTCTCTTCCCTAAAATTCCGCGATCTCTAAAAGGTGTGCAAATATTAGGATTTTTTAAAGTTATGTACGAATATCGAAAATAAAATTTTAAATTTATCTAAGGTAAGTAAGGAATCCACCCTTGCTCCTTGTTGCATTAATTTGGAGACACCTGTGTAGACATAATAAAGGTGCATACTATAAAGGTAGATGTTTAATAAAACTAGCAAGTGTTTATATAAAAAGAATAACTACTGTTTTAGTTTTGTGTAATGTATAGCAAAATTTCACTTGCTTGTCCATAACAGGCACTGAACGCGACTTTGCATATAAAAGCTCAAATTTTGAATACACTTTCTAAATAAATCGTAAATAGTCCAGTGGAGTACGTACAAACATCTGGAAAGAGGTAAGTATATTTTATTTCGCTAATGATTTGCTGACTAAAAAAAAAATCGGTAAAATTGTTTTGCAACTTTAACAGTTCTAATTGGAATATAAAATCAATTATTACATCGAAGTAAACAGTTTTCGAAGAGTTAGGTACTTTAATAACGATTTTCATTGGCACACACAGTGGGTCACAAGACTTGAGTATTGTGGATAACGGCAACAGATTGCATACTGCCATACAATATATTTTTTTTATACAGAGTGCTGCATCAGTATATACAAAAAATTCGGAATTGTTTTTTTTTAATTTTTTCTTAAAAACAGTTGAATTTTAATAAACGAATTTTGGTAGAAACGTAATACTTATAAAATCACATTTTACTGGCACGTTTTCCAATTTGTTGGTTTGCAAATTTTTGTGTAACATCTTGCAAACGGTTTCGTTGTTAACGTTTAACTCGTCAGACAACGCACGAATGCTTAGGCGCAGGTCAGACGTGATCAGTACACGCAAACGGTCAACATTCGCGTCAGTACGAGAGATGACGGGAGCTCCTTCACGTGGATCGTCTTCTATCGATTGAACCTTTGGACCGTTTTGCACATTCAAACACGCGTGTTTTCGACTTGCACGCATCTCCATACACCACTTGCAATTTTCGAAGACTTTCCGAGGGTTTTTCGCCAGATTTAGCTTAAAATAAAACACAAACCAAAGGTGCGATCGACTTCAACCTTGGACTAAAACTGAAAGGAAAGTCTCCCCTCTCTAGAAAAACGTTGACGAACGATGCAGTGGTGCCAGTTCTCTAGTTATAACTAAATTCCTGGAACTTAATTGCTACACCTCGTTAATATGATGTTTAGATTGACTATCTCTTACTAAATTCTATTGAGATCGGCTTAAGAGTTTAGGAGAAATTCGCAAAAAATTAAAGTTTTGTACCTAATTTCAAGAAGATCCTATAAATATGGATGAAGTAATTATTTAATTTCATTGTAAACCCATTTTTTACCTATGATTATTTCTAAATCAGCCTGTATCTCGAAGAGAGAATGTTAAAAGCGAAATTTTCTAAGCTTTAATAAATATAACATTGCATTTTACGAGGGCATGTCCCCACAACTGCGCCGCTGGCGCGGACGTATTATTTTCTAATCGGTACATAAGTCACGAACGGGCTAAGACAATTATCATCGATCCGTCGGCACGTCGAGGATGGACTTTCATAATTTCACTTCTGCCTTTGTGTCGCGTTTGATAAAATCACACGGTGCTCTTCATACCCCATAAGCAGTTCGCAAATGGTGGCGAGAAACTTGTAATTGTCCCCTAAATATGTACACAACTATTCGCGATAGCTTCTTAGTTCTTACTCTAATTACCTATTAACCTGATTAGGTTTATCCGACGACGGGTTTCACTGAACATTACCGGACGAACCACTAGGGCTCTCGAAGCTGGTCCTATGAATCTATTCAAGATCACGCTTATAAGGTGCTGAACACCAATAAATTTTTATTTACTTTTGGATACTACTATTTTAATTATGGTGTCGCAGATCAAGGACCTTGGTGTAATATTTTGTGATAATTTATCATTGGATGCATATATTCATTATTTGGAGTAGTTTTACCAGCTTTGGTATCTATCCAGTTCGTGGTGTTCCTGAAGATACCTTTTTACCCACATTTGACATAATTAGTTTGCAGCAGAGGCGCAATATGTATCTCCTAGTCTTTTTACATAAAATTATCAACACATTCCTGAATACGCCTTTTCAGGTATATCAAATTTAATATTGAGTTCTTAGATTCCAACTCCTTGTACTAACATTCTTATAACATCTCCTCTCTATCAAATGATTATTAACTATCAAATGTATAAAGATCGACTTAATATATTTTTCAATTATTTAATTTTGTTTGGCTTACTCTATTTTGTGTAGATGCATGTTTCTATATTTTAATAGTTATTTATTGTATTTCAGGTCACGTTTTGTTATTAACTGTTTTTTACTTTAGTTATCTTATTGTGTTTGTTTACATTGTATATTTTAAATAGCTTTTCCTTTTGCTAAAACCGTTTTACAGTCCAAAAGGTTTAGCTCAACTGATGAAATCTCGATCAATTAATTGTTTTGAAGTTCAAGAAATTTTTCAGTTCGAACAAAAAAGTTCAACAAATTTCTTGAATTTGATAATGCCAACCAAAACAAAAATCTCTAGACAGAATTATTGTTGATATTTTCTGTATTCTATTGTTTTTTAACGAAAGCTGAATGGAAAGCTTTGGAAAAAGATGAATGTGGATGGATCATGACAATCATTTTTATACCTACATTTTGTGACACAAAGACCCATTTTCACTATCAGACGTTGGCTGTATTGCACTAGATTCTACAAAATTGTGACCTGTAAAGTGATTTGGGACAAAAATTGAGTCAAGAAAAAATTTTGGATTGTAAAATGGGCTTAATAACGTATAGAGAAATGATAACACAGCCACATATATTTTTGAGATATACTTTTATTATAAAATATATTTCTTTTGACTAAAGTTTGACATAATCAATCAATCAAAGTTTTTTGAAGTCCTTGGACAACTGAGTAACAGCTGGATGCTGATTCAACGCTCTCATATACATGTCTAACTCGTCTTCTGAACTTTCGTCCTTATCCTTCGTGTCGATCACTTCTGGATCCTCCGCGGCAAAGTACTTTTCTTCTTCGTCGTGATCAATTTCATTAATATTGTCGAAGGAGGAATTGTTGTCTACTGTATCGTAGTTAAAATCCTCATCTTTGCCATCTAGGAAACTTTGGTACATCGTGGTTATAAATTCTTCCTTCAACAGTAATCGTTCCTGCGCCGTTATATTTGGAGCTTTATGTTTCGGTTTTGGCCTGTGGGTTTTATTTTCTTCGAATTCCCCCCATCTAGAGGTGCAAGGTATAGGACTCAGCGATCTATCACTGTCTTCGTCTGAAGTGTCTTCTTCTTCCATTTGATTATCTTCTTTTTCTTCTTCGTTTTTCCTTACGATTTCAGCATTGTCCCGTTCGATACCTTCCATGAGAATTTTTACAAAAGTTACCTCTTCATCCATCTTATATTTATCTCTTTCTTTTTTTTCTTCAATCGTCAAGTACTGCCCTACAAGTTGCTCATATAACAAAGGATTCCTCTTCATCATCTCTATTTCCGAAAAGTAGGAATCCTCAGCTACCATTTGGAGAAGCGCAGCGTATCGTCTATTTTTTACATCTACATGGTGTGCATCTTCCGAGACATTTCTGTACAAATCTTTCAACACCAGATCTATTTCTTCATTGTCGGGTTCATAATTTTGTGTGAACTGTTCAAAATAGTCTAGATGTTCGCGCTTTAAATATTTTCCGAATCGCATCAGGAAATTCAGTTTGTTTTTGTCAAAAATGTCTAAAGCGATTTCTGATTTTTCTTTAACAGTTAAATCGGCTTCCCATTTCTGCTGGCTCTTGAAGCATATGTTTTCGTTGTGCGTCAAAAAACTTATCATGTTATCCTTCTCGTCGTCTACAGCCATATTGTCTACTTGTCCTTCCGAAGCTTCCTCTGAAGTATTTACGTTAAACTCTACTTCCATGGTCATTGTATCTAAAACAAATAATAAAATTGTAACAGCAAAGCAATAAGCAACAGCAACGCTACAAAAACACCAACTGCCTTATTTTTTATATTGAATCAATAGTATTTTTAAGTAAAAGAACTGGTAAGGTAAACGTTCTAGTTTTTAATAACCTATTATTATTGTTCGATATTCCCGAATTTTAGTACGTCAATGTATGTATATAATTATAAAACGCCACTGGTTTTATTACAGTCATTCATTCATAAGTCAATACAGCTAGATAAGCAGAGGCACGAGTAATACGTATGCCGCCATCTGCAGACCGTAGGTAGGACCAATAAGGAACCAATTACAGAAAACTGTAATCCATCTACGTAAACAACTGCTGTTGTGCGACACTGTTTTCATCTTTAGTGAATCATTTAACCTCACAATGTACTGTAGTACTACCCAATTTTTAACGTATTGGTGATATAAAATAAGCCTACTAGCATAATTTGACTTACCACAGCAACAATATGTTCCAAGGAAGTGTGTAACCAGTTCAGAAGTAAGTATCTTTAGTATTTCGATAAACAAACATTATTTGTAAATAAAAGTAGTTTGTGCATTAATTTGCTGGTTTTAAATAATTGTCTTCATAACACTGTTAATAATATTTGTTTGCGTACTTAGAAACTGTAGTAATTAACACTTACATTTCAATATTATTTAAAATGTATTCTTTACTAATCTCCCTGTCAAAAATGTCAAAACAAACTTTATCTTCCGCAGGTATCTACTTTACCAAAATGGTGAACGTGAGCTTCCAGGCATCGCCGCAGTGGCGTTGGAATTGGGTGGATCTCTGCGGTGAAGAATTCAAAATTTGGGCGCCACAACGACACGATCTCGGTCTTTGTTTTCAGCAATTGTGCCTTGATATCCCCGTTCTGGCCATGTTAGCGATCTCATCAGCCTATTACTTCGGCCGACAAGAAGGGTTCGTCACCAGAGGGAGAATTCAATTGATAGCCATTAATATTCGATGCGTTATTGTTCTTTGCCTAGCCTTTCTACCTCTTATACAGATATACATAGATATAAATAAAGGACAAGTACAAATAAATAAGATATCGTTCTTCCTCAGCGCAGTACAGGGTATAACCTGGTTCACACATCTGGGGTATGCTTTGGGTTTGAGAAAGAGACTGGGGAAGAGTCCTAGAGGACCTATCTTTGTATGTATTGTGTGGTCGTTGATGCTAGCTTTGACTGTAATATCTTTCAGAAGTCACTACCTTCTTTATATTTATTCCTTCCAGTTTAACTACAGTATTTATTTGGCCTACGGGTTTAGTATTTGTTATTTGATAGCTCAAATAGGATACGCCTTAACACTCATTCCAAGTGAGGGTAGTAGCACTTACTTCAATTTCTCCAATAGATATACAGAGGTAAGCGAAACATAAATAATGGAAATATTTGTTTTTTATTAGGAGGATATTTTCAGATTGGCGAGAACCAACCTCTCCTGAACAGCAATGCCTACGTCCGTTTCACCGAAGAGGGCGACCCGACTTATTTGGGGGTGGCCATGGAGGACGCGAATTGGTTCTCCAAGTTGTTATTTTACTGGGTGAATCCCATGATGGAGAAGGGTCTGCAGGGAAAGATAAGCAATTCGGACGACCTCTACGACCTACCTATGTCCCTCAATTGCGGGTTAATAAGCGCCAAATTGTCCAAGCACTTGAATCAAGGAAAGGGAGATAGGAGCGATTTAACAGGTATTTATTTTGTATTAGCGTGGTTATAGGTCAATAAAAATAGTCTCGAGGGGCCGTTGGCGTGTGACATAAAGGACAAGTGGTTTTGTCAGGAACAGTTAATAATATCCTTTTGACCAGTTTATACTTACTTTATTTATTTATGTATTTTACTTTATTCTATTCTACCTGTGGCATAGCATAGAACAAGTAATAAGTGACAAACGATTCTGGATATTTACGGACGAGTTGTGGATATACAGGGTGGTTCTACATTGTAGTACCAAAATGAAATAAAAGATAGATAATGTTCTGTTAAGTAAACAAATTGCATTGATAAGGATTCCAAAACTATTAGTATAAAACTTACAGGGTGATAAAAAATGCTTTGTGAAAAATACATCTTTTTAAATAATGATAATGGTTTAGATGATTATATTCAAATAAAACTACTATAAGTTTTCAAATTATTGATTGCAATGATCTTATGAATGATTGTTGATGAATGAGCAACTGAATGTTTTTTAACTTAACATTTTTAATAATATAATATTTGTGAATGACGGTACTAAAAGAAATAATACATTTTTTTTGCTTTATAAATAAATTTATATTTTTTCTTGAAGGGTGATTCCGTTAATTCTTAATTTTCTCTATCCCCTATTTGTACTTAGTCCTGTATATGCATTTGTATTAGTTTCTAAAGCTTCTAATTTTTTATGAATTAATTTATGTGATCGTATGTTTTTTTTATTACTGAAATGTATTGCTAGTGGGTTTCTGATCCCTTGTATAATTTAAATCAGAATAAAAATTGGCTTTCGCCATCATTTTCCTTACTATTTTTTTTAATTTTAAATAATATAAATACATTAGCAAAATTTGACATCAATGGCACTGTTATTTTTATAATCTGCTTCATTAAAACACATAAAAGTGTTTACCGTTATTATTTTAGATAACCAAACCATTAATTACTCCCTCTAGATTTGCATATGAGAAAAAATAGCTTTTCGTGAAATTATTTGAATCGGTGATTACAAAACGCGTCAAATCTCATTTAAATCTGATAACCCGTTTCGGAGTTATTTAAAATGTATTTGTAATAGTGTGCTTTATCAGTTTCAGAACCATATTCATTTTAAACAATTTGCTTAGTATGACATTTGTTATCTCCTGGTTTCCTGATTGTCCAAAACGTTTTGCTATCAAATTATAAAGCAGAACTACAAAAAACCACGCCACATTTTCTAAATTTTGCAGACGATTTACCATCCACCATCTCCTCCGCGTCAACTCCAACGTCAGTGGACGTCTCCTTCGTAGGCGTCAGGAGAAACAAAGCCTCTCTTTTCGTGGCCTTGCATCGCTCATTTTGGGTCCAGTTTTACAGCATAGGCATGCTGAAGTTGTTGGCGGATTGCACTGCCTTTGCTGGACCCATGCTCTTGAACAAACTGGTGGGATTCATAGAGGACAAGTCCGAGGACGTGAAATGGGGGTACATCTATGCAGCGGGACTGATGAGCTCCACCGTCGTGTGTAAGTGTACATGGAAAATAAAGTATAATGTCAAAAATTTTGAAGATCTACTCGTATTTAGTTAGATGTTTCATAAATAGCATTTTAACTGTACATCCTTTGCAAGCATTACAGAGGGTTGTAGTGAACCACTTTGTTTTCGCAAATAAGTGAAGAGCAATGCTACTATTACTTTTTTATGTACCTATATTTGGCCTGTCACACTTTTTGATTAGGATCTACGTTAAAAATAAGATGAGTACACAATCATACCAACACTTATTTATGGATCGCCCTGTGTAAAGACTATCGAATTGACTGGTTTATGAAGTTGTGCTACAAAAACGATCTTTTTCAGCTTCCTTATGCAATACGCATTTCGTTTTCCTAATGTCGTTGGTGAGCCTGAGGATGCGAGGTGCTTTGGTCACGACCATTTACCGCAAAACACTGACTGTGAGCTCGACCGTCCTTAACGCCCATTTCACGGTCGGGGAAATTGTTAACTTTATGTCAACCGACACAGACCGGATCGTCAACTCCTGCCCCAGTTTTCACGCCGTTTGGAGCATCCCATTTCAGGTAAAGATAAGACCACCTTTCTATCAGATCGTCGTAAACTCGGAAAGATTGCAATCGAATAAAAGTACGCTAAGCTTGACTGTAAACTTGTACAAGGTGAACTTTAAATAAGTACAAATATTTTGAACAGCAATACAATTCACTGTGTAGAACACATAACTACTAGGTTTTTTTACAGACAAATCATAAATAAAGTCGAATCTTAAATAAATTTCGTGATTTTTCAATAGCAAACTTGTTGAATCACTGATCCAACTTCGATGTTAAGATTTTTAAGACTCATGTTAGATGTGTATTCCAGGGCGTTGCCAGTGTTACACCAATGTCTTGGAATAGGCTTCACAAAAGAATTTTAGACATGTCAAAGAGTGATTGAAATATTTATAAACACATTAATGCCCATCTTCTCCTCTTTGCCATTCCTATTCTTCACCAACAAAGTATGCCCATGCATCTAAATACATGAAACTGAAAATATAAGCCAGATTCTCTACTCACAGTTATTCAGAATTTGGTCATTATCAATTTTTGCTACACGACAACTGATTTAGCACAATACATACTTTCGTTATCACTATCGCTGATTATCACTACTTAACATACATGCTTCTAGCATATGAGCCTTTTCACCGTTTGCATAATGCGCCATATTTAATTTAATTACACGATTTCATCAAAAATATTAATTAAATACACAAGACACTGCAGGATTTAAATACGTTTTATACGTTAGCGCCGCAGCTCTTAAAACAGATGCGTCAAATAGTGCATTACTAAAGAAACTATTAGCTTAGTTCGGTTTCAGAGGATGCGAAAGTAACTCATATTAACTTTCAATTTATGCGTATTGAAATTATCAAATTCCTTTCCACAAATATGAACATGTTTTGTTTCCACTTGTATCTTGCCTTTGCCACAGCTTATGCTTTGCCCTGGACCAGTGCACTGGTACCAATATAACTTCTTCGTCGACCTCGCTATCGCGCTATCAATCCTAGAGGATGGAACTGGTGCGGGACATTTGGCCTACTGCCCGTGCACCTACCTATTTTTTGCATGCGATTGATACTGCTTTTAAAGATTTTACTTTGCATTCTCTTGATATTGAACGCACACATCAAGGCGATTATTTTGTTATTCCATGTTTTGTATTTATTTTTAAAATCTGTTTCACTCATTACGAAACTAGGAAGAACGAAATGGTTGGCATTGTGTTTGAGGTTATGTGGCGAAAATTATCTCTATGGTGTTGTGTGAAAATCATAGTTTTTTTGTTATTCTTAAATAAATTAAGGGGATTATTTGTGTACCTTTTTAACAGTGTGCAATGGTATTGTGAAATGTGGATAACTGTTTAAATAGGTTTTTCAGCAAGTAAGTAAGCTTTTATGCGCGTTTATGGATAATTTTTGGGATCATTGAACAAAGTAACTTCCTAAATACTTTAATTGGTAGTAATCAAACTTGCAGAAAATCATTTTTTAATCGTTTGTGGTTAAGATTAGTTAAGAAGTTACAATTTTAGTTAATATTATTACGTAGCATATTACCTACCCAAATTTACTTTAATTATTGCTAAAAACAAGTATTTTTAAATTAGAATCAACCGCAAAAATTGGATTTACGTTAAAAACTTATTTATTTATCTTACCGACGATATGGCAACCTCGCATTCAGTAAATCATATGGTTTGTTAGGTTACGTTATTTGAAATTTTTAAAAAATGACTTTCACTAGACTCATCCCCAGCAAACACAATAATTCGGGTTTTTAAAAGGGCCATTAAAGTTATTGATGGCTTTGTGATGGCAAAGGTAAGCCAACATTGTACCATCGAATTTTAGGTGCTGTTCGGCCACAAATTGGATCTTGTAAGAAATGCCACTTAATGACCAATGTTGGACATTCATCACTTAACTGACTCACTTATTATGCCTTTTATACATTAATGGCACATTGAAGGGAGTTTGCTAATTAAAATGCTATTTAATAAGTGACAATATATTTGAATTTACGCGCCATTTAAAATGTACTTTAGCGCCTCTATGAATTATTGTGAGATTCGTCCGACTCTGCACTCTGCCAAACTCTGCTGCTGCTGCTGCTGTCGCCATTTTGTTTACAACTTGGCGTTGGTTTCGATTTTTGTTCGCTATTTATTTAAATGCGAAATAATAATTGTTCTGAATATTGTGTGATTATAAGTGACTAGTGAAGTGTTTTTTGGGAACATTATGGAAGAGTAAGTGTTTCTAATTAAAGTGTATTTTACTCTTTAAAAATGCCACTAAATATAAAGGGAAATACGAAAGGTGTGTTTAAGAAAATTTGTTCGCGGCATCAGAGAAGACTTGCCAATCACAAAATTAAGCAGGCGGTACAAGTTATTAAAGCAGAGACAAAGCAAGTTGCAGAACAACTAGCAACAAAGTGTATTATTTCCAGTGTGGAAACTGTGTCGATAACCCCAGTCGATAACTCTCAGGATGATACCTATTACAAATATTAACAAAGATTTGGAAAATACTACTACTATTACTACTACTGAAAATTTTAAAATTGATAATATTGACTTCAATGTTGACAACAATATTTTAATAATATCTAGGGGCATTGAAAATGACACATAAAAAGAGCAGTTTTTAATCGACTGGAGTATTAAAAATAACATCACCCATACTGCTATGTCACAGCTTTTGAAGTGGTTGAGGTTATCACCTACAAATTTGTCCAGCTTACCCTCTGATGCACGAACATTACTTAATTCACCTAGATTTATTGTTTCGAGAATAATTGGTAATGGCGAATTTTATTATTTTGGGCTTAGAACCCAGTTAATTAGAACTGTTGACAGAGATGGTGGACGTAATAGAAGAAAGAAGGAATAGTAAGTATATAAATATAAAATTATAATTAAACATTTTTAGAATTAGTTTACGAGCTAAAAATTTTAATGTTTTTTCTTTGTACATTTGTGTGTCCTATTATGAATTTTTTACATTACTTTTTAATATTAAGCTAATTCGAGTTAACTGGAAAAACTTGTTTTAGTTCTAATCAAATCAAATAAAGTTACATAATGTTTCTGTTAAAAAAGTGATTAGAAATTTTATGGTAATAATTATTATATGTAGTTTCATAACAATTTAGGAAACTTGATATTTGTTTAGTATAATGTGGCATTGAAGAAAATTGTATAACTTGAATTAAAAAAAAAAAATAGTATGAATTACTACTTTTGTACTGATTGCAAAGCAATCAGAAAGTACGTAGCAAGTAGCATGAAACTTATTGATGCATTGTGAAAAAGAAAGTAGAATTTTAATACTATTTTCTTCTTTTCATTACAGATGCCGAACGAAAACCAGATTATAATAATATATATTTTTTTTATATAGTTTATATATATTTTTTATTTCGTTAATGTTATTTTATAATAAAGACTTTTAATATTTTTTACATTTCTTTATTTGAACAATATCCTTCACATTTTGTAAGTATACTTATACATTTTTAAAGTATAGGGTCCTTCATGTTTTTTTTTTTAAGTAATGATAAGAAATTAATTCCCATTGATGTTCACAAAATTTTATCAAATAAAACTATATCTGTCACATATAATTTTTGTGAGGCAGATATAGATTTAATGGGCAAATATGGAGATGGAAAAACAAGCCCTTGATATACTATAAAACATTTCAAGTAGTGGATTTGTGAAGCCAAATTTTTAAAATGTACACTATACATCCACCAATTATTTTTCATACTGAGTGTTTGTGGTGATTTGATTTTAATGCTGAATGTATGAAACACGCTACAGATGTCCTTATCATCGGCAGAGCTTTATGGTGAGATTCCTCAACAAATTTACAAGATTTGTTTTCTACACGGTATGAAATTCTATTGCTGACAAAATTTAAAATAATAGCAGGATGAAGTTGAATATTTTCAACTTTTTGCAGTACTTAAAGCAATTTTGTTTTATTTACGTTTCGACAAAGTTTCTTGAAAATAGGTTAGGTGTAGGTTTGTTTCTTATTTTCATGATTTAATTTACTCACCTATTATACTCTAAAAAAGGTAAATTAAACATTAAAGTGAGAAACAAACATATCTAACCTATTTTTTCAAAATTTGGTCTAAACGTAATCAAAACAAAAGTGCTTTGTTTTCAGAAGTTGAAATATTCAGCTTTCCCGCCAATATTCTGAATTTCGGGCCACCAATAGAATTTCAGAACGCAAAACCCAATGTTTAATGGCAACTTCCAAAGGACCAACTGTGGTAACAACTGCATTATCTTCAATGGTACTACAACTAACCTACAAGGTGCCAACATTTGTTATGCATTGGCAAACCATCAATGTTACAGTACATAAATTAACTCAATGGTCTAATGACGGCTGCCTAATTGGTTCTTTTATGGTCCATTGAAAGCAACTGTTGGCAAAGTAACCTACGGCCGGCTAACGGCCGGGCGGACGATAGGCTCCCGGGCCATTAATGGTTTCCATCAATGAACCATTAAAGACAATGCCGGGTATCTTATACATTTTTAGTGATGTACCATTTATTCGTGTTTGCTGGGTCTATATGATGAACTACACCTGCAGTTAAAATATTTGTACTTCTTTAAACTACAAAGATGCATTAAGAACAAAAAAGTTACAGCAATAAACAAATTATCACCAAGAAGTTGACCTCTACTCTGATTTATTTATTTTGTTATTAACTATTACAGTAAGTGTTTTATAGCACATATAATATTTTTCGATTTATGTCCGCGTTCCTGTATCACGGGCATTGTATTTTCAGCTGGCCGTCACATTGTTCCTGCTCTACAGCCAACTGGGGATATCCTTTCTGGCCGGCGTAGTTTTTAGCATAATACTCATTCCAGTAAATAAGCTAATAGCGAACAAAATAGGCCAATTAAGCACAAAACTTATGAAACACAAGGACGCCAGAGTTAGGCTAATTACTGAAGTTTTGAGAGGCATTAGGGCCATAAAATTATACGTCTGGGAGCAACACTTTATCCGCCTGGTAACCAGTAAGTACCCATTCGCAGTTCAACGCTATACACTTGCATTTTAGCGTTAACAGGAAAAATAACAACGAAAGGAAATAATATGGATTTCTATTGTTATTTTTCTTATTTTTCGTTTCTTGTCTGTTATTGAAATTATAATTAGTTTATTTGGAAACATTCAATTACAGAATAAAAAATCTCGTAAATAATATTAACAATGATTCTATTACAGTATGACGGGCAAATACAAAACCAATGTATACAGGGTGAGTCAGTCATAATGTCATTAATTTTAAGAGGAGATAGGGAATAATGAGTATAATGCGAATACGCTATTAAAAAAAATCTAAATGCATATTTAGGCCGAAAAAATTAATTTCAAGTCATTATTTAAGCCCCCTTTTCAGACTGTCACTGACCGCTCACGGCCTTGGTCGTTTACAGCTCACAGTTCAACTCGATGTCGACCTGTTGCTATGTTGCCAAGTTGAAAATACGGTCCAATCAAACGATACCCGTACACTCCTGCCCATACGTTGACAACAAATCGCCTCTGAAAGCTAAAGCGACAGCGTGTGGAATTGCATCTGAGCAAATGTAACTGTTATTACTGAAATTAGTTTAGTTGCATTGAAATCACAAAACTCCAACGTATCTAATAATAAACCGAGTAATACACCATTTACATACATTACATAAAAAACCTATACCCAATGGGTAAATTATTAAGAGAAGCTGAAAAGTGTTTTGTGTTTAAATACTAAGTAATAAAAAACCATCGTGTAGTCGACAGAAAACTGTCCAAGACCGAAATGGCACGCCTCTGATCTGATGCTCAAAAAAGTTATCGAGAGTGAATCTGGATCTACCGTATTATTAGGTCAATAACCTAGTTACCTAGTCTTTGTACTGTTATTTAACGACAAAGAGTAATAGGACCTTTTTTTATCTATTTATATGAATGAATTTTCCTTAAATATTGATTTATTTGTTAATAAAAACAAATGTAGATAATAAATAAATGTTTTCGAATGTTAGGTTATTACAGTTTAATAATTTTGATATTACGTTTTCACTACGTTTACAAATAAATATGAATTTTTAGTATTACTCGTAAGTACAATTAATCATTCAGTTTGTAGTTACGTACATCTAGCCTAGAAATTTATTGTTTTTTAAGTAGTATGGTACTAACCTGTTTAAAATGCCAGGTTGAGTAAAGCTGTACTCATCCGTCTATAGCCCTTTATTAATAAAATTAGGGTCACCCGACGCAGGTTCACAGAACCCGTAGCGCGAAGGCACTTACACAAAGCTCGCGCACATTCTCCGTATAACACTACCATTTCCGCATATTCGGAATTTGTAAAATTATGCATTGTGAATTTACGACGAATACGCGAGACCGAAATAAACAAACTACTGCTTACTGCTTGAATATTCTCCATCCCCCCACCAAATGTGTGGCGTGATCTACAAATTTGGGGGGAAAGAAATGCGGGAAATGCAGAAAGTGCTAAATGGTGGTATATTTGAATAACACGCTTAAGTGTTAGACGATATTATGTACGTAAACATGATGTGGCAACTATGTTTAATCCGGCATTCGATTGTCGTATGGGTGCATCATCAGAAAGTTCGTAGCGCACCAGGAGCCTCGTGTTACCGATTTGTATAGGGTGATTTGTTTGTTTTTTAAAGGTCGAGTAAAACATTTTTTTTTCGATTTTCTCCTTTATTAGGCCTCCCGAATATGTGGTTAAAATTAATGACGTTATGACTGAGTCACCCTGTATATTAGGTATACATAGCGAACAAGTTTGGAGAAATAATAAATTAAACATTTTTAAATCGTCAATTTAAATCGACTTGTGGTAGCCCATTTAAAAACTTATTTTATAAAAGGAATTTATTACCTTCTTAAATATTTCAGGATGTTTAGTATACTTACATAGTTAGTGTGACCAACGGTGGTGCTTTTTTCAGAACTGAGAGATCAAGAACTGAAATACTTGAAGGGCAGAAAGTATCTGGACGCTCTTTGCGTATACTTTTGGGCGACAACGCCCGTCGTTATTTCTATCCTCACCTTCGGAACATACGTGCTATTGGGCAACAAACTGACCGCCGCCACCGTCTTCACGGGAATGGCCCTGTTGAACATGCTGATAGCCCCTCTGAACGCCTTCCCCTGGGTGCTCAACGGCATGACTGAGGCCTGGGTGTCATTGAAGAGACTACAGAGATTGTTAGACGTAAGTGAATGATCTAAATTTGTTGTTCCGCAGCGAAATTTTTATTTATGATTTCCAAGGAAAAACTAATGCATTCTAAGGATGTCTTTGTACTATTTTGTTATTCCAGGCAGCATCTTTATCCTCTAAACTGCGGCTTACTATCTGCCCAAGCCGTTAATATTTTCCTATTAATATTAAACTGAAGTATAAACATGCGGTTTGTGCAGTAATGCGGACATATATAACCCTGCATAAATTTTAATCTTGCTGCTCAGATAGGAATTAATCGCTAATACGAGGCGCTACGAGTACATTCACATCATCCTCGCTGCGTTTACCAATTATACGACATGTATTTATTGCTCTAATATTAATTTACCCGGGGAATATAGTCATTCCGCAAATCCGAAATTAATTGGGCATGTAATGCTTCGATGTCAACGATTATAAGTCATCACACACTGAAAAAAAGATTTTTGTTAATTTACTTACGATTTGTAATGTTTCTAATACTCTGTAAATTAAATACATCTAAACATTTTACCATGGAAAATACGTAATTATATTCTTACTCGCTATACATAATACGTAAATTTACAATGTAATTATTAATTTAATGCTTGTAAAAATTATAGTTAAACATATATTTTTACCGTGGAAATGAAGTACAATCGTTTGCAATAATAATGACACTCTCTTAAAACAGTTTTGAACTTCTGGAAGTTCTGAATAGAAATATCATTAAATCTCTCTTGGTAAGTGAAACAACTAATAACTAATCTTAAAATTTAAAGCAGATTTCAATATGAATACGTCAGAAGTTCAAAATAAATTGCAAAATTCATTTTAGTGAGTGTCATTAATATTGCAAACGATAGTACCTACCCATATGTAAAAATGATACAGAGATATTAAAAATAGAAAGTTGCATAAAGCATGAAATACATTTACATATTTTTTGAGAATTTCTGTGATAATACTGATATAGGTACCTATGTTTTATTTTCGGACAGCTATAAATGCAGCGCCACACTATGGTTTAATTGTAATGTAATGTATTTTTATCACCTTCAGAAAGCCTCTCATACACTATTTTACAGCCCAACTAAACGGTGATATATCTTTTACCACTTTAATTTCAACTGCACTATAGTATCTATAACGCAAATGACTGTATAGACAAGCCGACCATTACTGGATCAGGACGCTGTCGGCGCATGCGCTGGAATGTATTTACCATAACTATCTCTGTAAAAATACATAATATTGGTAATGTTTATTAAAGTTACAGAACCTTACATGATTTGCTGTGAAAATGACAAAGTGAAATAAAACTATTGCAATATATTCTGTGAATAACAGGTATTAATAATGTAAATTCTCTTAATATTTGTAAAATTATAGTTAATATGCAATGTGTAGTAACATGCAGTTAATATAATAGAGCATTATTTCTTATTCTTTATCTCTTATAAAATCTGATTACCTTCATATTCCAACCGGTTTTTCTAAATTTATTCGTTATGACGTCACTTATAAGTAATGGCAACGTTTACCGGCGGAAGATAGCATTCATAAGAAAAGTTAAGTAATGTTTCTCAAAGTAATTTTTTCGTAAAACAAACAATATTGAAGGCTGAGGCTAATTTTGTTCCATTTTCAATATCTTATGATTTGCGCCCTCGACACATCTTTCGATCATCCGAACTTTCAGCTTCCAGACCTGGACCTGGAGAAGTTCTATAGCAGGGGGCTGCTCGACGAGTGCGACGACAGCACCGAGATCGTAATCAGGGAGGGCGGTTTCGATTGGGGCAAAGAATTAAGCAGGGCGGAGAAAATGCGGCTGCACGCATTAAGCGAAAAAGCGTCCGTCAAAGGCAAGGGCAAAGGCAAAAGGTCGGCTCTGACTATAGACAAAAGGAGAAGCTTTGAGAGTCACATCGTCGAGGAGGGTGACGACGGCGGTTTCAGATTGCACCGCCTCAATTTCAAAGTCAAAAAGGTAAGTGATGTGTGAGCGTCACAGTGTGCTGATTTGGCGAATAATAACTACTTCATAAAATGAGAACATTTCGATTCTTAGATGCCAGCTTTCTTCAGCAGAATTTTTTTCATATAAAAAAATAAACAGAATAAAATTAAATTAAATATGAATTAACTGAATATCATTTTTTGTTTAGGTATACAGGGTGATTCAATCATAATGCCATTAATTCTAACCACGTATTCGAAGGCATAATAAAGAGAGAAAATCGAAAAAAAATGTTTTTCCTTGACCTTTCACAAGAAAAACAAATCACTCTATGACAATCAATAACACGATGCTCCTGATACGTTACAAATTTTCTGATGACACGTACGAGTATTGAAGCTGTATAGAAGTTCAGCAGCATTGCTAGGACCACATGCATATAATAACAGCATGCTCGGTAATGAAGTGACAGATTTGTTTTTCTAATGACAAACTTCTTTTTTTTTTTGTTTGCAATCCAAAAATTGTTGCATTTTTAAGGTATTCATTAAGAGTTTGGTCAATTTCTGACGTAAAATTCATTTATCATGCCCTCGTAATGTAAGTTAAAAAGCTCCGCAAAATTTTATGCAGTAAATAATTTCGGATAAAACATGTCTATTTTATTCACTCGAATTGAATTTTTATTTAGATAAATAGCAAATTTAATTAATAATAATTATAAACTACACTGGTGATACAAACACACGAAATTCACCAATCTCTACCACGCAAAAATAATGACTGATGGATTAAGAAAGGACAGAAGTCGGGTCGCGTGCATCTGTTTGAAATGTAGTCGACGGCGGGCTCGCCTGTATAAGAAAACGAACTCGAACGATGTTCGACTTATTCCACCGGTAACGTATTAAACGAGAAATTGAACTGTCAACTTTTTATCTATGTCGAGTGTGCCAATTACAGCCTATGTGATGTCGGCATTGATTACTGCGGTTGGCATTTATTATAAAATTCTCATGATTTCTTATTGATTACATTGGGTGTATAAAAAAATGCAAGGCAAACTTAATTATTGTTCGTTTTTGTTACTATTTAGCGGTTCTACTGTGCTTGTCATCGAGTAGAAATTAAAAACAAGGTTTTTTATCTAAATACCGTAGGTTAAGACTCGGATTGCCGGATTGTTGATCATTGAATAAGTATTTCTCGGACTGTAAATTTAGCAACGTCAGTCTGAAAAGGAGGTTCAAATAATGGTTTGAAAAACATTTTTTACGCCGTAAATATGCATGCGTGTTCATATTGTAGTCATTTTCCCCCATCTTCTATGAAAATGAATGACTAAATCACCCTGTATATCAAAAAGAGTGTATTATTTGTTATATTTTTTCTAAACTATGTTCTTTTTGTTGCTTATGATAAATTTAAAATATTTTTCAATTTCAAATGTTTGACGTGAATTTTTGCCATCGCATTTTGTTGTCTGGATAATGAAATTTATTCTAGGGTGAATTCGTTGGCATTATAGGACCAGTCGGTAGCGGAAAGTCATCGCTTTTATCAGCGATTCTGGGTGAGCTCTCGATTGTGTCAGGGGAGATCGCAATTAACCAGATTGAGTCAGGTGAGTTGCATTACCGGGTAGGTGTTCATTATATAGCCGGGGAGACAAAAATGTCTGCTTTTTTGTTTGGTGGATTGAATGCCGGCATAGTTTGGTATTGAATATTTGTCGTTACATCTGTATGAACGCTGCAAACACCTGGAATCGCTGTAGAGTGCAGATAATTTGTGCTGTCTAGATTTTAATTGAAAAACGACAAATTAAATCGATATTTATATTTAGAGTTAACTTTATCGTGATTATAATTGTTAAAATTTTTTTTCCTAATTTTACAAAGTGTTTACAAACTTTTAAATAATTTTTTTGGAGATGTTTCTTTCTTCGAATCGTAAGAAAATGTGTATTGTATTCCCTTATAAATATTCAAATACATTCGGACTGCGATTGCAGCATTTTGTCTGTCTTCACGGTATCATATTGATCAATTCGGATTAGTCACTCTAATTGCAGTTGTAATATGAAGCACCAAATATTGATAAGAATAACATTAGATTTCTAACATTTTACTAATAGTAAATAGAGGATCAGTATGGCAGCTATTTGCAAAGTCAACTGACAGACTGAGCTGTAAAATATATAAAGGTTGTCCGAAATATAAGTGCCTTTCTGTAGCTCGAGTTTGAGAAACCCAATTTCCCAATATCTTTGTAATACCCTGCACATAACATACCCATATTTCTGACGTATTCTCGTCTATTTCTTAATCAGCTTTGTACATCAATTATGATCCTTAATAACGTATCCAAATTATTTGAAGGCCAATGACAGTTCAGGCCCTGACGTAAATCTAGGAACGTGGATACAAAACAACATGATAAGAGTACAAAATCGACGCTCTGTAATCTTGCTAATTTTGAGTTTTCGAAAAAATATTATAGGACTTGTGGGCATTAATTTTTCGTGTAGAATCACCCCCTTAGAATATTAACGCATCACACAACGCACAATAAGCATTTTACTATTGGATTTTGAAGGGTTTGGTCTCGTGATGCAACAGCCTTGGCTTCAATGCGGCACCATCCGCGACAATGTCGTCTTCGGTCGACCTTTCGACGACAGCAAGTACAGATCCGTACTGTTCGCTTGCGGCCTAGGCGAAGACATCCAGCAGCTGCCTGCAGGTGATATGACGTTGGTAGGGGAGAGCGGTACGACTCTTTCTGGGGGGCAGAAGGCTAGGGTGGCACTAGCACGTGCCGTCTACCAGGACAAGTCCGTCTATCTCCTGGACGACGTACTCTCCGCCGTAGATGTGAAGGTGGCCAAGCACATATTCCAGCACTGTCTCATGGGTTTGCTGTTGAACAAGACCAGGATACTGTGCACCCATCACGTGCAGTATTTGATATATGCTGACGCAATAGCGCTGGTAGAGGATGGAACGATTAAAAGGATAGGTAAGTATTGCAAGATTAAAATAGTAAGACCATATGGTATTGTACTAGAATTTTTATCTAAAGCCCATATGACGCGATAATATTTCATTGTTAAATTCTGCTATAGTTTCTTTATAAAATTTCTATTCGTATTTGTGACGATAATTTAAAACACGCCCTAAATTAATATATTTTTGTACAGGATGTGCATCAAGTATGGAATAAATTTATTATCTCGAAATACGAACATACACATTTCTCAGAGAGCTCCATTTTTATATTTATTTACTCATCTTTTGAATATTTTTTTTATTGCGGCATAACGATGATGCCATCCAATTTGTTTTAAATGTAGCACGCCGGATATTTTTCGTTTTTTCAACTTCGTCGAAAACTTTATTCAAAAACGTCTAATAGGGTAATGTATTGTTCATCGCAGCTTTTTTTAAATAGGCTGGTGTCAATATTATATGTAAATATAATTGCAACAGTTGGCCAACAAAGTTACAGGGTCTTAACCCTATAGATGTTTTCCTTTGGGGTCAGAACATAGTGTACAAAAGTGGACTGAACAATGTTAGAAAATTAAAAAAAAAAACAAAACAATTTACCTGCATCAAATACAAGCACAAAAGGTTATCTATTAGAATATATTATTAGTTAAGCATTTTGAAGTCATCATTTAGTGTTAATTTACTAGTTTTATTGTAAAATGTTACAATAAATTGAACTCTAAAAATAATATTCATGAATACCAAACCCTAATCATGATAGGATTTTGAAAGCACCTCTTATAGTTTTTATAGTAATATCCTAGCAAAGTCTGACACAATCTTCTGAAATATGTAGAATTAATTTATACCATACCTTATTTAAAGATTATATAATGCATTGATATTTTTTCATGTATTTAATAATGTTGAATTATACCTAAAACTGCTAGCAACCTTTTTGTCACTAAACCCTATAAAAACAACAGCGCATTTAGCACTTAAACACATGTTGAATTATATGAGATACTATTATTTTTCTGTGAATATGCAGGACAAATTCCTGACATTTTCGTGCGTTTTTTTTAGGAAAGCCTGCCGATGTTCTCTACCAGATCGACGACATGTTGCCTGTCGACTTAGAACTAGGCGAAAGTATCCAATCCACATCGACATCCGCGTCAAATTCCCTGCTAGAGAGCGTCAGACAGGATAATTCCCTCGCCAGCAAGGACGACTCCTTATTCCAAGAAACCAGCGAAGTAGGAAGTGTACACTTCGGCGTGTACGCCTCCTACTGGAAGGCTATAGGTCACATCCTGAGCTTAACAGTGTTTTGTTCCATAATATTCATGCAAATATCAAGAAATCTGACGGATTGGTGGTTGGCTCACTGGGTTACCAATCAGGGAGGTAACTCTACCGGTCCGAATTCGACTAATCTTTCTCTGGACGTGCAGTACACTGTTTTGATGAGTGATGCGCTCAAATCGGATGATAGCGATATGTATTCTTATTTAAAGATCTATGTTGAGTTAGCTTGCGTGAACACGGTGTTTACTTTGATCAGAGCGTTCCTCTTTGCTTATGGAGGAGTTCAAGCTGCTACGAAGGTTCATAAATTGTTGCTGAAGTCTGTAGTGAAGGTAAGAATTATTATATGTGTAATAATTATTTATCTCTAGGATGTAAAAGAGCATAAGTTCGATAGATACCGATATATTTAATTGTTGCTTCGTTGTTCACCACTAAATTCCCTAAAGCATTGATTTTCGTATTTGATCCTTGGTCTTTAACATAAGCTTCCATTTCCAGAAACGAATCAAATTATTACATCTGCTTTTATCGCATCCATCATTACTTTATTTCAGGCAAAATCCACGTTTTTCGACATTACCCCCACAGGGAGGATCCTGAACAGGTTCTCCAGCGACACCTACACCGTAGACGACTCCTTACCCTTCATCCTAAACATCCTCCTGGCTCAATTCTTCAGCCTCATCGGTAAGAAATTCTCGAATCTGTAAACGCATCTACAGCTCTCTCACTGTTGCAGGATGCCTGGTAATCACGATATACGGCCTGCCCTGGATCTGCATGATCCTAATACCGCTCATACCGGTATATCACTGGCTCCAGAACCACTACAGGTTGACTTCGAGGGAACTCAAGAGGATATCGAGTGTGACGCTGTCTCCCGTTTACAGCCATTTCAACGAAACTCTGCAAGGTGAGATTAGAGCTATCAAAGCGTAAGTATATTTGTTGCCGCGCAACTGAATGCTTGTACAGAATTAGTGATTGGAGAAATTGCAATGAAACATACAGGGTGTGAATCAGAATGGGACGTAAGGATGATAGAGGCTAAAATAAGGTTATTGGGTGAAACATACCTGTTTACCCATTATAATTTTCTCTGTTCAAATATTTAGTAGTGCTGTTGATCACAGCGTGGGGTTAGTAGTTAATTAAATACGGCTCTTCAAAAAAGTATGGAATAATGCAACAATATTTCAAAAATTTCTGCCACTTGGAATAGGTTGAAATAAGCGTTTCCTTCCGCCGGATATCGCTTCAATTTATAGGGTGATTAAAAAAAACTTGATAGAATAAAAAATTACAAAAAAAATAAAATTCCAAATTCGAGGAAATTTTCGGTTTTTTCGCTTCGGAACGGTTGTCGAACGTGCGAAAGACTGTTCCGTATACAAAGAGTTGAAAAAAAAATTGTTACCGCAAAAAAAACCTCAAAATTAAGGGAATTAAAAGTTTTTTTTGATGAAACTTCCATCAAGGATTTATTATGACACTAACTAACGAAGCAAATACAGAGTGTTTAAAAATAACGAACCATTCTCTAAAAACCCTTTAAATTCATGGAATTAAAAAAAAACATTTTTGATGAAATATTTATCATCATATAAAAACGACCCGATCCGATATTTAAAATACAGTATGTTGAAAAAAAAATAACCAAACTCGAGAAAACACTAAAAATTACCAAAATATGACAACCACTCTTCTAAATTCAAGAGCGCCGGATTTTCCCTACCATAGAGAGTTCAGCCAAAGTCACGTTTACATTTTATTATTCACAGGCGTAGAGCTGCGCGCAGTAATGGAAATTAAGTAAAAGGCACTACGCAGTAGTGGTCATGACGCGCGCAGCGCGGCCCCAGGCTTTAGCCCGAAGAAAGGTCAAGTCGGCGATAGCCGACTTGCCACCTTTCTAATATATTTCTAAATTTCGACATCCTATGTCTCTTGTTGTATTAAGGCACATTTTGTCCAATCGTCATATTTTTGTTCCTGTTATCTCTGACTCTGAGATTTGTTGTTGTGTCTTGATGAATCACCCTGTGCAGTGCTATACATCGTGTTGCAGTTCAGTTCTCGTTTCAGGGTTGATAACCATCAGGGCGATGAGGGCCACCCAGAGGTTTAAGCGGGAAAACGAAGACAACGTGGACGCGAACATCAAGGCCCAGTTCGCCAGTCAAGCTGCGGCGAGGTGGTTGGACCTGCGGCTGCAGTTCATCGGCGTGGCCGTGGTTACGGGGGTCAGTTTCATAGCAGTCATCCAGCATCAGTACGACGTCGCTGATCCAGGTATGTAATTCATATTCTGAGTATTATAGAAATAACGATAATTTTCGTGAGTAAAACAATTTGCGAAATAAAAAAGTGGAATAGGGCCAGCTTTACTTGAGATCTTAAAAGGCTACACATGCATCTGAAAAACATTTTTTTCTAATTGTCTGATGGATGCAAACATCGGTTTTTAAAATTTTCCTCGAAATTATATTTTAATTTGATACTAAAATTCCAATTTTCAATCTTCATAATGCTGTAATTTTAAGACAAAAATCATTTTCTTGAAAAATCTAAAACCCATTTGAATGTATCAGTTGATTATGGAAAAACATATATTTTGCACACATATATGAAATCCTTTTCATGAATTCAGAGGAAATTATCCTTTATGTTGCTAGTTTACAAATTTTTAGCACGTTTTCTTTACGAGCATAGAAGTCATTCCCTAATTGACGGTATGGGTCTAATTCTTCATTATTAAGAGAGCTCTTTAGGTATCTTGAAACTAGTTTAAAAATAACTCAAGTAATAATGATCCGATTTTGTACGGCTTGCATCAGTTTTCTTAGAAAAAGATCTAGTTTCTTAGATGCCCTAAGTCATATTTTTGACACGAGGAAACCAGGGTTTAAAACGTAAAGGGAACAAAATAAATGGACATCATAGAAGAGGCGAATAATAATATCTCCATCACTCATTCTAATCACGAGGATTAGCCGAAAAGTCGAAGACTTGTGCGGCAGAGGGGGCGGCATATTATTATTAAGCAGGCCGCATGTGTCCAGGAACGACTTACGTTGGTAGGCCCTAACCTGGAAAACCTCATTAATTAGGGGGGTAGTCAAATGTCAACCGGTATCAATCTCTCGCATTGACCCAAGCCAACATTCTTCCACCCTACCATACCCGCAGAGAGAGTGCCAATCTCTCCACGAATGTAGCTTATATACGGTCTACTGGCTGCGGGGGTCGAACCCACAGCGATTTAGTCACCTCGATTCAAGTACTGACGCCTTCAACCGCGCGACCACTGACCGATCATTGTTGAATTGTTTTATTAATTTAGATACACTTTGTTTCTGAAAATAATTGATAATAACTGTAAATTTTGAACTAAGAAAGTGCATTTTAAGTTAAGGCCTGCTAAAGGAACCGCTTACGTTCAAATGTTATCAAGCGATCAGATACAAAGCAGGCAAAGGCAGAAGATGTAAGGGAAATCGGACGGTTGCAATGCGCTAGCAGAACGATCGCGATGACTTGGATCTAGCGTTGCTCCTTAAATACAAAAAATATTTTTTGATTTTTTATAACCATCACTGTATTCAAATACAATTACCAAAATAGTTCAAAATCTGTTTGAAAATTGTACAAACAAACCTGCTAATAACTGCTTATATACATTTTTATTTTATTTTAAAGATTTTCTTCGGTCATTATTTTCACAATTATTGTAAAATGGCACGACAATTTGCATTTTTCGTCACAATATTGTAGTAAGTTTGATGCTTTTACACACCTTCTTGTCGTCCCTGTTATTTATCTGCATCAAACAAATTTATATGTTTTGTTCCTGCATATTATTTTACGACAAAAACATATTGTTATAATATTAGCAAAGTTAATTGCTTATATAAATTTTTATTTGATTTTAAAAATTTATTTGTCATTAAACTTATGACTAGTACAATTTTAAGAAAAAATTGGTAGAAATTTAAAGGCAAAAGTAATAATTTTCCATAAAATTTTATATATCGAGCTAAATAAGCACTTTCCATCGGACATTTTTATCTTCTTATTTTATTTAAGGAGCTTCTTTATCTTAGGACGAACATTTTGCTTTCAATTTATTCTTTAAATAAATGCATTGTATGTGAACTTAAATTTAATATTTCCTCTTTTATATTTCTATTTTAAAATTACCTCGTTAGCGAAACGCCATGCAGCTAAAAGGTAAACCCAGCTTTGTCGAGAAGCCAAGATCATGAGGTTCATCCCCGGAAAAATAACGTTGGTTGTCGATAATATTGCTTTGTGATGTTCCATTATTAATTAGAGTAATCCAATTAATTCCGTGTACCTGGAAGCTTACCGCGAGGTATAATTATATACAGGATGTTCCCGAAAAAATAAAAGAATACTTTAAGAGACGGAAAGTTAGCGTTGAAATAAGATTTTCTGGGATGCAGCTCTGTTTGTGGAATGAAATTCATTCGTGTTGAGAGAAAAGGAACCATTTCTCGAGACAATAATGAACCTGTGTATAAAACAAACATTTTTGCTGTTGTTTTAAGTAAAGTTGTTCAAGAAAAAAAGAATATACAAATGTTCTTTGTTATAGTTTTAGCATACAACATACAAAGTTGAAAATATAACCTCAAAACTAAAACATTCCTGTTAGAGATCGTAGCTAACGCCCTCTATAATATATAAAACTAACAAAATAGAAGTATTGAACATTCTAAAGAGCTTACAATGTCAATGCAATACATTTTTAAAAAAAAGATATATTTAAAAAAATAGGAAACATTTTTATTATTTTTTCATCCTTAGCCCCTGGTTTGTTAGCACCTATTTTCGTAGCACTCGTATCCTGTGAAACTGACTAAAATTAATTTGTTTTTTATGAAGCGCTTGAAAAAATTCTTCAGATGTATTTTTATGGCATATTATGGCACGGCACTGAGAAGAATGTTAATACGCTCTTAAAGATTAACGCCTGCAATATCATTTACGCGACCTCGCAATAAAATCGAGATTAATATAAATACCAGACTCCAGGGTCACTCACGGCTATAAAATAATCGTTAGTGTGCATCCAGTCTTCAGAATTTTTCTATTAATTCCATTTCCGGTCATAAACGTGGTTTTATTCTTCCTCGTACGCTAATTGGTATTTAAATAATGCCTTAATTAAACGTTGAAATGCCTTAAAACCGATGACGTCTTGGTACCCAGTTAATGATTCGACTAGTTTACCTAACCCTTTTGCAAATATTGATCTTACATTTGCGTAGACTGGTGGTTATTTTTTTAGGAAAATGAACTGAGAATAGTAACACACAACAAAGTTATTTTATGGAAATTTTAAATGAAGTTTTAATTCTTGGGGAATAGAATGCAGCTACCAGAATATCCAGATTATAAAAATAGATATTTACATTTGCGCTGTATGTATGTTCAGTATAAGTTTTTAAAGTAAAAAGCAGTTTCAGTGAAACTTGAAATTATATGATTTTAGAGTTCGTTGTAGTATGGATTTTTTGGATCCAGAAACTTTAAAAAAATATAATTCACTATATGTCAGATGAAATACGTAAATGCTTGTGCTATTTAGGGCCCAAATGCTATTTGATAAATTAGAATCAACGCATCTTCTATAGTTAGTCTCAAGAAAGGCTGCTTCTATATTTTTTGATATACTGCAGGCATTGAGATTTCATAAACGATGACCTCTCTTGGATAGTTTGTTGCCAAATATGCCTCCTTTTCCTTTAGGTTAGATGTCCTCCTGGTGGCTTGTTCAATATTTATCTTGGTATTACAGAAGATTTGTTGTAGCAGCCCAACGTTCTTAGTTAATTTCCTCAAACAAATATGTTAATTAGTTCTGTAGTTCAAAGTTATAGTAACTTTAATTCAACTGCACCTATATAACGAAAGTATTCTTAAATTGGCATTTAATAAGTACAAAAAAATTAAGCCTACAGGACTGAATATTAGGCTTGTTTTTGCAGCAGTTGGAAACGGTTTGAAACTGTCAGAAATATTCGACCAGTTAAGTTGAGAAAGCGTTACCATTGAATTTAACGCAATAAATAGTTGGATGGACATTTCTGATAGTTTCAAACCGTTTCCAACTACTGCAAAAACAAACCTTTTGTCTGCTATCGTATCCAAATTGCTGACACTTCTCTTCTTTGTCAGGCTTGGTCGGCCTGGCGATATCCTACGCTCTCTCGGTGACTGTGGCGCTAAGTGGTGTGGTGAACGCCTTCACCGAGACGGAGAGAGAGATGATTGCCGTGGAACGCGTTAACCAGTACATCAAGGAAATACCAGCTGAGAGCGCTGGTTTCGTGATTGATCCTCCATTCGCATGGCCTAGCCAAGGGGTCATCTTCTTTAACGACGTCGTTCTGAGCTACAGGTAAGAACGGTGTTCATAGATCGGATCATCGTTTTGCTAAATGCTGTCTTGTAGGGAACACCTAACACCTTCCCTCAAACATGTGACTTTTGAGACTAGACCGTGCGAAAAAATCGGAGTCGTTGGACGAACCGGAGCTGGGAAGAGTTCTTTGATATCAGCTCTCTTTAGATTGGTAGAAGTGTCCGCCGGATCTATATGCATAGATTCTGTAGACATCCGACGCATATCCTTAGCTTCTTTGAGGTAAGAAATGAATTGTGTTGAAATATGTTACTAATATCTCACTTAGGTCTAGGATGTTCTGCATTCCTCAAGATCCGTTCCTCTTTGACGGTACCATCAGGGAAAATTTGGATCCGTTGGGAGAATTTCGCGAAGATGAGATATGGACAGCTTTGAACAAAGTGAATCTTGTTAGCACTATCCAAAATTTGGGCGGTCTAGAAAATAGAGTGGATGGAAACGGTTCCAATTTCTCCGTTGGACAGAAACAGTTGATTTGTTTGGCTAGAGCTGTGTTACATAATGCCAAAGTAAGTCAATAATATAGGATTGCAGATAATTGATGTCTGCAACTATTTGTTTTTCTATTTAAGATGAATAACCGTGTATACTGACTCTCAACCTGTCTTCGTTTCAGATCTTGTGTATAGACGAGGCCACAGCCAACATGGACCACGAGACAGATAGACTGATTCAGCAGACGCTCCGTTCTGCCTTCAGGAAGAGCACCGTCGTGACGATAGCCCACCGTGTCCAAACCATATTTGATTCAGACAGGGTCCTGGTTATGAGCGAGGGTCATGTCGTCGAATTCGACAGTCCAGAGAATTTACTTGCCGATGCCAATTCCCATTTCTCTCAGTTAGTTAGCCACGAGTGAGACGTGTGTTTTAGTATATAAGTAGTGAGATTATTTCAATTAGACTGATATCAGGAAGGTGAGCGTTGATTATCCAAGGAAGGAAGTAAGTACATGCCAGATAGTTCTTTTGAGACTTAAAGAATCAACGTACTTTCTACTGCAGTGATATTTCTTTGCTGGTACCTCTATTTTAATAGTTATTGTACTTTTACTAATAAACATTAATGACAGCAATTTATATTGTTGCTACAAATTGATATTTTTATAGATTTCAAATTATTGTTACAGTGAAAAATATTCATTATGCATGGAAAAGTATTTAAAAAAAAAATCCAGTGGCGTAGAAAATTTTAAATCTAATGAGGTGCCTATCTAGCAATTTTTAATATGTTGATCTGAACTGATCCATATCTATTTTGAAAAAGAAAGTATTTTACACTGTTATAAATACAATATTTTTATTTCATATCATTTTAACGGCCTGAAATGTCTATTATTTTAATATTATAATGCTCTTAGTTTTGCAAAAGAAAAATTCGTACCAATGAAAATAAAACTGTAACCAGTTTATTATTAGAATGTATCTGTTGCAAAATAAAATATTTTACTGAAATGTTTTTTTTTTTAATTTAATAAGTTCCCTCCATAGTGAAACCACAAATTAAAAACTCGGAGATTAAATCATCTGAATGTGACACAATTCTCCGTCGCTTCATTAAATTTTAAATTTTAATATCTGGAATACCGTGCACCAGTTTTTTTATCCAGAGGGATAGAGAGATATTGTTGGTTATTTTTCTTTTATGATTTTTCCCGAAGTTACGTGTATATCTGCCTCTGCAAATGACCGTCGACTCTGGAGATTTCTCTTTTTACAAGCGCACACAGAATAACGGGAGTACTCACCTCCAGATACTTCCAACAAAATAAAATAAAGCGAAATCCGATACCTCTGTAATTGAAGTTTAATTGAGATTTGTTCGCTGCATCGATACCTTCAGGTATCATAAACGTACATGCATAGATTTGTCTCATTGGTTAGGAAATTCCGTATACATTTTTAAAATAATGTATGTATAGATTGTTTTAAACTACTCTTGGCAGGTTTTTGGTGACTCACGCGGTATACCAAAATTTTCGGGGGTATGGATTACAAACAGAATCGGCAGGTAGCCCTAAAACTTGTACGGAGAACGGCGTAATACGACGCTGAAAATCCATTGTAAACCGGAAAACTTTCATGTGCTCATGAAATAATTAGTGTCATGTTATACACCGGTTCTTCTAGATTAACTTGTACTACAACTGCTCGATTCCACCAAATTAATCACCCCATCTCCGACTTGATAAATCTACCGGTCTATTTTTAGGCCCGTCTTAAGCAGATACCGTCGGCAGTGTACAAAAAATGTTTGTTTACTCCTATCGTAAGTTCATTGCCAACAGAAGTCAAAATCTAAAAAAAAATATAAATCACGTAATTTGCTGACTAGGTAAGTATAAAATAATATTCTTATTTTTCAAGAAATTTTACTGAAATTTGAGATATAATATAATAATAATAATATCTCTACCCCTCATTCTAATCACAGGGATTAGCCCAGAAGTCGGAGACTTGTGCGGGAGAGGGGGCGGCATATTATTATTAAGCAGACCGCATTTGCGCCCAGGAACGACGTACGTTGGTAGGCCCTAACCACTATTCAGTGCAGGAATGAGGAAAACCTCATTAATTAGGGGGGTGGTCAAATATCAACCGGCATCAATCTCTCACATTGACCCAAGCCAACATTCTTCCACCCTACCATACCCGCAGAGAGGGTGCCAATCCTCTCCACGAATATAGCTTATATACGGTCTATCGACAGCTGGGCGCGAACCATCACCGACCTAGTCACCTCGATTCAAGTACTGGCACCTTAAACCGCGCGACCACTGACCGACAATATATTTTCAGATATTTTCACATTGCAAAGAACTAAACGATATTACAAAAATTTATTGTTTTTAACGCCAAAAACTATCGAAAATTATATTGATAAAAAATAAATAAAACCAATTGGTAATTAAATAATCCTACAATTAAAACTGTATTTTTGTATTATAAAGAATACAAAACTATATCGATGCTCGATTGTTTTTTTTAAATTGATAAAAAAAATAATTTTTACGAAAAATTAGTCAAGGGATGCCCATCTTGGCGTAATCACCCTGTAGCTAGTGGACACATTTGTTACTTTATTGTCTTGCATTATTGAAAACACATATAGATGAACTAAATCTGGACTGTAGAATGGACAATTCAAGTCGTGGATCTGATTGCTATAATAAATACTAAAAGCTTTGTCAAAGTGAGACTTTCAGCAATACATACAGCCGTACTACTAATTGAAATTAAAAATATACGCATATTTGGAGGTTTCTTTATAAATTATTCCACAAATATAAACACAAACACTGCTCTCGGTGTGTATGAGTTATTTTGGGTTGCAAGTAAGCAACGTATAAACGGCGGTACACTTTGTATAAAACATTTTAGAATCGTGACGACAAGAGAAAAAACAGAACGTGTTTGTGTGACGTACGCCAGCACCCTTTTATTTATACACCACTGTTTAATATTTTTTCGGGATTTCGGGGATTTGGGCCGTTAGGAGGATTCAACGACTTTTAATTTCAACTAGTCTTCAGGGGAATTCCAAGAATTGGGAAAACGAAGTCACAGATACGATAATCCGTTTAATTTGATGTAACAGAAATTCGAAACTGAGTTGAAATGTTACGAATAAATTCGAAACTTACGTGAAATATTACGAACATTGTGATTGATAGTGCTGGTAAGCGATTTTTTTTCTTGGAGTGATGTTCATGTGGCCAGTTAATACACCTGTGGTTTCATTATGGTTAAAGCGGATATCGTCGGCAGTTCAATAAGATTAGAGTTGATTGATTATAAAAATAAGAGGAAATTGTCTCACATAATCCAATTATAATAGTATAGTAATTGAATTAACGGTAATGGAGCAGACATAGGTATGTTTCAGGAACTCCAATGGCGTAGTCTAGTGCTAAAATAGAATATAAATAAATAAAAGCTTCAAATCTACAAAATTTGAATTTGTATTTGAATTTATTTCAGTTCGGAACTCGTCCATTATTAAAATTACGATGATAATTAAAAGCATATTCGTCTAATCTAGCGATGGTAGATTTAATTACGGGCTATTTGAATACAAGTCACCAATTTGTAAGTGCTGAAATAAGAAGTGTAAAAATGTAACGATATATTGTAAAATGAAATCGTTCTTAGCAGCTAGGTTTTTTAAATAATGTGGTGGACAGGTACTTAAAACTAAAAAGATATGTATTTATTATGTTATAAAATTGATAAAATGCAATGTTTTAGTTTCTAAAAAAAGAATTTTACGTGCATACAATAAAACAAAACATTTATTTTTTTATACATGGCGAGTCATAAAGAATGGGTCAAGACTAAGCTGGAAAAACTATACAGCAAATATTATGTTTGAGCTCATCATGCTTGATACAAATGTTGCTAGTTTAAGAAATACAGGATGTTCCTTACATTTACTAAGTTTCGCGTATTCAGATTCCAGGATAAACTATTCTGGGTATTTTGTAGTTGTATTGCAACATTTTGATAAAATATAATGTCTGTAGTTTGATTGTTTTGTTTTAACTCTAATAACACGTTCAATATTTGAATATTCCATAACTGATATAAAATAAAAACCGCAACACTAATGATGCTGACGGCCCTCCTACGCTTTGTATTCTAAATGCAATAAACGCTAACGAGCGCAGCCCGGCATAGGAGGTAGTGACGTCACACATCGGTGAGTCCATGGTCTTAAATTATTTTAACGTCTTTAAGGCTGGCGTTTCAAGGACAAATAATTGTATCCAAATATGCACAAAAAAATACACCAAGTAGGTGGGGGTTCTTATTAGCGTAGTACTAAAATATAATGCTGAAATTGAGTAATTTCCTTTAACGTTTAAAGAGATAATGTGCTAGAGAACATGAAAAACCGTGAATTTTTACCTTATCACTGTGTTCTATACACCGTGAAAAATACTTGATAATTTACATAAATTCAAGTATTACTAGTTTTTTAACAGAATTCTGCGGGATGTGATAATGTTTATAATGTATAAAATTTTTTCAATATGCAGTTGACTTGTAAAATTCAGGAAATTTTATAATAAAACATAATAGGTGAAAATGATGTTCTGTTTTCTCACTAAAGTTACAAAATCATTCAAAAAATGTAACAAAAATCTGCTAATGACCCCGTCTGATAATTCAATCGAATACCTGATCAATACGCTAATTAAAAAATGCAAACGTTTGCGGAACACTGCAACAAAGCCTCGACGTGAAATATTTCGAGCGTCCCCTCCGAATCAGCAGGCTACTAAGTATATAGACATCCTTTTCTAGTATAATGGAAGTTTTCGAGTGGTTAGCAAGGGGATATTTTGCATACTGCAACCACTTATAAGGCTATTGTGCCGGTTTTGAATAAGTTTCAAGTCCGCTAAGAACGGCGTATGAATATCCTGCCGTAGCGTACTCCACAACACTTCAACAGGCCTCTGAAAGTTTTAATTCGCGCTAGCTAGCGAACTATTTTATGTTACTGGCTATCTCCCACAGCGACAAAAATCCTGTTTGCTAAGTTGTTGGTTTGTTTATTCTAAACGTATGTACAAGGCATGTAATTGTGTTGTATTGTTTACTGTTCCCGCATAATTTCTAGAATTGCGTGAAATTGTTTGCTTGAAATAATGGTCGACAGAAAATTTTCTTACGCAGAGAAAAGACGCAAGAGAGCATGGCATTGTGTTCATTCGTTTATTGTTTGTTTCTCTTTGAAGCTTCTAAGGAATTAAATAAGGGTTAACAAGGTTTCTTTAAAAAGGATTAAGAAGATAATTCGCGTACAGTTACGTAAGAATTTTTAAAACAAAATTGTACAAATTTATACAGAGTGATTCTTCATAAACTTAGGAAACTATAGCTGAAGACGAATAATGAAATAATGAATAGTGAGAAAAATGGAGTTAAAAAAATTTTAGTTTCAGAAATTTAAAAATTTTTGCATTTATGAAAACTAAGAAGTAAATATTCCCATCACCCTGTACATCTTGCAACTAATTATGTCTTTACACAGTCTTCACAAGTTAAAAAAACAAACACAAATCGAGATAAAATTGTTTTCATAAAGGACACTATTCATCCGGTGAATCCGTGAATGTCAGTGGGACCGTTCTTTCTTCTATTTGAATTAATCCAGATGGAGTTTTGTTGGAGTGAACAGATCGAGAGGCGTACTGAACGAGATAAGAGGCATTTTCGCTGCCATGGACCACTAGTTATTTATATAAAGGCAATTTAATATAAATAGTTATAGCTGAGGTACTAAAATACCTTTAGATAAGTTGCTTGCTTAGAGATATGCTTTAACGAGGACATTAGTAGAATAAAATAACACAAGTTATGGAAAAATATCTACATTTTTAAGTATTTTAACACCACTTTTAATTTTGTATACTCTTGTTTCTGTTATTTGTTTTTAGCTACACAGTAAAAAAGTTGCTGTGTAAGTCAAATTTTCCAGTGTGTAATTTAGAATGTGTAAAATTCCGGCATTCTCTCAAGCTATTTACTTGTGGCATAATTTTAGTTTTTCTTTAGTTTGATTGGGATTTTGCCACACATCTGAGAAAATAGAGATTAATTAAATAAGCCCTTGCTGATCAGTCAAGGGTTATTTTTGAAACTAAGTTTGCCTAACCAAAAATCTCACGCTTAAAAAAGCAGATAAGTAAAAAATAACAAATATACACCACTATCGCGCACTTCGCGTATTTTTGACGTTTCGAAAATCTCAGTTTTCGTTCTCAAAATAGTAAATGTATTAAAAGTATGTCAAGTTTGATAGTTAAAAAATTGTTTATCTGCTTCTATAAAGATGTCAAATGATATTTGTTTCATTGTTACTTCTTAATATAACTGTAGGCAACAATGATAAATGTTTACTGAACAGTTTGACATACACTTATCTCCGTTCAACAAAATAATCGCGGTCTCTTTTAATTTTCTTTTTGTTGCGTTATCTTCACTCTCTAAAATTTTTTCCGAACCCCATTGAATCAAATGACCGTTTTCCCAAGCGTGTTCGCAAATTTTTTATTTTTCAAATTCCCGTCTTTTTATATAATTTTTATGTTCCTCAACTCTAACATTCATAGGCCGAGACGTTTCTCCAACATAATGTTTATTGCATTCACAAGGTATGCTGTAGATGCAATTTTTTAAATTTTGTATATCATTTTTTGGACGCGTTTTAGATAAAAATGATCGTAAAATATTAGTTGTCTGAAAAACTGTTGGAATATTAAATTTATTACCGATTCTTTATAATCTTTCTGATAATATAGGAATGTATGGAATTTTTATTGTATTTGTCTTAAAGTATTCCTTATATCTGTATTGTTATTGAAAAATTTGAATTGATTCAATAGGGTTCGGCAAAAATTTTAGAAAAGGAAGATAATGCAACAAAAAGAAAATTAAAAGCGACAGCGATTATTTTGTTAAACGGAGATAAGTGTGTGTCAAACTGTTCAGTAAACATTGATCATTGTTGACTACAACGAAAACAGAGAGTTTTTCGAAACGTCAAAAATACGGAAGTGCTGGATATAGATGTGAATTTTGGTATTTTTTAGCCATTTTTTTTATTATTTCAGTTATGCATACTTAGTTTCAAAAATAACCCTTGACTGATCCATTTGACACAAAGGCCTTTATTTTTTCAGAAGTGTAGCAAAAACCAAATCAAACTAAAGAAAAACTAATATTTCCGTGTTAATAGTTGTACTATGCACTATAACTTTTCCAGATATTTTACACAAAATGTGTTGTACTGAATTCGTGTAATATTTACCAGTGATGTGTTAAACGTACATGGATTGTGTTAAACCTGTAACACACTGCTATTATGGAAAAATGTTTAAAATATACACAATCCTGCGTGGACCTCAACACAGTAATGCATTGTTTTATGTTAAAATGTGTAATTATTATTGTACAGTGTGTACAGAATAGTCCTTAAATAACGGGTTCATTATAACAAGTGGATCTTAGAGTAGTACACACTATCTATACACGCGAACAGATCAGCAAAGTTAGATTTTAAACACATTGTGTTCATTTTCAAGCTCTGCAACAGTTCAATAACTCCTAGGAAACAATTTAATTCAAAGCAGACCTGTAAATTTCCTATATAGCTCAGATATATTTACTACTGAAAATCCGCGTCTAGCCAATTTCAGTCCAGACACAGGAAATTGATAACTGCATGGCTACCTTTTGCTGGATCCAATATGTTATTAAGGTATATCAAAAACATTGGACGGCCCAACGCTTTAATCACTGCTACGGTTCTCACATTTTAGTTTGACAATGAATGAACAAAGAGATCTGAGCAGCACGAGTTTATATATTTTCAGTCCTATCATTTTCATTTCCTGGCAGGATGTTCCTGAATATGTTTTTTGGCTACCGCTTCTTGCTTTCATGTAGCAGTGCATGTTCATAAAAGCCATTTAATAGTTTTCTGTAATAGAATTTATGTTCAAAATATTCAAGGTCTCGAACGAAATTATGAAGTCTCCTTACACAACATAATAAAACGTAAAAGCTTATTCCTGTAATTTTCAACTCATGAAATGTAAAGCTAATCTAGGATAGGTGCGATAATCATAGTGTCTGTATTGGGTAGTGACAGCGGTGAGTGATTAAATATACATGAGTTAATATACAGAAATGGAGCTTCGGAATTAATAGAAAATAATTAAATATTATAGCCTGTAATCTTTGTCTTTTATGGTCGTGAGCCAAGGAATTACGCTCTAAAGAAAGTTATAATAGCACGCCATTATCCTTATTGATGGAAAAGATGTAATGCAGCCTCTGCAAGTTCATTATCTTTGAAAAAAATTAAATAAACAGAAGATAATTTGGTTTGGATGTGCTGTGGTAGGTAGGTATGCTTATATGTGTGAAGACAAATCCTGCCTTATAAAGATCTTAAACATAACAAATGTTTTAGTGTAATAAAAATGGAAAGGATCATTACGATTTAGTCGTACGCAATGTAGGCTAAATTTTAATACTGCAAAGATTTTCAGTGTTATTAAACATAAGGGTTCAAGATTACCATTACTTTAAAGTGATTGACATGAATGTGTAACACTTACACAAACTCTCCTGTACTACATAATTAGTGTTCGAAAGTGAAACATTGCTATTTCAACAGCTGTAGTTGGTAATTAATCATTGGAAGAATATTTTTGAAGGAAATCAGGTTAATTCTGCAGAATGAATATAGCTACTGACGCAATATAGACTAGAGAGAATAGTTGTATCAGCATAAACTATATATGATTGTCAATTCATTCTTATACAAGGCACATTTAAAAAATAAGGGCCGAAAAAACAAAAAATTGGAAAATGTTTAAATGCTTTTAAATACATAGCTAACTTGTTTGTATACTTCTTAGTCGCTACACACTTTCCATATAATATTCGCCAGCTGGGATTGTAGTTAGTTTTGCACAAGGCTTTCAATTTTGTTGAACACTGAAATTTGGAAAAAGATACTGGTTACTGGTTAAGACTGGGTGTCACAAATCTTTCATTCAAATTATACCTTCACCACCTTCATTGATTTTGAATACTAACATGAAGTCTATAGAATTTATTGGGCACCAGTCTTTGCCTATACGTCTAGAACCGATTGAACCATTCAAAGAAACTGTTATGATCTCAGTACAAACTTGTATACAGGTCTAGGTGCAGCGGCGTAGCCAGGGGGAGTTGGGGGTCAGAACCCCCTCCCCCCATGGGTTGAGTTGGTTGGGTTATATAGGTAATGTCTCACTACAAATCTGCAATCACTCTATTCGCCAAGATGTAGCAACGCGGTCAGTGAACTAGATCTCCTATGGCAACCTTACATTAGAGTTCACCTGCAACTAAGTTCTAATTTTATTTGTCATTAAATAAATCTAGTTTTAAATACTTTGTTCACTAAACCCCCCCATGTCAATTTTCTGGCTAAGCCACTGTCTAGGTGTGCAGGTTTATACAAAGAGTTTGTAATAAATTATTCGACGATATGGTGGTTATATAGAAAACATATTATTGTATGTACTCTGAACCGTTTATATATTTTCTTACTGGTATTTTTAATAACTGAATTGCTCTTGCTTTTGAAATTTGAAATGCATTAACTGAAAATGATGACACAGGACAGAGAAAGGAAGCAATGGACCAAGAAGAATCTGATTCTTTCTTCTTTTTCAACACCTCTTGTATAACTACGAAATTCCTTAAAAAATGCATAAAAACCAGGACATAAAAAACCGATAAACACGCATTACGCATTGACCTACACAAAAAAACAAAAAAATATCGTCTCTGGAGCTTTCGAACTGATAGAAGGTGAAGAGCAGCGTTCAAATTGTTTGGGACTATATGGCGGCTATGTTGAAAAACATATTAATATCTGTGTATTATGAACCATTTCTACAATTTTCATTTTTTCACTTGCATTTTTAATAACTGAACTGTCTTTGCTTTTGAAATGCGTCCTGCATTAACTCAAAATGATGGAGATGCAGCAACATGGACGTAGAACAGAGAAAGTAAGTTTTCTGAGGAAGTAATGGACCAAATTGATGAAACACTGATAAATGCCTAGGAGCATATGGCAAGATAACCTTTGAAAACGAAGCAGTGATTTAGAAGAAGAATCTTACTCTTTGTTACTTTCTAACACCTTTTGTGTAACTACGAAATTCCTCAAGAATGACCCTCCTCGTAATTGGTTATGCACTCATGCATTTTGTCTCCAACAATCCAAAAGGGGCGACACTAGATCCTGTCCGCTCCCGTGCACCACGACATAAAAAACCGATAAACAAGCACGCATCGACCTACCCAAACAAAAGAATAGCGTCTCCGGAGCCCTCGAAGACCCAGAGGCTGAAGAGCAGCGTTCAACAAACACCACCAGCCGGCGTGTGCAGTCAGTCGCCTGCCGACGTTCGCCGGTGCCCGCCACAGCGTTGATGTGCCTCTCGTGCAGGGTAACAATACGCTGCGCCCTTCCTTGGTCGGTCGCGGTGTGCCGTGAGACACACAGCATCGTCGCCAGAGCCTGCACATGTGGAGCGCGATTTGATTTATGCTCGCTTGGGACTAATTGGTCGCGTACCAACGTGATTTTTCGCGTGCGGTAATTAGGTGGACAAGTGGAAAGTTGACAGTGCGTTTCCTTGCTATTGTTTGTTTTCAGTTTTTTCTTGTGCTTTCAGTTTGGACTCATGCTGAGACTGGGGGTCAGGTCTGGTCGTTTGTTTCTTTATATGCATTGTCCAAGTTGTTGCTTCTGGTCCTTTAATTGAGCGAAAAGGTAAGGCGTTGTTTTGTCCTTTTTTGGTTCTAATTATTACATTCTTCAGTTTGTCTGTTTCTGTCTTAAATGTAATAAAAATGAAGCACATTTTTACTCACTTGAAGCTAAAGCTAATTGTTATGAGATAGTAAACAAAGGGTGAGTTTTTGATTATGTCAGTTTGGATTAAAGTTTAGTAAATTTCCCACCATTTAATACCCTCCCTTAATTTGTATGTTTTTATTTTGAATTCATTAATTTTATTTGATGAAACAGTAAGGTATTTTTATGATGTAGCAATTATTTGTTGTTTCAATTATTGCATTTTTTTAGTGGAGTTTCTTGCTACTAATACACATTTTTACTCATTCAAGAGGCGATGACAATTTTTTTGTTAGAAAACCAAAAATACTTTTAATTGCAAAAGATAATCCTTATGATGGTAGAGTAAATAAAGGAGTTATGTTGCATCAATTTGAATATGTAATAGTTTGGTAAAATTTTCATCACTTTATGTTAGTTTATGCAGCGGCTCTTGTTTTGTATATATTATTAGTTTGAGTTTTTATTTTCGATTCTTTTGAAAAACAATAGTTTTGTACTATCCTATTACTTAAATATGAGAACTGAATATTAATGGACATATACAGGATGAGTCAGAAAGGATGGGTCAACACGAAGCTGGAGATATTAGACACTTAAAAATTTGACACAAGCCTACTAGAAAAAGAAATGGCAATATCAGCGCCTGAAAGAAAATCACCACAAAATACATTACAACTTTTAAAAGCAAATAACTCAAAAACCGATAAAGTTAAGTGACCTAAACTACTAAGAGTATATTTTGTATGCAGAATTGAACGTTCTTTTAGATTTTTAACTTTTTTAAAGCATAACTTAATTGATAAAAAAATGTGTTCTGATTTACCTAAATAATACGGTGAGACTAGCGCCTTCTAGGAAAAACGTCAAATTAAGCTTCAAATTCGTAATTCTCACACCAAAATATCCAACCATTTCAATTTTCAGTCATTCTAGCAAAACTTTCTCAATTATTGAGAGACTTCAAAATAAAATTTAATCCTTGAACACCCTGTATTTCTTAAATAATCGACATTCATATAAGGCATGATGAGCTCAAACATAATATTTTGATGTCTACTATCTCTAGCTTGGTGTTAACCCATTATTTCTGACTCTGTACAACAAGAAATGTTTGAAAAGATTACAATTCGAAACAACAATGGACAAATCAAATAATATAAGTTGGTTTGGTATCGAATATTGTACAATCGTTTGCAATAATAATGACACTCCCTAAAAACAGTTTTTGAGCTTCTGGAAGTTCTGAATAGAAATATCATTAAATCTCTCTTGGTAAGTGAAACAACTAATAACTAATGTTAAAAATTTAAAGCAGATTTCAATATGAATACGTCAGAAGTTCAAAATAAATTGCAAAATTCATTTTAGTGAGTGTCATTAATATTGCAAACGATAGTACATAAGCATATGACATTGCAGGATTTAGGAAAAATTGTTCAAATTGACTTAGTTTTAAGGTTGTTCCACTTACCTTCGAATAAATTTCTTTTCCAATTAAACTTATGTCTCAAAAATATATGCGTAAAGAAGTGACATAACTAACTGATATATCTATAAATTTATTTGGCACTTGGAAAACTCTAAAAGTAATTTAATACCTGCCTAGCCTTTTCCTATAATTTACTACATTCCTCCTGAGTACTTTACATAAATTTCATGTAGTTCAAATTCAATAACGTTGCCGTTTCTGTTTAATGTCCTGCTTAATGTATTTTCTCTTTGTTCCTTAGGCAATTTTCTTTGTAATAAAAGACGAACTGAATATATTTAGATCTGTAATGCAGCTTTCTCAGAACTTACTTCAACAAGACACATTACTGTAAATATTTATCGAAGAGTACGTCCATTCAAAAACACCTTTACCGAATCAACAAAATGTAAAGCTAGCAATAAGGAAAAGGAAGGAAGGAACGCTGAAACTTTTCTGTGACAGCCATTATAAAATGTTAGAATAAGGTGGTGACAAATTTACAATATAGGATTCGTATGTTATATACCAGTTTCCTGCCATTCTATTCATCTCGAAGCATTCCAAGAAGTAAAAAAATGCATATAATTATCTCAAACGCGATACATTCATGCATGGTATACATATCTCCGCCGTGTTTTTTTTGTTTATTCAAATAAGTACCTATTTGCATCTATTCCCATCGTTCTCTGTGAGGCAGTTTCTGTAGCAGAAAGCTTATTGCGCTCTCAGAACTTGGTGCTTATCTGATCAGCTACCGTAAGCACCATACAGCTTGAAATAGGTCTTTGAATAGCTATATGAGAAGTAATCTCGGAAATAGCCCATAAAAGAAGCATCAGTTAAGTACGTGTATAGAAAATTCTTCAACGTGAATTTTGTTTATGAAGTTTGTGTACGAAATATGTATGTATAAGGAAGTAGGGAAGGTTTTTTTTGTTGCTAGATTGAGGGTTCTTGTATCGTTGGGAGACTCTTACTTTCCTTATCCCTGCGTTAGATAAAGTAAAAATTCATATCATAGAAGACAAGCATTCTTTATTAAAAAAAGAGATTGATTCGTCATTTAACTACATCTTTATATTATTCTTTGTATCCTAGAGTACAATATACAATAAAATATCAATTAAAGACTTACTAAAGAGTAAATTATAGTTGTTATACTTTTATTATTTTCATGTTAAATTTGAATTATCACAAGTTATAAGTTTTTAACAGTGGAATTTGGTGTTCCCAAGGGTACTGTGCTAGGGCCATTATTATTTGTTTTTATATAAATTCTATTTTCTCATTTCCAACGAGGCAATCTGCAAAATTACTTCTACAGGTGCCTACAATGAATACCACTATGACTCAACGTAGATGGATATTTTTAGGACCCAGATGTTTTGATATTCTCCCTGAAAGTATTAAGTCATATAAATTATAAAATATATTGACACTTTTCAAACGGAAAATTTTACGAACATGTCGACTTTTCGAAAAAATAAATTCTCTTGAACACCATGAATCAGTACAAGTATCAATTTTACAGTATTATTATAATATTTATTCTGATACTACGTGACTATTCTACGCATTTCAACAAATATGCTTGTCTTCAAAGTATACCGCCTTTGATTTAAAAGTGACTACAAAATTGTCAATTGCCAAATATTTGTATATAATATGTGTTAGTAACTATTAGGATCTACATCAAAAGAGCAGTCAAATGTTGATGCCACTTTAGAAATTGATTAGGCACTCAGTTCTTAGTATTATAATTATCTGGTTTGATTTTTTTATATCACTATTTTATTGATAATTAATAATGTAAATATTTACAAAACACTTCAAACAGCGGCGTTTCTTGCTTGTCCAAAATCTGCTGATAAATTTCAAAATCCAAACAAAGATATGCCTCGTAAAATCGGCGCCATCACTTCAGTAATTAATATTTCGACAGATCGTCAAGAACGTGTATCATTTTCTTCGTCTTTCAATTAAATCGTCTTTTTAACAATGCGAGTACGTATGAGAGAACGGTGGCAACCCCTCTGACAAAAGCATTATCCTTTTAACCTTCTTAGACACACATTGTTTAGGATCTTTAATATTGTTGCTGAGGCAAAGCAAAATACGGCTTCTAGAATAGGTATGCTGCACAATGCATTCCTCCCTCTTCGCGAGAAGGACAATCTGCAATAAAAACAGTAGACAGCGAGGCAATTTTCAATACTGCCGGCGAATCTATACCCAACAGCCGTCTTACTGAGCAAGTTTTTTTTGTAACTGCTATTCTTTTAAGAGCTGAGTAGTTCTAAAGATAATCGGTATGGTAAATAATGTGCAAAGCGGGTCAAACTGCCGCTTAACTCTAAATAATGGAGTTTGAGATAATTCCAATTAAGAGAAACAGTTTATCAACAAGAATAACTATTATTACCCACATAAAACGAGGATAAACTGAACTGAAAGGATATAAAACTTTTAAATTCTTCCGAACAACCTGCAAATAAGTAGATACAAGATTTGAATTAATTTAAAAACGTAAATATCTGTTTGTTAATATACAGGGTGCCCGGAAAAAGGTGGAAAATCTTTCGGGTGCAGATAGAACATGAAAAAATAAAATGTCTCTATACAATTTTTTCCTGCAAGCCCTCCCCACCGAGATATGTGTCTCTGAGAGACGCCGCTGAAAATCGGTTTTTCTTGAATAACTTTTAAAGTACTCAATATAATTTAATACAAATTTAATGTGATGGATTTCATAAAATAGTGTTCTTGAAACATATTTAGCTTTTTAAATTTATAGCTTATAAATCTGAGTAGCTTCAACCTTGGACTAAGAAATGTACTCTTGTTTTTAAAGTCTTCATCATACAGGGTTGTTAAAAATGTAGGCATTAAGGACACTATTTTAAGAGGACTAGTGTCCATCACATTTTCCCGGACACATAATTTTAATATTTGATACGAATATCTCCTATAAAATAATAGATAACGATCAATCAAAATTTGCTCCCGTAAGAATACTGGTGTCTTTATTTTCATACTCAAATAATAAAGCCTTAAACGACAAGCTTGATTTAATTTGTTTATACTGCATAAATATTCTCAGTCCACGCCTATTAAAATAAATAATTTTACGCTGTGCAACTAAACTTTCAAAGGATATGTATTTAGCCCAGCTTGCCTTCCATTCCCACAAATAAATACGTGACTTAGTTGAAACCGGCAATTGGATGCTGTATATTGGGTGGATAAAAGAACTGCGTGTTTTATAGGACAATTACTGTTTGTATTAAAAGGCAATGTAAAGTAATTTGGATCGATTCAGAATAAACGTGTCTTACATAAACCCACAAACTGAAATTCAATGAACTAAAATTAGGAGAGTGTGGTGGCTACTGTCGCGTCTCTTCTATCCATCGATTTGGAAAAATTATTTATTACGAATTGTAAAATAGTAATTTAAATCCTGTGATTGAAAGTATACTAAATAGATTATTTCTAATTATATAAAAATATGTTTATACATTATTAAGAAAGGCGGATCTGCGTATCAATAACTAGAAATGTATTTAACTAATGTGTTTTTAAAAAACTGTTTTATTTTTTCTTAGTAAATGAAATTACTTAGTTAAAAAATATTGTTTGCGTAAAAATGGTAAAGCTGGCTAGCCCTATAATCAGAAACACCCTGTATAAAATCAGTTATCAGATATTTAAAACGTCGGCATATTATCTAGAAATTGTTCCTTAGGTGTTTGTTTAGAATTTGAAATTTAAGGATGCGTGCAACCTAATATTTGGACTTTGCATGATTTTAAAAAAAGTTATCTTGAAAAAGAAGAGTATTACGAACAATTGTAATATTATGTATTGTAATAATATGCCGCCCCCTCTCCCGCACAAGTCTCCGACTTCTGGGCTAATCCCTGTGATTAGAATGAGGGGTAGAGATATTATTATATTATTATTATATTACTATAAAGAATGATAAAATAATCGAAATAAAATACTACGCTACTTTATCGAGAGAAATTGTTCATGGGCGTACGTCAACAAAATGGGTGTGGCAAAGTACCTCCTTTCTCCCCATTTGTCGTTTACAATAATACCCTAGAGGAGTTGGTTAACCACAAGAAGTATCTCTATTAAATTTCAAAACTGATATGTGTATAATTGAGAAAGTTATTGCGAAAAAACAATTTTAAATGTTCAACTTCAACACCCTGTATCTTTCAAAGGGGACATTTTTGTTTATTGGTAAGTAGAGTTAAATCGTAATATTTTCAATGATGTGCACTTTCTGGATTGTTTTGCCGTGGTCGATGCTTAACTGCAGACGTTTCACCATACTCGAGAGATGGCATCTTCAGTGCTTCCTTGTATCTTGAGCGGCAGCTGAATAATTACCGTGGTGTCTAAGTCGAATTTTTATACCAGTCAATGCAAAGGCATCAGTATAACTAATCTTCCATCCTTCGTCCTTGTTCATGTCGTTCGGGTATTGAAGAATAAAAGTCTTCCTTTTTTTAGTGTTATTTTCGCAAATCTGTCACATTGGAGGTGTATGGTAAAGTGGAGGTGGTGGTTGTAGTGACTTCCTCCTTGAACCTTGCTATTTGCTTACCCTGAGGTCTAATGGCTCTATCGATGTCTTCTTAGAGTATCCACTTGCCAGGAACACAGATTGGAGCGAATCTATTTCTTCCAGCCAACGGATGATGATTAGACTTTTCATGGATATATCTATTAGTATTTGTCTTCTTCCTGTAAATACGGTGTGCCAAAACGGAGTATGTATAGAAATGGTAAGGTTTTGTCTTGTTCCACGTCCATGGTAAAGTTGTATTGCTGTGTAATGTGATGCGAAAATCGCCATATCTTGTCGTCAACAATATGCAGTTAATGGGATGACCAGACTTTTTGTTACACCCTGCATACCTTACTAAAAAGTTGTCATTACAAGAGAAGGTAAGATATATTTTAACAATTACGAGAACAAAAGTTGTTCTAGTTGTTAGCAGACCTGTGTTTTCTTTTGTAATGATGATAAATTAAATGCCTCTCTTCTTTGGGCCACTGGATATAAAAACGTAAATGCATTATGGTATCACCGAAGCAAACTCGATCTGTATACAAACAGAGCGACGGAAATCGTTTACCTCGTAAAAGCTTTAGATCACCTAAACAATCCGAGCATTAAAAAATTGTATTTATTTATTGAAGAGGTTGCCCAATACCGGCGTACTAAATCAAGCAAATTATCCCATTAATTCCTAATGGCTTTTGTATGGATTAAATCTGTGGATCTGTAGACATTCGTTTCCAAGCTAATGATTGTTGGGAACCGGCTGATGAGTGCCTTTAGATAATATTTCGTCGTCATATTCTTTAAAATAGAATTGGAATAGAACAATTTTGAGTAATCAAAACGATTAATCTACACTGAAGAGAACATATATTGAAATATTAAACAAGCCCGTCGCAATCAATGTCGGTGAAATTGAAAAGTTTAACAGGATATTACTTTAATTAACAATATTTGATGTATTTTAAATTAATCTGATTAGTCATATGAGAGTCTAATAACCTCTCTATCGCACGATAACAATAACTGACGCCCTTATGTTGGCCACACTAATAGATTTTAAGTGCTTATTGGAAACACATTAAACATAAAACTTATTTTATACTGCGCTGCAATGAGTGCAATGTGGGTACTAATATTTAAAATCACCCTCGATACGATCCCAGTCGAGTCTCTCAGGGACCTATTGTAAAGCTTTCAAAACACCTTTGCCCCCCTCAGACAGTTGTTGATTATATGGGGTCATGTCACATATAGAGGCAAGTGTAGGGGGTAATTTTTATTAGAGAAATATCAATAAGCGTATTGGTTCATTAAAAGCAATGTTATGTTTGTTTTCTTATTATTATGAGACGTGTAAATATTTATATATAAAATATACATCCACAAGTATTGGGTTTTTAACTGATGCGCTAAAAGCTTTAATACTTTCGTTTATATTGTAATGCTAAAAGCTCAGACGATTATTGCGTCAAATTGTTTGTATAAAACTAGATCCAGACATTTATTGAATGTATTGCCTAAAGCGACTCAAAGTTATGTTTCTCTTATGGCATCTGCAGACTTTAAGTTGCATTTCAGGCTTTGGAAGGTGCTAGGGTCCTTGAGACACTGCTCTCGATGTTACCACATTTCAAGGTCTCTGACCCTGAATTGTGGCCGTCACCGACCGTTGTCAAACAGTGGCCAGCCATTTTAACACAAAAAATAGATTATTTAAGTAGGACTACAATGTGTTCAATAAGGAGTCCACTAATGGTCAGCGCTTACGATGTTTCGAATATAAACAAATGAAATAAGGCGCTGTTTAATGCATTATGAAAATGTTGTTATGAATTTGTGAACAATTACTTCAAAAACAAGGAAACTATGTGTTTAGATGTTTAAATTCGTGATAAATTTAAAAGGACGGATCTCTTTAATTAAAACTATACAAGAATCGTAGGCTTTAATGTACAGTGAATTTATCTTGTTAGGGAAAAAATGGACAAATGTGTAAGATTGTATTTCATAAAAGGGGATGTTTTTGAGATGATTTAAAATCAAGAAGCAAAAACCTACAAAGGGATAAAATATTCTGATATAAAATACAACCCAATAAATTGAAATGAACATTTTTAATTTTTCATACTTTTGAGAACCTTGGCTTTCAGAATCTGGGTAGGTTTCAACATCGATTTTCTTAAACTTCAATAATTACTAAGAGAGACAAAAAAAAATTCACATAATGTTCTCAAATTGTTTAACTTTTTCACTTTTCAACGAAATTTACATTTTTGATTGAGAAGGATTATGTATTTTAACAAATAGTTGGTAGAATTTACATGCAATCATGTAAATTTCAATGTAAATATATATGTGGGGTTGATTTTCAAACCATAGTTCTTAAAAACTGCACCGTCTGATGTTAATTCGAGAAAAGTGTGTTTAAGAACAATATAACTACCATCCTATGTGTCGAATACAGCTACTTTTACCGCGGTCTGCAGTGAGTACAAGTAGGCAACGCGGACGTGAGACGGTAAATTTACAGCCGAATCGTGGAAGAGATGGAGGATCAGGGTGTCCACGGCGTATTGCACCAGTGTGGCACATCATACACGAGGCTCAATTATATCCATACCATGTAAAGCGTGCCCAAGCATTAATACCAATTGATAGCTGTCACGATGTCCTTACTTTAAATCATTTGTAGTTCTTTCTGTGGAAATATATAAAATATGCAGTGTATCGCACCGACGTGGACACGATTGATGATTTACGCAAACGTATCATAGCTGCTGGCAATAACTTAGCAGAAAAATTTGTGTTAGTTTGTAAAAACTGGGTAAGACGGGCCCAAAATTTTGTTATATTTTGACCAGTTTGCAATGTCCTGCAGAAGTGTATATGTAAATCATTTTCGAACTGCCCTTTCTGATCTAGTTCTAGTACTAACATTCTGCGTATTATTTGCGGTTTATAATTATTGGGATAGGTTATATAAAAATAATACTTTATTGTCAGTTACTAATAGTTTATTTTAAAGGCGGCATTCGGAAGACTCGTCAATGCGATGCAAAGAATAATTCGTTATATTATATTAATTTTTATACAAAGTTTCTATTCCATAAACACACCAAGCATTCTGCTAATTCAAAATTTTTTCCCTACTCGGCCGTGTTTATATCTACAGGCCTTGGCTTACACTTCAACATTAAACAATAACTGTTTCTTAGAAGCCTTAATTGATTATTTTTGATAGAATATTTCTACAATAATTATTTTTTATGTTCTCTCAGTGCTAGTTTTAAGATGTGCAATAATTCAAACTCATGGTTTTAGCCATGTTACACATATCACGTACTGAATCTTTCAGCGTCTAATTCCAACTTTAAATTACATCGCTAGCAGAGTCATGTGTCATTAATCGCGGTCCATAAGTCCCGTTTAAGATCCTCTTTAACAAGGGCTCTACGGTTTACGGCCCAGCTTTTCCTACGATCTTAAACTTTAAATTAAGAATTAAGATATCCAGCAGGGATCATCAAGCACCAGATTTTTCCAACTTCGCCTCTACCACATAGTCCTAATTACCTCTTAGCACGGTATTTTTAAATGTCATCTATAAAACTGACGTATATAGAGAACAACCTTTCGTTATATGTAATTAACCTACAATATTGTTCAGTAATATCTTTATTATATTGGTCAGTGTCCAATACCCTATACGGAAAATGAATAGGAAATCTACCCCCTGCGTCGAACTTGATGATGTTATAATAGGCCGTTAATGTTTGCTACCACTTAATATATTTCTGTAAATTATATTGACATCGATGGAGATGCCAGTACACAAATTAATTTTATTTATTGGGTTTCTGCGGCTCAATGATCGATTAGTTCGGATAATTTCCCTCTGATTAAATTCAAACACGAATTGCTTAACCGCTTAGTCGATTCATTACGCGTTTGTTAAAGCCCGATTTACACCTCGCGATTAACTAAAGCTCATATTACAAAGCTGCGACGCCAACTGGGATGACAGTTATTTAGTACATGTAAAAGTCTTCTTATCGGTCCACAAAGTAATATTTTTTGAACGAACTTGATGATGTTTGCTGCCATTTCATATATCTCTGTAAATTATATTGACATTAATGGAGATGCCAGTACCTACACAAATTAATTTTATTTATTGCGTTTCCGCGGCTCAATGATCGATTAGTTCGGATAATTTCCCTCTGATTAAATTCAAACAAGAATTGCTTAAACGCTTAGTCGATTCATTACGCGTTTGTTAAAGCCCGGTTTACACCTCGCGATTGACTAAAGCTCAGATTACAAAGCTGCGGAGCTAACTGGAATAACAGTTATTTAGCGCACGTAAAACTCTTTTTATCGGTCCACAGAGTAATATTTTTTGAGCGAACGTTTGCATATTTTATCTGTCCGATCGTAAATTTATATATAAACATAAATCAAGTCGCCCCTGCACATTTACATTTCGTTCTGGATCTGATGCACACCACTTCACAGCTGAATTTATCGATAAACTTCATCTCTCGACCGGCCACAGTCACTATGCATTTAATATTAGCCGTTACAGATTCTCAGAAGGCCCGTTCTGCGAAGGCGTTCTTCTTTTGTTCTCCGCGAGATGATATGCCATTGACACCACGAAACAACTGAACTGTTGAGACTGATAGAATTAGCGCCGTGTAATTTTTCGAAATTGATGGGCGGGTATGTCACTGTCAATTGCCTGTAATGATTATGGGATGATGTAGCGTCTGACACCTTTCTATTTTTGTGTGACGTGGAAGGTAGGTAAATATAAAGTAAAAAAAAAACAGTGTATGAATACGTAGCAAATTACAGGCATTAATATTACTGATGAATAGACTAGAATAGAATAACATTTATTTTTGTTTAGATAGAATTGTCAAAATAAAAACATAGAAACTATGACAAAAAATTCGTCAAGAGTGTAATAACATTTATGAAGTAAATAACTTTTTAAAACAACCTTAAAAACTGCAAACACGGAATTCCAGGAAACAACTACTCTGCGGGCTAATGCCCCGACCAGCATTGAATTACACCTGGAAAACCTATAGCAACAGCTAGAGTCATTCGTCAGAACCCACCAGACATATACCGGTTTCGAGCTTATTAGCTCTCATCAGTATGCCATAGGTAAGGTATCCGACGAATAATCCTAGCTGTTTAGTCTGTCTAACCCGACAGAAGGGACCATGAGTACGCGGTGTAGAACTAACTACATCTATCAGCCATTCGCTACTCCATGCCGGACTGAAAATGTCACAGACACGAAGCGTTCTACATGCAGTAGACACCATTGAAAGCTGTCGACCTTTATCGCGATCGGCGAGAAACGATAAATATCGTGGCCGATAGATGTAGTTAGTTCTACACCGCGTAACCTTAAAAACTGTCTTATTTTTAGTATTTTGATCATGAACACCTAAATGTTTAAAAATTTTAAGACCTTATATTTAAGAAGGCTGAAGGGCCCCACAGCCTAGACTCCACTAAGCCGTGGTATATGTGAAGAAGCTGTTCTTTCGTTAAAACTGATTTTACATTACGCAATAAATATAACACAGAATTTAATTTATTGATTAATTGGTCACAATGCAATTTCCACTGTAGGCATTCATCCATAAAGATAAAGGTAATTAAGCTTACTGGTAATTAGGTTATTTGGCCCTTTTTACCTACTAACTTATACCCTCTACCCTTACAATCATAAACATCCATGGGTAGGACAGAAAAATTCTTGCCCCGTGTTGGATTCGTACCAACTTCCGGCCGCTCGTGCTTGCCCTGGCAGCGACTACTCGTCACCGTCTTGACCGCTCGGCTACCGTCAGCCCTGCATTCATCCATAACTATTCCTAAAAATTTGATTGCTGTATTTTTAGATAGACTGTGTTCTCCGATTGTTATATTTAAGGAATTGCGTATTCACTGACGATTATGAAATCTTATATAAGGTTTTTCTGCATTACAGTGTTGTTTGTAAAAATCATACCAGTTATTTAAAATATCTAGCACCCTGTTACATTTAACTTCTACAGTTTAGTTATCAGTTTTATCTGAAATAATGATAAACTGATCGTCAGCAGACATAGTAATAAACATATCAGGTGTCAAAGTATCCAGTTCATTTGTATACAAAAGGAAGAGTATGGGACCCAACACAGAACCTTGGGGGACACCCATCTCAACGTCTTTACTCACCCAGTTAAAAATTTTATTTAAACTACCATGATGTTGCAATAACAGAATAGTATACAAGTAACAACAGAACTTATCGGTTTTGGTTTTTATAAATATATATTTATATATTTTTAATGGCTACTTAGGAACAGGGCTATTCTTTAGGAACAATACTGCATCTGAGGGTAATAAAAATAATGTAATAAAGATACAAACTTCTAATACTATAAATATGAACAAGGGTAAAAGAACATAAAAAATATGAGAGTTTATCTTAATTACTAGTCAGTTTAGGTCTAAAAGGAAATTAAGTATGATTAGGACTTTTGTCGGTATTTTAATATTAATTTTCGAAGAATTGTTATCGGTATCAGAAGTGACACTTGTTTGACTTGTTCATAAATGATTTTGACTTTAGTATGTTAGACGGTGACCTAGGCTACTGATAACAGTAGTTTGATTCATACATTGTTCTTTTAAAAGAATAACAAAGAAAGATGTATGTACAATCATTAAGCACATTATTCCTTTGAATCAGCTAAATAAAAATTTTAGTTACATGTATTTATAGAAGCTGCAAAAGATTTACGTAGAGAAGGTTATTAAAAATTTCTTTTTTTCTACTTGAATGACACATCTAACATTCGTGTTTGATTGCGGAACATCGAATAAGTGTTCCAGAAAACGTCAAAATAAAGGTTTTACAAAAGTTATAAATCTAAAAACAAACAAGATCATAATTAACAATCTAAACAGACAAATTTTGTTTCCAATATTAAATGAGGTGTATCAGAAATATTAGCTTTATGCCCAAATTTGATTTATTTTTAATATTCTGCCATTAATGTTGAATATTTGTAGTGTAGAAAAGTGTTTAGAGACAATTTCAGACAACCTCATTTTCCTTAAGCATATATATTATACAGGGTGGCCAGATGAAAACGAAACCGAGCCATTTTCAGGAAATGCGTCAAAAAAAGAACACAATTGTAAAACCCAGAAATGAATACTATACACACACAACGAACGTAAAATTAGTGGATTCCAAATTTATTTCCTAGTATTATTTGGAAGCGTTGGTTGATAGTTTATTTGTGTTTTTGAAAATTAAACACTATGGTTTATTCCATTGCGGAAAGGGTAGATATCATTTTGCTTTACTTTATGACCAATAAATGTGCGAATAGAACAGCTCAGCTATTTAATGAACAACATCAACATCGACATGTCAGGAGAAAGTATGTTCTAGAGTTTCAAGTTTCAAGAAACAGGGAACGTGGCCAATAAAAACGAGAAACGGAAAAACCTATAGTCAATGAAGCTAGTGAAGTTGCAGTTTTGGGACAAGTTCATCTTGATGCTACGAGGCAACTGACATCTGTGTCTGGGATCAATCGAAAAAACATACAACAGGACGGTACTCCTCCGCATTATGCGTTAATTTTCCGTCAGTATTTGTACCAACGTTTTTCACGGAATTGGATTGGGAGAAGAGGCAGCATTGAGTTGCCTCCACGATCACCGGATTTATCGCCCTTTGATTTTTTTGTGGGGATGCCTAAAAAGTAAAATCTATAAAACACAGCCAAGGTCGCTGTTTCGTTTCAGTTGACCACCCTGTATATATTTTCCACGTTCATATATTTTGACGTAGTATGTACCCAGAAGTAGTGAAGACGTAGTTCATGACACAAAAAGCCTCTTTATTGCTTCTAAGCACTCCAAGATTCACGTTTGGGGTGTCCAGGGCTATTTAGTGATCCAAGGAAGCCATTTGAATGATGCCACGCACGCTGTCGGTAGGGTAATGGAGTCAAATCACGGACAATCGGCCGCCTCCAGGCCTGGTGGACGCCAAGCCACATGCCAGAGGTAGTAGTTAAAGGAACAGCGTTGAGACTAAACGGCATCGTAAATAGCTGTAGTTTATGGCACCGAAATCATCGAGCCATTGTGTTTTGATTTGTAAAAGGAGTTTGCGGCACACCCTCCTTCATGCTTCCGGCAATATTTTACTTCGCTAATGGGAGTACAGGCTTGCGGTACCTGCTCTACAGTATGTTTCGAAACCAATACAGAATATACGTCGCAGACTTTACAAAGCGACGGTCATGAAACGGAAGCTGTGCTAAATTTGAGTGTAATTCAGCACGCTTGGGGCATGTGTGCAAAAAAATTCTCAGAAAATGAACACAAGAGTCCGTATCTGGGTGATTTTTTTTTAAACAAAAGGTGGATTTTATGACGTACTTGACGTGCTTGAAAATCCACACTTACATATTTTTAGATGTATAGTTTTCACAAATTTTACAATGGTGGACAAACATAATAAAATAATATTTATATGAAATGGTGCAAATCTAAACTAAATCAACAGCGCGCACTGAGGAATTCAAAATTGCGCGATTGCTAATATAAGTTAGTTTTAAAATTTCCTGTTTCATATCATGTCACAATTCTAGCATGGATGACATTGAATCTATTTTTCATTTGGAAGATCCACAAACTTTTCTAAACAGGCAGAATAAAACATATATTTATTTACTTCGGGTTTATAATTGCTTATCAATTTTATCATTTTTCCTATATTTAATATTACTTCCATTTCCATCGTTCGTTTAACACTTTTATTCTTGGGTTGAACTTGTTGTTTTGGAAAATCATTATATTCTTTGTAAGGATTCGTCTCGAAAATATTTCTGACTTCTGTCGTTGAGTGAGAAATTATAGATAGAAGCACAACCTTATGGCGAAATGTGTATCCACTTTTGGATCCGAAATAGTATTAGGTAATAGTAGCTCTTTGGTTCTAAGAGTCGTCAATTTATCGACAACTTATTGTTCATGGAGGTTTTCTTTGCTTGTTAAACCATTGAATCACACAGAACACTCAAAATTGACTGTCGTTAACAACAGTTCTCGACGGACGAACAAATCTCGGGCCCACGGAACGTCAAATATGAAGGCCTTTATTTCTTGTCCGAAACATGTAAACACTTTAAAAACATTTTGCCCTATAGATATTTTCTATTAGGGCCTTTGTTTTCAAGATACAGGGTGTTAAACAGATCGAATACGTATTTCGCCATTAAGGTTGTGCCTCTTTCTAATTTCTCACTTAACGCTTCTGTCTGTGTTGTTTCTCGGTTAGTACAGAAGTAAGTCCTAATTTGATTTTTCGCTTCAAGTATACAGGATGTTCGGAATATGGGTGCCTTTATCTTGTTGTATGATAAATTGTATCAAACTCTTTTTACAACACAATAAAATGTGAAATAGATTCAAGTGGTCCATATTACTCATATTGCTTGCGAAAAGCGTTTACAGTACAAAAGTCTCGTAGCCAAAGAGAGTTTTGTCTAAAATCGCCATAAACTAACATGTCATGCAGTTGGTTATGATTAGATACTACAAATTGTTCCATGTTTGGAACCATGTTAGTGTAGACTGACAAATCCCAAGCAAGCATTAGAGAAAAACGAAACGCACTGTTCACAATACTTCTATGACTTATAATACTTTAAGGTTAACAGCAGCTGAGAGATTGCAATGTTGTCGAACGTTACAAATTTAAGGATTCTCTGGGAAATTTAAATTATTTTCTTCATTAATACTGATTACAAACATATTACATTACAAGACTCTTTATTTAACCATAATTGTACTTTAGTTTGAAATTTCGTAACACAGTTTTTGTATTTTATTGCTGTTATTTATATCTTTGAAATGTATTTGTTTTTCACTAGAATTTTTTGTTGCCTTTGGTCGGAATCTCTTTAGTATTGGCATTCATATTCCAAACACCCTATAAGTATAGGTGTTTGTAATACTGAGGACTAGATGACGTTAAGTAAAATTAATGCATACTCTTGCACACTGCGTACTCTTGTATGACTTTAACCTAATCGGTAATATACATAAATAAATTCTGGTCACTGTAAAAAACACTAAAAATATGGATTTCTTTTGATAACAGCAAAAACAACTACCAAATGGTAAAAATTACAATACTGCTCCATTTATTTTAAATTAAAACATTGTTTGACGAGAGTTATGAATATTCAGTTGAGTTTGATCAGAATACGATTATACTTTCATAGTATTCCATAATAAGGAGTTTTGAATATTTCATTTCATATTTAAAGCAAATACCATATTTATACGTAGTGTACTAGGAGAAGATCCTTCCAGTGAGTGTTCTGTTTTTTCCCATTAATTAATGTACAAGGTAATATGTCAACTAGCTATTTCAAGGGCTTCCACTGGACTGGTTTCTTTTACATGAATGGCAACAGTTACATCGAGCAAGCATGTAGGTAGTAAAAGACAGGAACTTTTGACTTATTTGTACGATTGTAATCGAATTCCACGAGATCAATCCAAACGTTTACAAACACGGTGAACATATGACTTTCTACGGCAATGTACAAGATGCCCATTTCATTAGTCTCTAAATTAGGAAAAGAATGGTTTATGATAATAATTACGAATGAATGATTTATTATTTTATATTTATAGAAACAGGGTAAGACGGGCTCAAAATTTTGTTGTGGTAAACCTCAAATTAATTCTATTAAAATCAATAACAATAGCAGCAAAAGCAGTTGAATTTGCTGTATAAAATAGGTGTTATACGAGTAAAATGTTATTTATTTCTTTCCTTGGGAATTTCTTTCATTTGCTTTGTCAGGCTTTACAGTGAACCAGTTTCCAGTATATTTTTAAATCACTTTGAACTGCCTTTTTTGATTTTTTCGAGTCCTCTGTACATTCTAATTTTTTTTGTAGATAATTTCTGAATCGCCCTGTATAATTAACCTCAGTACGTCCACGCAGTCTTGTGTTCATGCCCGTGAATAGCAGGGCATCAGCCGCCCATGATTTTTTTCAATAATTCGGCACGTCATAGCAGGCCGCGAGCCGCCCGCCGAGCTGGAAAGCATTTTATTGATAAGATCTGTATTGAAGTTCATTCCATTCAGCGATGACTGACTGCACGGGGAGAGTGCTGTGACTGGCTCCATTCAGTTCGGTCACAGCCACCTTGTTTGTAGTGCAGCTTGTTTGTTTAAGTGGCCTGAGGGAGTGCGTGCATTTGCCAAATTGGAGACGCCCGGTTTTTAATTTTTTCGGTTCGCTTTACCTCGTATATACAGGGTGTCTGGAAACATCGCGCAGAAAATCAAACGGAGTAATACTACTTCTAATGGGTCAAGTTTATGTAGATAGTTTGGATAAAAATAAGTTGAATTAACTCAACATACCTTAATCCAAAAGTTGATACTAACGGAGCTACAGGGTGTCAAAGTTGAAAAAATAAATCACATTTTCTTTATTATTTTTCGATCGTATCGACCGTATTTTATGAAATTTTGTATAGGGGGGTTTCTTGAGACTAGAAATTCGAATATATCGACGATTTTGGTGTATCTGCTAGAGGGCGCCACCAACGATGGTTTTTAACCCCTTTAAATCGCTACGACTTTTTTGTGCTACACTGTATCTTATTTTGGACTGGAAACATTTTCTTCCCTATCTCTTCTAGTTAAAAAAGGTACAGCTTGTTGATGTCGCCAGAAGTAATGGTTTCCGAGAAAAACGCATCTAAATCTCATGACGCATGTAATTTATCGAAAAGTAGTCAAATTGTTGCGTAAATAATGGACCATACTATAACAGCATAATACTGCTGCCAAAATAAGTAAATATGGTGAATTATGCATTTGAAGAGTTTGCGGATATACATTTTATGTATGGAAAAGCACGGAAATTCGAACGAAACAAGGCGTCTATATAAAGACGCATTCTTCAAAGGAATAATTCATAATATTTATATATTTTCTGAAGTGAAATTAAACACTTTAAAAACAAATTTTCGACACTTTATGTTATCTTTTTTGTAACATGTAGTTCTTTAGTTAGCTTCCCAAAGTTGGTCTATTGCGATGATTGAAACTTATTAAATTTTAACCATGCTGTAAACAGTGAAGTAATAGCGTGACAATTCAAAAAAACAAATAGTCAATTTGTGAAAGATTAGTCCAGAAATTTGACTAATTAAATGTATTTGTTTTAATTATTATGTATCTGGGCTACAAAATAACAACGACTCAAGTGGTTATTAGGATATGTGAGTTAAATATTAATTAGTCAAAGTAGAACAAAGTTATGCGGTTGATTAGTAAACTGTGGTTTTATTGAGTTTATTGAAACATCTATGGCAATGGTAACAGTTTGTAAACATGTGAACAGCAATCAATCTACACACAACGTCAAAAAGTCGTGAACCCCCTAAACCTAGTGGTTTTTCTTAATGTGGTAAAAAAGTACATGTACTTAGGGAACAAAAGAGACAATAAAAAATTGCAGACCAAGAACATTTACTTTATTACAAATCTGGTCAGTTTGGCAGTGTATTCAGCCGTGCTTGAATTTTTGTACATTATAATGCCAGCACGTAAAATTTCTGCGTTTATCCGAGCAATGACTGCTTTACATGATGCAGGACATTCTAATCATCAGATATCTCACATGTCGGGCATTCCTAAATGATCTGTTGTACGAATAGTACACATATATGAAGAATTTGATACAGTGGACAACAAACCACGTAATGGACGTCCTCGAGTATCTAATGAAAGGGAGGATCAGTACTTGCTGCAATCTGTCCGTAGACACCGCACATCTTCAGCTTCAGCTCTCAGGGCCTACTTTCAAGACACGTTTCGCCGTGTTATATCGATACCTACTCTTCGAAGACGACTCCACAATGCAAATTTACGGGCTAGTAGACCATTGCGACTCCCCACTCTACTTCCAAGGCGTCGTGCTGCCCGTCTCCAGTGGGGGCGAGAGCATAGGGGTTGGCTTTTACGCCAGTGCCGGTGGGTCTTATTTACAGACGAAACCAGAATTGGGCTGATTACTGATGACAATCGACAAGGAGTCTGGAGAGAACCAGGTCGTCAACAACGACTTCATTTTCCCCGTGAAGTTGCACCGTATGAAGCAGGTAGCGTAATGTTTTGGGGTGGAATAATGTCCAACCGCCGCACCCCACTAATTCGCATACCACAGAATATGACCAGTCAAATTTACATGGAACAAGTTACTACGCCCATTATCTACCCCCTACGTAATGAATTAGGAGAAAATTTTGTGTTTATGGACGACAACGCTCGACCACATCGCGACAAAGGGTTTAAGAGACACTCGAAGCGAGACATATCAATAGATTAGATTGGCCAGCCAACTCTCCTAACATGAATCTTATTGAAAACTTGTGGGATTTCGTTGCTAGAGCCCATTCATGGTCAAATTCCTTCACCTCAGACTGCAGATGAGTTAGTCGTGATGGAAGAAGAGGAATGGAACAATATTCCGCAAAAGCAATGAACAGATGTGTCAATATGCTATTGGAACGTGGTGGAGGTCATACCGACTATTAGTCAAGTAGAGAACTTGCTTTGTTACTTCTTTTGAGTTAATAAATTTTGTCTAAAATGTCACACATTTGCTAGTTTTTAATTTTCTAAGTACTCAGTTTATCGAACATATCTATTCTTTTCACAAAAAAAAAAAAAAAAAGATTCAGAAAACAATTTGCTTTCATAAATGTATTTGGTTTTTCTGACATAAAGATTTCTTTAACAAGAATGAGGGGGGGAGTCCAAGACTTTTGTCGCTGTGTGTATTTATTACAGAAAATATCTATTACAGCAGGCAAGAAATAAAACTTTTGTACCGAACTGTGGGAAAACCATAAAGCAAGGACAATTTGGTCCAGAAAGAGCAGTAAAACAAACTACTGTTTACATTATCGTTCAAACAACTGGCAGTCTCAAAGACACCGCAAGAAGCCGTGTAAAAACCATTATTCATTTGTGCTTTATGTGGGTTCTATGCACATAACTAAATCATTGCCCAGAGATCAGTCTGTTAAATGTACTGAATCAATTACGGCGTATCCTACTCGGTCCGCGAAGGAAAAATCAAGCAGTCATATTTTACTTCCACTAAATTAAAATCATTTGTCTTAGTTTTTATTTCCGGCGGAAGATAGAAATCCCCTGAGATTCGGCATTACGAAAATTGGTTTTTACATTGTAAAGAAAAGTGTTTTATGTTGCAGGATTCTCGTTCTATTTGTGCCTCGTAATGCTGAATAATGAATTATTCCAGGATTCCCGGGAAATGTGTAGAAGCTCCAATTATTCTTCTGAATAGCTCGAGATTTATAAATCGGTAAATACTGAAGCAAATATTGCGCCAAAGCTCGGCAAAGCGGAGGTGTATAGAAGCAAAACATGACGGAATATTGTACAGGGTGTCACTATCTCGTTGTAACTGCCGTAGAGTATATCGGAAACTATATATATGAGTTAGATGGATGCGGTTTTAGCAACACTGGACTAATTTTTTGAGCAACTTTAGATGCCGTAATCAGAACTCTCATAGATCTCTTCATTTTTGAGATACAGAGCGAAACGTAAAAAAAAACTTTTAAGGGATTTTTTGCATCGAGAATAGCTAAGGTATCGGAATGGTGAAAATTGCTTCTGATCATAGATTTAGGAAGTGGGAGATAAACCATAAACTATTGCGCATCCTCCCAATTTGCCACTCCTTTCATCCACCAATTATAGACATCAATTTGAATAATGCTATATTACTGCTTGTTTGATCTTTTACTAACACTGTTGGAGTTGGTTGGTGTAGTTTGAGAATTCATAACATACGTGTCCGTACCAGGACTGTATTTAATATAACGTTGTTGTTTACTGTTACTTTGGTACAAATACAAATGTACCTAATAATTAAAATTCTGGATTTTCTAAAGATGAAAACACAAAAGACTTTTGGATAACTGCACTAAATTTGAGGAAAGAGGACATTTTTCAATATTTTAATGTGTGTCACTTCCATATACACGAAATAAACATCAAAATTTTATATTTAACAAATAATTTAATACAAATGAATACAAATCAGTAATCATAATCGTTGAGATTTGGATTTCTTCTATTAATTCCTAAAAATTGAATGCTCATACTATAATTTTCTATTTTTTTCTTCAGTATAACTTTAAATCGAGCTTTAAATTTACATATACAGGGTGCCCCAAAATAGTAGGCCATACCATTAACCACATATTCTTTGGACAAGAATAATGCGACTTTTCTTATGCCATTTTTTATTTGGGCGTCCCTGTTTCAATATACAGGGTGTAAAAGTTACATTTTAAAAAACTATTTTTGTTAATAATTCCATTGTTTTGTAAGATACACACTTGAAATTTTGCACGTACTTTTATCTTGTTTCGGCATACTTATCATGTAATTTTGGTGAAAAAAATCTAAGGGCGAATGGTGGTAACTGAGGATGCAGTACCCTTTATCCCCTGCAGTTGTTTCTAAGTACGCCTATGCAGCTTTTTCTTGAAATATCAATTGTAGAATTTTCTTCTGATGAAAGAGTTTTGTATAGATGGCATAACAGTTACGTTCTGTCAACCCCAGCAGTATTGCCATGCCTTTTCGAAAAACCCTGGATACTTAACTATAAAACTCTCTACTTTCTCAATTAGGTAGAGCACTATACATGACATATAGTACATATTAGGCAACAAATTAGTCTTAACGCGTAAGAACTTTCTATTATGCAGTTTATACCGGGAAAGACTCCACCTATCATTCTTATATAATTAATTACAATGAAATTATCTGATAGATGCTCCTAGATAACCTAAACGTTGATATTTGAGTCCTAAAATAGACTTGGCGAACTCTTTGAGAGTTATTGCAGCAATAAAGTAACGCTGAAGTGACTATTACAAACTAGGAATCCGTAGCTTTCTTACAAAGTAGTTCCTGTAAGGGTCATTTAGATATTTATCTACAGCTGACTTGGAGAGCAAATGAAATTAGCGATTGGAAATAAATGTAGTGTATAATTTTCTGTGAAGTAGCTTTTGATTCTCAGCTAGGTATGGTCCTACTTTGTTTCGTTACTTTGATAGTTTATGATATAAAAAGTTATGGTCTATGTGCATTAATCTTCTATATTAGTTGATCGTTCGACCGTGTTATATGATGTTGTTCCTCTTACTGTTTAATTTTCTTGCGTTATCTAATAGATTAATTTCTTTATGCTGTTTTTGATAAATAGGAAGTTCGTTGTTAGGGCAACAAATCTGGTGGAAATTGATGTAACAGAATAAATCTTTTGTTGGCACTAATCCTGTAGATTTAGGAAACTGGGTAGATATACGCACGGTGTTTAAGAGTCTGAATCAATGTATTACTAAAAACTGTTCCATTTTCAGCTAATAATGCATACATCAGTCATTTACCTACTAAATCTTGGTTAACTATTGTTATCGTACAACAAAAGGACACAATAACAGTCATCGAGGTCGTAACGAAAACCAACCGAATCGTTAGACACATAAATCTTTTGTCTCATTAAATTGTCTCGAAATTAGTTTCCTGTCAAGGCGTTTTTAATTTTATATTTCCCCAGTGTCTCTACTGAGGAAGTCTACTTGAACATACACGGTGAAACGTGCAGCACTTGAGTTGAATCGAAGCTTTATGGGCGCCCACCAGGCCATAAAACCGCACTAAATCATCCTCTGTGCACGTCGGTCTGAGCCACAGAGGACCAAAATTGAATTTCTAGGAGAACTGCTGCATAACAAATTGAACAAAAAGAATTTGTGTAATATCTATGGAGTGTACAAATGTTAATATAATAAAAGATGTAAAACATTCGGAAGTGAGCAGAAATAATATTAGTACACTGAAAAAAATGATGAATGTAAATTTACCATGACTATCATTGGCTTTCTTATGCCCACAACTATCATGGTAACTTTACTTACGATTTGTAAAGTCACTAATGCTCTGTAAAATTTCAAAGCAATTAAGCATGAAACATATTTACATGTTACTTGAGAACTTCTGTGATAATATCGATGTAGGTATGTTGTATTTTCGGGCAGCTATAAATGTAACAACACAAAATTTGCATTTAAACATGTCCAAAAGTTTTAATTATCTTCATAGAGTCTGTTATACACAGCACTACTAAATAATACACACACTTGAAATATTTCATAATATCACTTTAATTTTAACTGCGCTACAATATCTATAACGCAAACATGATTGTATAGACAAGCCGACCATTACTGGATAACGAAACTGTAAGCGCATGCGTTGGAATGTGTTTACCATAAATATCTCTATAAAAATATATAATATTGGTATTTTTTATTAATTTACAGAACTTTGCACGATTTGCTGTTAAAATTAAAAAGTGAAATATAATTATTACAACTTATTCTGTGAATAACAAAACAATTATACGCTTTAGATATTATGTCAAATTATATGAGATAACTATCAAATTGCCGTAACTAATTTGAGCAGGTTTTTATGAAAATATAAGTTCAACCGACCTAACATTAAAAAAGTTCGAGTTGTTTTTATACTAAATGCAATATGCCAGACAGTGGTGATCTCCTACATATTTGATAAACTTGTTATCTTATATTTTTTATCAACGAAGAAAGTTTAATACGTCTGTTTTCCTTAGATTAAAGGCCTTTTAACAGACTGATGTATTATAATACCACACTTCGATTTTATAGCATTTTTAGAATTATTATTATTAACATTGACATTTATCTCAAGAACGATTTTGTCATTTAGACCAGGATTATTTAAATTCATTCAATAAGGAGTTTCTGAAGGACTCCGAAACTGAAGTCGATTTTAAACCAACATGACGCTTCACACTGGTAAATATCACCTCTAGCATTGGCCAGTAATACTTCGAAATGTCAATAGCTTTGTGCACTTTCAACATTGATGTTAGCATGGAATATTTTGCTTACAGCAGACCGTTTCTCCACATTGAAAAAGTAGAATAGTAGCACCTCTTTTACAATAATTGCTCCTTCTCCTATTTTCTTTTTTTCGCCAGTTCGGATTCCACCAATTCCTTCCCGTAGACACTTTTGCTTTTCACTAGTAACAAAGAGTAATGTTTCTTCTTGGGCTTCTTTTTGGGTCTCAGCATTCTCACTCATGAGTCGATTTTACAAATTTGTTCATTCTTGTGACAAATAAACAAACGCATTGCGTAGAAACGATTCTTGTATTCAGCTGACAATAAATAGATATTATTGATTAAAATAAATTTGTGAAATATGATAATTTTTCACCTGCTCTCACACGGCTTGCAGTTTCCTAATTTATCGTTTTGGTCGTGGATAAAACGTTGAATTATATTTGGGAAGTTAACCAGCCTTTAATTTTCTCTAAAAAAATGGCATTTTTTCTCGTGGATAAAAGGCTTGTTAATTTCCTTATATAATAACCATTCTACATGATAAATAAACACATTGGATTCAATAACAGTAACAGTAGCAACAATATTATATTACTAATGATATACTTTGTGAGGCCAAATAAACTGCTTGCTGCAGTTTTCAGGAAATTGTAATTAGTTAAGCTGAAATTTTTTGATTGTATTTGCAACTCGATTTGCAATCGATGGGAACCTCAAATTTGCTCTACCTCCATGTGCACCCATTGTACTTTTCGTTCGATTCTGCCAATGACCGGCCATCTAATTTTACCCGCGTTTCATTAAATCTTAATTTAGTTCTGGTCTATGGGCGCACCGCTACGTCTACGTCGATGCGTATTACTAGATCGCTTTGACAGCGTTGTTTATTTAAAATAAACATTAATTAGACTGTCAACATCAATTCCTCCGGACGCATCCGAGGATTGGTCACAGGGCGGGCTGACAATCGCAGTCAAAATCGGCACTGACGGCGGTCACGTGCGTGGCACGTGTGACGGACCTACGTAATGTTGTTATATTTAATGGGACTCGGTGGCCTTTGGTCCAACGAATAATACCTATTGTTAGGCGGCTGTGTAACCAGTACAATGGCGCAGGATTTGTTGTGATGCAGCACACTGCAATCTATGGTTATTCATGGGGAACGAATCATAGTGCTGGGTACAGTGCTGGGTCCGATGAACGATTTTCTGATGGAATGTTAATAGCGTTTCGTGAATATGGTGAGGTCATGGTGGCATTTGATGGGAAGTTCACAGAACTTCCTAGTAACTCACCGAAACGTTGCTTTTATATAATTAATAGGTGATGTGTGCGATTAGACGGCTTACCGATCCTGAAGGAAAAATAATGTTTGAAAATCAACTATTTTCAAGTTATGATGTGTTATGATGAAGTAAATGCAGTTGTACTTTTTTGCGCAGTTGACAAGGATACTTAAAAGACCTATTTGTATCTCTTTAGGCAATTTGTTGAAAATGAAGATAAAAGTTCAATAATTGTTAAGTTTCGAGTACTGCAAGGCTCAGGTCTAGGCCTCTTCTTTGTTTTTATTATCAAAGTTGTTTTTAACTGAGCTTCAAATATTTAATAATATTGCTTGACTAGAGAATTGTTTACTTACGCAATTTGACGAAAATCGCAATGCTGCACTTTACATCGTCGTATGATTATAACTACAGGGTGATTCAGAAAAAAACATTTTTGAATGTACAGAGGACTTACAAATACAATTCTGTATGAAAAAAATTAGAAAGGGCAGTTCAAAAATGAATTAAAAATACACTTCTGCACGGCACTCGAAACTGGTCAACTGTAAAACCTGAACTTGCGCAAGGCAAAGCAAGCAGTCAGCCATCGGCAAGTTGACGTCGAACAAAAAAATAAAAGAATTTCCCAAAGAAAGGAAGTCAGAAAATCGTGGCTGCCATGGAACTTCATTAATGTACTCTCGAACATGTTGTCGAAAATGGGGTCGAGCACCATCGTGCGAGTTTTTTTTGTAACTAGCACGTCCGTTGTAAATCTGGGATTTTGAGCATTCTGTTGCAGCAATCATTCACAAAATCTAATTCATAAGGAATAATCATTTGGTATTAATGCTTGGACACGCTGTACATGGTACAGATATAACTGAGTCGTATATAATATGCTACAATATTGATTGAGATATTCCTTGTACTTTTTGAGCAATTTGCCTGGTGTTAATTCGGGAATTCTCTTCAACAACCTCAACAATGTATTTCTAAGCTGCTGCAATACGTCGAGGGCGCCCTAGACCTCCATCTCTTCCAGGATTTGGTTGCAAATTTTCCATGTCACGCCCTCGTTACACTACCGCGGTAAGCGTAGCTGCATTTGGCATACGTCCGGGAAATTGTTTTGCATACAGATGAGTAGCTGCTAAAGCATTTTGTCTTTCTTCACCTTGAATTAAAATGATATGCATCAATTCCCAGTTGATGATATTTTTTTTCTCTGGAACTATAAGGGTTTTACAATAAAATAAATAAAGTACTTCATTCTTCATGACGCATCAATTCCCATTTTTTTTATATAAGGTATGAATCATTCTGTATAACTGTAAGCTTGTGTGTTACAAAGAAAGTAAACATTTAGGAATTGTCTTCTCAAATGTTTACTTTCTTTGACCACAGTGCCATCGTCCATTGTATTTCTAATATTTGAGAATTATTTATAGCTCTGTATTCCTAATAATATTCATCAGCTAACACAATCTTAAACAAATTTATTAAACCCAGTTATTTTTTTTATGTACTTAGAAATTTGTCGCAAGGGAAAACCCGAAACCGCCAGCCTCTCTCTCTCTAAAATGGATTCAGAAAGTACCTCATCAGTTCTCGGCGTTATTTTGTTAATTAATTTTCCCTCCCTTGGTAATTGCAGGAATAGCGTCGGTTCATATTTGTCCCTGGACGTACGTTGTGTAATTGTCGCAGTGTTATTCGAAAGAAAAACGATCTATGTGCCTGAAAAATCATATTTCGCAATTTCGTATTATATCCTGCTGAAACTTTTATGATATCCGCAAAACTTTAATGAAATCTCCTTTACATGTTCGGATCGATACGTTATTGCTATGTTCTGCTTATGTTGAGATTAAATTGATAAACTTTTAAGTAATCTTTCTTTGGTTAGAAATTATATTATGAAATATTTAAACTACTCCATTTTCCATATACTTTACGGCATTACTTCGTTATTACTAACTAATCCTGAGAATTTATACTCGTATTATTATTTCGTATTACCAGATTGGAACTATTTATTTTTGTAGTTTTACAAAATCGTATATCTTATTTGATCTGTAAAACTATTTATACAGTGCGTTCATAAAGTAACGCATTATTAGCTAAATAAACAATATTATTAAAAATTCCCGAAACAGGTCGATTTTTGATTTTAATTTACTGTTTTTTTTCATATAATAATTTAATATAAAGGGTGATATATCTTCGAGTAATGACGTCATCGTTTTTTTTAAATAGAACATCCCATGAATGTAGGAAAAAATGAGGTGTTCCATTAAAAAAACAGTGATGACGTCATTACTCGAAGGTGGGCACCCTATGTATTAAATTATTATTTGAAAACACAGGAATTTAAAATAAAAAATCGACCTGTTTCGCAAATTTTTAATAATATTGTTTATTTAGCTAATAATGAATTTATGCGTTATTTTATGGACGCTCTGTATACTTCGAGGACATTCACACTGCATCATTATTTTGTGGATGGTGCTTCTGCTTCTCGTGCATTGACTTGGTTCCGCCAATGTTCTTACAAGATCAAATTGGACTCTCAAGAGAATAAAACCACTACACATAACAACCTTGTTAGGAAATAAAATTGTCGCCTTTATTTACTAATATCAGTTCAATATGCAATAACACTAAAAATTACTTATTCTTAAACATATGTTTACTTTTTGTATGAAAAAACGTTCCTTAAAATCAAATTCCAAGTCAAGAACGTCTGTCAGTGCGATCGCCAAAATCTTTACCTCCATCACTGTCTCTCTATGAATAAGAGATGAGAGCAGTATTTGATTTCAACGTCAAGATTGCTATTAAAATTTCTAAGAATTGTTATAATTTTATGCTAGGGTGGTTCACTCTGAACCACACACAGAGATTTCATTAACTTTATGGATATCTACTTTTTGGTTTTATTGTTTGTCAAAATCAAAACATCGTTGGTTAGACTGACGCTTCAAGGCTGTCTTACTGAGTGGCATTCATTGAAATGTAAAATAGTAACGCTACTTGATAACTATGAATTGTAATCTGTGTATCAGTGCATGTTTTTATTGTGTTGCTATTTACGAGGTATAATGATAAGCTCAATAATTCTTTATGCGTCCAGTTTTTACAAAGTAGTGGGCTCTTATCGTGGCCTCTGAATGGAAAATGTTTCACGTTTGAGGAGTTTTATCATCAGCTGCACATTGTAGAAGCATGACAATGTTGCATATTACACCAATAAAATAAAACGATATCTTTTGTATTCAGAACAGACAAGAAAATTCCTCAGAGTAACGTCCTCAAGTGATATAAGGCGGAGATGGGTAGGAATTTCTAGTTCGCTTTTATATTTGGCATATGTTTTCTAATGATCTTGGCGCTTTAAATAGCCTTATTTATGATTAATTTAAGCTGCTCTACACTTCAAACGTTTGTTGGTCACTTTTGTGCGATATTGCAGAAGAACAACTGACAATTTAAATGATTTATTTGCTCTGTATTTATATAAATACAAAGTAACATAAATTTCCTCTTTTAATTGCTCCGCAACTGTTAATTACAACTATAAAGTATCTAGGACAAATGTCGTTCACATATTTACGATAAACAGTCTAGAAAATGTATTATGTTTCAGTTGAAAAAAAAAAAATTGGTTTGTGTCCATAAAATTCAACATATGTTTTTCATTGGTTTGTCCTTTACCTACTTTAAATGTTAAGGAGAATGATCATTCTTAGAGTATTTATAAACGTATTTGCTCGGAAATCAGATTTTCTATGTAAATATTCTTCGTATATTCGAATTGTTTTTGCATATTCCTTGAAAGGCCGTAATTGTTTTTCCATTAAAATTACGAATAAACGTTTGTGACTTCATTATATAATAATTTTAATACGGAGATTGTATATCATTAAACGTCGAAAAAACTTGGAGCTTTTCTGAATAACATTTACATATTAATGATACATTAATGGTACAAATAGTCTCAGCGTACCATTCCATAAATAAAGCTGGATATCAGAGTAATGCGACTTTTCGTACTTGAAAAATGAGGTACCGCTAATGCAAAGTAATATATTATGAGGAGAATTCTAAGAAAAATGTGCCTTACCTTTTAGCTGATGGAAAAGGAATAACGAATATATGATAAAATTCATTATTCAGAGTTTCCTTGGCTGTAAATATAAATGAAGTGTAATGGATTCACGAATAAATTGTTTTCAGGTCAGATATTACAAATTTTATTCTCAGTTCTCGTAAAGCGTGTTCAGAGAGACGACTAGCTACTTCCAATACTTACTACACACAACTTGGACCCTTGGACCCCCCTCATTCTTGTTAAAGAAATCTTTTTGTCAGACAAACCAAATACATTTATAACGTATATTGTTTTCTGAATCTGAAGAATATGTTCGATAAACTGAGTACTTAGAAAACAGCAAATATGTGACATTTTTGACAAAATTTATTAAATAAAAAAAAGTAACAAAGCAAATTCTCTACTCGACTAATAGTCGGTATGACCTCCACCACGTTCTAATAGCAATAGCATATTGACACATCTGTGCATTGAGATAATCAAGTGGTTAACGATATCTTGCGGAATATTGTTTCATTCCTCTTCTGCGGCCACGACTAACTCATCTGCAGTCTGAGCGGACGAATATGATTATAAATGGCTCTAGCAACAAAATCTCACATGTTTTCAATAGGATTCATGGCAGGAGAGTTGACTGGCCGATCTAATCTGTGGGCAGTGAGATCTGAAGCTGTGCGATGTCTACGGGCATATTGCACCAAATACCGATCCTCCCTTTCATTAGGTACTGAGGACGTGTACTACGTGGTTTGTTGTCCACTGTATCAAATTCTTCATATCTGTGTACTATTCGTACAACAGATGATCTAGGAATGCCCAACATGTTCGATATCTGATGATTAGAATGTCCTGCATCATGTAAAGCAGTCATTCTTGCTCGGGTAAATGCAGAAATTTCACGTCCTGGAATTATAATGTACAAAAATTCAAAGGAACACTTGGCTGAATACACTGCCAAACTGACCAGATTTGTAAAAGCATTGGTAATAAAGTAAAGGTTCATAGTCTGCAATTTTTTATTGTGATTTTTGTACTTGTTGTACTGTGATTACTAAGTACATGTACTTTTTTTTCCACATTAAGAAAAACCACTAGGTTTAATCGAATCATTTTATATACAAGGGGTGCAAGACTTTTGACGTTGTGCGTATTTCATTCCACATACTAATATTGTTATGTATGCATACACTTTAATCAATTCTCACCCTTGCCGAGTAACCGGTTCATGACTTTACACATTCAAAGGAAGCACATTTAAAACTGACCCATTTAAATATATTATGTGATGGGATACCGTTCTGAAACACCTTTCAGAATAATGCGTTTGCCGAACGAATTTTAATGGACGTCGCGTCCATTAGGATGGCCAGAAAGGGCAAATTGTGCATGTAGGATGATGATGATGCAGGAATATTTACTGCTAATAACTATAGATGGCAGTCTAGATTGAAATTGATCACGATGAGGCTGATAATCTCTATAAATGAGCGTTCAAAGAGTTTTTATTGGGAATAGGTTATTTAATTAATAACACTTTAACGCACAAATAATTTTATTCAACATACAGCAGCAAACATTCGGAAGATATGGCTCGTTTTAAATAATACTAACTAAAAATCTTGTTTACTATACTATTATTCCTTATACGTATACCAATCTATTAAAATTTTAGTATCGCCACACACTGGTTCTTTAGGTTTTACTTACTGAGGTTTTACTAGGCATACTTCTGCCTTTTAGTTATAACACAGTCTATTATACAGTGCGGCGTCTTCACGTCATCTCCTTTGATGTCGAGGTGCCAGATTTCGTTTTTTTTTAGACGACCAAAAGACGACTGCGCATTTAGCCGCGCACATTCGCTCAAGGGGCACGGTGATTTGTCAAGAAATATAATTTCTCCCACTTCGTCGTGTACATATGAATTTCATTGGTGTTCATTGCGCATTTAGCCGCGCTTTAGCCACACCCTCTGGAACCTTCACTCGACGAACTGTATAATAAACTGTGGTTTATGTGGTAGATGATATACTTGGTTAGAAGCAGTAGAGTACTCGATAGAGATTGATAGATCGGGTCGTTCGGCCGCAATCGGTCGCATGTTTCAAAAAAATGAAATAAAGATAAGTACTTATCTTCAGTTTTTTCAAAATATTGACTTCTATTCCTTTTCTCATTCACCATTAAAATGGCAATAATTGAGATATAAACAAAAGAATAAGGGAATCCCATCTGTCAAATTATTAACCAATAACTATATTTTTCTGAACAAAATAAGGGTAAGCAGTATTTAAATAAAGTCGTGCCTAATACTGCTCGGCAGTATTAAAGGGATTTCCAATAACTCTCTATTATGCCCATTCGTAAACTGATTACGGTTCTGTTAACCTCCGCGCTGCATCTCTACTTATAATAATCTTAAAGAAGTCTGAGAAAGCTATAAAACAAAGAAACCTATAAAACAATGTACTCTATAACAAATGCCTACAAACGTTCTATGAAAAAAATGAGAGTTTTTAAATCTCTTTTATAATTTAGCTCTAAAAACATTCTTATCACTTTGTAATATAGCAGTTCTGCTGTCGGATACTAAATTGTGTTATTTACAACATTTATAATGGCAAATGGCATTTCCGGTTCTCTTTAAGAGATCTAAACACTGTCTTGCTTTATACAGTCAGGCGAGTGTGCTGGTTGGGTAGTTTTTGTAATGATAAATACGTATTACTTTTAATACTCATTTACTCATTTTATTTTTGCTCTAGCTGATATACATTTTAATTAAAAAAGCTTCTCGCGTCGTGTGACTGTGAGTTGGTAGCTTTATTATCAAGCTTCTTTGTACCTTCTTAATCTAAACGAAACATTCACTCATTGAATATTTTAATGAAATGACATGAAGTACCTAAAGAATTATTTAAATTAACGTAGCTTCAATATTAATACCGTTTTAATTAAGATAATGTTTATGAGTTTGCGTCTGGCGTATAATACGCCACAATTTTCACGTGAACAGCCGCATTTTCTACCCCGTTAATGTAAGAATCTTGCGAAAAGTATCTCTGACATGCGAAATAATAATGCACTCTAGAGATTAATTCAAATGGCGCGGAATAGCACCGCAGCACGACTGCTGCTCCTCTTTCTTCATATTGGCGTTGTCTTTTGAAAACAATTCCCACTTTTAGTTATTCCGCGTCTAAATTACCTCTGCAATAGACGTTTTCGCGGTAGAGTACACAACGGATGAAACTATCGCCGCACGAAGAAATTCTAAACGATACTTTATTCCCAATTGCAGTTTGATCACGATAACGATAGGAGCCTAATTTGGCTTAGGCATTCTTAGGGTACAGACAGAGTGGAAGCAGGTTGTTCGCTTACCGGTAACTCGCGCTTATCGGCGCTGTTTTCTTGCGCCGAGACCGCACACAGTAGAAGCTGCTAAAATAGAATAATTTATAGTAACCATGACCAGTTAATTTGTGGCGAATCTAGGCAAAACTTTCTGGCTACCAGACGATAAACGCTTTTCAGAAGTAACGGCATTAATTTTGAACACTTCTATAACTATTTCTCATTTAATTCTGTGTTATGAAAAGAGCTCTAAGAAAACCGATCACACTAAGTATGTTTATTACATGTTTTTGTATTTATTATGTACACATATTTGACATATTAGGTGTGCGACGTTGTCGGATATTCAAAACCTGTTTGCTCTCCTGTACTGTTGGCCAGAGAAAATTGTTAAACCAAATATGTTGTATTTATCATACAGCAAAGTAATGGTATTCATATTTCGAACACCCTGTACATTTTAATACTTGTCTACTATCGCTCATCAAAAAGCTGAAGATATTACTAGTTCTCTGTCCATTTTCTACACGCGATCAACGCGTTCAAATAAATGTGAATTCTGATAAAAGCGGGCTCGCAGGTTTCCAGCGCTGACCTGCTTCAACCTGCTTTCACTGTGTACGTGTCCACTTAAAACTATGTTATAATTTTCAAAGCATATAAGCGCGGGTCGGCGCAGGCTACCAGTAAGTAGAAAACTGCTTCCACTGTGTTCGCTTAAGTGTTCAATGCACAAATTTGCTGGTGCCGACTGTGAAACTAATGTTCTTGAAAAGGCTTTATAGGCGTAATGTTATGAAAAACTGGAGTATACCATTAGAAGCGCTATAGTTTTGATTTACAAATGCGATATATGTTACGAAAAATATAATTGTCAAATAACGTGCGAACCATCGAAAACCTATTTTAAAAAGTTTATCTCTAGATACTGATAAAAGTTGTACGAGTCCATTTTTCAAATGTCCAAATTGTCCCTCTACATGATGGTAAAGGTTCAATTTAGTTATACCATCTTTAAAGAAAACGGCATAATTGAAGGCCTGTTTTACTCCACTATTATAATGAGGTTCAACTGCTTTATTTTGCTTAATAGCAGCTTGTCGAGAAATGTAATTACCTTAATTTAAATATTATAATAAGCTGCTGGTTACGTTTCTTTCACGGAGTTTGTGTACCATGTCATGAATATGTTAATTTCATGTTCTATTTGACATGTCGCATAGTAATCTAGATAGATATATTAACTAATTCAACTTGAATGATCGTTTACGAATAGGATAAGGTAATAATATCTACGATATTATCTCATCGTGCTTTTAATTCTGTTTTGAAAAGGTTTTGGAACAACTAAACGTTTAATTTAGATCAGGATTATGGGATATCGAATATTGATTCAAATTTTGTTGACAGGCTGCGCTGAAGAATTAAAATACAAGTGAATAGATCATTTGGAATGAAAATGGTTGTGTAATCACCCCTTAGTCGACTAGTCCATTGAATTCTTTCAATGGGCGATGTTAATCTATTGGAGTGTAGAATTTTATTTCATTGTGGACAGATGAACCTTCATTGTCAATTTTACTAGTCGCATGTCGAGTTTTTTACGTAGGAGTAATTCGAATTTGCGCGGCTTTGTGATATAGAATTTCTAAAACGTAATCATGTTCCTGTTTTTATAGATTCGTACTACAAAAGTTTTAATTCCGAATTTTTGTTGTAAAACGGGAGACAATGGAAAACGAACAGTTTAGTTGAAATCTAAATGAAATTTATTTCATATGGTTGCTAAAGGATTATAAAGCTTGAAGAATTGTAAATATACACATAGATAATAATATACTCATAGGAATTTTTAAGGGGAATGAATTCCGACTTGAATTTATTTCACTGCATTCTCAACTTATGCTACTTCTAGTTTATATGCTCAACGGATATTTAATGCTTCTAGAATTCGCAAAAATTTAACATACATACAATTTAATTATTCACGGATGCCTTCAGTTATTCGTCGTCTTGAAGCATCTGTGACAGCTTCAGGATATTCGGTTTTTAGAAACATTAACTTAGCGTCCTAATAATAATAGTTCGTGTAAGGTAAGTGGATTGTCTGATATTATTATTTGCGATGCTCTGCAAGTCGTCGAGAAATTTAAAATAAACGATGATTAGCGTAATTAACAGCCATACGGGATACTCGAACTATCACTAATTATTATCGATTACCTGCAATTAGTAATAAATATAAACTTCCTTAATATTTTTCTTTTAAGCGCAAGCATGCTATTCTGTTCTTACAAATACAGGCAGCTGCGCCAATTAGATAATATAAGGAGAGATATTTTTAAACGATTTCTTCTCTGAATACTTCCAGGAATGGCCTGTTATATAAGTTTTTATTAGCTAATGATGATGATATTTAGTTCCTGAAGTAAAAATAGATTGCACTGTGCAATACATGCGTAAGAATTTCGTCGATACTATGAGTCTACGAATTTATAAAAAATGCATTTTTTAAAGGTAACACAGCATAATTTCGATTAAATACATTCCTCTAACATGTCTATGTATTCCTTAGAGGCGTCTGATATATGATTGTGATTCATACAACACCAGGCTTATGATTTATTCATAAAAAAGGAAACAAACGATAATAAAGCAGATAGTTGAAGATATTTTAGTGTCAATAAAGTGAATATAAAGTATACATTTAATATTAATAGCACTATATTGTCACAAACACATTTTTCATTTTAATAGGCGAAAGATAATAATGTTTATATTTATAAAGAGAATGAGAAATAGATTCAGATAAACAGATTTTTTACTAATCATAGCCAGTATGTCTCTGATGTTATGGGCGACACAGGAGAAGTCAACGTTATCGGTACCGAATTCTAAAAAACTTTTGTTTAGATACCTATATTTAATACTTATTAATTATATAAGGAAAAAAGTGAAACGGCACTTCTCCAGAAGTGCAGGAAGTTCTTCTTGTAGGAAATTTAGGTAACTCGGGATGTTCAATGTATGTTCATAAAAATAATGCCCAATTAAATGCCTACCGATGATGCTGCACCATACATTTACTTCAAAATTGCCTTGGTTTTGGACATAGACCTTATAAATCATGGACGCGCCCAAAACCGTTTTCTCCCTATACAAATCGTTGATGCTCGGATATGTGCGACAGAGATAGAGCTACTCCGGGCAGAAACCCACAGACGAAAAAATAAAAATGAAACCGTAAATGATGACAGACGACTCCACCATGGTTTATGAGTTTACTAATAAACACTCTACACCCGACTAAATCACAAAAGGCACACAATTCATTAACAAAAGGCACAGGAAAGGTTTTGAAAGGTTATATTTCATATATTATATTTCTGTCATAGAACATCTGTTTTTCCCGGACTAACTTCTGTTAATTTGAGTAAAATTAAATCTGTTTTCAATGTGAAGCACAGGCAAATACTCCAAATTGTGCATTTTCTAGTCATGACATCCATTGGTCTTAACTGTCTAGCTGTATTAACATTGTTTCATAGACTTTGGTCAATTATTTGATTCTTCCGAACAGAAATTGCATCTTCATGTTGTCGCAAGGTCGCCTCCAATCAGGTAAAGGTTATATGATCAGTAATGAGACGTTCTGGATACCTTTCTCGATGTAACTCTACAGTTCTGCTTGAACTTTTTTGTGACTGCCCGTAAATTAGCAACATATTAACTTTTTCTAATTGAGAAAATAATTTGTAAGCACAGAAGTTATACGTTTGACGTTGGTATTGAGTAATGACAAGTATTTTGTGACATTTATGTGGTTGGTGATTGCCACCCTTGTAGCATTTGGTAAAAATAAAAATCGTTCTCAACAATTCTAACTGATGATGATTAGTAGCCTTATTTTGGTTCAATTTGTTGTCAATAGTGGGAAATTAGAGGCCAAATTTCAGAGAAAACATAAAATTTTCTTAATTGTCGACGTTTCGTCATTTATCGTGACATCCTCAGGACACTATAAAATTTAATAAATTCAAAATTACAACGCAATTTATAAATGACAAACTTAACATTAAAGTATTAAAAAGTGTGTTTTAAACATTACAATAAAATGGCTACACAATATCTATATAAACATGAAACAAGAAACCGCAATTACACACACACTAGCAATTATTATATGTCACAATTTAAAAACAAAAGTATTAAAATTATATAAGTAAAATGTCTTTATATAATGAATATTAAAATAATAAAATATGGCGAAAGAACGAAAAATTTAACAAACAACCTGTGTATAACATGCAAATAAAAAAATATATATAATGTTACAAATTAAATCTACGTATATTGTTTATATGTTACTCGCATTACAAATTTAAGAGCTTCACTGTGTTTTCCGAGCCTCGTACATAGTACCTATGTCATAATACAGTCTTGAACAGTATAGATAGGTAGAAAATAACGTACACATATATGAAGAACATGTATTAAAATATAAATCAAATTAAAGTTATCTTGTCGTACGAAACTAAGGGTTATCAACAATGTCACCTAATTAACTAAATGTAGTCACCGATTTTCAGATTTATAAGTTTAACAATTTTTGAGAAAAAAAATGAAAACCGAAATTTTTTAAATTTTTTAGAAGCCCTTCTCTCGTCAGGGAGGGCTCAAATCGAAATATTTTATAGAAAGAACCTTTCCTAAAATAACCCAAGGAACACATCCTCCAAAGGAGCGCACATCATTATGGGACAGCCTGTATAAGAGAAAAAAGGATTTCATTCTGTACAACTAGAAGCATTTACTGTATCTACTATCAGCGTTGTTGAGAACCGTTTTTTTTTGTTGGAATAATAAATTATATTTAAATTGCAGCTACTATTTTGCTTTATTTAATTTTCTTAAGAAATAACGAGGCATTTTGAACTGAAGCTTATATCTGACTCTATTAGAAAAAAAAGTGACGAAAATAAACGCGATATTTATACACCAAAGGCAAGAGGAATCGGTATCCTTTTAAAAGTATCAAAATTAGAGGGAAATATGACACAACATGCTCTCCGCTTGAAGTATATCTCGAACACCTGTTCGTAGGCATTAACCCGGATATTTCCCCCAGCGTGGCTTAGCAGCTAAGCCGAAAAATGCGTTTGAAGGGTAGACCCACTTGGAAGCCGGCCGTCACCGTCGACTCGGGGGCACTTATCTCCGAATACCGGGCGCTCTAAATTCAATAAAAACCTATTCAGATTTGGCTGTGTGGACGCACCATAAATTCTCGAATGTCTTCGACTCCGCGGCGACGAGTTTCCTTATATAGGTGGATCGGAACGTGAAAAAGCGCGCTCTAATCTCGAACAATCGGTAGTTTCAGTTTTAAAGAATAGCCCCATAGCGGGTATTTGGTTCAAACTGAATTAAAAAAGAAGCAGAAGCGCCTCAGCTATGGAACTAATACGGTTTACCATGTATGGTCGGATGTTGGATCCAATTATTTGTGAATTGATGGTTTTCTGGTTGCTTGTTGTGTTTTAAAAGTAAAACTTGAGTTTGGATTTGCAATATAATAAATAAAACCCGCACTTCGATCGCAAATTATGCCATAATGAGGGGCGCATCATTGTTATATTTTAGTTTAGTTTATTAGGTTAAAAAACACTCTACATAACTAGTAGTACTGTAATTTTTTATATCCCAACGTATGGTTCCATTGCAACTGTTTTGTTTTACGAAAATAATGTTCATGTGATATAAACTTATTTCCTAAAACGCATCGTTTCCGAGATAGAGGGCGTTGAAGTAGGAATTTTTTTCTCGTTTTTCCCTCATAACTTTTGAACCACTTATCCGATATAAGTGAAATTCGGAACACAAACACTCCTTATGATCTTACATAACATTCTTACATTCATTCTTATTCTTGAACTACCTACCCCTGTTAGAAGTGTATTTTGTACCCCCCCCCCTCTTACTTTATTTCAAAACTACAAAAAAAAAATAATCTCAATAAAACATCTACACAGCACTTTGACCTGATTAATTTCGAAACTTTTTCGTCTCTTGTTTTTTTTCGACGTTTGGTCTTGTTTCTGAGATATTCAACGAATTTGGTGACAGTGTAGCGCACCAGCCGCGTAAATTTCATCTAACGTTATAACAACCCATGAAAACAAAACTCAAAGATTAAACCTGAATCACCCTGTATACAGTTAACTGAACAGCACTTGTAGATACTATTTGTTTGTGATAATTAGTATACTTATTTTCATAGTGCATTTTTTTATATATTGCTTAAGCAAATAAATAAAGCTTGTCAAGAAAATTGTGTTGCTGCCAACTCAGACCAAAGTGCTGGAGGATTTCTTGAAAGGCTGTCATAATATCAGTTTACAAAATACTAAACTGAGGTAACTAACAAATATAAAAATAAAAATAACCACTCACACTTTTGGAAAATTATTGTATTAAAAATAATATACTGTAAAGAAATTTGTATGTTTAAAATTCAACAATTATTGTGAAATTACCAATTCTGCAGTTTAAAAAATGAGGAGACGGTAAAATAGTCTGAGTTATAGCATGATTCCTTGCACGGTTAAAGCCTTTACCTGGTACCTGTACAACATTACTGAAAAAGCTTCATTTCACAGAGAAAATTATACCCACGCAGGTATTTTATCTTTCTGCTGACCACTCATTGTTGTGTAGTTCATTATCTCTAACATTTATTTCTACTATAGCGTATAAGACGTGCCTTAAAAGATTCTTTGTATTTATTACATTGAATTAGTTTCTATAATATATTCTCCTTTATATTCATCGAAGTATTATACAGACGAGTTCCCATTCTTCCTTTGTCCACTCCTCTCGTGCCCATTTAAGTAAAACACGTTTGGAAAACGCCTTTGGGATTGCTCGAAATTATTTTTTAGCCGTGAGGGAAATTTTCCGGCTCTCATCATACCACGGGATTGTAACGATAATGAAACAGGTATGTGAGTTAAATACAAAATGTCTTATTTTTGAGCATAAGTATAACGTAAATGCGAAGAAACGGCTTTTTTGAAGTTGAAGGAAAAATATTTTATTATGACAATTTAATTTATTTATATTAAGTATAAGTGAAAAAAATGCCCAGGCACCAATTTGTGATCACTTTGAACTGTATTTGAAAAATTGCTTATATATAAACCAGTGTCGAACTTATGCCGACTTGAATAGCTTTATTTTTATTACTTGAGCACAGTTCTGATCCTTTCAGCGTATTGTGAAACTCTAGAGGCGTTATAATATCTCCTACAAACCAGTCGATTCAGTTTAATCTTCTGAAGTGGGGAGCGTTATAAATCTCAACTTTTATAAAAATTATGTGCTCCTTTGACGTACAGCCTTGCATGGCTTGCAAAGGCGCCTGCCAGCAAGCCGACTTCTTCCAGAACTAATTAATTCATAAATCAAGTCCCCTGGTTCTTGAATGCATTATTTTACTTGGTCGGTTGCGCTCACACTAATCATATTTGTTCTGGTTTAAATGCCTGTGCTGGGGACAGATTATGTAACAGATAGCCGACCAGCTGAACCTCTCAGTGTCCTCTGGAGAAACATTTACGATTCAATTTAAATGTTACTTATCAAAGACCTTCTGTTTATTTTTCGTGTATCTCATACAAGACCGTAATTCTTTGCTTGCATCTGCTGCATCATATTTTTCTATTGTACTGCCCCTATTTCATCAAATAAGTCTACAGGGTGTTTTTAAATGAAGTATCTAAAATGGCCATCTGCGAAACCACTTTTTTTAATTTTTCCATTGTGAATGTTGATACGAAGCAGCTAATTGTACAAAACGTTGGAATAACGCAAATTTCATCGAGTTCACTGCCATCAACTTGACTATATGACATAGTTGCACACCTGTGAATGTAAATTATCCTTTTATAGAGACTAGCAATGCTCGCCGTAAAATATTTTATCTATACTACAGATTTATTTATTTAAATGGAGTTTAATCTAGACTTGAGAAATGTTCGAAGTGCAGTCATGATACTCCCTTAAAAGGCGTTTTATTATAATGTTTTATTTCACTATTTCTGCGAAATTTCTCTCACCGAGAGAAATCGGCACATTATAAAGTTATTGAGCTGTTGTTGAGATGTTATCAGTAGTTCTCAGGATTCGCAGAGGATATATTAAAATTCAGATATAAGTTGATAATCCAATGTCCAATAAATTTGCGCAATTTTGAACAAAAAAACCCAATTCTAATTATAAAAGCCATATTTTATTATTAATATTAAACATCTTGGACTCAGGACAGAAATAAAAGAAATACTTACATTTAACATCAGATTGGACCTGAATTGAAGACTGGATCCAATGCTGCTTGAATGTACGAGTATCGAACAGTTCGCATTGGGTGTTTCCTCTAAAGCAGTGTTTTATTACGTTCAATTAAAACCCAATTACCATAAAGTACAGCTAGGGATAACACACGCCCAAATTTTTATGTTAATACGACAAGATGGATTTTGGTAATTAATTTTTGTTTGGAATACACGAATAACAACAAAGAGAACGTTTGGGTAATGAGGTTCATTAGTTTTTGTCACGCTTACTGTTTCGACACATTTTTATTGATGGGACGATACCAAAAGAATAGTAAAAGTTCCCTTTTTGTCTGGAGCTCACACAGAGAGAATAAATACATATTTTCAGTAAATCTGTAAGTAAATTTGTCTGACCACAGATATAAGTACTTTATAAAACCTCTAGACTAGTAAAAATTTCAGATTCAGTTTAGCTATTTACCTTGACAAGTCTTTGTATGATATCCTGATAGTAATCATCCTTTGGTAGAAGATAGGTAGGATATCAGATTTTAGCTTGTCTCGGAGTTGTTATAGATTGGCTGCAGGTCTTCTGTAATATAGACGTTCGATCCAATTTGAGGCAGTTGAGAAGCTGCTTTATGCAACAGGTCGATTATTCTCCATGTAAAACAGTAACGCTAGGAAAAGACGTCCCAAAAAGTATGGTAAATCAGGGAACGGAATAGCAATGATTTTAAAAGCTTTTTGGCGCATTTTCTTTCTATTTACGTTTTCGTCACGTAGTTATTTACTCTCAGAAATATTAAGAATGACATTTTAACACAACACAGTCCTGTGTTAACCAAGGTGAACACAATTTTTATTGTGTATATTTTGAAACATTTCTCTGCATGTAGCAGTGTGTTAAATGCGTCATAAAATCAAATTACTGTGCTAAAACAACAGTTAAGTTATGCAGGGTGTTACCAAATGTAACATACTTCAAGGGTATAATATAGAACCTCAATGGTGTTGATTTAACCCATATTGCTTCAAAGAAAAATGTCGCAAAAGAAAGGATGATAAAATTTCTTTTCTTTATTTTTTGTTTTCTTCTTTTCAAAATCCAATTAACCGATTTGAACAAAATTTGCTTCGTTTCTTTTCGTGAAGGAAGCAGTGATTATGTTCCTATTAGGTTAAATCATACAAGGTGTTCATTTTACGAGTACTACAACTCTTTGTGAATATTCTTCTGTAACTTTTTTGTACGTTTAAAATTTTCCACCGCGAATAAGAATGAATTGAACACAACAAAGACACGCAATCAAAATGGCGTGATGTACGATCAGTCAGAAGTTTGGCGACATTACATTATTGGTAGATATTACACATATTCATTATATTACTAAGAATTTTAACATACTTTGTGTGACACGTAGGAAGAACCTGAGTGTGTAAACTATTAACACGGAAATTTTGCACATCCTAAATTGTACCCTGGAAATATAATTTACAGAACAACTTTTGTTTTGCAAACAAGCAACACATGTCTTTTTACGTCCCAACAAACTTTGGCCCAAGAAAACAAATTGCCCGTCTAGCTCCAGCTTACAAATAAAACTCCTTGAATTGACAAGCGATAAGATGAACCCATAAAACTAGTTGTTGACTTTAAAAAGCAATAAAAATCAATCTCTTCAGACAGCCGCAACCCTATCTGAACTTACCACTTACCCGTACGTCGACATTCTTCGCTTCTAAGCATTTTGTAGTTAGAGCTCGAGCAACGGTAAGTGAGACTAAATCCTCAGCACATTCGTGTAAGTTGCCTGTTTACTTGTTTCGTTGACGGGAATTTCTGAAACAAACTTTGTTTAGATATTCTCGTTGATAAAACGGCACGAAACCAATTTCGAATCGCTTCTCGATGGAATAGAATTTTTAAGCAGGTGCTAGTTGACACACCTTTCTGTCTGGATTGGAAATTGTTTGTAGAGAGGCTTATACAACGTTTTGAGACCACATAGCTTCTATTTTTTTAAATTTTTCATAAATAAAATCTGGTTTACCCTTTTCTACGTATATCAAATACAATAATGTTTATGCTTTCTTAATTACTATTCTTAAAATCGTTGACAATGGTTATACAGTGCTTTCGAAAAGTAACGAATAAATTTATTATTTTTGAAATTGAGTTTTCGGAGAAATCCCCCGGCGCGTCGATTTTGTTTTTAAAAAATGCACTTTTTGACATACGACCCATATTTGTGACGTCATCGTTGTTCGAGATATGACGTAATCCACAATTTTTTCAAATGGCAACCCCCAATTTTGACCATGCCATTTGAAATAGCGTGTCATTCTACATACATACATCATGAAAAATTATGGTGTTACATAATAAAAATTTCAAGACAATAATGTTTGAAGATTTTAAAATTTAATTTTCACAATACTCTGCACCTCTCCATTATGCAACACCTGTCCGTGCTTATTTAAATGAGCTGTTCCCGAATCGTTGGATAGGGAGAAGGGGGCCGATTGAGTGGCCAGCCACATCGCCTGATTTGACACCCCTAGAATATTTCTTGTGGGGATACTTAAAAAGCAAAGTATACGTTACTAGACCGGTTAATTTAGAAGATTTAAAAGCAAGAATTCGTCACGAGATACATTGTATACCTCCTGAAGTTATTGATAATGTCCAAAAAGGATTTATTAATCGTCTTGGCTACTGTCAGGCAGCAACGGTGCACAATTTGAATTTAGTCGATTTTTTTACATAATCATTATCATTTTCAGTATTGATAAACGTCAGCTTTTCATTGTCACTGTCAAGCAAAAAACCCTACTGTAATTAGTGATTGTAGATTTTTTTACATCTCAAGATGTTTGACTATAACCTCAACTTGATAAACTTTGCAGAAACTACAGCGGTTTTTATTACCAAGTTTTAAAACTATTTTAGCAACTTTCTTAGATTCTCAAAAGCTCTTTGCCTCCATCACTAAACTTGTTTTGCAACGGTACGATTGAAGCAACTGCTGCGAATAATACCCCAACGTTTATGACTGAATCATAAGAATCATAATATTTATTATACCTGCAGAAGCAACATAGTTGCAAATGGATTAAATCACTTTAAAATACTCGTAAATGCACTTTCTACTGCGGTTTCATTCCTCAAAATTAAACCTGTGGAATAAAGTTATTGCAAATATAAAGTTCGGTAAAACTGCGGGTTTGTTAAACTAAATAGATCCATCCTTCGTTTTTCGCGAATCACCTTGTAGACCCATTTACGAACCTAGCACTTCCCACTGTTAAACACACTAGCAGTAGTTACACATTAACGTGAATATGACAAAATTAAATTTGCCATACATGTTTCCCCTAGGTACGACATAAGTTTCAGCGGCTTTGTTCAATGTTTTCCTTGCTTTCAGTAAACAGGGAATGTCCTCTCCACTCAGGCAACCCACTCGTAATTGAGAAATTTGATTATTATCGTTACACGGCCAATATTTGACTTGCCAAAACGTACACGTGTTCGGCGTATTGGTTTTGTTTGTGTACAAATCAATTTAAAAATGAGTGTACTGTCAGTTGTAGAACATAAATAATAAATACTTTGGCCAGTAATAAACATTCAAAGATGAGATATTTACTGCATATTTTTTTCGTTTTTCTGTCGAATACAAACAGTAGGTACAAGTTTGAAAATTAAATGTAAAACCTTTATTTTGTATTATAGGTATTAGTAAATTTTATTTCAATTCTTTTTAAAATAAAAAGAATATACGAATACACTGAGGAAAAAAATTCTCCTACCTAAAGTTTGGTGTAAATGCTCTTTCACAATACGCATATTTGGGCCGACGAAAATCCTCATGCTTTAATAGAATCTAGACATCAGGCACGTTTTTCATAAAACATTTGGATGGGTATTGTAGGTGACAGGTTTCTAGGTCCTGTTGTTTTACCAAACCGATTAACAGGCGCTGCTTACCTGAACTTTCTGCAGAACATGCTGTATGAGTTTTTGGAAGACATTCCTTTGAATCAGAGGCAACAAATGTGGTTCCAGCATTATGGTGCTCCAGCTCATTTTTCTATGGCCGTTAGAGAGCATTTACACCAAACTTTTCCACATAGATGGGTAGGAAGGGCCGGACCTGTTTTATGGCCTCCAAGGTCGCCTGATCTGAACCCTCTAGATTTCTTTGTTTGGGGATATTTGAAGACATTAGTGTATGGTACTCCTGTAAATGGCCTGGAAGAGCTGCAGCTACGGATTAATCAAAAGTGTCAAGAAATCCAAACCAAGGAGGGTGTTTTCGAAACAGTTCGAATATCGTTGACACGAAGATGTCGTGCCTGCTTGAAATGGAACGGAGGGCACTTTGAACATCTTCTGTAACTTTGTTTTTTGTTTGTTAAAAGCTTCCTTTGTCGTTTTATTCCTAATAAAATAACATGTTTAAAATACGAATAATGGTCCATATCTTCGCACCGTTACTTTGCTGACCCATGTTTATTAAAACTTTTCTGCTTATTTTGGTTCATACTATTACCTTCTGAAATATTTTACACTCTTTTTTTAACACCCTGTATTTAAGACAGCATATATTTACGGTAATTATATATTTTTTTACCAATATAGCTTCTTTGCAGGGTTTTTCTCAGTGTGACTGTTTCTTTAATAAATTGAAGGAGAATTATAAAAATTTATCAATGGAATGCAACATGGAGGAAAATATATCAAAAATGACACTTGGATTTCACAAAATTAATCTTCGGCTTTAATGACAAATTATCTAATCTATTTTCAAAATGGAATTCATAAAGAGAAAGCTGCCAAACAGCCATTGCTGGAAGTAAATTAAAAGAAAAGAGATTATAGGCATAGCTTGAGCCTGAATTTAATGAAATTAAAATTGATTAATGAGTCGTACCGAAAATAAACATTACGAAACCATAGTTATAAATGATTCGCTGTTGCCACATGGTCTTCTTGAAGTGATTATGTCAGAAATACGCTTTACATACTTTTTGAAGTTATACTTCTTTGCGCTCGTAAGACACATTGGGATGGGATGTTGGTCGAGAAACCGCGTCACGCTCAAAAGGAAGAACAAATTTTTAAGAACTTTTTTTTAAGAACTTTTAATATATTAATATATAATAATAATAATAATAATAATAATAATATTTTTTTTGTACGTTCAGGCTTTGAAAGGAAGTTTTTTTTTTTAAAGAAGTATAACTTCCACCGTCTGGTCCGACGCAGACCCGGTTTTTTAAATATGAACTTTTCTTGTAATACAACAACTCTTCCATGATTTTAGGCAGTCAGTTCCCTATTCATAAAAATAATCTACACAAAGTTGAAAGAAAAAGTCGTGGCATCACGCACGTCAAATTATAACGTAATTTTGAATCGACTGCTCCCCTTGCAAGCCCCGCAAACTTTTTAGGTACAACAATGAAAGGAAAAGCTATTAAAGCCCTTTCCACTTTCGGATGCTCCATACAATTTGATGTTTACACTAAATTTAATACAGATCAGGAATTAAAATGCGGGGAACAAAATAGACGTCAGACTGCTGTTATTTATGTGTATTTACTCCAAAATACTTGGTGGCGTACAACAAAGGGCCGCCTTATCTCTGCTTAGACAGAATCCGCTACGTATTTCTTTGTGTAAATGAAACTAAGTTATTCGATGCGAATTATGTAGCAGAATGCCATTTATAAAGTGAAACCTAAGGAGATGATTTATATTGTCAGTCGGCGTTTACATTGTCAACGCAACACTACATTATCCAGTCTGTGGTGTTAACGCTGTTTGATATACTAAATTTAACTCGCTCTGTTTGTCCTTTACACAACTTTTTATGTTTTTGTAGTCATAAGTTGGTTTGTGGCCCAAAATAGTGGAATGTCGATGTAATTTTAAAGTTAGGAATTTTAAACCCTGTTAAAGTTGATACATGGTGATTTTTCGGATTGTTGTGCCGTGACCTCGGTAACTGGTAGCTGCCAAAAACAAAGTTAAAATGCACATTCCTAGCATTAGCCGGGATACTTTTACCTGTCCTGGTTGTTCTCGGGCTAGGCTCTGTGGAGACAGACCCGCTATCGGTGTCTCTGGGCCCCCATACATTGATTTCGGTTCCTATTGTTGGTATTACGACTGCTACGGTCGGAACCGTTCCTCGGATAATGGTGATCCTCCGAGGCGTTCCCTAGCCGCCGCTGTAACTGATCGCATCCCATGCTGATGCTCAGTCGCGGCAAAGGTTTTGCAGAGTCACCACTGAAGATGCCGACAGTGAAGAGCAGCGAAACGTTTGGCAGCTACCAGTTACCGAGGTCACGGCACAACAACCCGGAAAATCACCATGTATCAAATTACAGCACTGGCCGTGAAAGTCTAAAAACCACTATACCTGTTAAAGTTAACAAAAAATATACGTGATTGAATACTAGAAAGTTCAACTTAGGTAGTGTTAGTATTTATGAGTTTTAATTAAAAAATATCTTAATTTTGTTACACATCTGTTGCGAATTTTACCCATTTGCTGTTTTTCTATTAAGTGCAGTTTCATTTTAAATACAATTTCAGTACACCCGGTATAAATAAAGTGGAAATACCGTACACTGTACTAAAATCAATTATAGAGGTGGATTATCAATATGTTTGATCTCTCTTTTGAACAAATTCACTGTACTCGCATTATTTTAAGCCTGTTAGAACTAAAATTTATTACTGAAATTATTCCGTACCAGTCATATAGTACAATTTGAATGGAAAATGTTATAACTCACGGTATTTAAACACACTCGGAGCTATAATTTCGTTCTCGCAAACGAAATGAAGCGCTCATTAAGTTTCCCAGTTTGTTGCGAGAGTAAATATCTGTATTTTAGTGATAAAAACTACCCATTCGCTCTAATATAATTATAATTTACAGGCAGTTTCGCGATGCCGTTGAAGTTTTATTATTGTTATCGCACACACTAAACCACACATAAAGTGCTGCACCGAACTCTATCTCTGTTGCTATTGCCTCCAGGTCGCTGCCAAATGCATAGCGTTAATGTCTTTGACATTCCGCGAGTTTAGTTTTAACTGCTCTTCTGTGATAAAGCTTAGTTTTGCTATTCAGTGTTTTCTACTGTAATAAAATTGCAACATATTAACCTGAAAATATTGTCAATATATGAAGTACCTAAGTATAACCAGAATACTACACACGTCAAAAGTCTTCGACCCTCTGTATATAAAATGATTCGATTAAACCTAGTGGTAAGAAAGTACATGTACTTAGGGAACAAAAAAGACAATACAAAATTGCAGACCATGAACCTTTACTTTATTACTAATGTTTTTACAAATCTGGTCAGTTTGGCAGTGTATTCAGCCAAGTGTTCTTTTGAATTTTTGTACATTATAACGCCAGGACGTAAAATGTCTGCGTTTACCCGAGCAAGAATGACTCCTTTACATGATGCAGGACATTCTAATCATGAGATATCGAACATGTTGGGCATTCCTAGGTCATCTGTTGTACGAATAGTACACAGATATGAAGAATTTGATTCAGTGGAAAACAGACCACGTAATGGACGTCCTCGAGTGTCTAATGAAAGGAAGGATCGGTATTTGGTGCAATATGCCCGTAGACACCGGACATCTTCAGGCTTCAGCTCTCAGGGCCCACTTTCAAAGTACGTTTTGCCGTGTTATATCGACACCTACTATTCGAAGACGATTCCACAACGCAAATTTACGTACTAGAAGATCATTACGGGACCCCGCTATAGTTCTAAGGCATCATACCGCCCGTCTCCAATAGGCGCGAGAGCACAGGTGTTGGCTTTTGCTCCAGTGGCGGTAGGCCAGTAGGCCTTATTTACTGACAACAATCGACAAAGATTCTGGAGAGAACCAGGTCGTCAACGGCAACTTCATTTTCCCCGTGAAGTTGCTCCGTATGAAGGGCGTAGGTACCGTAATGTTTTGGGGCGGAATTATATTCAACCGCCGCACCCCATTAATTCGCATACCACAGAATATGGCCAGTCAAATTTACATCGAACAAGTTATTACGCCTATTATCTACCCCCTACGTAATGAATTAGGTGAAACTTTTGTGTTTATGGACGACAACGCTCGACCACATCGCGCAAGAAAGGTTCAAGAGACACTAGAAGCAGAAGATATCAATAGATTGGATTGGCCAGGCAACTTTCCTGACATGAATCCTATTGAAAGCATGTGGGATTTCGTTGCTAGAGTCATTCATAACCATATTCCTCCACCTCAGACTGAAGATGAGTTAATTGTGGCGGCAGAAGAGGAATGGAGCAATATTCCGCAAAAGATCGTTAACCGCTTGATTATCTCAATGCACAGACGTGTCAATATGCTATTGGAACGTGGTGGAGGTCATACCGACTATTAGTCAAGTAGAGAACTTGCTTTGTTATTTCTCTTTGATTTAATAAATTTTGTCAAAAATGTCACACGTTTGCTGGTTTTTAATTTTCTAAGTACTCAGTTCATCGAACATATTCGTTTCACAAAAAAAAGATTTAGAAAACCATATACTTTTATTAATGTATTTGGTTTTTCTGACAAAAGGATTTGACAAGAATGGGGGAGAGACTTTTGACGTTGTGTGTATTTTAGACTTATTTTAAGTCCCTATAGGATAATAACGATGATTTAATAAAAATGGAGTTGTTGCTAAGATCAGTACCTGCCGCGGATTTCAAATGCTTGGAGTTTGAATGACGGTATTCTACGCGAAGAAAAGGTACAGAAAGAAATTTCAGTAGATTCAACCATCTTAAGTCAGTAAAACAAGGTCTATCGTAATTTCTAAATTAGAATGAATATTCTTAATACATTACGTAACTACATTAACCTTTTATGCACGTGAGCTTTTATTAGTCTAGATGATGTGCTTGAATATACTGCTAAAGTAAATATGAACATTTACAAACGAATATTCGTCCATTTTTCGAAGTGTGTAACTGGTCTGAAATCTTGAATTTTTAACAAGACAGTATAATATCTCTTAAATTATTATAATTATTTAAAATTAATTCATCCATTAAATACCGCCAGGGTTATATTCTTCATATTTTAAATCCCACCCCTTTTAAACCGGTATGAAATTATTTTACTTATGAAAGAAAGCTGTGCGTGTCGAATATCTGTCACACACATCGTTTGGTTATTAATTCATACTAATTTTTTAGTTTGGCCTAGGCAGGCAGAGAATGTGATTGATTCATTTTTGTCATGGTCTACGTTCCAACTTAGGTATATAGCTTTTTTAAAATATCTTTTTCTTCCGTGCAACTTGAAGGGGGATTATAATTTTTGTGAGTAGTCTGTATAGCAATAAAGTAGATACACCTAAACTTTATTATTTTGGATGTATTTTTAGAAGATCCTGGAAGTGAGTAGAATAATATTCAATGATATGCTAACTGAAACATTAAAAACCGTTGTAAAGTAGTCCAATTTTACGGTGGTTATTTCACATACGCCTTTTACAAAAAGTATAAAGGCAACTCTTAAAATTTTTGCGTTTATCGTGGCAGGTTTTTTGACCCTAGAACAAATAAAAGCTGGTATTACATACAGCTGATGTCGTTTGAAGTTATATTGAATTCTTTGGCAAAAACTACATGTGACGCTTGGGTTAACTGTGAACGCAACCCTTTGAGTACGCATATGTGGGTGTAAAATGTGTATCCATTATATCCCTAATGGCAATGCCGTAGTGGCACTTTCTGATCCACATTCGGGGGTGCTTCATTCCCTAGCAGAGAATCTGAGTCACTCACATGACTTTTATTTCATACAAATGATTTTCTTTCATAATACGCTGTATTTATTTAGCGATTCATATTACCTAATTTTCCTCATTATTAGTCAACGTTTTGACGACATTTAATGCTTTATCCAATACAGGGTGTTCCTAAATAAGTGTCGCAACGGAAAACTGTAAATTTCTCTTGAAAAATGAAACATTTTTTTCCTCTTCCATTTTTCTCTCCGGGCTTTCGTTTTCGAGACACACGGTGTCAAAATTTTAATTTTTTGTTAGTTTTTTTTTCCAATATCTTAGGAATCGTTTGAACTACAGGACTGAGCTTATTACCAACACATTACCACTATTATTAGCAACTTTTTCGCACCCTTCTCGAATTCATTGTACGCGCCAGTGGTGGAGATTTTAAGTTATCGGAAAGGTTTTTTCCCCATAACTTTTACGCCACTGGAAAATTGTCATTTGACAGTAAATTCTGAAGCGCCAATGGATTATATACAATAATAGTTCTCTTGGTTCATTGCTCTAAAGTCAACCGTTTTAAAAAAATGACTTTCTATGAACAAAATTCAAAAAATAGGTAGTAATAATTAACCACTTTAATGAGATTTAACAACAGATAGGATTTTAACTTTTTTATCAATTTGGCGAGTAAAATTTACAAAAACTGAACTCTTCGATATTATTGACATGAATTTCATAAACGATGCATTTAAGATGTCCCCATTCGGCGGTTTGATTTGTCGTTCTCCAGATGTTCTCTTGAGGTCTTGCACTTGCAAAATGTGAGGGTGTCTTATCATATTGTTAATTATTACTACTTATTTTTTGCATTACAAAAAATTTTCGATACGTTAGCAAAATGTTTGTTTTTGTTCATAGAAAGTCATTTTTATTGAAAACGGTTGACTTTGGAGCAATGAATCAAGAGAACTATTTTTGTGTAAAATTCATTAGAGCTTCAGAATTTGCTGTCAAATGTCAATTTTTCCAGTGGGTGGCGTAAAAGTTATGGGGGAAAAAACCCTTCCGATATCTTAAAATCTCCACCACTGGCACGTCTGATAAATTCGAAGGGTACGAAAAGTAGCTATTAATAGTGGTAATGTGTTTACAAAAGCTCAGTTCTGTAGTTCAAACGGTTCCTAAGATATTGAAAAAAACAAAAAAAAATAAAGTTTTGACACCGTGTATGTCGAAAACGAAAGCCCGGAGAGAAAAATGGAAGAAGAAAAAAAGTTTTCTTATTTCAAGAGGAATTTACAGTTTTTCGTTGCGACACTTATTTAGGAACACCCTGTATATTCCGTTAATACCTACATTTCAGGAACAAATTTAATAATGGAATAGCCACTGGTATCAATTTCTTCCAACGCGTAAGCCACGTGTCTTAAATATTTAAGAAGGCCATAAAACGAATTCCACGGCCCGGTTGATTTAATCAACCCCGTACAGCGCGGGACAAATCCACAGCCACCCTCGATGGGAGGCATTCATTAGAGACACGTCTAAGTCTAATGCTATATCGCAATTCAAACAAGAGACCATAAATTTTGTCACTGGTCAAACTGACTCACCCCCTCACTAGGCCGATGTATCCTCGCTTGGGGTAGCAGCGTCGCGACAAATTGGGATGCAAATGCTAAGAGGATAATCTGCTCTAAAGGGCGCAAAAACGAAGCCACTATGTTTAGAAAAAGGAACTGCGATGGGGCGGATAATATTAAGGCGGTAAATTATATTTAGATGGTTGGAATGGTTACAGTAAATTATTTACGCCTCTTATACAGGGTTAAATATAACAAAGTATAAAACTTTTAACTACGTGCTCGGGGAGGCCTAAAAGATAATAAAAAATATATTTCGGAATTCTAACTCTGCTTAAACAATCGGCACCTATGCCAATCCAAGATGGCTTAGAAATGTCAACTACCTACTTGTCGTTTTTTACAGCGTTGTCAAATGTAGAAAAAAAAGGAAAATGTGTATTTTTTTTAACAACAATTTGTGTTAATAATACGAGACGTTTAAAACTAAAAATTAGTCATCAAGGTTTCGATTATGACAACTAACACTTTGCATTATTAATAGTTGCATACTCTCCAAACGTCAAAAAGCATTGATTAAAGCGTAGAATGAATATTCACAGAACAGTATAAACATACCAGAATGTTGTAAATAATACTGCAGGAAACAACTACTCCGCGGACTAATTCCCCGACCGGCATTGAATTACTCCTGCAGTATCTATGTGAACAGCCAAGAACCCTTGTCGGACACACCACCAGACATAGACCGGTTTCGGGCTTGTTAGCCCTTATCAGTATGCCATAGGTGAGATGACCGATAATTGAACTGGCTGTTCCTTCATATGTATGTTCTCATATAAACTCAGGTTTAAGTTGTCTGTTTCCTTCCTGCTCGGCCTAAGCGGCTCAACTTACAGGAAGCGACCTACATTGCAGTAGGTACTTAACGCAGATCTCTCGTCCTGGGCGACGAACCATTAAATCTGTAATTGATACTGCAGGAAACAACTACTCCGCGGACTAATTCCCCGACCGGCATTGAATTACCCCTGCAGTATCTGTGTGAACAGCCAAGAACCCTTGTCGGACACACCACCAGACATAGACCGGTTTCGGGCTTGTTAGCCCTCATCAGTATGCCATAGGTGAGATGACCGATAATTGAACTGGCTGTTCCTTCATATGTATGTTCGCATATAAACTGAGTGCAGGTGAAATATTTGTACTTAGTCATAGTCAATCCTGTATACGAGTATGTGTTTAAGGTATTGCTATATTTAAAAATGTAACAAAATAATAATTATGAATTGAAAATTGTCCATTAATTCAACATTTCTTTATTATTAGCAATAGTTTAGTAGTAGGTAATAAAAGTTTAAGTAACACAAATTGTATCCATTGATCTGCCATAGTTTCTATAAGATTTATACGAGTTTTTAAGAGTTACCCAACTTTCTGATAAATCTACTTCCAATAAAATTGATGGATTATGTCAGTATCAAAGTAATTCATATCCTAGAACACAACAAGCTAATGAAACTTCATTCATCTTCTTTTTCTGAACAATCTGAGCTTACTCGAGCAGAAAATTATTCCATATGTGCATGAATATGAAAGAAATGAATACCATTAATATATACATACTTGTGTAGTTTTATTCTTAAAAGTAAATATCTTCTATTGCCCAATTTTAATGCACGAAGAAAGCTTCAATCAATTACTTAAAACCGTTTGTTTTTAAAAACAAGCAATTCCGAAACAAATAATTCGATTTCCTCATTCCACAGTTTGATTCAGTCTTCCAAGAACACATACAAATGAGGGCGGAGCTAACCAGATTTAAGAGTGGGCAATGGTACCTGATATAAACGCCAAATTTAATGATTTTTTGATGCACCGGAGATAAATAATGAAAATCTAACAAATTTCGGACTTGCACTACTATTCAAGGATTAATTTTTATTTTTTTATTTACTTTATATCAACGAGTATATATTTAAATCAAATAAATAATTTTGCACCTATGTAGTTTAATCAAATTCGTATAGATGGCGCTGAGGACCAGTTTTAAACTATTTTATTTAATTACGTCTATTAGACAAACCATATACAAGAAACCAGTGAAATCGGACTTCAGCAATATATTGCAGATTCTAAATCATGAGTTGTTTAATTTTTTATCCTATGAATCCAGAGATATCTCTAATAATCTTGTTAAACGGCTTAGCTCTCCCACTATTCTGGATTGCAGGCTTGGAATCTAGTGGTATCAGAGCCGGCGGCGCCCATTTACGCTTACCTCGCGAATTTTACGTGAATTTTACAATTATATCATGTTTGCGGTAAAATTCGCAATTCGGTAATTCGGCAATAATTCGGTATTTATGTACTATTTCTTTTTATTTGTCTATACATATAATAATTAACTTAATATTGTATGTAATATAAATTAACCATAATGCTTCATAATGTATATTTTTCACAAGAATATATACTTATTAATAGAAAAGAAACAGCCACACAAAATAAATAACTATCTTCATCACTGTTTTGTTGCTTACAGAAATCAATTATTATTGAATAGGGAAGTGAATTGATTTTAAAAGTTTATAAATACACATTTTTATTTTTCTAGTATTTAGCTTTTCACAAAATGCACAAATGTGCGAGAATATTTTTAAGGTAGAAATACTAGTTTCAATTTTTTTTAAAGTACACTGATCAGGGTCGTTCATAGGGTGTTGGCCGCCCGCGTGCAGACTCCATCTTGCCGTCTTTCTGTATATTTTACTATAAAATCCTAATTCTTCAAATAAAACCAAAATATTTATTTATATAAGTTTATTTCCCACTAAGCATGAAACATTACAGCATATCTGTGCAACGTTGCATACAGCTGAATTTGAGTTGAATTACGATACATAACTAATGAAAGTTGTGGAATGCTTTGAACAATGTTTCATAATATAATATTATTTAAAAATGTTGAGGGTAAATTAATTCTACAACATTTCTGCAACGGATTTGCATATCTTTTTCATATGGTATTATTTAGTTTTTTCTAATCTATAGTTACTCTCAGAAATATTATGCTTCAGCTAAACGAGTGGGCCAGTTTATAAATATTCTTTAAAATTGTGGAATATGCGTTTTTTTTATCAAAATCACGAAACGATTCAGTTAATTATATGTATATTAATAGCCGACAGATGGCGCCACTTATATCTCCTGATACTGAGTAATCGAATTTTGTTAGGATATCTAAAAGATTTGAGCTTTGGCAATTGGCACCACGGGCAAGGGAATAATAGTTCCCTAATTTATGCTTGGTCATAAAATCCCGAAGAAAATATACACCCTGTAGTGTATACTGTATATTTAAACTTAAAAAAAAATCAATAGGTACTCCATTCTTACCAACATTCCAAATGCAGTGTCTGGAATGTTATAAAAGAACATTGCACTGCGACTTGTGTGCAATATTAATAGAAATTAAAATGCAATTTGCTAGTAATGTGTTCCCTTAGGAACCTTACACTGCAATGTTTCTAGCCTGCAGAATAAAGGTCCCTGGGACATTGCATACAGTTAATTATAAGTCTGAGAGCAACATTACAGCTAGTACAGAAATGTTTCTATAACATTGAAGAAATTTAATTATGTTTAGTGGGTTGTTGTATAAACGAAATAAAAAAAACACGAACTAGGTATTAAATACCTAAATTGTATATGTCTTTTATTACATAAATTTTAATATAAAATATAAATATTCTTACTCAATAATAGAAACAACTTAACTGATATATGTTTTACAAAAAGTTGAACAACATTAAACAAATGTTTTACAACAGAAAACTTCAACGTACAAACTTACATGCGAATATAAAAAAAATAACTAAAGAAATAATTTCTAAAAACTGAAAATAGTGGGTAATACCGCCTAACTATGTTATCAAAAATTTGGAAGAGAATTTGTTCTACAAAGTTTTGGCTTTTACTAGAAAATAAATTGTGACAGATAATACACAAAAAATATATATTATTTTTTTGAGTGAGGTATCTAGGTTAAGCCATTTATGCATGTTGATAATTAACATTAATTGCATCAGGAAAAGTAGTTTCGAAAATAACCCTTGACTGTTCCGTTTGGCGCAAGGGCTTATTTAATTAATCTTTATTATTTTTTCAGAAGTGTGGCAAAAAACAAAACTAAAGAAAAACTAAAATTATGCCACAAATAAATAGCTTCAGACAATATAATATATTTTCATATCTCAAATTTAATTTTAATCGTTCGACGCTTTGTTGTTTTATAACCATTATTATTATATATTAAGAATATAGTGTGATTCACTGGTATATGCATTTCAGGGACGCCCTGTATTTTATGAGTAACAGTAGTAACACAACTATAGGTATATAATTTTCATTATATTTGTCAAATTATTTGATGTTAGTAACAAATAATATATAGTGTTACAACTGAGCTAATATTAAAATGGTCATGAATTGGAACAATATGTTAAGTAAGCATTATTAATTTTAACAGTCCGCGCGACGTCACGGACTATTCCTATTCCCGATATACCTATTTTACCTAATACGCCGAGCTTAAGTCCGAGTTCGACTCTGTCGAGCGTGTGTCATTTTTTACTGCAGCCCAGATAATTTATTGCTTCTAAGGACATGCCTCCCGGTGATGGTTACCCCCTTCCGCGACCGTATGTTTGACCAATGTGTCTACCATTGCCCACTCTTAAAGAATATACGTTTATTTGTACAAGCTAGACTGACAGTCGTAGCATTTATTTGTTTTCCGCGAGTTCATAATTCTTTCCTGCACGGTTGGACGCGCCACCGAACTTTCTGGGTAACTCCATTCTCCTGGTTTATGTTTTGTTAACGGCCCCTTCTTGTACATACAGGGTGGTCAATGCATGCGTTATACAATCCTTAACTCAGTACCTACATTACCAAATTTGACTTATAAATTGTTCTAAATTGAAATTAAGCACTTACTACTCTCCAACCACCTAATATATGTCATATCTACAGCAAAGTTAGTTGTCTATTTGTAACAGAGTGAAAATTCATAAATTTTCGTGTCCACAGGAAGAGCCTGAATATATAAATCAAGAGGATACTGAAATTTAATTGATAAAAAATATTTTTTTTGATATCTGGACGGATTCCAATAATTCACAATACTTCTTTTTTGAGTTGATACGTTTATACGTATGTTGTTTTCTCTACGAACAATTTGATATACCAAAATTCACAGTTGCAGCTAAAATTTAAAAGATTTTCTTTTTAGCTTTGTTCTACTGGATTTGGATTATGTACAGAAATAAAATAAACGACGTTTCGATATTTTATTGAAACATCTAAGACTTTTAAGTATAAAATTACAAGAGTTCTAGAAAAGCCATAAAAATATATCTAGCAGCATCACAGTTATTATTATTATAAAATAAATTAAAAGTTGTACATTTCATATTGTTTTTAACCTTCTCTGTGGATTAAAAATTATTCATTATTATTACACTTGTCATAAAAATAGTTGCCTTATTTAAGTATTCTAGAATATATAATCTTAAAAAATTCAGAGACCGCATTGAAGCGAAGAAAACTAATTTTATAGGTAGGTACACTGTATATAAAGCTGCTGTGTAAATGAGACACAATGGATTGTGTGAAACCATTAACATACTGCTACATACATAGCAATATTCACAATCTCGGGTGGACCGTGACTATATTCTTTTGTGTATATGTAATTATTTTTTTATAGTGTATGTATCTGATGTGGTCTAATTAATTTTTGTATAATGCTCTTTAACAATTGTGATATAGCTAGTTTTATATTTTGTATGTGTTATGTGTAATTCTTTGTATATGTTTTGTAATTTTTTATCCTGAAGGTGTCTCAATACAGGAACTAAACGTCGATTACTATACAGTTGTATGTACTTGCTCTTGATTATGATAAATCCAGCAAAATAAAGGTAACAAAGATTAAAATTCCTATATCTTCCGCATTGTCGAACCACTGCATAATATTCGATGATGGAATATGACGCGGACCATCCTGTAAAATGCGCTTACTGCTGAAAGTTAAACGCGCGGTGAGTTACACTCCTTAATTGCTTTGAACTCTCGTGAAAGATAAATGAAGACTGGATGATGAACAGCGATAATACTATTTATTAAAATTATTCTCCGGTGTACCGAGTGTTATTTTTAGACTGCAGTTAACTTCACCTCCTTCAAAAGAATGTTTATTTTATCTTTGATGAGTTTTATTTGTATGTGAACGTGCATTTCGAAGACGTAGGCTACTTTAAGAAAAATAAATAACTTCGGCATAAGCGTTTCAGTCAGTGAGAATATTTCTCATAAACTCGAAGAAGCGCGAAATGTTTTATGGTTTATTACCACTACATTTTTCCTTATATTAAATGATATATCTACAGGGTGTTTTAAAAAACATGGCACTATCACTAGGGATGATAGAACAATGAAAAATAAGTGGAGTTTGCCCATAAACTTATTTCTCTCTCATTTATTTTTATGTTGCATCATCCCTAGTAATATTGCCATATATTTTTGAAACACCCTGTAAAATTCAAATGTAATTTGAAAGAGATACCGATTATCTAATTAATTGTCTCAATAATGTTAACTAATTTTAATTAGACGAATTTGGATCAAACTTCCCTTGAAGACTTAAAGCTGCAACCCACGCCATTATCGGGATTATGTTAAATAAGCATTGTACTATAAATAGAGAAGTTCTTGGGAACTATTTGCTTTAAATTTAGGCACGATTACTAAAATATACACCACCTTACTGTTTCATTTTGTAGAAGACAAACAAAACTACCCCTAGTAGATATTTTTTCACGCTCTAAGAAGCAATACAACGCCCTGGTCCCTGACCCCAGCTCGTTCCTTTGTGCAAACTACCGCCAGAAGGATACCCTATTTTCCTAAAATAATTTCTAGTATAGTTGAGTACACACTTACATATATTCAGTTACGTAACTACGTCCTTATGTTGCTACGATTGTATATTTATATTTACATCCCCGAAACAATTTTATGATGGTAAAATATAAGTACGGAATGTGACGGTTGTAGAAAAAGAATTGTGTTTCATGATTTTGGCACACAATGTATACGTAATATTTAAATAAGTTAATGCCTTTATTTCATGTGTCATGGTCTTACGAGCTACATATTTATTTTCAGATGAATCTGGACCTATCAAAGAACACCAACCATCCTGGAAGGAGAAGAGGGACACCAATTCCAGTGGCTCCTCCAAGGATACCCACTCCCATGCCGTCAAATAACAACAATGTACCCAGGTAACTTTATAATTCTTTTATATGCATAACTTCCAGTGTATCTTACGCCGGGTACACATTAGGTGCAACACAACATGCAACACAATATGCAATGCAACAAAAATCAATTTGTGCGGACCTCACACACAACGATGTTCATAATGACCACCTGTAACCGAAAAGCAGACATGAATTATGAAGTTTCGAAGCTAGTTACAGATAACGAAGATAATTAAATTAATGTAACTGATTATTTTAGCACATATCAACAGAGTTCTATAGATCGGCTTCAACAGATTTGGGATTACCTGAATCGTCTATTAAATCTGTTTAAAAATAGAACATAAAATGCATGACATTTGTTTATTAAATTGCAAGCATTTCGCTCTGGACATGATTTTTGATAATAAATTTTTGTGAAAGCGTTAATACAGGTCCAGAATTTCCGTATCTGCTTTTATTATTTCCAAATTTAGAAAAATTTGACAATAACTGTTCTTTCGTTTATTGTGGTAATTGTAAACATCATCGTTTGAATAATCATTTTCATTGCTTGCCATTGTAATTGTACAGATATGATTTGACGTTTTGAAAACACAATCAAAAATTGAACAAAATATATAATTGCATTTAAAATAACGAAGTTGGTGACTACTTTCGTTCCGGAAGCGACAACATCTTGAAAATATTTCATTGAAAAAGCCAGTTATTTAGAGAATTCTTTTCTTTGCCTTTTGCTTCTTGTATGAAGAAAGTAAACTATGAATTTTATTTTTACAAGAATATGCAAGTTTTCCCGTCGCGTTGCCAAGTTTTATCCACGCGTCTTGCTTCAATTTTTTCTAAACATAGTTTGCATCAGAAGAAGGATTCCACATTCCACATTGACCAGTCATGTTGCATGGCATGTTGTGTTGCACATAATCTATACCCCACTTTAAGCCCAAACAGTTTGTGGTGGTGGGATTCAAGATAAAAACATTTGATGGGGTTCGTAGACAGGCATCTGAGTGATCATAAATTTAGAACTGACGTAGTTGTCTCCCGCCCGATTTAATTAGTTCGCTAATTTCTTGTTAATCAGGTTCAAACTGCGACTCCTCTAATCCCCATTGAGTCCATTTCCAGATCCCTCTCTGGCCCAAGGATTAATTGTTCCAAATTGACATAATTAATGATTCACTTAACGGAAGCCGAGGTTAATTTGGATGATGCGGATAAGGTCTATTATCCGAATTACTTAGGGAAGAATCGACGCGTTGTCGTTTTATAATAATACCTGTATGTATTTCAAGACCTTAAATAGAATTTATTTTTAAATACCGGCATAACTAGAGTAACTGTTTACCCCGTCTGTTCGTTAAATAAAACTTCTCTTGACATGTTCCGTATAAATGAATGGTCTTGAAATACATTTCTTTAAAAATATTTTTTTGCCTTAGCTTTTTTTACATTGTTAAAGTAAATCAAAGCCAGAAAATCTCTTTACATTCGTAGGCATGAATGTTCTAAAAACCCTTTTATTTATTTTAATGAAAGGAATGTTTTATGTGAAACTGATGTACATACAGAGGAAAAGGTTCTCTTTTTTGACTTAATTACAGATATATAAAAGCACGTCCATTTTCAGTTCAAAGTCGGGAACGTTTTGAAAATATAATGTCAAAAAGTTTGAATAAATACCCGATTGTGTACAAAATTCGTAAGATAATGTCAATCGGCTAAATTAAACTTGTATAGCTATTTTTACAAAAAATCACCTCTCTCACATACTCACATATGTTTTGATATTTTTTACCAAAAATTGTATTGATAACCTTATTAAAATGTTAAAATTCCCTCAAAATTCAATACGAAAATAATTCCACGCATAAATCAGTTTGAATTAACAGTATTTATATTTTCTTACTGTGTAGCAGTGATTTATATTTGACTGGTATAAGGATATGGCACTAAATAATGCAAGAACACATATCGATAGGTTCAAAGACAAGTCGTAATCAGATCGTCAAAGTATGAGAGAGAATAAAGCACTGCATATTTCGTCTCAATGTTTGCAACCCCGTGTTTTCTGCAACATCTTCAACGGAGATGGAAAAACTGCTGGTAGAAACTACATAGCAGGCTGCGTCTGAGAATGGGCAATAAAACGAGCTTGGTGCACCTACCTCAAAAGAATCTCAAGTAACTATAACCTACAAAAGCACTGAAACTAAACTCGCTATATGGTAGACATGCGGCTCGCCGAAAAATACATGCATCGGTAACTTATTGAATTAGAAATATTTTTACCAGTTATTTAAATTTCGTCATCTTTTGTCATGTGACACAAATCACTCAGTTGTTTAAACATTTAACTGACAACAGCATTCAGGGATGTTAATTAGTATGACACCAACATTGTTTACGTTTCACTACTGCATATTTCAAATAAATTTCAAAATGTCTCGTTCTGGCAATGCAAATTTTCAATCTAGTAAAGCGCTAATTAAAGAAAAAATTACAAAAATACTACAAAGAAGCAATAGTAAAGACTATGTGGAACGTTTCTTAAAAAACTTTTATAGAAGTACTATAATTACTATAATATTATGATTGGCCTGTTTAATAGTGTACTATTTAAACCTGCCCAAGATGCTCGAGATGCAACCAAGAAAAAACTGCAAACAGATCCATGTAAACAGAATAATATTGTTCTGAGATGAAGATACCCCTACTAGTTGCAGGGTTTCTCTCAATTTCATTCAGACAGCTTCCTCATTTTTTCTTAAGAAACTCTGTGAAGGTTAGACATATCTGCGCTCATGGCTAAATTAAAAATTTAGTACCCGCAAAATGTAGTCTGTTAGGTCAAGTTTCAGTTAAGTAACTCTTACTACTCAGAAAATAGGTTCAAAAATTGTTTTTTTTTTCAAACTTTAACATCCTGTACCTGTAAAACAAAGCCATTGTGGACCCATGTTTCTATAAACTTTTGGTCTTAAAATCAATCATAGATTAACCCCTTAAAGTTGTCCTTATGTGTATGTTTCCAAATTAGATTGAAATTCAGGTGATTCGAAGTATTACAAAGATAAACAAATGCCTCATAATTTTGTTTACAATTTCTGACGCACGTTGCTTGGAAACAGCCCTCTGCCTGTTGCTTTCGAGTCCCATACAATTATCTCATATATTATCAATGCTCTAGAGAAATCATAGCTGAAAATTAACAGTTTCTCTTTAGTTACTCAGTAGTATTACTGAAACAATCGTAGCATGAATGGCAACTCAACACTACGTAAATTTGTATTAACGCGGTGCAGCTGGGTGGATTCTGAACAACTGCTGGTATTCCATCAAGAACGGGTTTAAAATTGGAAAGCTGCACCCATAATCTGGACGGAAATTGAACGGTGACGCGCAAAAAACGCCAACTGCATTTTGTAACAGCACTGCAGCCCATTATCAGGCACCATAATAAATCAACGTGATTACGTTTTTTTATTGGGCCGTAATTATTTCTGCAGCCCGAAAAGGGCAAATCAGTTTACAATGCTGGAAGTGTCAAAATTTGTTTTACAGCTCTGTTTTTATCGCCTTCGAAACGTTTGGCTTGCGTAATATCATATTTATTTTGGGGCTTATATGGAAAGGTACAAATGGCTGGGCAGTCGAGATATATTGCACGACATTTGCGGGTTTTGGGCGAGGAAATATTTGTTCAACACGCTATTTTTATTTATTTCATATCATATTTCAGGCCGATCTTTTTTCGTATGGGGTCATATGTTCCTGATAAAACAAGTTACTTTTTCGCCATTATTTATTTCGCTTAACCTTTGGTTTATTTTCCTCGCAGATTTACGAAATTCGCTACGCAAAATATTGAAAAAGAAACATTAAAATACATTCTTTGGCCAACAAAAATGTGAAAATGTAAAGTTGGTATACATATTTAATCATTTTTTAGTTTACATTATTCAAAATAAGTGTTTGGAGAACTGAACATTATCCACGAAATGCATTTTCTGGACTAAGTTAAGTATTTGTCCATTATTGCGTGCTTATCCAATAATTTAAGAAATAACAAGCAGCATTACAAAAAAACGCCTTTTTGTGGACTACTCGGCGTGCCTTTTTTGTAGCTTTATTAATTTTTGGGCTATAATCCATAGTTTTGTTTTCTATTTTAACGTGTCCCATGTCATTGTAATGATCTAATGGACAATAAAATTATTATTATTATTATTATTATTATTATTATTATTATTATTATTATTATTATTATTATTATTATTATTATTATTATTATTATTATTATTATTATTATTATTATTATTATTATTATTATTATTATTATTATTATTATTATTATTATTATTATTATTATTATTATTATTATTATTATTATTATTATTATTATTATTATTATTATTATTATTATTAGATGGCCATGCAGGTGAAATAATTTTCTCTTTCCATTAATATATAATATGTGTGGTTAAATATGATTATTCACCATTTTACTGAGGAAACAGTTTATTGCAGACCATCAATTTAATTCTCTACATATTTTTGACAAGACATTTAGAAGAAATCATGACAGAATGAGTTACTAAACAAATAATAGTATTATGAAAGTGATATATTTGCAATACCAATCATTCTGAGAATGTATCCAAGGCATAATTAAATTAATGTACGGGAAAAGTTGAATAACTGCTGATATATAATAATCGAAACGAAAATGTCTAAGATTACTAACAGGCAATTATTTCAAATGATACACGCCTACTTCAAGAAAATGAAAGAAAGAAAATATGCTATAATAAACTATTGTCTCAATAAAATGGAAAATAATCATATTCAACCCTACATAATATACAGGGTGTTAAGTAAACATGCGACAAAAATTCAAGGGGTTATTCCTTGGCCTATTCTAAGAATATTTTGTCCTATGATGATTTCTGAAAAACCCCTTTGTTTCGAAGATACAGGTTGAACAAAATTTGCTACAACCATATTTTATATATATATTGAAATCATTAATGTATATAAAAGTATGGCGTACGCCAATGTATCCAGGCTGGAGGAAGGGAAGGAAGCCAGTTTGAGCATTTGTTGTAGATTGAACAACTTTACATGTACTCTTTGATAATAAAATATTGTTACTGTGGCAAATTTTGTTCACCCTGTATGATAGGACAACATATTCTTAGAATGGGCCAAGAAATAACTTCTTGATTTTTTGCCGCATGATTACCTAACACCCTGTATATTAATGGTGCAGCAGTTAACAACTATATTTTACTTAAATCCTAAAAATATACAATATCAACTCAAGTTTGTGCATCGTCCAAACAAATGGAAAGGGAAAAAAATACGATTTCAACTGGTCCATGGCCACCTGTAGTTTATTGTATTTAAAAAAACTTCTACTAGGGGAATCAGTGTGGACTTAATTTTATTTATTTATTTTATGTACTTAGAGCATGTGTATGTGACATACGAAGGTGTACACTCCGTATGTCCACAAAGAATGCACCACCCTGTTGAAAATCTTGGAAGATAATATGGTTATTTTCTTCACACCTCCACCGAACACCTGTTTCGCATTGTCGTCATATGTCCTACGAGCGGTATTTACAACAAAAAGCACATAATAGCATTCAGGCTCATTAACATAACCCGGCACCGGTTACATAATGCAGCGGGCTCGAATATTAATAATGTCAGGCTTCCCGAAAAGTGAATTTAATATTTTAATATTACTATTTTCATGGTAATGAGGCTCATCTAACGGAAATTAAATTCGACGAATGTAACATTTAAATGACAAAGTACGGCGACGTGAAAACAGATATGAAGTTGAAAAAGCTTTAGATACCTTTCCGCGATTTAATTTGAATTCAGTCGTCGCCATGGCTGGTAATTAGAGTTTCTCTTAATTCTCTGTTTATTCCATCAGCCCTGCCCCAAATAAACATGTGGTATCTACCTCCCAAAGACAAATAATAACTGGATTCGAGCTGAGTTTACCTTTGAATGTTTAGGCTGTGTGTTGTATATCAGCCGGAAGTGCTGCCACAAGAGCAGTAAACTTCTTGGAACTTGGACTACTAAATGCCTGTTTTAGTTTATTACAACTGCCAGAGCAGTTAGTATAGTGCAACGAAAGAAATATTGATTCTGGAGAATCAAAATACGTACAAATAAACTTTGAGAAATCGTCACTATTTTGTATTAACATTATTAGCATTATTATAAACCTGCTCAGAATTTATAGCAGTCGACACAAAGAAACATACATGCAGCCCTTATATTTTTGCTATGCCGCATATCTTTGAGAGCATACCCGATACACAACTTCTGCTGCAACAAATGCATGCGCCAGATCAAAGAATTTAGCCTTCTATTGGTTGTGACGAATTGACGGATCCACCTGTTTGTTTCATTTCCAGCACTATCATGGGAGGATATATCTTTCGAGTGGGCAAAATTTCGGGTATATCTTTCCGCTAATTTAATTACGAATGCAATTAATTTATTAGCGATTTTGTGTTCTTAAGAATGGACAATAATTCAAGCTCTACAGCGTATTCTCAAAATCGTAAACGTCCTAATTTAACAAGTGAGGAATATCGGATGATAACATGTATGAAGGGTTTAGGGCGCGAGATCAAAATATGAGTGTAAGTGATGTTAAAATATGTCTAGATGGCGAAGAAACTATTTAAAATAAGTATTAAACGGTCGGAAGAATATGTTAAATTTTGACGAAACATGGGTACATGAAGGCGGTACGATATGATATAATAAGTGTTAATGTGTGACCGTTATAGTGACAGTGCTAGTAACCATAGTGAAAAGTGTGTATATATGGTGCAATGATTCTAAAGCCTTTTGTCCTTATGGATGCAAAATGCGATTTAAGTGTGATATCCGCAGAGTGCGCATCAGGATGGTATTCTAATTTGTGGAGAGAATGGCACAAGGGGAACATTTAAAGTAAACTACTAATGTGCTAGGTGCACTCGACGTCAACTTATTTTTGATAATTTTGTGTGCTTTGAACCCTTCTTAAGTGGCACGTTTAGGGAATCATGCAACCCTTACCTTCCCGCACTCATCTCTGTGCTGTGAATTAGTCACTCTCTAGATTTTTGGCGGTTGGGTATAGCTACTATCATTTTAATCGGTAGAATCGCATTCATTTCCGAACGCTATGAATATATTTTGTTGATTTTGTCTTATATTTACCATGAAGGTTTGAAGTTGCAGCTCGCCTAACGACGTGCGATGAAAACATACTGTAATAACGACTTATCCTCCTATATATAAACTTGAAAAATTAAGTTTGATTATAAAATTACATAGCCGGTTTCCTAACAACACGCGAGTCGATGTAATGCATTTGAAGAGGCTATTAATAACACCGTGAAACACGGACAGCTCTTAGCCAGAGGGTGGAGGCTATTTTATAGCTCGACAGGCACTGATTGTTGACCTTTTTAGCAACATTAAATGATTCCTTAGACTTTGCAGTCCATCTTAGGTCCGCGGGTTTAAAAAGGGCTAGGTAAATTTCTTAACGCAATACCTATGTGTACCTTAAATTTTCATACAAGAATTCCTGAAATACTCACAAGCGCCCTTCTGAAATATCTCATTAGCGTCTACAAATACCTACGTCACAACTTGTATTTTTTTGTATGTTTGCTTTACTCAGTGAATCTAAAAATGCTTAAATTTTCACGTTTACAGCTAATTTACATCCATCAAAAATGCATGTTATTCTGTTTAAAATTACAGTTAAAATACACGCTGTTTTACAATCACACGCCAGGGTATTTTGAGGAAGCAGCATTATCGAACGAAACATTGGCAAAATAATTTCATCCACTAATTATTTTTCTTTTTCAGGTATGGTGTGCTTCCAATTAGTAAATATACTCCGCTAGCTTTCCACCTCGCAAAAATTTTATACCTGTATCGTTCGAAACACACTTATTACGTACTAAAAACGAACGCGTAAATTAGCGACTTCTAATGTGTTTTTTTAATTCGAACATACAATCAAAGGTAAACGTTAATTGGAATTGCGATACGAAAAATTCTTAAACACAATACCTCACACTTTACGGTAATTAGTAACATTTATTTTAATTAAACCGACTTGTTGTGGGGTCCAGCTGCGATGTGTGGTCTCATTAGAGAACGTCGTTTATTTGTTCTATTGGTAGTCAAATGGTGGATAACGCACTTTATTAATTTATTTTCTTAACTTGATGACCAACGATTCACTTAATTGTTACGGCAATGGTGTGAAATATAGCAATTTTTAACATGTTCGCGTAGATGATGATATACGGCTGGTCCCTTTTTATGGCTCACCATTGGATCGGTGACTGGTCGCGCGGTTTAAGGCGTCAGTACTTCAATCGAGGTGACTAGATCACTGTGGTTCGACTGCACAGCCGGTAGACCGTATATAAGCTATATTCGTCGTGAGGATTGGCACCCTCTCTGCGGGTATGTTAGGGTGGAAGAATGTTGGCTTGGGTCAATGTGAGAGATTGATACCGGTTGCCGTTTGACTACCTCTCTAATTAATGAGGTTTTGCAGGTTCCCCTCATTCCTGCACTTAATGGTGGTTGGGACCTACCAACGTAAGTCGTTCTTGGGCGCAAATGCGGCCTGCTTAATAATAATATGCCATCCCCTCTCCCGCACAAGTCTTCGACTTCTAGGCTAATCTTCGTGATTAGAATGAGGGGAAACCGTAAAATATACAGGTGAATCATATTCAAAAAGTGGCGCCTTTTTGACGGCCATTAAGATAAATCAAACAAGTCTGCGATGTCTGCTGCCTTCGCTGGAAAATTATGAAAGTACTGAAAATACCGAATTTAAAAATGCATTTAATGGCCATTGATGCACTTTATTTGTAATTTAAGGCACCTAGTATATTTTACAGATTCTGAGATGGCAATGGTGGCCCATGAAAAACGGACCGTCCTGTATTTGTATGAAGGTATTTCACATAAATGAATATACATATGTATATGTATATAAATATTTGATGAAACATGTATTTGCTAATTAATGAAATAACTTTGTAAATGCCTCTTTCGTTATATGTTATTTAATGAGACATTATTTGATTATGAATTCAAACTGGTGTAATATTTCAGCGAAATTTAATATTCCCGAGCACGGTTGAATTGCAAATAAAATCCTTTAATAAAATATAATTGTTATATTACTTTTACATTAATTAAAAAAAGGTAATTAATGCGAATTTAAAATTAAAAATCAGTTTAATGATATTTTAATTATTTCGAAATTATGTTTTGTAACAGTTTATGTTATACGTCGATCCTTTCTATTTCTGGAACAATCGGTTGCTATCCAGGTCCGCTTTTAGGGCTTGGGAACATCAAACACGTTACCTGTAACAAAATTTCTAACAATGTGGCACAAAGGGCATACTAATCAAATTATTTCATCAACGATGGTGTAACAAGCAGGTATAATTTTGATAATTTCACTTTCTGAATACGTAATATAGAAAAGTATACCCATCCCATTAGATAATAATATAATTCTAGTATTACAAAGAATAAATTAGAAAAATACATATGGTAATTTTCTCTAGCAAATCTGAAAATGCACCGTTTTCAGTTGGTAATATACAGCGCCATCTGTGGCGAGTCGGCGGAACTAGAGAAAACTCAGCGTCGAGACGCCTGGACAACTGGAGGCTTCGATCAGAATCGTCCTTTTAGTTCCACTAGCAGTATCCAGATGGCGCATACGTGAAACGAATGGAAGTAGAAAGCTTTACTCTCTAAAAGTTGTCTGAAGTTACCACTCAATGTAGTTGTCTGAACATAAAATTTTACATAGTACAAGAATTATTCGCAAAGAAAAATTGATAGATATAAGGACTAGGTACTAAGAATATGTATAAATTAGCTGGGAAAGAATGTATTTGGGAAGGGAATAGGTATAAAAATATTTTGTAAAATTTAATTGTTTGGATCTGTAATTTTCCAGAGCAGGATTTTCTAAACAAAATCAAATTACTGAGCTAATTTGTCAACATGTCCAAATTATTCCGTACGTCCCCCTGTTTTCTAATGGAACATGCACTCCTCGTACGTAAAGTACCATCAATCAAAAATAAATATCTCAAGATCAAATTATCTTCTCCCTAAATATAACGAAACGAAAAAAACAATAAAGCGATTTAAAATTTAAGTCACGTAAGAATACTTTCCCCGACTATAAATCATGGAGATCTTTAGCCTCCCTATAGTTTAACATAAGCCGTACAGAGGCGTCGTTTCTAGAGAAAATTGAGAAAAATCAATAGAAACATTTTCCTTTATGTTGGTTTTTCCTGGTTACACTTAATATTTAGGAAAAGTAATAGGATATAAGAATCGCACATTTTATTGCATTTGTACTATAAATGAGGCCAGTTAAACTTTTCTAAAGAAATTGGGAGATTTAGGTCACATAAGTGAGACATTTGATCAAAACTAGTTGGCAGGGTGTATACAGGGGATTTTGCAACTTGATAGCTTGGGTACCATATAAGGCTAGCATATTATAATATTTAACTGACTAAGAAAAAGTATAAACATTTCAGAACACTAAGAAATATTGTTAAATGATATAAAATTACGGAAAATAAAGCTTACTAAAGTTTTAAAAGCGGTACTGGATATTCTGATAACATGTTCGGAAAATGAGAGTTTAGTACCAAATATTATCTCTAAGTCTTTAATATTACTGCTGCGTGTCAATGGCTTTGAATTTAGATTATAATCGAATAAAATTATACGTTTTTTTTACTGAAAGAGCGTACTTTACATTTATCAATATTTATAGAAACCGTGTTTACTTTGCACCACACCTGTATTATATTGAAAAGTTCCTGCAATGCTTGACAATCATCATAACAGTTAATGCTACGAAATAGGTTTAGATCATCTGCAAAAAAGGTGATTATATTGCAAAGTTGACGATAAATCATTTGTATAAAGAATAAACAGGAGTGGTCCCAAGTTAGACCCTTGTGGTAGCCCTGAAGGAACTATGAAAATATTAGAACGGTATCCATTATATGACACATACAGCCCACGACGCTCAACATAAGATTTTGTAAGAAGTAGCAAGAAATGATCAAATCCAAATGATTTCAATTTCTGTAATAATATAGAGTGAGTTACTTTGCCAAAAGCCTTCTCAACTCAAGCCTTCTATTCCATCTACTTGGCCTTTACTATCAATATGATTTGAGACAAACTGAGTAAATTCAACTAAGTTAGTTACAGTAGAATGCCATGCAACCAACCCATGTTGGTAAGAAGAAATACAGGTACTGACATTGTTAAAGAATATGCATATACAAAATGGCTACAGGGCGATAGTTCTTGATGCTAAAAATGTTACCATTTTTCAAAACAAGGCAAACTCTTGTGACCTTCCGCATGGCAGGGAAAGTAGTTGTTGGCAACAGTTTTTAATTAGGGACCTAAGAATTAGATCATCGTCACAAGGCATTTTATTTTTCAATCTTTTGATAGAATTACGAATATCCATCTCGGTAAACTTGTCCACATTAAAAACTTGAATGCTATTATATGGAATTTAATGGAACTACCAGCTGATCCCGTTTCAAGTTTCGGGAAAGAAAGTATTAATTCAAACAGACCTTTGTGAACCTCTGAAAACGTTTTTCTATTTTTGTCAAATCTTTCCAACTTGCGCACGCCTGTGTACCACCCTTGCGAGTGCCACCCCCACGTTTTACACTCATAATCGATTAACCCCAGCTATGAATGGAATTCGGCATGTCTCTTGTAAATAAGAAAACGGCATCTAGAGGGCTGCGAGCATCGCCTTTGACGTAATGACCCGTGAAGCGAAGGGGTTAATTGGAAAAATAACGCCCGTTGAGAATTTTGATGAATTAAAAGTCGGAATTAGGGTGCCTAATTGATGGCACTCAATTTCACGCCTTGATTTATGAGATTTTTTTCTCAGATGTCAGACAACCTCCTCCAGATTATTTGAAAATCTAAGTAACTGCATTGTTATACTTTAAACATAATTTCCTTCATAAATACTTCTCAACTAAATTTAAATATGCTGAAAACTGTCATACTGAAGATATAGTTATTTATAATACAAAGAACTCGTACAAGAACTGTTACAAACTCCGGGACTTAAATAAAGTCTTATAATATATGGGATGTCAATTACAAATGCTTCCGGAAAGAGAACATAGCACAATGTATGACAGTTGTATAAGACAGAAAACACATAAATCGCAGTTTGATTTAATAAAAATGTATTTCACTATTCCGACTATAAATTATGCATAGCTGAAACTCCTTCCCGCTAACTGAATCCCGTTGTGAGGTCCGTACCCGCTAATTTGCCATTCTACTTGAGTAAAAGTGTCTTATTGTTCAGCGTTCCCGTAAAGAGACGTATTTAGAATTAATTCTTGCCTTGATCGATAGTATCTAATGAATGGCACCGCACTAATTCCTTCCCCTTTTAAATTGCTTTTAGTATATAGTATGCAAAATAAGTCATGATTAATAAAGACATAGAAATGATAATTAATTAAAATTTAACTACATTTAATTACGTTTAATTACAATTAATTAAGTTTAATTACAATTACTTACAATTAATTGTATTTAATTACATTTGATTATATTTAATTACGTTTAATTACATTTAATTTAAATTAATATCAATTAATCGTAATTATATAAAAATTACACAATTTCTTATGACTTTAATATTTCTCATGTAGTCTTATACCAACCATTATTTTGTTCAAACTGTCTTAGTTTCCTCCCTGCAGTGGCGTAATTGCTATTTAAATAACATGAAAAGCACGTACCACAATACCACTCAGTTTTATCACTTTCCAGATCTACATCAAAAGATTCGGAGCCGACCAAAAATCATCCCTCGTCAGTTGGGTCCGACATACCGAAGCTTATCACAAAAGCCTCCTACAAGGTGCTGGATAACGACGTCAAAACGGCATGGATAAATCCAAGACTGCTCTCCAAGGTAATTAATTGTCTTTTATATGTGTGCATTGCAACATCTGATAGTGGTTTTCAATTTACTTTATTCGGTTTCCAGTTTGATAAAACGTTTTGCTTAAAATATTATCACGTTAAACATAATTAATTAATCATACATTTATGACTTTCTGACTGGTTACTCAAGACAGTTTTTACTCGGTGCACTGAACATTTCAAATAGGATTATTTCAAAAATGGTGACTCCTACCGACTTTAGCAAGGTAGGTCAAATAAAACAGGTAGGTAGGAGAATCGATTGTTTCGATAGTCAGATGGATACACTAAGCTGCAAAAGAGTTACACACGCAAAATACCAAGGCCCCCCCCCCGTACCCACCACAATGGACTTTGTGGAAATAAATGGATTAGTCCATCAAATTTCTCATCAAAATTTAGCTTGTATACCACATTTCATTCATTTATCACAACGCGATTGAGAGATATTGCAAAAAAATGATTTCCATTCCTCCCTCTTCAATGGGTCCTTGTGCCCTTAGGAAACATTTCCGGACCCATGTTCATATGAACTTAGTTTTACTTAGTTTTCATCATAGAATCGGCCTGTTCAAAGTTGGCAGCTAATTATGAGACACCCTGTATATGTGGCTTTTACTTTTAGGTAATTAATTATATTATTTTATCATTATTGTTCTATACATGACATGTCCCATATCAAGAATTGTATAGCTTATATAGTTTTGTGATCTCTAGAATAAAGTATAAAGTAAAGTTATATCCAAATTGCATATTATGTAAATCAATCGTTAGCTTCCCTTTACTTGCATACATTTTTAATCGTCAAATAATAGATAACAGATCTCTTGGGCTTTGCCGCAACCGCGCAATATATCGCAGTAGTGCCGACACTAAAATTTAATTACTAATAAAGCCCGCCTATTAGCAAGGAAATAACCATTTTAATTAAGGCGTAACACCCGAAGTCTGGTCGGACTGTCACTGTCGCCAATAACTCCATACGCACTTTTACGATAATTGCAATTTGGGCCTCATTACTTGATTATTTGTATTGAGGGGGGAATCCATTATCGAGCCCGTCTTGATTAAGATATAAATCATCACCTAACAGCTCGGCATTCCGGCAGTAACTTGATCGCACGGAGAAAATTAAAAGCCGTATTAAAATGCGACTTCGGAAGCCGGCGGCATACGCAATTTAAAATTATTTATCGTCCGTCGCGGAAAAAATACTACTCCGTTAAATTAAATAGAGGATTTCAGTTCGTAACGTATCTATTTGTTTTTGTTCGAACATATGGGATTACTTAGTAGATGAGTTAGTGGGTATGCGAGGTGGAAAAAATATGTGAACAGCGCTGCTGACAATAAAAACCTCAACATCAGAAAGCTTCGTAGCTCATAAAACATAAAAACGAAACGTAAATAAACTGGTAGCTATGTGACGGTTTTTCGGGATATTTTTTCTTGTAGCACACATGTATCCGAGTAGGAATTGTCACCTACTGATCTAATTCTTTCAGTTTCCTTATTGATTTTAGGAAAAAAGTAAAGCTAGTAGATATCGCCAAGTATCTACTTACTTTCCAAAACGACCTTATAGAACCATTTATAATGGAAAAACGAAATTATTAATTTTTGTGAAACTTACACACATCTCCAAAAGTCTAAGGCCCACTTGTTAATGTTTAACTTATGGAATGTAAGGTGACCATGTTTTGTGTATAAACTCTTTAAAACTTTATCATGACTTTATCCTAGACCCAAATCTATGCAGATATGCAATCAATCACGATAATGACAGACGACATCATACGCAAAGGCAGGAAATATCCGAAGAATGAATTGGCCAGCAAACTCACCAGACATGAATCTCGTTACACATGTCTGGAATTACCTTAGCAGAGCAATATCGCGTCGAGAGAGTATCCTTGAACTCATTAGGATTTGCCAGTAAAGTGGGACAAAATGCATGTTCTTTTTATTGATAACCAATTGTTGCCCAATTGATTGAAAGAAGTTTTTTTATACATTTTTAGGTATTAATAATAAGTATTGTCTGAAACTAACTACTATAGCCCCAACCAGCGTTGAATTACACCCACAATATCTACCCATATATTCTTTATTATTATCTTTTGTATCATCTGCTACTGTATTAGAAAGGTATTTTAAGCTAATATAAATCTCCTACAATTCCTATCAATGAATTCATATGTATGTTCTCTGATATGCTAATGAACACAACTCTATTCAATAATTATCTAAAGAAATTAATCTATCTAAATTTACTAACCTGGTTTAATAAAAACACTCTATAAATATCTAACTTCACTTTTGACAGTGGTAACTCGAAAATTCAACCACAGTAGATGAGATCTGACCTATTTCTGCATTTTTAGGATTGCTTCTTCAACTTAAAGGAGGCCACCTGAAGACACAATCCTAAAAATGCAGAAATAGGTCTATTGTGGTTGAATTTTCGAGTTCCCACTGTCAAAAGTGAAAATTAGATATGTATAGAGTGTTTTCTTTAAACCAGGTTAGTAAATTTAGATTTTGTCTGTGGAATTGTTCATTAGCATACCTAGATGTTTGGCATCAGAGAACATACGTATGACTTCATTGATAGGAATTGTAGAAGATTTGATTCCAGATTAGCTTAAAATACCTTTCTAATACAGTAAAAAATGATTGAAAGAAGAGGCGACAATACAAACTTATAATTATAACTATGTTTTTATTACCATATAAAAATTGCCCTCAAAAATAAAAACTAATTATCTTTACATTTTTTGTGGTTTGCTTTATTTTGTATTATTCGGTAAGAAAGTTAAGAACTTTGTGTATTACATAGTTTGTTATTAAAACAAAGAATAAGGTCTTGGTTGCAAAATATACATCGTGCGACTATTGGGATTATTTATACTTAACTTACATACAAGCTATTTGACACAAAGTGACAATATCAAATATTTCTAATACAATTTTTGAGGTACGACCCTAGTATACATTTTCTTCGATTTGCATCTTGCACCCTTTTGCAAAGAAAGCGATACCTGCTATTGATCTTATTCATTACATTGTAGATTCAATGCATTCAATCACTTAAAAACGTACGTACACCATCGGGCTTGTCACATAATTCACGATCCTATCCCAATTTCACTAATGAACTCCGTTAGCGACCAGCTGCTTTTATTTGACTTCTGTCCATATATCTTCGAAACTGCATTGATATGCAATCAATTTGTGCATGGCAAGCTTTTCACACCGCCAGCGGGGGTGTACGAAATGTATCAATCAGCATGACCACTTGGTCGGGGGTGGCCGTGCGGTCCTGCAGGGGTGGGTACATAACACCTTATTTGATTACGGTCCCCTACTTCGAATCATTTGAATATTTATTCGATTATTCTGCGCCATATGCTCCCCGTTTAAGGTAATTACCTTCAGTTAACGAGGTTCGCTACCAAGTACGATTCTTTGGAATCTGTGCGTCAGTATCGCTGGAATCAGTGTTACAAAAATCACCATAGGACAGAGTTCGGGTTATCGCTGATATTAGATCAGAACTGTATAGGAATTTAATACAAGCAAGTTGTGTACTATCTACAGTGTAGATTCTACACGATACAAAGCATCAAACTTAGACAACATCTTTTTCAAAATATAATTGGTCGTTGGTACAAGTTTTTGAGAATGAATCGAAAATACATTGCATTATTAATTTTTGATACTGCAATTAGCGTTTGGTTTGAAAAAGTTTTGTTATGGTCTCGTAGATACAATAACAAAGAAGTTGAAAAAAAACACACGGTGCAATGGAATATAGTGTTTAGGGAAAGTTAACTGTCAGGTATCTGAATGCTGCTGAGTTTCATTACTATCAGGTCGAGAAACAAGATATTTCCTACATTTTTTAGAGAATGGAACATTTATAGGCATATACAGTGTGTTAAATATTTAAGGAGGTAATAGTATGAACCAAAATAAGCAGAAAAGTCTCAATAAACATCGGTGTGCAAAGTAACGGTAGCTGAGATATGGAATGTTTTATGTTTTTAGCCCCTTTTTTATTTTACAAAAACGTTGTGTATTTTTATATAATAGTTGGTTGATGTTTAGTGAAATAAACAGTAAGTATTTGACAGTTGTTCTCAGTGCACAAGTTTTCTTTCGCTATGGCTGGTTGCTCTAACGCAGAATTCACAGAAATGCATTTCATATATGGTTGTGCTAATGGGAATGCCACCGAAGCGCGACGTCTTTATGTTGACGCTTATCCAAATCGCCAGATTCCTTCACAACGCATGTTTGGAAGAATTTACCAAAGATTGCGTGATACCGGTTCCTTGAGCAAACAGTGCCATTTATCCGGAAGATCAAAGTCGGAATCCACTCCTAGAGCATAAGAAGAAATTCTAGCACTGGTAGAGCAGAATCCAGGTACGAGTGTGCGGAGAATATCAGCCGAAGTAGGAATTAGTGGTCCTCTTGTTTGGAGAATCCTTCACGAGCAACTGCTTTATCCATACCATGTGCAACGAGTACAGGCCTTAAATCCAATAAATGATGATCAAGCTCCAGCTCATTTTTCCATGGCCGTTATTTACACCAAACTTTTTCACATAGATGGGTAGGAAGGGCCTGACCTGCTTTATGGCCTCCAAGATCGCCTGATCTGAACCCTTTAGATTTCTTTGTTTGGGGATATTTGAGGACATTAGTGTATGGTACTCCTGTAAATAGCCTGGAAGAGCTGCAGCTACGGATTAATCAAAAGTGTCAAGAAATTCAAACCAAGGAGGGTGTTTTCGAAAGAGTTCGAATATCGTTGAGTCGAAGATGTCGTGCCTGCTTGGAAATGGACGGAGGGCGCTTTGAACATCTTCTGTAACTTTGTTTTTTGTTTGTTAAAAGGTTCCTTTGTCGGTTTATTCCTTAAAATAAAATGTTTGAAACACGAATAGTGGTCCATATCTCCGCAACCGTTACTTTGCGGACCCATGTTTATTAAGACTTTTCTGCTTATTTTGGTTCATACTATTACCTCCTGAAATATTTTACACTCTTTATTAACACCCTGTATAATAAAAATGAGAACACTTACACTGTGTACAAAATGTTAACAAACATTGTTTTTTTAATATACAGCCAAATAGTATTGTACGGCTTTCCTGTGTCTCAAAAGAAGCGATTATCTTATTTTTGTTGGTTCCCGTACCAACCACTTCTAGATTTTTTCAGGCATCATAAATAAAATCTGTGTTTCACTTTGTTCACTATATAATCTTGGTAATAAATTCCTGAAGGTATGAAAAATATTTAACATTTATGGAACTCTATTATATTGTCAGTACTGTACTGCGTTTTGCATCAAACTCACTTTTCGTATACACCGTATATTGCTAGTGTCCATTATCCGTTCATATCTGAGCCGCCTCCCCGTCGATTATTCCTCGCGGAGGCGGCAGCGGCACCGATAGAAATTAATTTTTGCGAAACAGACAGTCCCTTTGATGTTTTCATTACTCGCTCTGCATTCCACGCTTTCCACTATTTTTAATATTACTTATCTAAGACGGGACCGATAAGAGGGGGGACAGGAAGTGCAATAATTTGCGTTCGGCGTGCCGACAGCGCGAATCCGTAGATTGCGGGAGATACGCCAAAGGGGTGGGCGAGGGTGGTACTTGACTCAGTTAACGCACATCCTGAAAATGAGGGCTGCTACCCTCCGATTCTTATGGTCTGCTCCCAAATCCTTTAATCACGTTAGAGGGAAACATTGCACACGGAAAACTAACATTGCAGATGCGTTCGCGTCGATGCGTAACATTCGAAAGGTCGGTGAATGTTTTCAATTGCATCTGCGACCCATTACTCAAAATTCCAGTCACAACAGTATAAACATTAATCTGAATTGAAATCAAAAGTTTTGTTTGGAAACATGTGTAACTCTAGTAGCACATCAACTTACACAACAAAATGAGAAAATGAAGATTTCAGTTTTATAATAATAATAATATGACACATCACAGATGTCAAGAACTATTCGATTATTTTCATAATCTTAAATGTTATAAAAGTGTACTTTAACTTGCTCTAATGTCTTCTAATTTAGACTATTCAATAAGAAAACAGCCAGTAACATAAACATTTGAGATTTGTTCAGTTAAAGTCCCTGAACTGAGGTAAGGCTAAGGAAAAGAATTGTAATCATTTAGGAAACGTTTTGAGTCGTAGTACTGTCACACGGATTGTAGCTATGAGGAAATGAAAATTTATAAAAAAGGGGACTAATGAAGGGTCATGACCAGAAGCACTATGTAAAAGTTCTCAAGAAACTTCTCGAATTTAAGTCACACCAATTCCAGAAACTCTTATTTGAGAACTAAAAGTGTTCGCGAATAGGTTTGACCTTACAGCACCTCAAGAATTAGAACTATAATGACTTCCTCTCAGTCAGTTATTGTTAGTGATGAAACTTGTTGTCCTTATTTGGAACCATCTAAGTTGTCATCGATGCAATGAAAAGACATACTTAAATTTACCACTACCAAAGAAGTTTAAAACAGGACAAGATTATGGTGACATTATACATCGATCCTTGCTGATAATTTTTAGGGAGTCTAGTCTATCAATGAAACTGTAATCAATGAAAATTTGAGCAAACGTCAAGCTGTAAAGCGAATAGGTCCAGGATGCCATTTAGCTTTATGACATTGCTTGGTCACATGTCGCCAATATTATCAAAACGGTCTTGTGATGTCCACATATTTAGACAATTTAAAGAAGTTAATAGGTACGAATTTTGAATTGGACGTATGAGTTCAAAGCACTGTGAAAGAATTATTCAACCAGAAACTGTAAAATTTTATAATCATGATATATAATCTGTTCCAATAATAATGGAACTCTTTATAACGAATTTGGCTACTTGTTTTGAAAATCTAGATGCAAATTTTAACATTAGTTCTTGTTCTACTCATCAATAGAGATCTAATAAAATTTATACTCAGAATATTCAGTAGTTCACAAACTGTTTTGAGGAAGTGCTATTATTATTGCAATGAATTGTCGATCCAATAGTGATAGGGTAATTATTTGGATATTATTTAGTAAAAATGGATTTCAATTCAACATATATTGCAATATTTTTAAATAGTATTTTGCATTTCATAACGCTTCAGTTTGACAAAAACACGGTAATTACTGCTCTTTTACAAGCTCTATATGTCTCACCCTTAGTTATTCGCCGTATTATAAAGTCACTGATAGATTTATGGCAATTTTTCGGACTACAATATAAAATATTCATACGGCATTTCATTCGCTCCCCCTAACGCGCGGCGTTGCGTACTTTCTGGCTTCGGCAGAAAAGTCAATGCGTCGTAATCCGTTTTGGCAGGGTGTATATAAAATCATATTTTACACCGCACAGTGAAGAAATTGATGTTTCGGAATGAAAGTAATATTAGGGGAGAGTTATTGAGGAAGTAGGCGGGGGGTGTGTGATTACAGTTGTTGTATAGATTGGAAATCACGCACTAGATTTTGGGTTGGGAAAGTTGGTAAAATGCAACACTAGCAAATATAAGGAAAGCCAGCACCAAAAGTATATGGTAATATACATTGTATTTTAAAAATACATGTTTTAACCCAGTAGCTTTTAATAAATTACATTTTGTTGAAGCATGTAGTCTCAATTCAGCAGAATTTTTCTACATCTGGGGTCCCTCAGGGTTCCTATCTTGAACCTCTTCTGTTCTTCATCATAATAAATGATATGGTTAATCTTATCGACAATAACTGAAGAATAAATCTGTCATAGCTTGTTTATTTATTTGGAACATAACATCAACTTGTTGGAAACTCCAGTCATGTAATTTTCAGTTTAAATGTGTTATAATTATTAACTTCTGCGTGACACAATAATGCTATTGGGAATAACATAACATGTGAAATTATTTACGAAAACTTTTGCTCCTGAGTTAAAATTATAATTTTAAAATTCTCTAAAGATGAAGAAAGAAAGGAGTCTCAGATAACTGCACAAAATTTAAGGAAAGATTATATTTTTGAATACTTATTCTAATTTAAGCCACTTTCACATAGACGAAATAAACATAAAAATAATAAAAACAATCCCTCATCAAAATTTGTGTCAACTTTTAAATAATCATTTTAAATGACAAAATGTATTTACTTAAGAACAGTATATTTTACTATTTTTATTTAAGGATCACTAACTTCTTGTTTTGTTGCATTTTAAATATATAATAATCAGTACCTACTGTTTTCTCAATTATAATTTTCTATACTTAAAATTATTATACAAGGTGTACCAGTAGTAAGTATTCAAAACTTGTGAGCTTGTAAAACAAGTCGAAAAATTACGAAAACCTTAGTACAACTTTTGTCAGTGGCGGCCCCTAAGGAGATACGCTCACTTAAAGGGGTAACCTCAGCAACAGTTTTAATGCGTAACATCAAAACGGTTCAACATTAAGTCTCGAAATTTTGATGAGATATTAACCTTGACGTGTTTAATAAGTCTCATAAAGAGATTTCAAAATTTTCTACAGGGGCGTGAAAAGTGCAAGACTCAGGACAAATTTAATCATATCTTTTAGTAGTTAATTTTTTCTAGTTTCTGACTCAAAAATATTAAAATTTGAAGTATTTAACATAAAAACGGTACTCTTGTTAAATTTCAATAGGATGTACGTACGTACGTACGATGTAAGTTTTTAGTAAAATCGATTTCAATCATTCTTAACGTGCCCCACATTCAACATCCATAGCCAAATAAATTAATAAATTGCAGTGCGCCATGAAGAAAACAACTAATCTGACAGTTAATAAAAATGTCAAGTATTTTTAACACTCTTAACAGTAACAATTAAAAACAATAGTACAAATAAAAATACCGTAATATAAATAACATAAAAACAACGCCTTTCGGTGCACAGAAATATTTTATAATTGGGTACATTTCTATTGGGGCACTTTATACCATATCGGTGTGAGGCTGCTCTTGCGCTCCCATGACACTCCACCTAACGTCAAAAGCATATCTACATACTCAGAATATGTATACGGTTGCATTTTTAAATCATTTTTATCTATTTTTGTTCACTATAAAATGGCACTGCGTAGACTCAAATAATACAATTTTCAAACTAAAAATACTTGACATTTCTGTTAACTGTCAGACTAGTTGTTTTTTCCATGGCACACTGCAATTAATTTTTTTTCTATGTATTGGATGTTAAATGTGGGTCACGTTAGGAATGATTGAAATCGAATTTACTGAAAAACGGTACATCCTATTGAAATTTAACAAGAGTACATTTTTTTTGTTAAATACTTAATATTTTAATATTTTGGAGTCAGAAACTAGAAAAATTAACTACAAAAAAGATATGATTAAATTTGTACCAGAGCCTTGCATTTTCTTACGCCCCTGTAGAAAATTTTGAAATGTAGTTAATGAGACTTATTAAGCACGTCAAGGTTAATATCTCACCAAAATTTCGTGACTTAATGTTGAACTGTTTAGATGTTACGCATTAAAAACTGTTTCTGAGGTTACCCCTTTAAGTGAAGCCGCCACTGACAAAAGTTGTACTAAGGTTTTCGTAATTTTTCGACTTGTTTTACAAGCTCACAAGTTTTGAATACTTACTACTGTTACACCTTGTATATGAGAAAATAGGTGTACTCGTATAACTCACATTTCTCATTATGCGAAGGCCGAGACATACGTGTAAATAAATGATATACCAACAGATAATCTAATACGGTGCCTTCATAAATGATTACAAGCCACGTGATCAGGGCCGAGATTCTCAAATCAATCGCAGAGCAATTCATATGCGAATATTCTTTTTCTCACTACGGCAATTGAGAGAGAAGAAACATATTCGCAGACGAGTTCCTCTTCGAGAATCATAGTCCTAGTCACGTGGCTTGTAATCATTTATGGAGACTGTACAAATCAGTAATCATAATAGTTGAGATTTTCATTTGTTTCTTTTTCTGATTAGAAGCTCTCGAGTTTTGTATAGGTAACGTAACAGTATAAATAGTATTTTTTGTTATTCATCAAAGAAGCGTTTTATTATTGCGTACGTACAGTGCTTGCGAAAAGTAACGAATAAATTCTTTCTGGACATTATCAATAACTTCAGGAGGTATACGATGCACCTCGTGATGAATTCTTGCTTTTAATTCTTCTAAATTAACCGGTCTAGTAACGTATACTTTGCTTTTTAAGTATTCCCACTAGGAATAATCTAGGGGTGTCAAATCAGGCGATCTGGCTGGCCACTCAATCGGCCCCCTTCTCCCTATCCAACGATTCGGGAACAGCTCATGTAAATAAGCACGGACAGGTGTTGCATAATGGGGAGGTGCACAGTATTGTGAATATTAAATTTTAAAATCTTCAAAATTATTTTCTTGAAATTTCTTTAAGTAATACCATAATTTTTCATGATGTTTGTATGCAGAATGACACGCTCTTTCAAATGACAAAGTCAAACTTGAGGGCTGCCATTTAAAAAAATTGTCGATGACGTCATATGTCGAAAAACGATGACGTCACAAATATGGGCCGTATATCAAAAAGTGTCTTTTTTAAAAACAAAATGGACGTGCCAGAGGATTTTTTCGAAAACTTCTCAATTTCAAAAATAATGAATTTATTCTTTACTTTTCGAAATCACTATATGTTTTAATTATTCATGAACATGGGTAATCATTAGTCGCTTAAGTTTATACCTGATGTTTCCTCCACCTGTGACCCAGTTGCGGAAAACAGGCAGTCTTTGCGCAAGTAAAATTCAGTCTTTGCTACCTCTATCTCTTCCAATATCTGGTTTTTATAAAATAAAATAATGCAAACTAAATCAAAAATTTAGTCAAAATTGTTAGTTTCTAAATACTTCGCCTTTTATAGGTACAGTGAACTGTTACTGAGTCAAATCTAAAAACAATCCAAGGACAAATTCAAACCTTTTTCAATCAATTTACAATGAGTGACATCCCAAAGAAAGGTAATTATTTAATTGCACTATGTAGATCTGAAGTATCACGAAAGCTTCCCGTCGAGCCAGTAGCTCTCCCGCGCACCCTCGCTTAAAATTAACACCGAAGGAACAAGCCGTAATGATCTTTCTTTTCAAAGTTTTTCCAAGGTCCCTTAATCTAATATTCATGTACGACTTTATGGCATTTTTTCTGACCCTCCTTCTGGGGTGACATGTTTTTTATACCGTTACCACATCTGATGGCTTCGGTACTTAACATTACCCCGGCCTCGATCGCTTCGGGCGACACTTGAATGAGCTCGCGAGGCGACGCGGTTAAACTTCAATAAAAATTAACGTTGACGAGGGAAATTGATTGTGGGGAATGCTGTTAGAGGCTGAACTCGATCCGTTGTTTCGTCAGTGAAGAAGACTAGACGAAAATTAAATATAATTCATCCTGTACCATGCACGAACGAATATGTTTCTCGATGGTTGACAGTCATCTAAAAATATTTTTATAAATTTCATAAAAATATTTCTAAATACCATCCTTACTAAAACTAAAATTAGTTTCTACAATACAATATCTTCGTTTATACCGAAAATATCCAAAATTTACTTTTCCTAATTGAGGACAGCTTCGTATATAATCATTTAGAGTAAATAAACAAGAAAACGCTTGTGCATGTATACATCTGAAGACCTCTTGCCATTGCAGCGTCGCTAAAAGGGAGATAATTCCATTTTCGTCCCAAATCAAGTTGCCGTAGCTACTAGTTAGACGGAGCTACTTTATAAATCACCCAAAAGGCGCAAAAACTGCCCACGCTTCCGGAGTCGGGACAGAAATATTGAATTAGCCGTTAGCGGCAACAAAAGCCGAGGAAGCAAAGAAAACAACAAGGGAAACCAAACCACTAAAGAACAAATAGCCAGAGCAACTTTTATAGCCACGTCTAAATGGGGGGTATCGTTTCGTAGCATTTTCCTGGGACGACAAATGTGTCTGCGCGCTGATTTCCAGTAAAAAGTAAGCGCTTAATGAAGCTAAGTAAACCACAGGTTTATATTTACCTAGAACCACATTGGAGGTATCACTAAAAATATATTTTTGAGTGCAACGGAAATTTATTTTATACGTAAAAATCCATGTACCTTTATCAGTTCTTTATCTAGATAGCACAACTCAACAAGACACGTTGAACCTTTAACAGGTATTTACTAATTTATTCTAGTCAGCGCTATCGATTCCTTAATCAGTTTTAAGTGTTTTACATGGCAGGTTTCTTTATTTTTGTTTTGAGAAGGGTAAATGTAAATTGAAAAAACATGCAGAGATTGTCGTATCTGCTCTATACTTCGAAAAATACAAACGTAGGTATTTAATACAAACTAACAGCTTATTAAAGCTAAATATGGTGTAAATATAATTTTAAATTTTGTAGAGAAACATACAAAACTGATTGAAACATGCTCCTAATTTTGGAAGAATTATCCAAACCTGAAGAAGCAATCCTAAAAATACAGGAATAGGTCAGATCTCATCTATTGTGGTTGAATTTTCGAGTTCCCACGGTCAAAAGTGAAGTTATTTATAGAGTGTTTTCATTAAACCAGGTTAGTAAATTTAGATAGATTAATTTCTTTAGATAATTGTTGAACAGAACTTTGTGGAATTGTTCATTAGCATACCTAGATGTTTGGTATCAGCATACATATGACTTCATTGATAGAAATTGTAGGAGATTTGATTTATATTTGCTTAAAATACCTTTTAAATACAGTAAAAAATGTTACAGAAGCTAATAATAAGGAATATATGAATAGATATTGTGGGTGTAATTCAACGCTGGTTGGGGCTTTAGCCCACAGAGTAGTTAGTTTCACACAATATTATTAATACCTAAAAATATAGATTACTGTCACTCTCGACCAATAATGTATCACTTTTCGCTTGTGTTACATTAACTATTGCCATCTAGTATAATTTCGCTATTGAAAACTGGACCAAGGTGGTATTTTATATATTGAAGTTCAATTTATAGATTTAACAATATGACGAATATTTATTTGGTCCAGCGATAAAAGTAAAAGAAAATGTGTCGGGTAGTTAAAGAAATTGCCTTCTACCATTATGATATGTGGCCGGAACGGTCGCGACACGGAGACATTTTAAAGTAATTGCCCAAACTATCACTCTATCCTTAGACATTTAGCGGAGCGAAAGAAATGGCCCATTGAGCACTTACCAGAGGAAGGCAGGCGATAGAAATATATCATGCTCCGGAGGAGAAAATCAGGGTGGTCGCCCCTCACGGTCACCTAATGACGCTTATAGTCGCCGTTAAGATGGGCTATTCTTATTATTGCTCTGACTCAGAGCGATACAACGGCCGGCTTTTAGCCTCTGCGGTTCTAAAATTGACTTTCAGTCCGCTCAACTTACAGATAAGTGATTCTTTAGATGATAAAAGTATAAAAACCGCTTCTAAGATAACTGATCATATTTCCTAATAATAGTAATAGTATAATAATATCCCCTTTCCAACACGGGTTTATGGAAAATATATCAACATGTATCACTCAGTATACATCTAAAATTCTTGACAAACAGGGGCAGGTTGATGTCCTATATACTGATATACAAAAAGCATTTGACCCTGTTATTATCTAAATTAGATCATTTGAGGTTTTCATCTAATATCTAATATCGACGTCTTATTTAATGTGTAGCCGGCAATTTGTGGAATATGATTCAGATCTGATAAATCTGGTGTCCTGCAGGGGTCAAATCTTAAACCCCTCTTGTTTTTGATATTTATCAATGATTTGTCTCTATTGTTAAACTTGCTCCATTTACTCTTTGCTGATGATCTGAAAATTTATATGGAAATTAATAGCATAAACGACTGCCTAAGTTCTAAGTTCTGAGTGAGTGGACCAAAAACTAGCCCTCCACTGCGACACCTGGTCTATTGTCGCTCACTAAAATTGCCTACAGAATGTTTTAAACAATATTAATCAGTGCTACAGTGAAAATTTGTTAAATCTTAATATATCTGAATGTATGTATATCAGATTTCATATCTTGTGCCAAGACTAGAAACTTGTCAACAACAAGTGTTTTACAATAGACCATGTAGGAGCAATATATTACTCAGATCACCACTTTTCATATGACCATTCTATTTAATAAGATCTGTTCTCATGCAATATTCATCAAGATAGCGTTGAACATATTATTTATAAAAAAATTATTACCTTGTCTGTATCCTAATTTTCTTTGTCTATTATATCTTACCCAAGATATATCATCGTTACTCTTAAATGTTAAGTTAAATTCCAAACATAATTTTTCATGATACAAAATCATTTGTATGCACCAATCCAAGTCGCCTGAAAGATCATATTTCATGAGATGATAGACCTAACAGTAAATCTTTATATCTCTTCCACGATTTTAGGTAGCTAGCCACTGACATCTAAGATAAATTATTGCTTATTATACAAAGTTTAGGCCAGCTATAAAAATTACCTTAAATTACGTTTTAAACCAAGTTTTCTAACTTGCAGCATGGAAACCAACGGCTCAATATAGAATAGATACTTAACCAGATACTAAAAACAGTTAAATTCTGTTTTATGTGAATTGATTACTATATTACGCTATTAAACTGACCATAAATTCAATAAAATAGAATTTATGGATGGTAAAAGTTCATGAAACATCGAGAAAAATCTTGTACTGTTACCGTTAATTATAATTATAGTTTTATTTGTGACCTTTACTTTCTAACTTGTACTTTCACTGTCATTTACATATTATATAAATAGCGACGTTTACTTTTCTTTATAAAAGATGCCCAAGAAATATATGTAACTTCTAGCAATTTCTGTAATTTCAGAAAAGCAAGATCAATCCTTCAACGATTTCAATTTGCCATCTCTTATAATTGCGGCTAATGAATAATTTATCAGCAATATTTTTCACCAGTGTACAGTGTAACAATAGCCGGAGGTGAAGTACACATCCACGTCCATTCATATCCATAAAATACAATGATTTCCGTCTCTTCTAAGATATACCTTTATTAGAAGTATAAAGCTCAATACAAGATTCTTCATATCCTTTTATATTTCCTGCGGTAGAGGTCTAATCTGTTTTATGTATCGAAAGTTCCATAAACATCTCTAAAATTATTGGTAAATTAAAGTTTCAAAGAGTGGTAGTTCTCATTATCTTTTTTAATACTCAACTACATGATATACAAATTTATTACTTGCCGAATAAAGCTGAATAAAACAAATAACGAGAAATGTGAACAAATTTAAAAATAATTAATTTTTATTTTTGAGGACAATTTTTATCTGATGATGAAAACATAATTATAAGTCTGTATAGTCATCCCTTCTTCTTGAACTGTTGAAGTCAGATCCTGAAGGGTTACAAGATGATTTGATGTTGCTCTGCTAAGGTAATTTCAAACATAATCAATGGGGTTCATGTTTGGTGAGTTTGCTGGCGAATTCATTCAGATATTTCCTGCCTGCAGCATGTTTCGTACTTTGCGTGAGATGTGGTTTGGCATTATCGTCTTAAAATATGAAAACTTTCCCAAATTCGTTGGGAAACAGTTGAATTATTGCTTTAATAATGTTTTCAGCGTATTTGATAATTGGCATTTCACATAAAATTTAATTGATACTTTAATACTTGATGTCAGTTTAAAATTGAGTCATTTTAAAAATATCTATATAATTTCGGATGAAAATAATACTCTGCTGTGGTACAGTTTTACCACCTTTTTTACCTTAGAAGGATTTAAATTAATAGTACCATCTAGCTTGGATGTATTGGAGTAGTTACAAAATGAATAACTTATTACAGCAATTGATAACAGAAAATATCTATGACTTTACTGGGTATATTTAAAAATATGTATTCTAATTTTTAACACTGTCATTGATAAGCAGTTTCTAGCTTAGAGTGTCGAACATCTGTTATTCCAAATGAAATTAACGGCCAGTCTTAAGTTATTTTCATGTAGACGGCTGTAAATCAGGGAAAGCGGTTGTTTGAAAATAAAGAGTACAAACAGATTGAGGCATGTTTTCCTCTGCCCACAATGTTAACGTTGAAGCAGAAAAACAAATTTGTCAAAATGTCAAAGCGGGTAAAACGCCGCCACGTTTTTATTGTGTGTTTCGCCAATTTGTTAGAGATTCTTATAATTTTCAGCGGTAATTCAGTTACAGTGATTTATTCGCCCGGTTTAATGGCTCGCTTTCATTTCATTCATTGATGTTGGTCTCCGCTGCTACAACTCGTCGCTTTTCGTGAATCAGGGGGAAAACGATGATATCCTTGTTTTTGTGGTCCTCGCGAATAGCCGTCGTTATCAATATTAATGCGTTTTCAACTCCTGTTTTCGACTTAATCTTTCACACTGGCAACTCCAATGATTAGTGTAATACGTGTTTCAATCTCTTAATAATTCTAAAAGTTTATATGTGAACATACATATGAAGGAACAGCCAGTTCAATTGTCGGTCATCTCACCTATAGCATGCTGATGAGGGCTAACAAGCCCGAAACCGGTCTATGTCTGGTTCTGGTAAGGGTTCTTCGCTGTTCACACATATACTGCAGGAGTAATTCAATGCCGGTCGGGTCCGCGGAGTAGTTGTTTCCTGCAGTATCATTTACAGATTGTAAAAGGTATCTCAAACTCACAGTAGGTCCATACTATCGAGTGGAAGACACTCTGTACTCATCTCAACAAATTTATGTCCAACTTGTATACATTTGAGTGGCTCCTGCGAAAAGCGATACCCACGAAAATCGTCCTTCATTGTCCTGTGCTCCGAGAATCCTGAAAGTGAGTTTAAATTGTCCCTGTGGGGTCCTTGCGGATGACATATCTGCAAATGATAAAAGTTTTAAGGAACATTCGGGAATAATAATCTCGCGCTTTTATTTTCTATTCATGTATTCCGCGTCGATTCTAAAACACCGATATTCCAAGAGGAAATAAGCGAGAAAATGCTCGAGGAAGCCGTATTTGGAAAACTATTATGGAGAATCTGCAGTGTCATATCTGTGCGTGATGGCGGCCTCTCGCTTACGAGGTTTTTGTCTGAGATTGTATAGATAATTGAAAACGAGAGTTAGATTGGGTATCGATTGCCGTGACTTGAGCTTCTGGTGTGATTGCTCTTTATGGATTAGCTGGTTTTTTGTCTTAATATGAAAATTCGATCGCAATAATAATAGCAATACTATTATTTGTCCAAAAGTAATTTAACCAATTACAGGACAATCCGAAACAAGTAAAACAATGAAGAAGAAAAATTTGATTAAACAAACTGATGCCTCTCACATAAAAACGATACAAATATCACTATACTACCATTACACATAACAATTAAGTAAACCTACTCTTAGTAACACCAAAAAGTTCATTAACAGAACAGTCGAAAATGTTGCATCTATCATAAATTGAATTAAAATTATTAACTATCCTAGCAAGAGGTGACAATAAAGGATTAGTTCTGGCTATAGGAATATGAAGAGTAGACTACTAAATAGTAGCGTCTTCTAAAATCTAATTAAGACCAGATCGACTATAAGTAAGTAGTTATGGTTACAAATACGTTCAGGATTACATTATAAATATCACATACAACCACATTGTTTAACTGTAGTTGAAGCTTAACACAGTCATCGATCGAGTTTATAGCATTGTACAGTTTCAGGTCATCTGCAAAGAACAATTTTCACAATTCATTATGCTATTGAAATCATTAACAAAGAAAGAAAAAGTAATGGCCCTAAATTTGACCCTTGCGGAACGGCAGACGATATTAAATAAGGAATGAAATTAACTCCGATATAAGTTACATATGGAAAACGGTTAAACAAGTAAGACCGAAACAAATTGACCAGATGACCTGGAATCAGGGAATACGCTTTGTTTTAACGGCAAATTAAAAATTATAGACAATGGGAAGGTAAATGTATTAGCAAAATCTTTAACAAACAAATTTGACAACTTATCCTGTCAGCAAGTCATTTTATTTTTAACAATTATTTCAATAACACGTATGCATAAAAAAATACAATTGAAATAGTTTATTTTCGAATATGCTGAATATTTGATTTTATAGTAAATTAATTATTAATTCTCAATCTTTATCATGTATATATGTACATACGTATCCTATCAAATATCACCACCTCTAGCGTGACAAGTTCTAAGCACAATTCGCGTTTGTAATTTGTGGCATATATCCTAAGCCATAAAGATGTTTGGAATGATATATTCCAGACTACTGTGTGACGAATGCCGACATTTGTAAATGATAACCCGACATGAATATGTTTTCTCGCTACTATAAACGCAATATCTACATTTGTATGTTAAAATTATCTAATGATCTTTTTTCTACAAGAATTAAAAATGAATTTTTCTGATTTAACCAAAAATTATAACTACCAAAGAAGCAAGCCACAAAAACGTCAAATATTCTTATAACTTGGTACTAGATAATATAATTGTTTATTTTTATTTATGGGTATTTGAAAATAAAAATTGACTTCAATGAAAAGAAGTATTAATCAGGTTATGAATAAACAGAATATCAAAAATGTTATTGTATATTTTTGCTGATTTTTCTACATGTTCTATTTTTTGAGAATTTGTTACCCCAAGAAATGCAGAAATACGGCGAATGTAATAATAATTATTGTTCTTATACCAACCATCATTTTTATTTATTAAGTTACTTTGATTGAAATATGAAATTATGATTTTTAAAATGTAGCCAATGGCATTTATCATGGATTTCAAGCTGACGTAATCACTACACTAACCTAATAAAGGCATTTGACAAAATTGCTTAGATAATGATCTTGAATAAATTAGATAATTACTTCTCTGACAACTTATTAAATCTTATAGGCTCTTATCTTTCCAATAGAGGTCTACGTGTTATTTATCGCAGTTGCAAGTCTGCTGAAATGCGAGCCACCTCGTGGGTCCCTCAAGGGTCTAATTTGGGTCCCTTATTCTTTAGCCTATTCATTAATGATATCATTAATAATTTAACTGTGTCTTGTCTGATGTCTGCAGATGATTTGAAATTGTTTAGTACAATGAAATACCATTACTGGAAACAGGAGGAGGTAAGTTCTAACTTGAACAAGTTAGAACTGAAATTTCTCCACTTTAGACATTGTGAAATGTAGCTAGAACAGTTTAAACTGGAATAAAGTTGAATCATCTGCATGTTTTAGACTCGTTGTTTCTTTTTTCCAGCCGTAACGTAATGCGTTCGCTAGACTCAGCTTTAGAAACGCCACGCGCCCAGTGCATTATCTTATGCTGCAACGTTCATCCTGCACTATCGTTATTATTCCGACTGTATCGCAAACTTACACGTATCGCTTCCCGTTGAGCGCGCTCTAAGTTCCTTAATTCCGTCATTATTGCAATTTTTCTTAGGCGAACCGTGTCCCATCAGAAGAATTCTATCAATCACTCTTAATGTCGGAGCCGGGGTCGGCCCTTTACTCCGGCAGGCTAGCTGTACGGGGATTACCCGGATTTAACGCGCGCCGTTGAAATATAAATCCATCAATCAGGACTTGAGTCGATTCATTGTCGGGAACGGGATCGGGGACGGCTATCATTATGTTATGTTATGGCAATTGTTTGCTCAGGTGCACGCCGATTGGCGCCCACTTTTAAATGTGTTAACGGCCTACCAGAAATCAATCTCGGTTTTGGCTTAAGAGGAAAAACAAATACGTCCTCTGAGTGCTTGCTGAACAAATAAATGTTCGATGTGTAAGTGCTGCCACGCGATTGCACGATTTGCATTGTGTAATGAGATACTGTAAATATATAAATTAACGTTCTTCCGCGTTTCCTCATGCAAAAGGAATTTTGCCGAAATGTTGCTGATGCTAATGCTCACATCGGTTATGTGTTACCTACCTACTATAATATATTTATTAAATTTACAGAGAGCTTGTTTTGGAGCTTGTATATACAGAGTGTCTTGCAAGTTGTTACAATAATTCAGGAGGTGATGGAATACTTGACTTGAATTTTTCGTGTAATACATCATATAAATTGCAAATGAGCTTGTACTATGTGAAAATTAAATTTTGCTCTATTTTAAAGTGTAAGTATTAATCTTGTAGAAAACTAGTCATGTAATTGAATGCCTAAAAATAATATTTATTGATTTTTATGCAAAAAATGTAATGGTAGAATGTATACAAACTATAAATTACACCAGTTATCCCGTGACATGTAATACTACGATAATTTTACAGTAATCTGTGTGAGTAACAATTAGTTATTTTACCAGTTACATCAATAAGTAGATTGCAAAGGCGCTGCATTTTTATTGCTGCAAATTAAAGATGTACCTATCGTCAATAAAAGATAACATTTTGAACATAATATCAAGTACAGTGTCTTCAAAAATGATTACAAGCCACGTGACCAGGACTGTAATTCTCGAAGAGCCACTCGTATGCAAATAGATTTCTTGTCTCTCTCAATTGCCGTAGTGAAAAGGATATTCGCATATGAGTTGCTCTGCGATTGATTAGAGAATCTCGACCCTGATCATGTGGCTTGTAATCATCTATCAAGGCACTGTATATCATTAATGTCATAAAGAAGAAAATAGGTAAGAGCTTCATTTTTTTCTTTTCACCCACGATTTTCATTTCCATTCAGGTTTATTAATTGCATTATTGTAATCAATGGATTCGTTGAATATTAATAGTAGCATTTTAATGCATGTGACGTTTCTATATATATTATTAATAATATGCTGTTGGGATTTATTAAAATTTTACCGAGGTTTGAAAAATAAATGGTAATTAAATAGATCCATTACATTTAATAATTTTGCCAGGGCATTTGGCATTGATTCCTTTAATAAATATTTAATCGAAATGAACATTCGGAAAATTATTATGCATGGAAACTGTTTATTTTATATAAAGCTATGAATGAATTCAAATTATTTATAATGAAGCATATTTTGCTACATTATGTATTTGACTTATTGAGATTGGTTTTTCAATGTACTTTAAATTAATTATTAATAGTTTAAATCGTACGAGTATACTTTCACTTAGTATGATTTTATTTAAAATAAAAAATAATATATCTAATACATGAGACTTTGCTTTTAAAGAAATTAATTTTTCAGTATTTAGAGTTGGGTAGAACCAATACCATGTTACATAATATAAAATCTGAATGTGGAATAAATAATATAGTATATTAGCCATTTCGATCACATCGATGTTTATTTAATATTCCTTGGGTAATCCTGCCGGCTCCTTTGTCAATTTAACCATCACGTCTAAACAAATTCGGAAACTACGTGTCTGTAATAAAGCACATGTATAACTGTCATCTTTTTAAAATGTATCAGTAATACTGCAATTTAGTTTACTGCTTTCGAGGGCTCGATCTAGCTCTTTCGCCTCTCTAGGCAAAAATTACTTTTATACTAAATTTTACAGGTTATAAAAAATTGTACAGCGAAGTGACGGTACTGATCAGAAGAAAGTTTGATTAATATTTTCACCCAAACATTCTTATACTTAATCCAACACTTTTCTTTCTTAAAATGACACTAAATATAAGCTTTACTTAAAGAATAATATTTTGTTAAAATATAATTAAAATATTATTAATTATAAAATAGATTACTCTTTCTTAAATTATTATGAGTTCATATTTTTGCACGTATTAAAATTATTTATATTTTGTCTTCAATAAATTTAAAATGCGGCTAAAGTGCAAATTAATATTTATAAATGATATTAATTATATTACAATTTACCGCTAGGTTCAGTATGTTGCTACTCAGTTTCCCTTCTGTTGGACAAGTTGTCGGTTGCCTCGCCTTCTATGACATACTGAGGAGATCTAATAAGCTTAAAAGCGGCATATGTCTGGTGTGCTGCGAGTCAATGACTTTGACAGTTTGTTATAAGTTTTTTATTTATATAAGGTGGATAGAGTAGTAACCACTCTAAAAAGGAATACAATATAGCAGGAATATTGAAACACTAATTATGTAGGTATTTCAGTTTTAAAATTATTTTTTATGACGCATCTATTCCCAAATATTTTTAGATACATTCTGAATCATCTTGTATAATTTTGATACACAAGAATAATAATCTTATAGTATTACTACAGTTCTGGAATAGTGAAACTAAGCTAGCATTGGAATAAGTGTATTAATCTTGATATTAGTATAGCTTTCTTCTGCGTATATTAAATTTATGATTGAAATATTTTGAATTCTAAAACATTTGCAATCTATAGTCCTTTCTTCGTTTTTTGTTGTATTAAGTACGAACGTGACTGTAATTGTGACTGTATGTTTGAATCTGATATTCGAAGATGAAGCGACATTTCTGTAGTTCTGTAGCTTTACTGGAAGACAAAAAACCATTATCGTAAAAAGTAGGAAATATATCACCGTAATCCTTCATATGTATTAACGAGCTGTCCTAGCAATAAAATAAATTCTAGGATCCCCTTTTCGGAATCTTAATTAAAACCATAAATACAGAATCCCTTCCTTCCCACGTCTCCTGTAACAAAACCACGACGCCACTCCGTCATAAATACACGTCTCATGTGCCGCATTTGTTACAGATTGATATGGAAATAATAAAAAAGACGGATTACGTTCCACCCTCGGAGAGAAACATGAATGGCCACTACCACCCGCAGCACTCTTACCAGAAGCAGCAGAGCTGTGGAAGAGTACACGACAGGGAGTGGGAGGCTCCAGTCAATGGTCGCGCGAAGCCGCGATCAGCAGTTGCAGTGCCTGCCCCAACATCGGCGGCAGCGGATGCCAGACGCAGACCCAAGCCGACCGCAGCCAAGCCGAAGGCTCCGATGGAGGCGCACGCTCATCCGAGCAACCGCAATGCCAAAACCAAAATCAAGACTCCTTCGCACCACCAGAGAGTGGTGCCCCAGAGGAGCGGCCCGTCCTCCGCCTCCCAGTCCTTAGAGAGGGTCAAAGGGGTTGTGGGTTATCACCAGAGTGCGACCGCGTGTTACGTGGGGGGCTTACCGGGGCCGGTGCACGATAGTGGCGGTGTGTACGGTGTTTATGCAGAAACTAAATACATTTATGCTGTGAATGGATTGCCGGGAAATCCTGCCCAGACCTCGGCCGCCGCGGCTTTCTTTGCAAGGTAGGATTCCACTTTATCCAAATTTGTCTACCGCAAAAACTCGAGACCATATAGTTTGGGTGTCTCCACCAGAACCGTTGCAAAAAATACATGCGGAAACCTCCTAAACTGTGTTTCCAATAATACACAGTTTTATGGTTCTTGTAGCAAAAAGACTTGCCATTTCAAATCATGTTACACACCAGAATTAGCGCCTTGGCGTCTCTAAACAAAGTTTATTTTTGCTGCCCTATATACTAAACTATTCAAGGTTGCTTCATTCAGCCGCTAGAGGGCATGTGCAAAATATATTTTTTTAAATAAATTTAAATCAATTGTGGCAATTTTCCAATAATACACAGTTTTATGGTTCTTGTAGCATAGTTCAGTATTTTTAAAACAACATTCAAAAGAAGAGTGAGAGTGCCAAAAAGACTTGCCATTTCAAATCCTGTTAAACACTAGAATTAGCGCTTTGTCGTCTCTAAACAAAGTTTATTTTTGCTGCCCTATATACTAAACTATTCAAGGTTGCTTCGTTCAGCCGTTAGAGGGCGTGTGAAAAATATATTTTTTTAAATCAATTTAAATCAATTGTGGCAATTTTCCAATAATAGGTACACAGTTTTATCGTTCTTGTAGCAATGTTCAGTATTTTTAAGACAACATTCGAAAGAAGAGTGCCAAAAAGACTTGTCCTTTCAAATCCTGTAACACACCAGAATTAGTGCCTTGATATCTCTAAACAAAGTTTATTTTTGCTGTCCTATATACTAAAACTATCTATTCAAGGTTGCTTCATTCAGCCGCTAGAGAGCGTGTGAAAAATGTATTGTTTAAACAAATCCAAAACGGTGTACCAGATTTGTATTTTATTAGGTGAACTTTTCTTGGCCTCAGAATAATCTCTTTTATATTTTTTATAAATTTGGATAATACAACAAGAAAGCATATATTTTTTAAATTAGTCCTCTTGTTATATCACATTACAGTGAGCTCTAGAATAGATGTTCATTTTCGAAATGAACAAAGCACGTTTTAGTTTTCTTAATTAATTTGACATAAATGTAGTTTTTATGCAAGATTGCTTATGTAGGTCATTGATAAAGAGTTAATTAAAAAAAACTAACTTCTTTTTGTCTAACTATCAAAAAGGCGACTTTTTTAATCATTGTAGATACGAAAATTTAGCCATTTTTTATCAGCAATGAACAGAAGCACGCCGTTGTAAAAAAAATGGAAACAAAAACATGCCGTCGTTGAAAAACGGTACCTTTTTCACGACATGTCACTTTTAACATTGACACTAACTTCAGATAAAAACGTATTGAAATATGATAAACCTATATAATGGCAAATACTTTGGAAAGTTGGGAAAAAATATTGTTTATATTTTGTGCACGAAGTCAGCGTTTTATGACGCTTTCGAATGATTTTTTTGTCTCGACTATATTTTCCACGGGTCATTAAAAAACACTGATTTTGCGCACTTAATAGAAAAATAACTAATGGCACCCTGTACCTCTGCTAATTTTGATTTTAGAAAACATATTATAGAGCAGTATGTCATTAATTTGTAATGTCGAATGACCAGCGGAATATTGACATATCATTCCCACACACCTTGTGCAATAACCGAAGTAAGTTTCTATTTGCCGCTCTTGTCATAACTTTATAGTCAGATTGCAATTTGATCAAATTCCATCGGAAATGACTTAAAAACCATTACGTACATGATTTTGCAATAATAATGACACTCCCTCAAAACAGTTTTCGAACTTCTGGAAGTTCTGAGTAGAAATTTCATTAAAACTCTATTATTGAGTGAAACAACTAAGTACTAATGTTAAAAGTTGAAAGTAGATTTCTTTACAAATACGTCAGTAGTTTAAAAGAAATCGCAAATTTCATTTTAAAGAGTGTCATTATTATTGCAAACGATTGTACATAACAAAACAGAGAAAGGTGGAAGAAATAAAGCTATCAACGAACAAATGTGAAACTTCTGTAAATCAATTGTTACTGTTCTTCCGAAAACTGCTGCTGTTGTATTATTGGTGTTATTAACATTATTTTTTTATTTTTATAATTTGCGGCTCTCTTAGAAGAGAAGGCGAAGCAATTTATGTGTCTAGGCAATGAAATATCCTTTTGGGTTATATATCTATTTCACTTAAGGATGGAAGAATTTATTTCCCAGTTTTATGATACCAGGGAATATGCACTGCACCAGCACAATATATTTTATCGACTTATTAAAGATTACCAGTGCTATTCAGCTGCCAGCTTTCGATTTAATGATTGATGCGCCGTTCTCCTAGAAATTATTAAACGCCATAAAATTTTAGGAAGCCATTTGTAACTGTACTGTTCCATTTAAGAGAAATATTAATGCTAAACATGGGGTCTCACTTGCATCTCTTGCCATCAGTTACTTTGGACCACCTATAATTGTTGCAAGGTTTGTTCTAGCAAGGAAAAGAACGTGGTTTGTTTTTAGAAGTACGTATATGTCGTTTTTAATTTTGTATTGGAAAGAAAAGTAAACCCTGATTTGTGCTGCCAGCTAGAATTTCCGTGCTAATCAACATATATCCCGTAGATGCCTTAACACAGCAAAATTATGAGTTTAAGCCTTGTTTATATATAATATAGTTGGTCAAACATAGGAGTGACAATAATAGATACTCTTAAAATTCAGGTTACCCTTGTACAGTGCCTTCATAAATGATTACAAGCCACGTGATCAGGGCCTAGATTCTCGAATCAATCGCAGAACAATTCATATGCAAATATCTTTTTCCTCACTACGGCAATTGAGAGAGACAAGAAATCTATTCGCATACGAGTTGCTCTTCGAAAATCACAGTCCTGGTCACGTGGCTTGTAATCATTTATGAAGACTCTACATATAGTATAGGATGGTATGGATTTTCAAAGAGCATCTTTACTCTTAAGTTTGACTGTTTGACTAACTATATTACATATAAAAAAGGATTTAAGGAAACAATTGAGTTTTATTGTATTGCTTCCATGTATGCATGTATAGTGTTTAAATTATTATTATATTGACTACATAAAACGTAGCCCAAAAAGGCTGTCACCTCTGGTAGGTTGTATATCAAACATCTCTATGGCATGGCAGTTTAATATCGTTCTTTACAGTCGCTATAGTGTTCTTTAGAACGGCACTGAATATTTTACATCGGTGTCAAAAGACCTTAACCTTCCTACACCTGCTATAAACAATAATGCATTTTCTTTATGCCGCAATAAAATATGTCGATGCTTCTGGGGCTTCGTGCTCAATGGACCAGTCAAAATTTATTGCAAACTAGTTCCCTCATAATTGAATTTCACGTTCCAGACGAAGTACATAAAAATTCAGACGTACTACGGCGGCATCTGATTACCTCGTGAGAGTAGTTACATAGCCTGTTTGATCCTTCTATTTGAATTTTAGATCCCTGCATCAGATGCTGTAATTCTTGCTTTAACAGTGGCTATGTCGTACCACTGATAAAAATGAAAGTAAACATCATATATTACTATTAAACATACCAAATACATACTGTACTACAAGGAACTACAAAGAGGGGCCAAATATTTCGAAAACAATTAATATCTCTGTATATCTGTTTCAAGTGGTAAATTTCTAACTTTACTAAAAATGGCTACTGTGGTTCCCATATATAAAAAGAACGCTCTTGATAGTATGTCTAATTATAGGTCTATCAGTATTCTGAGTGCATTTTCTAAGGTTTTTGAAAAGGTCGTATGCAACAAAATTTTAAATTATCTAAATAAATTTGACTTAATTTCCTGTAGTCAGCATGGTTTTCATTCTGCTGCTGTTGATCTCACCGACTATATTTATAAATGTATTGATGATGGGGTTCATGTTGCTGGTTTGCTTTTCGACCTGTCACGTGCATTTGACTGTCTCGATTTTGGTTTCATGGAAGATAAACTCTATAACCTAGATTTTAGAGACACAGTTTTTGTCTGGCTCTCTAGTTTTATTAGAGAAAGACATAGGTCAGTTAGGGTCAAGCAATGTAAGTCGGATTTGCATTCGGTTGACTAAGGTGTTCCACAGGGTTCTGTGTTGGGCACGCTATTGCTTTTACTTTTTATAAATGACTTACCTCAAAATCTGGGTGCTAACAAAATCATTCTTTATGCCGATGATACGTCCTTTGCGGTCTCAGCACGGTCCCTTGACGAACTCACCTCAATGTGTCAATCTATATTTCAGTGCTTCATAAATTGGTGACATATTAATGGCCTTATGGTTAATATTGATAAGACAGTGTTTATTTATTTTAACGCTCATAGTAGTTTGAATCCTAATATGCTGGTCTTGTCCTGTCAAAGTCATGTGGTTAACTGCAAAGATTCTGTGAATACAGTGCCTTGTGTTTACCATACCACCATACCTATGGAACGCGTCATACTGATACACTTTGTATACCAGTTCATAGAATCGTAAAATATGAATTCTCGCCAGCATACCAGGGCATCAAATTATTTAACCATCTTCCAAGAGCCCTTAAAGATTTAAATAACTTAAAATTATTTAAATCCAAGTTGAAATCTTTACTAGGTAAAAAATGTTATTATAGAACTAATGAGTGGTTTTTAGGCTTTCACGGCCAGTGTTGTAATTTGATACATGGTGATTTTCCGGGTTGTTATGCCGTGACCTCGGTAACTGGTAGCTGCCAGAAACAGAGGTAAAATGCACATCCCTAGCTTTAGCTGGGATACTTTTACCTGCCCTGGTTGTTCTCGGCGCTTCGCCGCTCTTCACTGTCGGCATCTTCAGTGGTGACTCTGCAGCTTCGCCGCGACTGAGCTCAGTCGCGGCGAAGCCTGAAGATGCCGACAGTGAAGAGCGGCGAAACGTTTGGAAGCATGGGATGCGACCAGTTACAGCGGCGGCTACGGAACGCCTCGGAGGACCACCAGTATCCGAGAAGCGGTTCCGACCGTAGCAGTCGTAATACCAACAGTAGGAACCGAAATCAATATATGGACAGGCCCAGAGACACCGATAGCGGGTCTGTCCCCACAGAGCCTAGCCCGAGAACAACCAGGGCAGGTAAAAGTATCCCAGCTAATGCTAGGGATGTGCATTTTACCTCTGTTTCTGGCAGCTACCAGTTACCGAGGTCACGGCATAACAACCCGGAAAATCACCATGATTGTATCAAATTAGAACTAATGAGTTTATGGAATATAATTTTATGTAGGTAAATTCTATTGTGTTGTTTGTGTTACTAGTTTAATTGTGTTTGACATGTCCTATACATTGTTTAATGTCCTACAAGATAAATAAAGACTATTATTATTATCTCGTTTCTCGTTTATGATCGTTTCTTCTAACTTTACATGTATTCGATTCAAATGTTCTTGGGATTCAATTGGCGAAGAAAAAACAAAATAATCACATTTGTTGAGGTCTGGCGGTTGTGGTGGCCAATTTTAAGGGTAATTATCTCCTTGTCCTAACCATTTATTTAGAAACTTAAAATTCAAAGAGTCTGTAACAGTAGCACTAAAATGAGGTGGTGCTCCATCACGCATAAACAGATACTCTAGTCTAAGTTGCAACGGTAAATCTTCGATTAAATCAGAGTATTTTGCAGGCATTCGAAATAACTTTCATCATTTAATCGATTTGGCAAACTGACTTAATCAAATAACGATCAATAATACCGGTCCAAACATTTATCTTAATCTAGCGTTGAAAATCTCTAGGAGTTATTAATATTCACGAAAGTGGTGGGCATTTGTAATTCCTCTACGAGTGAAACAAGCGTCATCAGTGAAAAGAGATCTCTTGATACAAGATAAATTCGCAGAAGGTCACTCGTTCATTCAAGGCTTTAGCTCTTGCTCTTTTCTCAGGAGATCGATTTTTATTTCATCATAATAATCTTCATTTTGTATCTTCACTTTCCTTCTATTTTTGATTACCGCAAATGTAAAATTATAATTGAAACATGTATATAACTAAACTAATACGTATATGTTTAATATACTGTTTCAATTTCCTTTATCTAACCCAGAACTTTGATGTGGCTTTGTGGTACTTCAAATTCAGTCTTCTCCATTAGAGTTTTAATGCCAGAATGTTTGGTATGCCTGCTAGTTAAACATAAATTGCAAACCTGACGTAGAAGGCACATAATTTAAAATGTTTGTAATTGTCTTATTCCATTTATATTATCTGTTCGTGACATTCTTCCTCCGGTGACATCCATTTCATAAAATAATAACCTCCAGTCCAACCCGAATGGGATTTTTCTGTACTGCCACGCAATATTTAATTAACACCCTGCCACATAAAACCTAATGAATTTTCTTGGTTATTTGCATGGGAATGGGAGATTTGGCAGTAAAATTTACTGAAATATTGTCAGGAGTTCGCCAAACGACTAAGCAAAATGGACTGCGTACAAATATCACGAATTTTTATCGTCAATTAAGACCTCTTAAATTAAATGATTTGTATTCTAGTCGACACCGAATATTAAAGTAAGATATTTGATATCTAAACTCACATTTTTTTCAGTATTGGTCTTTGCGAGTATTTCTCATAACATAATGTATTCCACAGCTTCATTACTGTCAATAGTCAAGATAAAGTATGTCATAAAAGAAATTCAACTAGTGAGATACACCAACCGCAATAGCAGTTCATAGGTACATTTATTTGTTTTATGTGGATATTCCTGGCAGAATTGCGCCAGTGCGGTTTATGTTGCTGGACCTTATTGTCATAAATAATAATTCAAAAGTGATATCGAATCTACTGGTTTCACTATTAATGGCGTAGGCCCATTCAATATTATAAAAAACTGGAATATAGAAGCAATATCACACAAAGTAGTAAACAGGTATTTCCTATTATCTTATATTTCTGCTTTTTTCTAATTTGCATCATTAAATTTATTGCAATTGAATATTGATGTACTGACTGATTAAAGTGGGGCTCAAAATTTTCAACGTGGCGTGAATTTGAAACTATTAAAAGCTTTTCTCGAGCATGTTCTCTATAAATATTCTATTATTCTCTTAGTCTGAGGGGTGCATATATAAATATGGAACTAATTAATACTAAATATAAGGGAGTGAGTTTTTAGGTTTGAGAGAAACAGAATTTATAACACAGTAAGGGAATTGTAGGTACAAACCTTTATTAATATCTTATTCTTTTGACGTTAATTGTAATATTCTCGATAAGCTCCTGCAAACTCGTCTGTCGAGAATGCATTGAATATAGTTTGGAATGTTTTAGACAACGTCAAAATAAATATATTACAAAAATTATAATTTCAAAAGCAGACAGGAACATAGTAAACTAAAAAGGTAGATTAATTTCTGTATCAATAATATTGTATTTTCAAAATTATGTGTTATAGTAATAATAATATAAGATACATTTTACTTTTTATAGATTTACTAAAAATATATAATTCAGTTCAAATGAACAACAACCAAGCTTCCTAACAAAATGTTTAACAAAATTAGTAGTAGTAGTACATATTCTAATAAGGGACTTATAAACTTACAACGCTCTACTAAATCATAAACAACAAACATTAAACAAATGTTATTTAGGCACTACATAATAGAAGTTTTACGAAAATTAACTGGTAGTGAGCTGAACATATCATTTTCTTTCTCTAAAGTTACAAGAATATCAGAATACAGAGTAATCTAAAACGTCAAAATGAACTTCTAGTATCGTTAAGAGTTCAAGTCCCTAATCAGTTTCAGCTTTATTACAATTGTGAACAATATATGTTACAGGTAATACTTACCATTTTGTTTGATCAAACCTGTATTTCAATATTATCCATTTGAACACAGCAAACGGTAAGTGACTGAACACAACAACGCTACACGACCAACATAGCGCAATGACGTATGTTGAAACAACTGATATACTGCTACTGCAGCTGATAGGGTAGAGATATATAACACAGATGTGTGTTATGTTTACAAAAAATGGTGTAATTTCAACACATCACACAAATATTACACAAATTCAATACTAGTAATTTTAATACATTTTGTGTGAAACGTATAAAAAAGCCATAGTAAAACTGTTAATACGGAAATTTTACACATCTTAAAATACACACTGGAAAAACTCATTTACACAGCAATTTTTTTTAGTGTACTTACATATATGACATTCCATTGTCTGCAGTTAAAGCGAATAGGGGACATAATATAATGTTTGTTCATACTCCATATGTTTATTGTTTATGCGATGACCTATATGGACTCATTTTCTGTCCCAATTTTAAGCAAAAATAGACATGTGCCTTTTATACCAATTTATTTAAACTGTACAATATATTTTTCAGTGTGAGTCACACTGTTTATTTTATTTCTTAGACTTGCTACAGATTACGCGTGAATTCGCGTTTCCTGGTTTGTGAAGAATTCATGAATAGTGTGTAGAGTCTTGTTCGTTTAAAGTCCATTGTCAAAAACCCTACAGATCATGCACGAATTCCACACAAAATCACGAATCGCGAATTTAGCAAGCAATATGCTAAACACAAACTTTTTTTATTGACTAACATTTCGTTGAAGACAATTACGAGCAATGGTATACGTACTATATGATAAATTTGACGTAGCATTCATGTTGAAAGTAAACCGCGGGACACTAAATATTTATTGTTGAATGTCAACGTCCCGCTGTTTCTAATTTTATTTATTTATTTATTTATTTTAATTCCACCTATCACCTTTAGGATTTGCCCCTTCCGCCAAGCGAGAAAGAAGTGTCTGGTAAATATTTATATAGACAATGATCACATTGGCGCTCTTTTATTGCTTCATTCGCAACGGTTGTATGTATATAAAACAAATGCAAAGTGTAAATAACAGAGGTCTATGTGGATATCAATAATCTGTTTATATTTCCGTATTTAATTAAATGAAGATTTATTCGATTATATGTTTCATTCAATATTTGCTATCAGAATAAACATAATTATACTATGTCGTGAACTTTAATAAGGACGGAGATATGTGTTCACTTTTTATCTGTGTGTCTTGAGCAAATATAGTTGATGTTTTTTTATTGTTTTAATTTCCTGTTTCCAAATACGTTGTTAAAGAGTTGAATGAAAGGAAATTTTGCTGATGAAATCATATGTAGTGTATTTGTTTTTGAGTATAATTTCCAGTTGGATGTAATTTGATCGCTTATCTCACCCTAATTCGTTCAAAACATAATCCAGCTATTCTCCTTTCCAATTGGTATTTCCTTTAATATTTATTTCAATCTGACAAGGAACATATTTTTTTGTTTTTGCGAGAGATAGGATTTAAATTAAATTGCAAAGTATATCAATTTATCCTTACGATTTTTACAGTCAGAGACAGAGACACGTGTTATTACAAATTTCGATATTGCTATCAAGATTCCGTATATTTTATTCTGTTGCTGCTTTTAGGGATTTAGGCAAAGCCAGAAATATAATTTGCATTTTAAGTTAAATTCTATATATGTACATTGCAAAAATAATTCAAGTAATAATAAATGCTTCGGATATCTGTGTGAAAATAAATATTTTTGACTCGAATTTTAGTTACAGGAAATTTACAACTATCGTAACTGCAACTGTTAATATCTGTTGTAAACTATTACTATTATTACTGTCACAAAGATGAATATGTTATTGGAAATAAATGTTGTTGTATGATTTAGAGACACACTGACGATATTCCTAGCGCTATGTTAAAAATTTTGTATTATTTGCTTTTATGACCCTTTAAAAAGCAAACAAAATTCTTTCAGAAAATTTCGACATGATCTCAAAATCGAAGTGTCGAAGTTTGGAATCTGTGCTTATTATGAACTTTTCTAATAAAATAAAGTTCTCTTTAAAATTCCAAAATCCTGATCAATAAAACCGGACCATCCTGTAGATGAACAGCTAGTTAAAAATTGACATTTACTATGGACTTTGAAGATTTGAAAACGTTTTGTTTTGTGAATTGGCGACACCAAACAATTGGCTAGAGAGGTAAATGCTCAACAAAAGCGTAGTCATGATTCTGTATATGTGTAAATATGTAAATGGGTGTAGATATTTGTTTTGTTTGTTTTCGTTTGATTTCCATAAAATTTATCAAATTGGTTTAATTAAACCATTCAGGCAGAAAACTGGAGCTTAATGAACTGTCACCATTGTGCAGTTATTGATTAATCGAAAACACTAGGTTTTTCCGATTTTACATTTGTCAACGAAATGCAAAAAAAAAATAAAACTCATTTCGTGGATTGAAACTCTTTTAGCATATATTTGCAGGAAAAGTGTTTGTGTTATTTATTTAATTTCGAAAGAGTAGTGAAAAATTGGAGCAGAAATTAGATAATATTTTTTAATAGTAATAAAACAATGTCCTAGCCTTTCTATATCTGTGTGTACGGTAAGTAATTAGATCCAGAGGAAAAAAATAAATCAACTGTCACATTTTCCGGCCAGTGCGATCCATTTCCAGCCGCATTGTTTTGATAATGGAAATAGGTAGTCATTTATAACCGTCATAGACTCTATTGTCATAGTCGATAAACTCTCTCCTACAGTCAAAACTTCCTCTAACGAAAGAAGTAAATATTTATGCTAATGTATATATTTTAACGAAGCTGTTAGATTCATTAATATCACTTTATAACACGACGATAGAAATAAAGCGTCCCTCTCATTATATACCCATACAAAGTTTATAAATTACAGGTATTGCTTAATTATATACAATTAGAACACTAATAAAACCATAAACTTGAATTCTATACGCGTTCTCACGTGTTCCGTCATCTTTAGGTCTCTATTCTAAGAGGCTATCGTTATAATATCCATCGTGAATCGTGAGAAGAACACCGCTGTCACGGTACATTATGTTAAGTGAGTGAGAACATGATGATGTTTTTTTACGCCGTATTTGAAACAAGACTCTTAGGGCGTGTAAGGTGAAAAAAAATAAACAGCCACTACGATTGTACGCTTAATTGTTTCTTGTTGTAAATTTATTTTCTTCCTAATAAGCCGATCTTTTCAAATTGTAGGTACAGGCATTTTGTAATTTATTAACAATAGACTAAAATGTTTTTATTTTTAGTCTATACTTGACAAAAAAAATGAAGCTGCAGGTGAACTAACGGCTTTAAAATTGTGTTTAAGCCAGCCTGAAATTTTTATTGCCTAAAAAGGTGATTTTAATTAATTTTTATACTATACAGGATGTACGGAATATGAGTGCCACAATTTTAAAAACTTAAGTATACAAGGTATCCAAATTCTACATCGAAAAATAACCATAGTTTGTTATATAAACTATAGTTCAACAAGGCTTTGTTACGAATAGACATAATTTCAAAGTTTAATTGAAAAAAAAATGTATACAAAAACTTAAATTTATTCAAAATCCTTTGAGATATTATAATGAAATTTTGTGTCTGGTGCATTGCATGTACTGTGAATAGATAGTAATTTTGCTTTCATACTGAATTATTATTTTTTTTTACTGCCTAGTGCTTGTTTGATGTTGTGTGTGTAAACAAAAATGGAACATTCTAATAACAGATTTTGTAAGACCTGTTACAAACATTTAAAAATAGTCATATAATAGCAACTAATCAATAAAACAACAATTTTATAAAGGCTCTATTTTGGTATCCTTAGCAGCAACAACACATTTTTGTAGCATAAAATCACCAATAAAAGTAAATTATGTATTAACTGTATCTTAAAGATAATAGAACGTAAAAATCACAATGTCTGCAACTGGAATTTTATGTGATGTATTACTCACTATTATCTTATGCGTTTTACTACACTTTACACTTTGTGAAACAATTTTTATTGTGGTGAAAGTTTTATTGCGATTTGTATGGCCCATATCTAGTTTATTTTACCTGCAATATTATAATTAAAATAAAAAAGGCTTTTTGAAATTTCATGGTTTTTGACTAAAACTAGCGCCAAAAGCATTAAAATCATCATAACTTTTCATAATAGTTTTCGTTTTGACTATTTAATATTAGGAAACGGGTTAAATTTGTGATATTCTTGTAGTAATACGTCACAATGATGTTCAGCATGCCGCTTATAAAATAATTTGGTTGTAAAAACCAGCGTTAAATGACAATAAAAAGCCAATAAAAGATATATTTATGGTATAATCTGAAAATTATAAACCTATTTTGCTAGTTAGATATGTGATTATCTAACTGCTTGTGTTGTATAAGCTGCAAGAGCAAACTACTTATGGAAAAAAAGGTGAAACAACAAAATCGATGCCGATGAAAAGTTAAAGTCGAAGAGAATACCTTTGTGAGAAATAATACAGTCAGTTTGTTAAATTTAACTGCTGAATTTAGCGCCCAATTTGAGAGCCTAGTTGATTATATGGCCAATAATAAACATTCCATAAAATTTTTAGTGTTCTACTTCTTCACCTCGAGGACACCAATAACTTGCAGCCTCATAGTACAGGCGCAGGTTTTTATTCTTTACTCGTAAAAGGTTTTTTAAATTTAATTGCGACGAATTATAGCTTCGCTACCGTCTTCTGCGATTTAGCGTTTCCAATCCCAGATTTTATTGACCACATTCTGCACACCATTACGCGAATGATATCTCTTGTACTAAAATTTAGTTGTAATTTTATGCTACATGTAACAGCAATCGGGTTCCGCGATAAACATATCATTATGTTCTCTGTAATTTGTGTTTATTGTGGTGCCTAATGATGCGAAATGCCTTTTCTGAAAAATAGTAGAATATATTGTATGCGAAATGTTTGCTGTATACAAATTTGTTCAATATTTCCCTGTCATCTTGTGACAAAGTGAAATTCTCACAGATCTGTATTTTTCCAGCCCATCCCATAGGTAAAACGGTTGCTGTGAACATCACAGCATAGCCAAGATAAAACTAATTACCTTATATAAACCTGTAAAGTGGTTATAATTCCTTAGGTAGCACTTTAATGAAGTTATCGTACTATCTCGAAACCCTCATATTTCATACACTAATGACAGATAATTATTACGCCGGTTACTCGATCAGCTTTATTATCATGCATTAGTAATTATCAACGAGGCAAAATGCTGAGATTTAATGACTGGGTACTGAAAATGTCTTAAATTGGGTGATAAACTATAAGGAAATAATTTATTTAATTTTTATAGCACTTACAGCTGAACAAAGATCACTGTTAGTCTTATATTAGATCAAAATACATTGGTAATTGGTATTTATTTTTTTCGCACTGATAATATGGTATTTTACTAAATTCAAAATCGTTTACCGCATTGAAATGTCGCTTTACCATATAGTTAATAAAAAAACAGTTTGACAGAAAATTGTTTAATCGTAAAATAGTTATTTATGCAACAAGTACAAAAAGTAAGTCTTTATTGCACGCGACGTGAAATAAGCACTTTTTGTACGAGTTGCATACAATATTTTTTCTACGTTCATGCAAAAACCAAAAAATGTTATTTACATGACACTAAGTCTAGGAAAATGTGACATCGATTTGAACGTTTATGTTTGTCATGATGACAAAACGCCATTGTAGAGTGACAGATGAACGCAATAAACACTTTAATGCACTAGTGCAATAAAGAACCACGTTTTCCACTAAATATAGTTCAATAAAGTTTTGTTTTTTGCATGAACGTAGAAAAACTTAATAAATGTCATATTTTTACTGTTTAAGAAAGGTATTTTAAGCTAATATGTATCAAATCTCCTACAATTCCTATCAATGAAGTCATATGTATGTTCTCTGATACCAAACATCTAGGTATGCTAATGAACATCCACAGACAAAACTCTATTCAATAATTATCTAAAAATTTAATATATTTACTAACCTCTGGAGTGGGAACTCGAAATTCAACCACAATAATTGAGATCTCACTTATTTCTACGTTTTATTGATAGGAATTGTAGATTTGATACATATTAGCTTAAAATACCTTTCTTAAACAGTAAAAAATGTTACAAAAGCTAATAATAAAGAATATATGGGTAGATATTGTGGGTGTAATTCAACGCAGGTTGGGGCTTTTGTCCACTGAGTAGTTAGTTTCACACAATATTGTTAATACCTGAAAATATATGAGGAAAAAATAAATGTCATATTTGTTGCACTCTGAATCTACAGTAAATACACGTTTCTTTTTGGTTTTTGGCATCATGTAGAGTAATATTATGGGAACCCCATCGTCTGGAGACTTTTAAAAATAAAATATCGTTTTCCATAGTCAAAACTTTTGATTTCTTTGCTTTGTATGTGTCATTTACTGTTTTAAAAAGGCAAGTAGTTGTTATATTGTGATATATTCATATTTTCATTTATTTGTACAACAAGGAATACGTAGACCAAAAACTGGATGTCGAGATTTTGCCTAAAACAGCGAAAGACATTGTACGAAAAATACTAAACTCTCTTACCATCTCAAAAACATAACCTAGCATTACACTTTCCTCTGTTCTTAGTACGTTTTTTTGTTATTCTGCACTTATAAAACATTTCATATTTCTCCTCGTACTTTTCCTTGGATTTTAAAGAAAGCAAGCTTGAAGATGCTTCTCGAGCGGAATTTAAAATGTCTTCAGAACAATTTTCTAAATTGGTTTCAGTAGCAAGACTCGATTTTGATCACTTTTTATATCTAAATCCGGCTCTGGACGCAGTTCGGACTTATCTAATAATTCAGCAAAATGGACCGTTTTCCTTTACTTGATATTTCATGCAATTGCACCAGTTACCTGAAAATTAGCATTCCGTGCAAGTGCAATTTAGTAACAGCAATACCTGATCGAAATCATTTGTAAGTGGGTTAAGTAATTATTTCATTTTAAAGGTATAAGAGCACTATTTCACTTAATCATGTCATAAGCCACACGTGGTTTAGATTTCTTGATGTTTTGAAAGCCATAGCGCTGTCTCCTTCAGAAAGACTAATTTTTGTGAATTTTAGCGTCTAAATTGTGGAAACATTGGTTACACATTATATCAAAGTTTTATAATTTTTCTTGTCTGAGATCTAATTCTATTTAGACTCGTTCTGGCACAGCTTGATGCAATCTAGCCCTCATATTTCACATCGGTTTGAATTAGTTCAGAATTCGTGTTTCCATAATACAATAATTTAACGTTTTCATCGTTGGTGCTTACGATATCAACGGGATGCAGACGCAGTTGAAAAGAAAACACATTAAAATGCACGCCTGTAATTAATAGATCCAGTTTCTTGAACCGAGACCAACAAAAGTGGCTCCCAAGAGTACCGGTCGACTAAGAGCGGCATGAAACATGAGTAATTGCAGTTGTTGCGGAGATGGGTCATTATTAATAATCCATGAACAAACAGACAATAAAACGGCGAACGGATGAATTCGGACATCGTGTTTCTCGCTGCAAGGGTCATGGGTCGGCGACTCTCTCCCAAGTCACGTCATTTATATCACTCTGGACGTATGGCAGTTTATCCGAGGTAGCCAGCGAGCGCACAAAGGACTTCGTGATTATAATATTTATTGCGGTGAGTTTATTTAATTCTTGTATTTATCATGGAGCGGACACGAGAGACCGTAGTCAGATAAAGAATGGCGTTCCGATGCTATGAATTTCGCAGCTTTCTATTCTGCGATGAAGCATGTAGAACGGACGAAATTCATACAAACGACAGCTACAAATACTTATTGGAGCGAAAAAACAGTAGCTTTAGACAATGGTAGATTTGTTTTATTAAAACGATGATACATCTTTTTATTCCCATTCAACAGTACATACATATCATTTGATGAGATGAAACGAGAATACCTCTATTACATGAGGAAGTGTGACACATCTCTTTGTAGGGGTTGCGAACAGGAAGACGAGACAATATTCCATGCACTCTGTGAGTGCACAGCCATCTCGTCAATAAGAGAGTCCGTGTTGGGAGAGCTATAGCACATTAGAGAGATCCCCCTGAGCAATATCACCACCTTTTCTCCTTATTGGGCTGGCTGGCGGCCCTCCTAATGGGAGTAGGTACAAGATACCCAATGGGGCCTAAGTGCTGTAGCCTTTTTGCTACCCTCCCCTTAATTCCAAATTCCAGATTCCAGACCTTACTTCTCCACTCTTCTTTATGCGATATAAACATTGGGTTATAACTAATCTTGATACCACTAGACATACTGGAACGTCCAATGTTGATTCTTAGCCGTCAAGAATAGTAAGGTTCAAGAGAAATTGCAATCAACATCATTAATTTTATTGATCTATTATTAGTACAAATTTATTTCAGTAAAATGGCAAACTACGCCTTCACGTAGTAATTACTATAACGTTACAAACAGTTATAAATTTTGATCTTAATCTGTAATAGCTGTTCATTTCTTTAATAAGGAATATACATTATTTGTTTAATCTTAACGTATACTACCCCAAAGATTATTTAAAAATTGTTTTCAACAGTTCGTAATATTCCCAAACCATGCATATGGAGGAATGTCACGAAATAAAAGCATTTTGCTGTGTTCTAGTTCCGATAAGCTTTATTTATGCTCCAGTTCCATTAATATAAAAAATCTGAACTTCCAAATGAGCTTTGGTTACTAGAGCAAGAGGTTTAGTTATATATTTTTATTTGATGATTGATTACTTGAGTAGATGCAGTTTCGACTTTCTTAGCCCTCGTCAACGATATCTGATATTGTCGGAGAAAGTTGAGTTGGTCCCCCAACTAACATTTAAGCATAATTATTGACTACTACACTAGAAAGATAAACCTAAATTGATCGAGATTTACTACTTTCCACCATAAAAATAGTCTTCAATGTTACAAAATCTTATAGTACCCAAATTTTAGTCAAAAATTTGTATGCAGTATGTCCTGTAGGTTAAAACTTACCGACAAATTGACTTGAAGGTTGATTTTATTTGAGCGTTCATGTTGTAACAAACACTTGATGTTTTGTTTATTATTTTTAATTGATTAATCATTAAAATTACGTTAATACAGATAACATTAGCTAATATATTTATGATGAAAGATTATTAAACACATTTTATCACCAAATACATTCAATTCAGATAGTAATATTACTAAGAAGCGATAATAAACATGTATATTTATAAGGCGCGTTATTTTTATGAAAGTTTGGTTATCGCATTATAAGAAAAAATTTCCTGGATTGTACAATTTATTGAATGGGAATGGGAAAAATACAGACTTTATACTTTATTATAATCAAAATATTTATAGATACTTCTACTCTACTTGTAGTTTTGTAGCCTGAGTTACAGTCACTTTTCTCTTCCTATCCCTGTTCGTCATTAGAATGTATTTTAATCAAACATAATATAATGTTGTCACTCTCGGGTACAACTAAGTCATATAAAAGGCATAATTAGGGTATATTTTGGTAATAACGTCTTTTATATTTTGATATTTTAACATAAAATTGGTTAGTACTTTAGGTCCAGTCATCTTATTTGAATAAAAATCTGCCATATTACTTTAGAATTTTCCCCACATAAGGAAAAAGGCCAACAAATATAGATAACGTGAGATATAAGTGGTCTACTTCTCCCTGCTTGGCCTAAGCAGCTCGACTTGCAGGAAGCGACCTAAATTACAGCAAGTACTAATTCGCAGACCGCTTATATCTCACCTACACTCGGTTAATATGTGAACATACATATGAAGGAACAGCCAGTTCAACTGTCGGTCATCTCGCCTATGCCATGGTAATGAGGCTAACAAACCCGAAACCGGGTCTATGTCTGGTGGTGTGGCCGACAAGGGTTCTTGGCTGTTCAGACAGACTGCAGGTGTAATTCTATGCCGGTCGGGGCATTAGTCCGTGGAATAGTTGTTTCCTGCAGTATCATTTATAGATTTAATATAGGTAATCTTTCCTTATATGAAATAGGTTAAGAAAATTTTTGACCAATTGAGAAGTGGGTTTAACGTAATTCTAACTTTTAATGTTTGTTGGGCCTATTCGTGGTAGTAACCGCTAAAACTCATTATCGAGATTATCTTCATATACCAATAATCATTACTCCATACCGTGTTATTTGTTGCGATCTGGACATGATGTTTCTCACTAGGCAGGTCTTAGGGTCGGCGACGCTGAAATCGTGTTGTTCTGTGACCGCTCGGGGCAGTCAGGAGTACGAGTTAGCCTTTGCCCCTGATTACTCTTCGCGTCCATGCCAGCCTGAGCGCTGCTATCTATTAACGCCGTAACACTCTATATTTGCCCTGGGTTCCTATCTGATTCGTATTTATAATCAAATTGTTAAAGCAGGAAGTCGCGATCTGGTTCTGTGACAGCTGGCCGAGTTTTTACAAGATCTTTCGTCGATAAGAAGTTGAATTGGTGCAAATAGTAAATTTATGTGTTGTTCATAGGTTGAATTTAAGATTATGTCTCGATAAATACACATACGTAGATAAAACAATTATTATGAACAAACACCACTTCAGTTTGTGGGTTTATAACGCCGAGAAGTTTTCCTTTGTGGGGCACTTTATATATACGTTTATTGTTGTGTTATTACATCGCAAATTGGATGTATAACAGCCTATATTATAATGTTAACGAACAATAAATAAAGAATACATTTTTTATTTGAGAGCCCATTTTACGAATACAAATTATTTTGAGTTGAAAAAAATTGTTTTTCGACGGCCTATATCTCAAACACCTTTGAACCCACAACGATGTAATCTTGTACAAGGGGGTTTCTAAAGGTGCTGATTAAGAATATCTACTAGTTTTCTTCTAAGAAAATCGCTAATACTTTTTTTTTTAAATCGACCCCCTTTCTCCATCTTAGAATCGGACATACCTGATGTTACAACAACTTTTCACAATTTTGTCCATTGACGTGTAAACACATTTGGACCCGTCTTACCCAGTTTCTACGAACTAACACAAATGTTTCTGGTTCTTGTCCGTTTTGAACTCGTAAGTTATTGACAGCTATGATCAACAATCTCTAAAATGTCAGTGATGTAAAGGTTGAAAATACTACAACTTTAAAATATTTTTTTCTGGAAAACTATAAGGATTTACAATAGTATTAGCGCTTTGGTAATGCCAGTGTTTACATTAGTTTTTTATAGTATCAAAAATGGCTTATACATAGCAACTCGGATTTAAATTGAGGTCACCTGAAGAAGCAAATTTTGAATTACAGAATTAAGTTTCTTTTACATTAGGTTTGTTTTAGCAGCAGTTGAAAACTGTTTGGAAACTATCAGAAATGTCCGTCCAACTATTTATTGCGTCAAATTCAATGGTAACGCGTTCTCAACTTAACTGGTCGAATATTTCTGACAGTTTCCAAACCGTTTTCAACTGCTGCAAAAACAAGCCTATTGTGACTAAGTGACTGTGTACATGTGCAACAGTGATTCTGAATTTTGGATATCATTTATTAATTTCTTTATGCCACGTACTTTTTTTTTATTTGTAATATTTCAAGAACACTGTTTAAAGTCAAACCTCACAGAATTTTCAAGAACCTTCAGAAGCAATTACGCAAATATAGAATGGGATATAAAATCAGTGCCCACTCAGTTATTCCAACAGCAGGACAAGAAGCATAAAAATATTTTGCCAGTAGCATCGACAAGGCAGACTTCACCTGTAGCCTCGCGTTAAATAATTTATACTGTCCCACGTATTGTTCTACCGTTTGACAAAAAGAAAACGAACCAACTAGCAAAGACTTTATTACACACTCGCTGTGATGTATTTTATAGAGCTGCTTTGCACCCGTTCAACCTGTGGTGTAATAATAATATAATCTCTGGCTACTGTCACAGAACAGATAAAATTATTTACAAATATTCCTCTGAGACAAGAAATAGCAATAACATGTTACACTGGTGACGGTTTCTAAATGAGTTTTCTTTATGTACGTATAATGGAAGGTAAAAGTAACTTAATTTTACTTTTACGAATTGTGTGAAATTGTAATTATTAACAGTTTGCATTAGTTAAAGTGGAACCTGTTTCAAGACAACTAGGATGACCTCATAAACGAATGGTCTTTCAAGTTTCGAGAATGGCGTTATATTGGTTGTATCTTGTTGCTCACGATATGAATATTAAACATGGGAAAATACCTTATTGGAATTTAATCTTAAAAATAACTGAATTATCTCGATCTATAGACGCAGCCTACTTCCTTATAACGTAATTAGTATCCAAGCTAATTAAGAGGTTCGGAATCCAACCAGATTTGCATGCTTTTGATAAATCAGTAACATAATTCTTAATTTTTATAATAAATTTTGTCATATCACAGCGCTATACTAAACGATCTAAAATATTTCTTCTTAATTTAAATTAGTTTGATCACACAATAAAACACAAACTAAGTATTAATTGTAGTCAAGTACATTTTTATGATACTTATTACATTACTTAAAATAATAACAAAATAATTCATTAATAATGGAATATCTCGTTAATGAAAAAATCGTCAAAGGTATGTCAAATATTCGAGAATAAATGGCCAGCCTAGTATCTAAATAGTTGGCTCCCCGAAACAATTTATAAAAAATGAGTCCCATACGATACTAGATCTGTCTGCGTTATATATTACACCATTCATCTGTTTCAGAAGGCATAGAAAACATCTGATCACGGCTGGGTACCCAAACGCTAATGGCGGCATTACAGTATTGTCCCGATCGGTTTATATCCCATGGTATACAACCTCGCCCATTAAGGTTCTTGTTTTATATATAGCAATAACGCGGAGTAATTTTGAAAATGTCAGAGGAATTTCTTAGGCACGAACTGCACATAAAATTACAATAAATGTTCCCGCAACCGACGAATACATTATGATAATATAACCGTTATTCACGGTGTCCATTATCAATTTTTTAACAGGGCTTCACTATTTATTGCACATCGAGAGAGTGTGTGTTGGGACATATTTATTTCCTAATATAGCTTACTCGATTCTCGTACACTGGTTCGGATCTGAAATTAATATCACAGCAAGGCAACGATATCTGGTTAAATTCAATGAATAAGAATGAAAATTTCTGCTGTAAACATTCTCACAAACAGTCAGTGAGAACATTTATCATATATTTGTATCACCGTAAACATTTTTCAGTAAAATTTGACTCAAAATCAACACAATTGGTTGTTAAAGTCCATAAGATGTGTCTTTCTGGAAATATGTTCATATTTTGTCAGTCTGTATCAGACAAGCTTTTTTAAACTATTTCGCGGCAACTATAACATATTTGGGACAGCATTTTCTCTGTTCTCAGCTACTCTTGCAGCATGAACTAAAAATTTTAATTACCCGTCACCTTCGTATTAATCAAAAGCGACTTTGGCAAATTGCGCTCCAAATCCAACACGAAAATCACTATAATCTCGACTATTACATATAACCGGTTGTCAGATGGCTGCACCCCACGTTTACACATCTCCCTAATTGATGCGGACGAGACTTGGAGAGCACCGGTGCGCCAGTGTATTGACGGCGAACTTGACTTATTAGAGCCGAGTTTGACACATGGGGTGTCGAAGGGAGCAGACGTAAAAAATGAGTTTACAAACATGGTATATTACGGCGCGTATTGCCGCCCCCTTTGCTTGGATACACTTAAAAAAGTCTGCGAAACTACTCAGTTCTAGGAAAAGGTTACGTGATATCCCACATATAGAGTACCTCAGGGTATCAATTTAGGTCCATTGTTTGTTAATGCTTGTTCGTTAATAGAGAAATAGGACAAGGTTTCTATATTATTATTACTAACATACAATAAGGGTAGAGACATAGTCTATAATAAAAATTAGCTTAGTTACTAATGCAGAAATAAAACAAATAAAATCATACAAAAAAGTATATACTCTTAAATGGATTAAAAACACACTAAATAGTTAAATTAATACTAGCATGATGACTGTCATAACCATTCTTAAAAGAATCGATGAATTGTTCAGCAACAACAGAGTCAGGTAGATGGTGACAGCGAAAGATGTGTCCACAATAACGGAAGACGTGTTATCGGTATTTTTCTTACAAAAATCAAAGACATTGTCCCCTGCTACATTATGATCAGAATATTCAATGTTGAAATTGTCTATTTCATAAAATAAGAATCAGGATATTCGAAATTTTGCCGCTTGAAGGCATTCATAAAAAGGAAAAATGACAGATATAATATCAACCTCGTAAATCTCAGGTATTTAGGTACAAAGGATGATATATCAAAGTTTTTGTTAGAAGCTCCTGATGAAATATATCTAATGAAAGAAGTGTTATTAGCGATTTTTTGAGTAGCTGGAGCATTTCGAACTGACAAGCTATATACTCTAAAAGTGAAGTACGTGGAGTATAAAAATTATGTCATGTTAGTGCAGATTCTCACTACAAAAAATAATGTGCAAAGAAGAACTCTGAATAAACATTTGATATTGATAATTTGACATTTTTATTTTTTCGTCGCCATCAGGGCACAAAAGTTTTTCATAATCGACCACCTAGTTTTACCTTCGCTTGCCTCTTTAAAATAAAAAATTATACTTTTGTAGGGAGGAGAATGAAAAGCAAACAAACAAATTTTCTATTTAATGGCAGCATCGTGTATGAATCGTTATATTAGATTTAAAGTGCTTCATTTAGAAGTAAAAGAAACGGAGAAATTTGTCAGGAACATCAGCAACCTATTTGACCCTTTAAATTTCTCGAGTCAATTTGGAAAACCATAATATCAAAATGCGTACATATTCACAAGTGACGAAAACGATCTCTTTAGAACCTATTTCGATATGTTTCAGAAATCACAAATAATTGATTCAAATGCAACATCTACAATAAAATGTATTACTAGGTGGAAAATAACAATATTAGGTTTCATTAAATCAGGAGAATTAGCTAAAAATGAAGGTATGAAATTTTTATGAACTAGAAGCATTAAACAGGACTGTTTAAAAATTGTTTTGGGGCAATACGCCAGCGTCACAAAAGGCATTTTCTCGAACAACAAATGAATACTGAATACGTTTCTGATATCTTAGTTCCTCTCCCAACGAAAGTTCGCTTATACCACAGTATACTAAGCAATCAGTACGGAATCTTAGACAATTTATGAACGAAATACGTCTGGCAGTTTATAAATACCCCCACTCTAGAAAAAGTCACCAAGAATATGGCGGATTCCACAGAACATACGAAAAAATAGCTAATAATTTGGCGAAAACATAACCAAAGTTGTTTCATAGTTATAATACTTTGCATTAATTCTTAATTAACTGTTGTAATCCAGTGTAGTTTCATATAAATTGAAGTATTGATTGAGAAATTATAGTAATAACTGTCAGTCGCCAACAACATGGCGGATTTTTGGAAGACTGATTGCTTAGTATACTGTGGCTTATACTGACAGTTACATGGTGCTCGACATGCTGAGAAAGCTGCGCGCCATATCCTGCGCGTCTGAAACTATTTGCCCGAGTCCGTTTGCTGGTTTCGTTATGCTGTGTGGTGTGCAGTTAACCATGTACACAAGTTGACTTCTTGCAATAAATATCAGTTGTTCCCCGCACGTCGACACGTCAACTAATATTCGTGAACCTCGACAGTTTAGCGAATTCAACCCCCCTATGGTCCCATAAACGTGATGTTTCCATAACAAATTACCCCAATAAACATTTCGAACTCCGCCAGCGAGCCGCATTTCCCGCGTGGCTATTTTTGTTTAAATTTTCGTGGCCGTACATCAGGCTTTATCATCATAAACAAAGTTAATTATTAGGAAGGCGAATAAAATTGCTATTATTCAAAGCGGGCCGCGCGCATAATACGCGCGTTAAAGAATTTGACAAATTGCGTGGGGTCGGTCGCGTGTCGCGACCTACTACGTGTGTGGTCTGGAAAGGGTCGAAGGGCCAGCTCTGTTACAGATATCATATCTGCCGTGGAATTTAAAGCACCCAACGGAGGCATTCTTACGATGTTCACGAAAAACGGTAACGTGTCGCAGTACTTAGCTGGACATGTAGGGAAATAAATGCCCCTTTAGTGGGCCCGATTGAATTGATAAAAATGGGGATTTATTTTTATGGTGCAAAGCAAAGAATTTTATCGATGTTGTGTTTCAAAATGAGGTTATCTGGTTAACATGTTGGGCTTTTAATTCACGTCCTGGTAATTTAACTTTGTGGTATTGAGGATTTACATTAAATTCCAAGAAGGGAATATGTTTTTATACAGGGTGTATAATGATACGCAAATATTTAATTGTTATCTGGGAGAAAACCGTGGGTGTACCATTTTTTTAATATTAAAGTCACTGCTCGTGCGCACGCCACTGTTCAAGATAGAAATTATGTTTATATTGCAAAATATGCACCTTTATTAATAGTCACCACACACCAAATTTCATAAAAATATTTAAAGTGGTTTCGAAAATATTAACAATTTCTTTTTTTTCTTAAAACTTTAACACCTCGTATTTTTGTAACGGAACTTTTTTGGACCATTGTCTATAAAACAAACTATCATTAATTTTCGATGTAGAATCACCCCCTTACGTATTCTCATATCAGTTAGGAACACCCTGTATATACAGGTAAGTCAAGTTTAAATAATCAAACTTCAGGAATAGATTCCTTACGAAATTTCAATTCAACAATATAAGTAGGTACCTACAACTTACCCTTTATCTCTCTCCAATAGATATAAAGGGTGTTCCAGGTAAGAACCGACATAGAGCAGGGGATCCCAAAATATTGCAGTTTAGCCAAACATACCTAGGTTTAGCCAAACAACAAATTAATGACGGATGGAATAACGAAGTTTGGTACATCATTTGACTATGAGTTCAAGTAAATTGAAACACTACAATTTGTTCATTTAGGATGAGTCGCCCTTAAAATGATATCAAAGTCTTTTTCCATTGATGGACTTTAAAAAGAATGATAGTATCCTGCGCTGAATTTAATTTAAAACATTTTTTACAATTTTGTTAAATCTTAAAAAACTTTGAGGTTTTCAAGAAAAACTGCGTTAATTAAAACAAGAATTTAATAGCGTTTATTGGAAAAAATCAAAAAGCTAGTAGTAGGCTTTGTTTTTAAAATTTGATAATAAAACTATTTTATTTCTGCCACTGTTGTTGAAAATGGTACGATTTTACATTCAGCGAATAAATTGACATGTTTTTATATATTTTTAGGTATTAATAATATTGTGTGAAACTAACTACTCTGTGAACAAAAGCCCCAACCAGCGTTGAATTGCACCCACAATATCTACTCATATATTCCTTATTATTAGCTTCTGTAACATTTTTTACTGTATTAGAAGGGTATTTTAAGCTAACATAAATCAAATCTCCTAAAATTCTTATCAATGAAGTCGTATGTATGTTCTCTGATACAAATATCTAGGTATGCTAATGAAAAATTCCACAGACAAAGCTCTATTCAGTAATTATCTAAAGAAATTAATCTATCTAAATAGCCTGCTTTAATGAAAACACTCTATAAATATCCAACTTCACTCTTGGCAGTGGGAACTCGAAAATTCAACCACAATGGATGAGATCTCACCTATTTATGCATTTTTAGGATTGCTTCTTCAGGTGGCCTCCTTTAAGTTGAGACAAATATCTAACTATAAAAATTATTATATAAATTAAAATTATTTGAAAACAAATATCGACAATGACAAAAGTGACATTAGCCTGTCAATGAATTAAATATGACAATACCTACTTGAATAATGTTTACCCTTTATGTAAGTTTTTTTATATATTTTTAGGTATTAATAATATTGTGTGAAACTAACTACTCTGTGGACAAAAGCCCCAACCAGCGTTGAATTACACCCACAATATCTACCCATATATTCCTTATTATTAGCTTTTGTAATATTTTTTACTCTATTAGAAAGGTATTTTAAGCTAATATAAATCAAATCTCCTACAATTCCTATCAATGAAGTAATATGCTAATGAACAATTCCACAGACAAAGCTCTATTCAATAATTATTATCTAAGGAAATTAATCTATCTAAATTTACTAACCTGCTTTAATGAAAACACTGTATAAATATCTAACTTCACTTTTGGCAGTGGGAACTCGAAAATTGACATGTTACTTGTAGATTGTGAAGGAAACTGTAAAAGAAATGTGGAAGAATTTTGTAGGAGATTTCCAAATCGATTAATTCTCCATAGTGAAACATTTTCCTATGTTGAAAGACGTCGAAAGTTTTTCAACCATATCCGAGTACGAGAAGGATACAAGATTGAAGAAAATTTTCTGCAAACACTTGAAAATAAACCGCAAATAAGTACTAAACGCTTATCTCGATAAACTGCATTGTCAAGAACTTCTATACACTGAATTCTTAAACGTAATCTACTACATCCATATCACATTCAAAAAGTGCGAGAGCTGTTGTCTTAAGATTTGGTTATAAAACAAATGTTAATATTTTGTGCCAGAATAAAGTTTATATCTGTTAGAAAAAGCCAAAAAGCAAAATAAATGTGATAATATTTACCATAATTTTACAGGCATTTTAAATGGGTCACACTGTATCTGGTAGTGTCTAGTAACAGTCAGCCAAATTTTTTATGTGGTAGCTTCTAACTGCCTTATTTTATTGCTTATGTAACTTGCCGTGATAATATTTTAATTACTATTCATCAAAATTGACTTTATGGTATATTGTTATATTTTAATTATCAATTTCAATAAACCATTGTTCTAAGGAGTATTTATATGAAGCACTGGACACTTCTCACTTCAGTTCATCTTGAGACGTTGCGAATCGAATATAAATTTAAGCAAAATGAAACTCACAGGGCTAATATTTGTTGCATTTTTCATGTTTTCCGTCATCAGTGTGGCCCATTCTGCCATTTTCGACACTGTTTTGGGTACCATCAAAGAAGTAGCCAGCGGTGCTCAGAGATTAGGCGACGACGTACTGGGCGCCTTTCTGTTGCCCACAGCCAAATGTAAGCATGGAGCGTGCTCAGGTTCGGACAAAATGAAGATTCTGGAGGAGCACAACATAAGCCCTCAGCAGATGCAACCCAGTTTTGTAGGTAAGTGCAAGTTAACAATAAATCTGCATTATTTTCAACGCTGAAATATGTTATTCAAGAACTACAGCTTCATAAGCCTTCTTTAAAGCCAATATATCTAAAATAACATTCTGTTTTAAAAAAGAGACTAACTTTCTGGTTAAATAATTGTTAGCTGGTAATAATGAAGGCTTTTGGCTGTACAGGGCCTACAAACTTGATAGTTTGAACCTACTATGAGGATACAAATGAAATTTAATGTAGCTCCATATTCAATCGAAAGTATTATCTTTGGGATTTGACTGAATCTTTTTATATCTTCACAGTAGAGATTGAGACTCGCTTTGGAAATATGGTATATTATCTCTGTTTAATAAATATAATATTTAATTTTTAGTACACGGGGGTGCAGCTTATCCTGCTCCATATATGCCATAGTTACATTATGTCCAGGTGGAGCTCTTCGACATACCACCTTATAAATAAAATTTCTTCTACCGAAAATAAACTAAAATAATTAAAAATGTGTTTTATTGATTCACCTCAAAATGGACTTTCGTTTACATATACAGGTTGTAACAAAAATCAATGGGCGAAGTTCAAGAACACACAAAAAACGATAATATTCGTTTTCTTTCCAAAGTTCCATGTCTTGTTGAGCACAAATTCAAAATTTGTAGCTGTGCTACTGTCCCTTGTAACAGCCATGAGGCAAAATTCCTTTCCTTTCTGAAGCATTTTCTTGTCATAGCTTTGTCATTGCTTTACATTACTAAGGCAACTTATGGTATAGTATTTTAATTACTGTTCATCAAATTTAACTTTATAGTACATTGTTATATTTGTCGTATCCAGTTTTAAAAAATTATTGTTCTAAGGTGAATTTACGTGAACTACTAAACACTTTTAGATTCAGTTTAAATTGAGCCGCTACGAAATAAAATGGAAATTTAAGTAGCATAACTGCTGCAACCTTACGTCTCATATGTGGTGACAAAAAATTCAATTTATTTAGTATATCATTACCTATTCTCTTAAAAGATTGTTCCAGTCTAAATGGTAAATACTTTAAGAACCGTCTCTGAACAGATTCAAGTGAATCTACATAACTGATACAATGGATACCACACCAGGATACATTATTCTTACTTCGATCGTGCTATTGAAAAATGTTCAAAACTGACGCTTGTAACCAAGCAATTTTGCGGCTGAAGGAACGGTGTTATTTAAAAGTGAGAGAACTATCAAACCTTGAATTCCATCGCTAATATTCTTACCCGTAATCACAGTGAATGCCAGATTTTCTACTTGTACATGAAACAACATTGCATTTAGATGTATTAGTATGAATGCGATACTTTATACACCATTCCCAAATCGAGTCAATAACTAACTATAAATAACAGTCATCTATTGTATGCACTATTATATACAATTTTAAATCATTAGTAAAAACGTGTTTAATAATAATATCTGCACCCCTCATTCTAATCACGAGGATTAGCTCAGAAGTCGAATACGCGTGCGGAAGAGGAGGCAGCGTTATTATTAGGCAGACCACATTTGCGCCCAGGAACGACTTACGTTGGTAGGCCCTAATCAGTGCAGAAATGAGGGAAACCTGAAAATCCTCATTCATTATGTGAGTAGTCAAACGTCGTTCGGTATCAATCTCTCACATTGACTCAAGCTAACAGTCTTCCCCCCTACCATACCCGCAGAGAGGGTGCCAATCTTCTTCACGAATATAGCTGATATACGGTCTAGCGACCGCGGGGATCGAACCCCCAGCAGTCTAGCAATATCGATTCAAGTATTGACGCCTTAAACCGTGCAACTACTGACCGACCTAAAAACATGTTCGGAACATTACATTTGATAAATCGTTGATGAATATTAGAAACAAAAATGGTCCCAAATTAGACCTTTGAGGAACTCCTGTGTTGACGGGGTACGTCTGAGACTTAGTTCCCTTATATTCATCAAACTGATATCTGCCAAGTAAGTAAGATTTAAAAAATAATAAATTTTCGGAAAATTCGTATTTCGAGAAGTTTAGCCAATGGCTCTATAATTATTAGCTCATTTGTTTATTAACATCCAGCTCTCTATATGCCATAAATACATAATGTCCAGGTGAAGCTTCTAAACATACCACCATGTAAATATTTTTTTTTTGTTTTATTGTCTAATACCGGAAATAAAGTAAAAGCATTGAAAATGTGTTTTATTGATCACCACAAAATAAATATTTATAATGCATGCCCTCTAGATACATACCTTCATTATCCTGTTTGTAAATATGTATATATCGAGCAAACATTACCTAAAATAGGTTTTTAAAAAATACTTCAATAACGTAACAAAACTTTGCTAACATTTATATACTCAAAACAGATTTATATTCAGTAAATTTACAATAGGTGGATATTGTAAATATACTTTTTGGTTTTAATTTTTCAATCGAAAGAAATGTGGTATGTTCGAGAATAATCGAAAAATCCATTTTTAAGATTGGTGACTGGACCAGCATTGCTCTGTAAAATTCGAGATACAGGATAATTTATTATTTCTACTAACGTTAAAATAAAGGAAGAGAACTATAGGAGATAATCATGTCTCTTTTATTCCTTCACAGAGGACAGTGTGCAATAATTTATCACTTGATTCTATTGTTAAAAAATAGAAATATTGTTTCTATTATTATTCTAATTCTCGAAATTCACAAACCACTAGATGGCCCTGTAAAATTCAAGATGTCGGATGTAGTAAAGTAATGAATAATTTGTTTGCCGTTAGAATTATATAACTATCGAAAAGCGTCGTTTAATGAACAATTTGATTTTATAGAGCAAATAACTGTGATAATTTTATTCTTGACGAAAGCAATTGTATAAAATTACTTTATAATAGTTTTTACAAAGTGTTTTATAGAACAAATAAGTTTCAGTTCTTTAAAATTTTTATAAAAGTATTATAATGCGTTAGATCATTCAGATCATTAAATATAATTATACAATGATAATATAAATTAAAGAAAGCATGATTTTAATATGTTTTAAATTTATTTTTTATAATTTTAAAGGAAATGTGTCTAAACTAAAACGCATAATTTTTTTGTCACAAGCATGTCTATAGTTTATAAATAAAATTTGCGGAGCCAATGAGTTTAGGTTACCCCATTTTTAAATATAAGCACAAATAATAATTATGAATCTGCATTATACACCAATCTTAAAATGATTTGGTTTTAATATCCTCCACTAAAACATATAATGTTTCTTTAAATAATACCAAAATACAGACTACAAAACGTTTTTATAGTTGCTGTATAGAATTGTTTTAAATGTGTTGTATACATTTTTTATAGAACTTTGAAGCTCTTATAAAATTTATTGTATAGCAATTTATACAATTTAGTTTGCTAGTTGAGTTGTTGTAATTACCAGGCATAAAAGAAGAAGTAAGAAAAAGTTTGCTACATATTTTCATGTAGGTATTTAGTTAACGGTTTTCCGATTCTCAATTTAATTTTCCACTACTTACAGAGTTTTGGGTCTACGGGAACTGACGTGAAATTTATGCAGGATTTATGTAGAATAAGTTACATCTATCCACTACACATACAAAACAGATTGTTGGATTACGCGGTGTAGAATAAGTTACATCTATCGGCCATTCGCTACTCCAAGCCGGACTGAAAAACGAAAGACACGAAGCGTTCTACTTGTAGTAGACACCATGGAAAGCTGTCAACAATATTTTGCATAACCATACTCATGGTCCCTTCTGTCGGATTCGACAGACTAAAACAGCTAGGACTATTCGTCATATACCTCACCTATGACATACTGATGACAGCTAATAATGTCGAAACCGTTATATGTCTAGTGGGCTACTGACGAATGACTGTAGCTGTTTGCTACAGTTTTTCCAGGTGTAATTCAATGCTGGTCGGGCATTAGTCCGCAGTGTAGCTGTTTCCTGGAATTCTGTGTTTGCAAACGATTGTTGTATTTATTACAAATTGTCTTATGCAGATTCTGTACTTTTCTTCATTCAAGATAAAATTATACCATTCTCAGCCACTTTGTGATTTTAGCAATCTAGACTTTAAATAATTTGGAATTGCAGCGCCATCTATGTGCTAGTGTCTCTAGTAACAGTGAATTATTTTCCTGAATACATTTTTTATGTGGTTTTGAATTTAATTTTATAGCGTTTTGTGATATTTTTATGACCAGTTTTAATAAATCGTTGGTCTAAGACGAATATAAGTGCAGTACTAGACACTTTTAGATTCAGTTTAACTTGAGACGTTGCAAGATTAAATAGAAATTTAAGTATAATGAAATTCACGGGGCTAATATTTGTTGTATTTTTCATGTTTTCCGTTGGCACTATGGCAAATCCTGCCCTTTTAGATAATGGTTTGGATATTCTCAAAGGAATAGCCGCCGGAGCTAAGAAAATAGGGGATGACATAATAGACGCCTTTTTGTTGCCCACAGCCAAATGCAAGCATGGAGCTTGCTCAGAAGCGGACAAATTGAAAGTTTTAGAGGAGCACAACATACGCCCTGAGCAGATGCAACAAAATTTTGCATGTAAGTGCAAGTTACAATGTATTTGGCATTTGATACATGGTGATTTTCCGGGTTGTTATGCCGTGACCTCGGTAACTGGCAGCTGCCAGAAACAGAGTTAAAATGCACATCCCTAGCATTAGCTGGGATACTTTTACCTGCCCTGGTTGTTCTCGGGCTAGGCTCTGTGGGGACAGACCCGCTATCGGTGTCTCTGGGCCTGTCCATATATTGATTTCGGTTCCTACTGTTGGTATTACGACTGCTACGGTCGGAACCGCTTCTCGGATACTGGTGGTCCTCCGAGGCGTTCCGTAGCCGCCGCTGTAACTGGTCGCATCCCATGCTTCCAAACGTTTCGCCGCTCTTTACTGTCGGCATCTTCAGTGGTGACTGCTCAAGCGGTTCCGACCGTAGCAGTCGTAATACCAACAGTAGGAGCCGATATCAATATATGAGCGGACCCAGAAACACCGATAGTGGGTCTGTCCCCACAGAGCTCGAAAACAACCAGGGCAGGTCAAAGAATCCCAGCTAATGCTAGGGATGTGCATTTTAACTCTGTTTCTGGCAGCTACCAGTTACCGAGGTCACGGCATAACAACCCGGAAAATCACCATGTATCAAATTACAACACTGGCCGTGAAAGCCTAAAAACCACTGTATTTGGCATTATCATCAAAGCTGAAATGTGTTATTCAACTACAGCCTCAAAAGTCTTTAAAACCAATACTTGAAAAATATTATTTTGACTTCTGTTTTGAAGACAACTCTTCTTGTTAAGAATTTTTTAAATAATTATTATCTAGACTTTTGACTGTATACAGAATTATTCTTAACCAACACCCTTGAGTCCAATACGCATAAACTGGAAATTATAGCTGAGGAGAAATAATGACGAATAGTGAAATATTAGTAACTATTTGGCATTATTTGTCCTCAGCTATAATTTCATGGGTATCATGTAGAATCATTTTGATAAATATGACATTTTCCTTTTTAATGTGTCTATTTTTTAGTGCCTTTGAATGTACCCTTGGAAGTGCCCTTAGACGTGCCCTTGGATGTGCCCTTGGATGTGCCCTTGGATGTGCCCTTTGATGAAGCTCCTCCAGCTCCCTACATGGTATAAAGTATACAACGTCCAGGTGGAGATCCCGAACATACCATATAAATAAAACTTGTTTTATTTTTTTCATACTGCAAATAAAGTAAACTCATTGAAACTGTATTTTATTAACATCAGCTCAAAAGCAATACCTAAAATGCATGTCCTTTAGAACATTATTATTTGACCAAAAAGTAAAATTCTTAGGTGTTACAACTGATCAGTGTCTCAATTGGAAAGAGCATTGTGCTCAGTTAGCCTCAAAATTAAATTCTGTTTGTTCTTTGATAAGAAATCTACGCACCCTCCTGTCACATGAACATCTTACCATGGTTTACCATGCACAAGTGTCTTCAAGACTGAGATATGGCGTATGCTTTTGGGGGCCGACTGCTCACGCAGTGGATGTGTTTTTGGCTCAAAAACGGGTTATTCGATGCCTCGCTGGGGTATCTAAAAATCATTCATGTCGAGAATTATTTAAGAAGTTTCAAATTCCTACCGTGTTTGGTGTTTATTTGTTTGAGTTGTGTGTTTTTATTTTTAAAAATAAAGGTGTTTTTAGTTTGAACAAATATTTTCACCAGAAAAATACGAGATCCAAAGACAACTTTCATGTGCCCTTGTGTAAGTATGTTGTAACATACAACTCACCCTCTTATTTAGGTTTAAATTTTTTTAATATGTTACCTGTCTCGATAAGATCTGTTGAAAATATGTCCATTTTTAAAAGAATTTTAAAAGATTATATTGTGACAAATGTGTTTTACAGTTTACAAGAGTTTTTTAATTGTAGTTAGAATTGTAGTTAGAATTTAAGCAAAACTGTGACTATTCCTATACAAAGTGTATTTTGTCTACAGGAAAATAAATTATTATTATTCCTTAATAATTATACCGCTTGCAAATATGTTTATGCCAAGCAAACATTATAAAAAATATATATATTTAAAAAAAATACTTCAAAAATGTAACAAGAGCACTAAAATGTTTAGTTCGATGTTCGATATTCAAAACCAATTTATTCGGTGAGATTTCAATAGATGGATATTCGAAATATACTTTTTAGTCTTGAGTCTTTCAACTGGAACAATTTTTTTAGATTCATGAATCAGCACTGACCTTGTAAAATTCAATATACAGGACAATCTATCATTTTATCGCTGTAGTATTATCTTATCTAGATCAGAAAAGAGAAAAAAAAGTGTGAATCTAATAGTTTTAAATATTATTTTTTGAGAATATTTCCGAAAAATCACCTGAACATTGCTTAAATTGTCTTATAATTCTATATTTTTCTAAACAAGGTTAATAAATTAAGACAATTTTTTTTATGCCATTTTATTTAACGATTAATAACTGAGATAGCAGAACAATCAAACTGTTATAGATGATCTTATGCCTATTATGAATAATATTTGTAATATAAAATAGCATAAATTATTATTATTAACAATCGGTTATAAAAGTTTTTATGTTGTCAAATAAAATAAATCATAAATTACTTTTAAGGCATATTTAAGTACTTATTGTATTCCGTTACGCAAAAATTATAGAAATATATAGTGATAAATATCACAGTATGTCTCTGTTATTTATTAAAGCGCAATCTGTTCATCCCCTAATAGAGGCTAAATAAACAATGTCTGAACGGTTAGTTGAGCAAGTGGTCGGTCCTTAAAGCCAATTTAAATGTATAGAATTACTGGCATCACTCCCTTGATTGTATTCCGTTGTCAACCCTTATGCGTCGTACTTAACGAACCAGTAAAATATACGTCCCTTGGCAGATACTTAATATTGAATTTACAATTTTATGTCAGAGATGTATCAGATAGTAGCATCCCCTGATTCATATGCAAATATATCCCGCCCGGCTAGGATTTAGCTAAGGCCAGAGTGGCTAGTAATATGTAGAGAGTGCTAGTTTAGCTGTTATTGATGAACTTCATCTTGTTTCGGTATTTAAAGTTTTGCGGATGTTATAGAACCAATAATAACATTAAATATGTATTAAATAGTTTATAATAAGTAGTTTATTTTGAAGAAACAGGCAGCCGCAATGATTGCTTTTTCTAAATTCCAAATCGAAAGTGAAGTGATGTCAAGACATATATATTCAAAATGTTTAAAAATCTAGGAACTTAGGCAAAAGTGGTTCATTCCGTCTTAAACTTGATAATTTAGGTTAGTGCTCTCAATTTAGGAAATAATCATTGTTGGAAAGTTGAAAATGCTTATTTAACACGAAAACAACACTTCCAACGTGAGTTCAAGAACATTTTTTGGTGTGGGATCATTGACGACAATTTTCAAGGGCCATATGAATTCCCAGGAAATTCAAATAGTTTCAGTTATTTAAATTTTCTAGAAAATGACATTATTGGTCCATTGGATGCGTTACTACTGAATTCGAAGCAAAATATTTGATTCATGCAAGATGCTTCATTTTATCCATCAATAAATAAGAACATATTTGAACCTACACTTTCCTCAACATTTGGATTGGCTGAATGTTTTGGTGTATGGGGCGCAGTAAAAAGAATTGTTTATAGAAACATTATAAATACTCGAGAACAACTTTGGTAAGAAATTAGTGAATCAGTTTTCTTGATCCAATGATCTTTCATGAATCATATGACTGAGGTGATCGAGGTGAATGGTGAACATGTTAAAAATTTGCTTTAAAGTATTTTCTTTTTTTCCTTACGCATTCAGTTTTTTACTTGCTAAACCATTGATCAAATCGTAGGTAGTTGTTTAATTAGATTTCTCCTTCACAGTTTTCAATAGTACACACTACTATAAAATTTCCTGTAATGAAATACGCAGCAGATTATTGAAATGCGATTTTCACGAAAATAATGTAAGTTTAAGATTTTTGTAACAGAAAACGGAGTAAAAAAGTTACGTTCATATTTACGTCATAAACATGGCTTAGGTATGTGGCGCCTTCTAGAAGATATATCGAAATAGATAACAGATTATGACACAATTGACACAAAAACAAATTCACAACTTCAGCGATGGAACTGTCAAAGGAAGAAGACCCGTTCAAGTGTGAAGCATTTAATGGGCCTATCTAATCCAGCCTCAATTGCAGCCGTTCTAGTTAAATAATTATTGGATTTAGGCACATATTAAAACCACACTCGCGCGCTCTATCATTGGCTCATTACCCATTGTCACCATTAATCAAAATCCGCATGTGATGCACTGTATCACAACCATAATAACAATGCGTGACAAGTACAAATATCATTAGTTAGTGCCAGTGGACAGTGGTTGTTTAGTTAAGCAGCTCGTCGAACGTTGCATTGTACACATCTCCAAAAATCTTGGCCTCTCTAGATACCGAATAATTAAATTGAAGTTTAAGACGGGGTAGATCTTATTTTTGTTTTAATGCCAATCTATGTAATACACAAATATTTTGACGTTTTTCCCAAATAATGCAGAATAATACAAATAACGAAATATGTGAACAAATTTCAAGGTAATATTTTTTTATTTTTAGTAACATTTTTTTTATGTGGCAACAAATCACAATTTAATAGTCTCTATGGTCGCCTCTTATTTCTGTCAGAACGCCCACGCCCCCAAAAATTAAAGAAGTATGGTATTATGCCATTGTGTATGAATACAGCATACAGCGCTTAATAAAATTATTTCACCGTGCTAAAAAATGAAAAGAACGAAAGAAAAATATGGTGTAGAGCGATGAAACGTGACGAAATGACGCATTGCAACATGTGTGCAAAGTTCATCGAAAAAATTTAAATATAAAGTTGTAATTAATTAAGCTTTTCTATTAAGCAATAATGTATACAGGTTATCAATATAATGGGCAGGTATCCCACTCGTTTTCAACTGCTACAATCAAATCCTGAAGGAATACAGGTAATTCTAAACATGTGAAGTACGACCCTGTCGTGACTTGCAGTAGGCCGTGATCTAGTCTACCTTGTTTATGTGACATTTTTTTTAATCAAGGACTGTTTGGAAGAACATAACCAGGTTCTCAAGGCATTAAATTTCACTTCGAATGCAAACTATTAGCCAAAGTGCTACATGATACTTCAATATTTGAAGTTAGCTTGTGGCCTATTGTAGAACTTACTGTAGGTCTATAAAGCTTCATTCACATAAGATTAGTGCGGTTGCATTGGCACTGCAGAAAAGTTATTAAAAAGGGCGCCGTATTCTTGAAATAGTGTTTTCTACAAAATACATATAATTTTAGATATTTAATAACTGAATAATCTAGGGTTTAGCTAATAATAAGAATGTTAACTCATCCCACCTGCAAATATTCAAAGATACTGAAGTAAAACGGCGAGAAATACGGACGACTTTTGTAACGTTCAGATAAACTTAACAGTTACGCCTTTGTACTGCAGTTGTATGGCAGAAGCTAAAAGCATTTTAGCTTTTAACATTCCTTTTCCAACAATCATACAAGGACCAATCAGAAAACAGCTTTTTGACAGTAAGCAGAAGATTCACATTTTTGCAGGTTATGTTTTTAAATTAGATTCTAAATTAGATATTTAGTTTAGAATTGATTTGTTTTTAAAAAAGGGATGAAGAGGATTGTTTGGTTAAGAAACAGTTACTTTTGCTCCTCTTATTCGCAGCGACGTCAATATGTATAAAAACTATACATGCAAAAAAAATGAAAAGAACTCGGAGATGGTGGGTGCGACCTATTAACCGCAGAAAACACATGCAAGGTGATTTCTATAATTTATATAAAGAAATGAGAATGCCGATTATTTTTTCATTACACCCTAATGACAGTGGCAATGTTTGATGACTTGCTGAAATTAGTGGGGCCTCATTTAACTAAACATTCAAATAGATTCCTGCAGATTGTAGGCTTTTAATTACTATTCGGAAAATGATAAAAACCAACAATTTCTGTAGATAGGGACGTAGTTGACAAAAACATAAACATAACCTCTTCATCTGAAAGTAAAGAATCTTGAGATTTTGCATGCCGCCAACTTACAGCGGAAAAATTCCCCAACTTCTTAAGTCTACAGTAATTTTATGTAAACAGAGTAAATAATATTTAACACCATACAATTACAATACAACAGTACAACCGCAGTGCCATTGCACTAACGTTTATTTGGACTGTAGCATTGGGCAGTGATGGTTTACAGAGGACGATCCATCACTAACAGCGCCTGTGGCGCGTCCTACTAGTCCTGAAGGCACACACACGTGCATCTTATCAGTTTCGATAATACCGTCGAATAGTACTTGGACTAATTTTAATGCCTCTACGCACACAACCACTCGGATAATTGATGGGGGCAGTGTGGGCAGCAGGTGACATCCCCCATGGGCCACGCACGAATGTCGACAGGCGACATGCATAAGGATGCCGCGTGATAACACAGGGACGGACTGGGAAGGTACCAAGCCCTTATAAAACAAATAATTTTTACTTCAGTTTAGTTCCACAGCAAAATGTGTTGATAGAACAATACGTTTTATTCTATGTAATTTTCACCGAAATGTGTCACCCGAGAAGGAGACCGATTGAGTGGCCAGCCAGATCGCCTGATTTGACACCCCTAGATTATTTCTTGTGGAGATACTTAAAAAGCAAAGTATACGTTCCTAGACCGGTTAATTTAGAAGATTTAGAAGCAAGAATTCGTCACGAGTAACATCGTATACCTCCTGAAGTTATTGATAATGTCTAAAAAGAATTTATTAATCCTCTTAGCTACGGCAGCCAACGGTGCACAATTTGAACATTTAATTTAGTCAATTGTTTACATAATTTATCATTTTCAGTATTGTGGAAATTAAATTTTAAAATATTGACACATTATTTTCTTGAAATTTTTGATATGTAACACTATAATTTTTTATGATGTGTATGTAGAATGATACGCTCTTTCAAATGGCATGGTCAAAATTGGAGGTTGCCATTTTAAAAAATTGTCGATGACGTCATATCTCGAACAACGATGACGTCACAAATGTGGGTCTATGTTAAAAAGTGCCTTTTTTAAAAACAAAATCGACGTGTCAGGGGATTTTTTCGAAAACTTCTCAATTTTAAAAATAATTAATTTATTCGTTACTTTCCGACAGCACTGTATAAATAAATCAAGTAGCTTTTATTGAAATCTGGTTGTCTTGGTTTTGTTTAATTCTGATTTTGCTGTTTAAGATAATCGTTTAACGATTTCTTATTTCAGTCATACAACGCTCATGCACAACTTGACGTCATTTAGGAAATTTAAAGCCATATAAAGCACTACAATTACCAACACGTCCCGATAGCGCTTAACGATATATAAAAGCTGAAATGTATAGTAATACTTTCTTTCACGAATTTTTAATGTAACCTTATCGCGAAATTATGCGACCTGTCGGAATATTGAATTAAATAAAATGAAAAATTTGAATACAAATTTCTTCCAATGAAAATTCCACGAACGGGCGGCGCACGATATCATGTTCACTGTTCATGTCAAGGGGCACTAAAATATGGAAACGGCGGCGGGTAAATTTTTAATACCCCATCAACGAATATCTGTACAAACAATAAAACAGGTAATCACTTGTAATAGTTGCTGGGTTATTACCACACTATTAATTGGTGAAATGGTCACCCTGGCGGTGCGCCGAGGTGGGGTGGAGCTCGTAAAGTTGTAAATTAACATTTTCACGCACCTGAATTACCATCTCGAATGGGGCGAATTCAGTTGGATTCCTGAAATTAGCCTTATGTGGAACAAAATCAGGAAAATGCCAATACCCGACATTGTGTTTGTCATTTTAGTATTTAAAGTGAAAAGTTTCATTGATCAAATATACAAAATAATGTGAAAATAGTTATTTAAGCAATAGACGTTATTACCGTACCCATGTGAAGTTTGAATAATCATGTAAGTGCTGTAATAATGTGGTATCTCAGGTTCATAATAATAATTTGTATTGTTATATACCTACATTTTATATTCTAGTACGACATAATGTAAAAATTGTCTATTAATTAATATGTAAATATGAGTTCAAGCGATGATTTGCTATCAGATATTGATAATTAAGCTTCCTATGTACTATCACTGCACTGAGTGCGCTAATACATTTGAAAAAGCACATGTGGGAGAATGTAAGTCATTATGACATTCAAAACAGTGTCAAATCATAGTAATTATGCGATAGTTTTAGATAAAAGCTAGTATGAATTTAGCTAGGCTAATAGAAAATAAAAAATAGCACGAATTTAACTCACGCCAAATCTTGACAATACCTTTTTCAGAAAATTATTGTTTTGCATTGATATTTGGTACATCTGATCTTAGCTTTTAAAACTCTAATAGCTCCTGAGTTTCTGTCACCTTTCTGCAAAACATCCTGTGTAGTTAAAACGTCAAATGTTTGTCTGATTTGAAATAAAAAGAGCACTTGACTATAAAAGCGTTTTATTAAAGAGATAATGCAACGCCGTGCATTTTCCCAAGATTATTATAAACCGATGGCCTTGTGTTACTTAACAAAGTGTTAATCAGAAAACACCGCTACCCAATTAACTCAAATTGATTTCGAGAGCTTAAATGGAAAGTGTGATAAACGAAATTAAATATTCTCGGCACTCCACTACCAATTAAGAGACATCTCCTATATAAAGATACTCTGCTTACCAATAATATTTTTGAAACGCGCTTAACGGTCGAGAATTTGTGAGGAAAGATCATAATTGTCATTATTAAACACGTTATGGGCTATTAAATTTAATTGGATTTAACTCTTCGGTCTGGAACTGAGAGAATAAATTCGTGGTTATGATAATCGCACTTATAATTTCAGTTGATTTTAGGTAAGGAAAAGTTGGTAATCAATTTGACACAAAATAACGTATATTGCCCTGTTAGTTGAATTTAATCTTTGATTTATTAGTTTCTTGTTTTGCAGTTCTGAATTTGAATATAGTAGGGATTATCATCGTTGATAATATCAAAAAAAAACTCGCTCCACTAGCGTCGTGGCCATACTTTATTCGACGATTTCCCTCATGCGGATTTTCCGTCATTTAACACATTAAATGTGTTTTATTATGATATAGCATGTGATTACGCTAAACTTTATCTCGATAAGTTCTTATGGTTTCGGGTTTCAGGTTCAGCTTTACCAAAACAATCCCTTTTTAATTCACCTCCATAACTCACTAGATACGATGCTGAAAAATATTCATGCTGAAACTATAAAGAAAGGAATTGCGAAAGTTGGAAGGGTTGCCGTACAAGTTTGCTTGAATTATCACATAAACAGGGTGATTAATTTTTCAAGTACGCATAAACTTGGGAGATTATAGCTGACGATAAATAATGACGAATAGTGAAAACAAAATAAATAATGTGAATTTCATAAAATTGAGTCCCACAAAGTCCCACATGCACCACACAAACTGAAGTCGAATTACTTCAACAGCATAGCTTTTATAAGACCCCAAAATTAAAAGTCAAGCGGCTTTAGGTCAGGCGTTCGAAGGGGCCATCCAATTGGACCATCTCGGCCTATCCATCATTTGTGAACCATACGATTCAAATGTTGGCGCACTAGACGCGCAAAATATGGTGGAGCGCCATCGTGAAGAAACCACATATGCTGTCTAACGTTGATAGTAACTTCTTCGAGGATAAATAAAATTATTATGCAAAAATTGTAAAGAGTGTCAGTACCAGTTTACTGATTTGCCAGAATGAAAGGGCCAATAGGTACTCCATTCACAATTCCAACCCATTCATTTGTTCACCGAGTGACATGCGGATTTTCCAATGCCTAATAATGCGTCTTGTGAAGATTGTAAATATGACGTATGAAAGTTCACTCGAAGCTGAAGATCCCTAGGATCGCCCTATATTTTGTTGAACTTTCAGAATATAACTAACCAGTTATCAATTTAAAATATATTTTCTAAAATTACGTATACTATATCTACTAATCTCTAAATATGTTAATACGACATCAATAAATAATTATATCATACAACCTCATTTTTCAAAAAGCAATATTGTAAAGAAAGTTTTTTTTTGTACTGGATTTCATACTACAATAATATTATAATAATAAAACGTTTCTTTAATTTTAAATCGAGACTTTTAAATCAGATTCAGCTGTGCACTGTGAACTGAATGAAATCGATCTGAACTTCCAGCTTGTTTCCTCCTAAATCTACGTTAGAATCCTAGACTACATCAGATCTGTTCCAGCTGATGTTCAGACAACGTCTGCTAGAGGGCGATGCGTGTTCTATCACGATCTTCCAAAACACTTCCACATCAATACTGAATTTTATAAGCGGTAGAAAAGTATTTATTTAAAACGATATGAATAATGCTATAAATATACAGGGTATTGTCTAAAGCTATTTATTTGTGGCATAGTTTTAGTTTTTTTGGGTTTTTGCCACACTTCTGAAAAAATAATAGAGATTAATTAAATAAGCCCTTGCGCCAAACGGAACAGTCAAGGGTTATTTTTGAAACTATGTTTGCCTAACCAAAAAATCTCACACTGAAAAAAGAAAATAAGTAAAAAATAACAAAAATCACATCACTATCGCGCACTTCTTGTATCAAGAAGAAGTAAGGAACAATAAAATAAAAATCATTTAACATCTCTAAGAAAACAGATAAATAAATTTTAAACTGTCAAACTTGACATACGTTTAATATTATTAATACGATTTTGAGAACGAAAACAGAGAGTTTTTCGAAACGTCAATAATACGGAAGTGCCCGATAGTAATGCGATTTTTGTTATTTTTTTCTTATCTGCATTTTCTGTTCAGCTGATGTTTTGAGAGGGCGATGCGTGTTCTATCACGATCTTCCAAAACACTTCCACATCAATACTGAATTTTATAAGCGGTAGAAAAGTATTTATTTAAAACGATATGAATAATGCTATAAATATACAGGGTGTTTCGAAAATAGTTGAGGAAAATGAAATAGTGAATTCTTTAGCCGAAATGGCAAGAATCTACTAGAAAAAGTATCGTTTGGAGAACCATAGGATTGAAATATGAATAAACATTGCTTTACATGTTTCTGCTTATAACAGCTTTTGTGACTGATTACACTAAAAGCAAATTTGAGTGTACCTTCAATTTAGTTAATTTTATTGCAATATTGCGTATGTTTGAGATATATTTAAATTTTTCATTAAAGATCGCTCGTGCAAAATTCATTTAAACCATAAATAACTTATTACGAGCACGTCAGTAGAAAGGCAATTAGATGTGACGTGGAATGATTTACTGAACAGCAATTATAAAATATAGTAGCATTAAAATCTCTCTCTCGACCCAACTAATACTTTCCCGAGGAGGAATTGCATCGGTCTGGGTGCCCCGTACTCAAATTAGAAGGATAAAAATCTGAGATCCACCAAATTGAATACAACGAATTCTCATCATTTCTGGGAATTTCATTATTTCCCAGGACGAGCAGGGAAAGAAAGGGTTCGAGAGCCATACCAGACCCAACAGAGATTCCTCGACAGCCCTGATTACGAAATTATTGAAGGAAATAGTTCGCAATTATATGACCCTGAGTTCAAGGCAGTGCGATCGTCTAGTCCAGAATGGGAATACAAATAGGATGTAAACAAAGGACGTCCAAACTAAAAAAAACGATAATAACATACTTATTAACAATTATAAACTAATAATAATTAAAAAAAAAACAGTATTCATTATTAGGTACTATTTATTTCATAATTAGGAAAAATGTCACGTGCTTGTCAAAAATAGTGCCTTTAAAACAGGAAACAAATAGGATGTATCTAAACAAAGAAAGTTCCCAGCTAACAATTTCCTGTTCTATAAAAATCGTAAGAACGTTTCCAGAGCAAATTTTATAGAGCAATGTTTGTTCTAAGAACATTTTCAAAACGTTCTTACAACACTTATACCATAAAAATGGGCACCGTTCTATAGAACTTTTTAGTTCTTTAAGCTGTTCTGTAAGGTCTGCAGGAAATACTTATAGAATTGTTGAATAAACGGTTTCACAGGTCTTAAAGAAAAGAAGAACATTTTTATAATACAGTCACAAAGCAATATCATAAAAATTATATAGCAATTTTTGTGTTGCATGGTGTTCTATTTAGAGAACTTTTAAATCGTTTAATTTTATCTTTAAAAAACAAAATGTTTCTGTATAGCACATGTGAGAAATAATATGGATGGGTTAATAAGAACCAATAAGATGGACTTAATCAGTCTGCATAGGAGTACTCACAGTACGAATTGCTTAGTTGGGAGCAGTACATTTTAATACGGAAAAAGTTTCATCGTGAAATATGTGGTACATAATGGTAATTTTTTTTGACGCGCCTTCAGTTAACCTTATTTACTTATGATGCTGGAAATTTAATAAAAAAATGTTTTCTAAATTGATGAATTTAACAACCAACTGATTATAAAATAGTCAGAAAGTAAGTATATGCATATTATTGATATCATTAGGTCACCTATTTATATTATATATATTTTTTATTAAGATTTTTTCTTTCTTCACAATATGACGAGAGAAAGAAAGGCTTTATCTTGTACATCCAATGGATTCTCACTAATATGACATTTTTGTGTCGATTGCAGTGATTATAGAGCAAATATGCTTCGTAAGCAACTACTTATTGCGGTAATTTCAATAATTTCAATATTATTTAATAAAGCTAATAAAATTCTTTAAATTCAACATCTAGAACTGGGTTTGGAATGGTCTAAACTAAATATCTTACTAAATTTTTATAAGGAAATCAGTTTCTATTAGTAATCAAATAATTTTTATCTATCGTAATGAAATTTTCTTTCTTCAAGCAGATAATAATTTATTTCTACAAGTTACGACTATGCTATACAAATTTCCTCATTATACTTTGTTCAAAATATTTCATACTTGTACAGGAAGGTCTCGTCAGATGGGAGTATGGGAAACTTACATATATAAATGGTAGTTGTATCGCGTTTTTTATTGAGCAAAAATGCTTTTGTTACTTATTTACTCTATAATGATTTTATAACAACTGTATTATTATTCTCTATAGCTGCTTTAAAGAGCTTTTTCTCTTAAGTTCGATAGCAGCTTTCATATTTATAATTTGTTTTCCGTAGCCACCATTTAATAGTTTCAGAAGATTCCGATTCTGCATTATTGCATTCTGATTTTGTTAAATATTAAATACATTTTCCAGAAATGTTGTTGTAACTTGAATCGCTGACATACAGATAAGAATGTAGTGTTGCCGAGCACTGAGAGTTCTATGTGACGGCATTTAAATTTAAAATTGTCGAGACATGTAAATTAATTCCCTCGGCAAACTTTGCACAACCGAGTAGTTGTTAGATTAACAAAATTAAATCTCAGACAGTCTACGCCAATTTTCCATGTGCATGCGCAAAATTAAACAAACGACGAGATTTATTTACGGAGAGACGGAATTCGCCGTTCACGAAACGTTAATTTATAAATTAATTTAAAAATTAACCTTCGCGGAGACGCTTTATTAGGACCGAGAGACGAATTTCTGAGGAGACCTCAGTCGGGAAGTTAAAATAATAGAAGAAAGGCCAGATAAAATGCAGCGACGCTTAATGAAACAGCAAAGGCATTTCGGCTTAAATTAAAATGTAGATTTGGAGAAGGCATTCAAATGAATGAACCACCGGCGGTATCCAGGCCATAAAATCATTGTAAGAGAACTAACGCCTAGAATTAAGACACTGCGTCGACCTGAGCGTGCGTTTCCATGCCGCCATTTTGTCAGTCTGCCTCAAAATGTTAACTGTTGCTTTTAGATATTTACTCTTAACATCAAGCTCCACACAGCATTATGATATGTATACATACTTATACAGGGTGAACCTTAAATAAGTACAAATATTTTAACTGCTGGTGGTTCGTCATATAGATCAGTCTAGTGAAAGCCATTTTTAAAAATTTCTAATATCTACGGAGATATATATTTTTTTAAATACCCACAATTTGAGGACCGCTCACATATCTGTCATAACCAACCTAATGAACCATATGATTTGTTGCGAGGTTGCCATATCTCCTCTAATATAAATATTACGTTCCCTTTAAAGTAATAGTAAAGTAATACGGTTAATTCTATTTTAAAAATACTTGTTTTAAGCATAAGTACAGTAAAATTGGGTATGTGGTATGAAACGCAGCAATATTAACATCAATTTTAACTTCTTAAGTAAACTTACTATTAACGATTAAAAATACCGCATGTTCAATACTACCATAAAGTATTTAGTTATATATTACGTGATATTACTATGTCCAATGTTCAAAAATTGTACATAAACGTGCACACAAGCTTACCTGTTTGTTAAAAAATTAACTTTTTAATCAGTAATCCACAATTCACAAGTTAAATGTCATTATACACTGTTAGAAAGAGACACAAGACACAATTTTCTTAAGTTATTTTATGAAGAATAACGAAAAACTATGATTTTCACACAACATATTAAATTTAATTTTCACCACATAACCCCAAATGAGTCAGTATTAACCATTTCGAATCCAGAACCATGAAATGACTTCGCACTTTAATCAGTGAAACAAATTTTAAAAATAAAGGTACATACAATATTAAATAACAAAATAACCAGCTTGACGTATGCGTGTAATATCAAGAAAAAAATACTATAATAACTTTACCTTTAATGTGAAATGTGTTGTGAGTTGCCGGTACAAATGCGAAAGGGAAATATGCTGGACGAATTACTAAGAGATCAATTAATTATGGCTTTCCAAAAGGCGCAGCTCGAGACAGATTTCATGAAGATGAAAAGTGTGAACTTAGACAATGTTATTGCTATTTTCATCATTATGTGGGGTTAGCAAGTTTGACTTGGTATTCCGATAATCTGTCATGACAGTCAATGACAGTTTTTTAATAAAAATAATATAAAACATACAGTTGACGAAATTCGCTAAAAGTTGAGATTTTTTCCCACCATCAAATAATTCGAGCGAATATTCGCAAATTTTGCGCCCATGAAGTCAAGGTTATAAAACTTCTTTGAAGCAAAGATATTTGTGTAACACTGGCAACACTGTGAACCACACGTTCAGTCTGTAGCACTATGAGTCATAAAAGTATGAAAATGACAGAAAAATTATTTAAAATTTCACTTTTTTATTTCTGATTTTTTGTAAAAAAATATTAATTATGTGTTCCACACACACAACTATACTGCTGCTTAAAATATTTGTACTTATTTAAGGTTCACCCTGTATGTATGTAGCAGTGTTTAACACAAACCATTCTGTTAATATTAAAAATATTGTGTGTAACATATTTAGACACACGTAGATTCCAAACTCTCTAGACTAAACAAAAAGGTATTCTTGTTTATTGTCCGTAAAATGAACTGTACGAAAAAAAGGTCGCCCTATGTTCGCATGTTGAACCATCTTATGAAGTTTTTCAATAATTTCGTTAGTTAAAAAGTCGTAGTGACGACACTTATTTATTTGCTTTTGTTATTGTTTAGATGATAGTTGATTATTTCCGTCAAAATTCAATAATGTCTCCCAATCCATGGTTTATTGAAATAATAAATCTCGTCCTGCTGCATTCTACACATGTAAAGGAGTTCAAAGAGGAAGCGGAAAGTATATCAAAGCCAGAATTTCCATAGTAAAGGAGTTGCCGGGGTCAAAGGTTTGTGGTCTGTTGTGACCCTTGTCTTTTGAACTGTACTCGTTGCCGTCTTATCGGTGTCTCTTATTGACCACGCTTATATTGCGAACTAACGGCCAGTCTTGGAAATTTGCGGGAAATATGGAGGACGATTCGAGAGTTTGTTCGGTCAGACATCAGGTAGTTTACTCTGCACAATTATAACGCAACAAATTTTTCTTTGTCATTTTTGAGTTATCTCTCTTGTGTTCGTGTCCTTTGCCCTTCATTCGGAAATTTGTTGAATTGCCACCAGCGGTCAGTGACAGTCTGAAAAGAGGGTTTAAATAATAATTTAGAAACATTTTTTTCCCTGCATAAATATATATTTATTTTTTTTAATCGTGTACTCATGTTATACTTATTTTTCCATGTCTTCTCTTAAAATTAATGACACCATGAGTGAATCACCCTGTATATTGTGTTTTCGGTTGCCTACAAAAGGGTCTGCTCCCTCTTTACGTGTCTATTTGTGAATTTACCGCTTTGAATGCTCATGAAATTTAGCAACGTCCAAACCCATTGGTGTTCTTTAATTTGGCTTGAATATGTAACTGATGCCGCTAGTTACAGTGAAATATAGTGTATTGTGGAAGACAAATGGCCGTGTTTTAAAACATGCCGGGTAAAAAGTATGCGTTGAAATGTTATTTAGCACACTGTGATGACTTTTAACAAGCGTTCGGAGTCTTGCTTTGTGCTCGAATGTCAGATATTTTCACAGCAAACAAAGAACAGTTTTACATGAATGCACGTGTTTAACGTTTTAAGGTATTCGGCTTTTGTTGAATCCAAATAACGTAATTTGCATGTCCCTGTGGTTAATGCAACATTTTATAAAAAAATATTCTATACGCGTATATTTTTTTAATCGGGAATCTTTTTTCAATAGCTGTGTTTCAGTTACATGTTCTGTAATGTTTAAAATAAACAAAGGCAATATCAAAGGTAAATAATATCGTGAAATTTACAATATTTATGTGTAACAAAATATGTGCTGTAGATCAAAAGGCCTTGTCCGACAGCAAGATCAAAGAAAAACACTCGCATTTCATGATAAATATATAATTTTCAGTATATATCACACTAACCATTCCCTGTAATTACTCAAACTTTATCATTTATTACATCCACTTTTTGTGAGGTTATTCCAGAATCGTACTCCGGTATCTAAATTATAGAGAGTGGCGTCATAAATAATAAATATATTTCCTATGATGCTAAGAATTTATTAAAAAAATGTTTTTTTCTAAATTGATCACTTTAACAATCAACTATTATATAAAATAGTCAGAAAGTAAGTATAATCCATATTATTGATATTGTATATATTTTTAATTTAGATTTTTTTTCTTATACAATATGGCGACAGAAAGAAAAGCTTCATCTTGTACTTCCAATGGATTCTCACTAATATGACATTTTTGTGTCGATTGTAATGATTAAATATGCTTCGTAAGCTAGTACTATTACAGATCTATTCCATATGCATAATGTTGTCATATTTTATTGTGGTAATTTCAATTATTTTCATCTTGTTTAATAAAGCTTATAAAACACATTAACTGCAACGTATAGATGTTACTAAATTTCTATAAGGAAATCAGTCTCTATATTAGTATAATCAAATAAGTCTTATCTATCGTAATGAAATTTTCCATCTGCAGGCAGATAAGAATTTCGATAAGTCATAACCATGTTTCCCCATTATTCTTTGATCAAAATATTTCGGACTCTTACAGGCAGGTCTCGTCAGATGGGGGCATAGTACCTATAAACCTACGTATTATATACCTAAAGGGTAGTAGTTCTATAACGTTTTTTATGGAAGGAAAAGGTTTGTGTTGCTTATTTACTCTATAATGATTTTATAACAACTCTAAAGCTACGCGGTGTAGAACTAACAACTACATCTATCGGCCGTTCGCTACTCCATGCCGGACTGAAAATGTCACAGACACGAAGCGTTCTACATGCAGTAGACACCATTGAAAGCTGTCGACCTTTATCGCGATCGGCGAGAAACGATATTTTGCAAACACGGAATTTCAGGAAACAACTACTCTGCGGGCTAATGCCCCGACCAGCATTGAATTACACCTGGAAAACCTATAGCAACAGCTAGAGTCATTCGTCAGACGCCCACCAGACATATACCGGTTTCGAGCTTATTAGCTCTCATCAGTATGCCATAGGTGAGGTATCCGACGAATAATCCTAGCTGCTTTCGTCTGTCTAACCCGACAGAAGGGACCATGAGTACGCGGTGTAGAACTAACAACTACATCTATCGGCCGTTTGCTACTCCATGCCGGACTGAAAATGTCACAGACACGAAGCGTTCTACATGCAGTAGACACCATTGAAAGCTGTCGACCTTTATCGCGATCGGCGAGAAACGATATTTTGCAAACACGGAATTACAGGAAACAACTACTCTGCGGGCTAATGCCCCGACCAGCATTGAATTACACCTGGAAAACCTATAGCAACAGCTAGAGTCATTCGTCAGACGCCCACCAGACATACCGGTTTCGAGCTTATTAGCTCTCATCAGTATGCCATAGGTGAGGTATCCGACGAATAACTCTAGCTGCTTTCGTCTGTCTAACCCGACAGAAGGGACCATGAGTACGCGGTGTAGAACTAACTACATCTATCGGCCGTTCGCTACTCCATGCCGGACTGAAAATGTCACAGACACGAAGCGTTCTACATGCAGTAGACACCATTGAAAGCTGTCGACCTTTATCGCGATCGGCGAGAAACGATATTTTGCAAACACGGACTTGCACGGACTAGGTTTTCCAGGTGTAATTCAATGCTGGTCGGGGCATTAGCCCGCAGAGTAGTTGTTTCCTGGAATTCCGTGTTTGCAAAATATCGTTTCTCGCCGATCGCGATAAAGGTCGACAGCTTTCAATGGTGTCTACTGCATGTAGAACGCTTCGTGTCTGTGACATTTTCAGTCCGGCATGGAGTAGCGAACGGCCGATAGATGTAGTTGTTAGTTCTACACCGCGTACTCATGGTCCCTTCTGTCGGGTTAGACAGACGAAAGCAGCTAGGATTATTCGTCGGATACCTCACCTATGGCATACTGATGAGAGCTAATAAGCTCGAAACCGGTATATGTCTGGTGGGCGTCTGACGAATGACTCTAGCTGTTGCTATAGGTTTTCCAGGTGTAATTCAATGCTGGTCGGGGCATTAGCCCGCAGAGTAGTTGTTTCCTGGAATTCCGTGTTTGCAAAATATCGTTTCTCGCCGATCGCGATAAAGGTCGACATGGTGTCTACTGCATGTAGAACGCTTCGTGTCTGTGACATTTTCAGTCCGGCATGGAGTAGCGAACGGCCGATAGATGTAGTTGTTAGTTCTACATCGCGTACTCATGGTCCCTTCTGTCGGGTTAGACAGACGAAAGCAGCTAGGATTATTCGTCGGATACCTCACCTATGGCATACTGATGAGAGCTAATAAGCTCGAAACCGGTATATGTCTGGTGGGCGTCTGACGAATGACTCTAGCTGTTGCTATAGGTTTTCCAGGTGTAATTCAATGCTGGTCGGGGCATTAGCCCGCAGAGTAGTTGTTTCCTGGAATTCCGTGTTTGCAAAATATCGTTTCTCGCCGATCGCGATAAAGGTCGACAGCTTTCAATGGTGTCTACTGCATGTAGAACGCTTCGTGTCTGTGACATTTTCAGTCCGGCATGGAGTAGCGAACGGCCGATAGATGTAGTTGTTAGTTCTACACCGCGTACTCATGGTCCCTTCTGTCGGGTTAGACAGACGAAAGCAGCTAGGATTATTCGTCGGATACCTCACCTATGGCATACTGATGAGAGCTAATAAGCTCGAAACCGGTATATGTCTGGTGGGCGTCTGACGAATGACTCTAGCTGTTGCTATAGGTTTTCCAGGTGTAATTCAATGCTGGTCGGGGCATTAGCCCGCAGAGTAGTTGTTTCCTGGAATTCCGTGTTTGCAACTGTATTATTAATCTCTATAACTGTCTTAAATTGCTTTTTCTCTTAAGTTCGATAGCAGCTTCCATATTTCTAATTTGTTGTCCGCAGCAGAATAATTGTAACTTAACAACCCCTTACACAGTAGTTCTATAATTAAACTATAAGCGATATTACGAAACAATTTTATAAGTGTCACAGGAGATGGCATCCGTTTTACAGTAATTTGATTTTATAAGTACCGTTGCTATAAAATTGTGTTATTGTATAGGACTGCATTAGCAGTTATAAATGCGCTATAAATTATGCTCTAAGAACGTTCTTGCAACAAATTTAAAAAACAATTCAGTTTCTGAAGGCAAAATAGTCGCATGTGCCACATTAATGCAACAACTCAGTGTTCTAGATGTAACTATAAAACATTAACAGAATATAAAACTCCTATTACTCTAAATGTACAGAACTACTTTGCTAGCTGGGTTGCGCTACTACATATTGACATGATGTCACTATGTACAATTTCAACACCGAAGCATTTGTACTTATTTTTACATATACACTATCACTATATACAACCTATATATAATTTAGCATTATATTTCTAACAAAATTTATGTCCCAATCCCACCTACACCGTGTCTTATTTATTTTCGTCATCCCCGGTTTTTAAATAAGTTAGCAGATACTGTGACACGCAATCTCATTTGTATTCTGGTGTTCGCTTTTAATCTGACACACGCCTCGCTCTTCCTGCAAGGTCTCATCTCAATATCTTGAAATTTTCTTAACGGGGTTTCTGTGTAACGGTAATGGAGGGATTGGCAGGAAAAGTTTAAAACATATATTGTGATATATGGCTATGGCCTCTCTAGTCTCTAACGCCACTGCTCTCAATAACACTCACGTCGAGATTTTAATCAAATATGTAACAAGACATAAAGAATCACTAATTTTTAGATCACAAATGTGACTTAGGTGGTATTTGTATACAGTTTTTTCTTCGATGTATTTATTGTGTACCATTTAATGTAAGACGAAACATTTTTCTCGTACCTTTCTTTGCTTTGCTCCGGAATTATTCCGTCAAGCGCAGTGCCGCAGCTTCTCGGACTTCCGCAGGAGTACAGGTTAATACAGAATCAGACATTATGTACGTGTTTAAACAAAAGAATTAGACACCCATTTTTCGTTGAATCGACGAAGAATTATCGGTTATCCATGCCGTTGAACCGCGTGTCACCTTGTAAGTCCCATACGAAACTTCAGCGGCGAGCTAGACAGATAGTTGCGGATTGCGAATTGTTACCGAATAGTTCCATAATAATAATAATGTAGTATAAGCGTACGGTATGAGTTTCCGTGATGTTCACGTATCCGGAGCGGCGAAGGGACAGGGCGCGGTCGCAAGATGCATTCCTGCTCGGTTACGGAGCATTTAGCAGATTGCAGATTTTATTCCAGTGTAACGATTCCGTTTCGTTGTCATTCAGTGCGGCGGATAGAGCTTCAAAACAGATTAGAGTTGAAGCGTTTCATGAAGAAGTCGTTACAAACACTGGCACTGATTTGAAACATTACCTTTCCGAAAGAGAAGGTAACATTGACTAGAGTATGAGTGTAAGTGATGTTGAAATATGTTGTTCATGTACGTGAGTAACATATACAGGGTGTTTAAGGAGGATATGTACATATTTTATTATGTTATTCTTACGTTTAACTTTAAGCAAAAAAAATCCTATGAACTTAGGTCTGGAAACGCTTCGTTTAGGATATAAAGGATGTCAAATTTAAAAGAAATAATTACATTTTCTTTAATAACTCTCGACTATTTTGAGTTAAATTCATGAAATTTTCTACGCGGAGGTTTCTTGGGACGGGAAATTCAAATTTTATGCACAATTGGATATATAGGATCCTAGGCCTGCCATGATTTTTTACACTTCCAAAATTTAATATAAATATTTAGAGATTTCTTTAGTATTTTATTTTAACAGGTTCAAAGTTGAACAACATACTGAACTTGAACGGTATTAAATCAGATTTAATTTCCAATCCTACAGTTTCTTGTATCCAGAAAGTGTAGTTTTATTGACAGATAATGTTCCTCAAGTTTGGTTTTTTTAGCTGAATATGCATGGAAGATAAAAAAAAACTTTTTTTTGGAATTTTTGGAGGGGTGCAACTTTTCAGGGGAGGGTTTTTAAAAAAAATGTTTTACCAGAAACCCCTATTTTCATCAGAGAATTGCCCCGTAAATTTTTCGGTGTTCTTTACATACACCCTTTATATATTTTTAAGACACTACAAATTTCTGCAGTCTCAATAAGGCGTCAATAATCAAATCGAATGATCTGAATTGTTCTAGAAAATGTCAAAAACGAGGTATTATGAAATTTATAAATTCTAACGCAAATATGAACATAATTATCAAACTGAAAAGGTAGGTGGGCTTTCGTATCAATATTTTTTAGATTTTCTTGAAGAATAAAGTTTTTACTGATCTGTACACAAATAAAAGTACACTGTAAACAAATAATTACAAATTTTAACACAAATGAACACAATACTGTTTTAATCGAGGTCCACACGGAATTGTGTATATATTTACACATTTCTTTGTATATATCAGTGTGTTAAAGGTTTAACACAATTCACTGTGTTAATGTAACAAATGTCATGTGTATCTTTTACACATTTCAGTGTTATTTGTATAATTGGAGGTGTAGACTTTATACATAAACATGTTAATATTATTGTATAATAATAGGTATTGATATGGAAGACTCACCTACCTTTTTAATTTGTTAATTATATGTTCCTGTTTGCTTTCGAAATAATTTTTAATAAATATAATTTTTGAAATACTTTTATTTTGACATTCTCTAGAGGTTTTGTCTATCGTCGAGAATGCATTGAATATAGCCTGGAATGTTCTATAAAACGTAAGAATATATTTATAAAAAAATATAATTTCAAAAGCAAACAAGAACATAATTAACAAGGTAGGTGAGATTCCCTATCAATATATAGAACTTTCAGAATTATGGTATAATTACAAAATAAAAGATACTTTACTTTTTATGGTTTTATTTAAAAAATAACATTCAGTTGAAATGAACAACAGCCAAGTCTGCTTGCAAAATGTATATGTATTAAAGTTAACAGTATAATAGTACATATTCTAATAAAGGACTAATACTGTTCTAGTAAATCATAAACAATGAAACAATAAACAAAGATGTATTTAGGCATTACATAACAGGAGTTTACGAAAATTAAATGAACATATAATTTTCTTTCTCTAAAGTTACAAAAAAAATAGATTACAGAGGAATCTAAAACCTCAATTTAAATTTAAATATTCTTCATTTGAACACAGTGAACGAGAGGTAACTGTACACAACATCGCTACATGACCAATATGGCGTAGTGTGTTGGATCAGCTGATATACTGCAGCTGCGCTCAACCAGTCAGTAGTAGAGATATAGAACACAATTAAGTTGTGAGCGTGTTAAGTTTACACAAAATGGTGTACTTTTAACACACAACTGGTAAATATTACACAAATTTAGTATATTTTATTATAATACTAGTAATTGTAGCACATTTTGTGTAAAACGTACAAAGGAGTCATAGTGTGTGAAACTATTAACACGGAATTTTTACACATCCTAAATTACACACTGGAAAATCTCGCTTACACAGCAACTTTTTTTACAGTGTAGACATACTTTATAGTGTGAAAATTATGTATGGAATATATTCAGTAAATTGCTAACTGTAAATATTGCAGAAAGACTAAAGTGAAAATATATTTATATTCTAAATTCTGTTAACACAAAGCTTCCAGAGAAAGATGATCCTTATCCAAACTGACTTTTGAGTGGTATCCGCTCCTCTACGTCTCCATAATTGGCGTTCGAATAAGAATGTCACTGCGGCGGCCAGGCTCGTGCTCTTTAATTGGATCTTCTGGTTTCCAAGCACCTCATGTCCTTTCCGTACGCACACGGCAATAATTAGCTTTGGTTTTATTTTTGACGAAATTTGACTTGCCATAATTGTACCTTATTAGTTCTGTTAGGGTTGTAGGTCTAGCAGCGTGAAGTTAAATGGGGCGAGGGTGTCTGTTTTTAGTTTTAAGGTTCTGATTTATGGGTAGGTATATTGAAACTCGTTAGCGATTTGTCGTGCTGCTTATTTGCCTACATTTTATTGGCCATATTTTCGTAATGGCGATATATCATACCGACGTTTTTAGTTCTGTGGCCGTAAATCGTCGGATTGTAACTTTGTAAAGCAGAATTAGCGTAAGGTTATCTGAAAAGAATACGAAAATAATGGTCTTGCCTGCCATAACTGTTTTTCATAAATTTAAAAGTATTTTTTCCTTATTTATGTGCGACGAGCTGAATATTTATTGATATAATAAATTCTTGTGTGTTTTCCGCATATCAAATTAATAACAGCTAAACTATAAAATGTGCGAGTTAAATTCGTGCGTGTGGAGATTATAACCATCGCTAGATTACCTGAAACATTAAAGCACGATAATTATAAATAGATTATCCATCATTCTTGACTAGTGTGGGGTAAAAATAAAAATTAATTTTATACAAAAACGCAACATGTTTCTATTAATATATTTTCGTACTATGTTGTCCCAACTGTAATGAAAAAATAACCAAAGAAAAGGAATGCGATGCTTCAACATATTCTCGAAATAGTGTTTTCTACAAATACAAATAATTCTAGACATTCAAGAACTGAATACTATAGAGCTTAACAAATAACAGCAATGATATCTGATGCCACCTGAAGTAAAACGAATATATAACGACAGAAAGTGGTCTAACTAACAAATTTTTAGGTATAGAAATCTTTCAAAACATAACTTAAATTTATATAGTTCTATATATACCTAAGATTATTTAATTCACTCATAAGTATGTGAAAATAATTTTTAAAATGTGGGGTTAGAATTTCAAAATAATGTGTGTCTTACAAACACTTTTTAAAAATTATTTTTTTATTTAAGGAAAATTTAAATACTAAAAATGGATAAACAAACATCAAAAGTTTGATACATAGTGATTTTCCGGGTTGTTCTGCCGTGACTTCGGTAACTGGTAAGCTGCCAGAAACATAGTTAAAATGCACATCCCTAGCATTAGCAGGGATTCTTTTACCGACCCTGGTTGTTCTCCTGATAGGCTCTGTGGGAACAGACCCGCTATCAGTGTCTCTGGGCCCGTTCATATATTGATTTCGGTTCCTATTGTTGGTATTGTTGCTTCCTCGGATAATGGTGGTCCTCCGAGGCGTTCGGTAGCCGCCGCTGTAACTGGTCGCATCCCATGCTTCCAAACGTTTCGCCGCTCTTCACTGTCGGCATCTTCAGTGGTGACTCTGCAAAAGCTTCGTTAAGAATGTTAATTTTTGTCGTTTCTGTATTTAGATATGTTGTAAAAACAACGACCGCATGGTAGTAGATATTGTTGACAGATGTTTTTTCTATGGATCTAAGCCATCTCAGTCGATGCTTATCATAGGCGCCGACTTTCCGTAGGAAAAGAGGGTTTTGTCCCATTTTTCTTTTGTCTTTTAGGCTTTCCTGAGCTCTTGGTTAAAATGTTTGTACTTAGTCATATTTAACCCTTTATATTTTATGATTTCTATGATAAAAATGCAATTTTATATATAATTTGCATCGTTTTTGCATCGAAAGAGAAGCATTGAAGTAGTGAACCTTCGAAACTTCTAATCTCCCGTTTTAAGTACATCGGAGATACATTACGGAAAATGGAGCAAGTCCACGTTTTGATGGCCACAAAAATGTAACCTCGGGCTAGCCGATAACCGTTAGCAGCCACCACACGACGGTCGGTAACGTACCAAATAATGCGTTTATGGACTTCATAAAAAGCCAACAATCCCATCCAACGTCTGGATGATCCGGGCGAGCCTAGGAGTCGACTCCGGTTAATATGGACACGACAGCGACGTGACGGCTCCCCAGAGGCCCAGATGCAACCGGGAACGCAGGCTAACTCGATTTGCACACTCCTGACGGCTCATTGGACAACCTCTACTGCTCAGCTAATCATGTTGTGGCCAACTCGACCTATTCCCATTATTTATTTATCCGAAATTCTGGGCAGCCAAAGGGTTTAAGCTCCGTCGAGGAAGGGATGGACGATCGCGTCCAAGCTACGTGTCTGTTATCGTTGTAGCACGTACAGGGTGATGCACAAAGTTAGTTACTGATAAAAGAATGTCAAATTTTAATTCAATAGGTTCAATATTATTTTTGATTCTCATTTAAGATGGAATCCACAATCCACATATAAATTACGTTATTAAGAAGTATATTTTGTATCGTTTTAAATATTTAAATATTATTTTGCATCAACAATAATTAAAAATGTTATATTACGCATTGGTTGAGTCACGTGAGATATGGCATTTCTATTTGAGGATCAGCACGAAAAACCGATATAAAACCACTTCAAATCCTACAAAGATTTTTAAAATTGATTTAGTTTGTACACCTCTGAGTTGTGACAAGTTGTAAGCATGAGTTATACAAAACTACTGCAATATGCTGACACATGTTCCTTTAAGGCTCATCTCACAACCACAACATATGTTTTTCCGTACTTAATAAACATGGCTGCCGCGCAACCCACAGTTTTGTGTTCTGAACTACAAACATAATACTTATCAGTGTACCGAAATAAGGCATACCTGTTTCTCATTAATATTAGCCGACAAAATTTGGGGTAGAAGTCTGCTTTTGATCTTACACCTTGTTTCTTATTTTAGAACCATCGTTCTGCTTTTTATGACAAATGTTTTTGTTGGTTTAATAGTTTCAAATATAAGTTAACTTTTATTTTTTAACTTGATGCCAAACTTTTCATTTTATCCTATATGAGTAAAATGACTAAAAAGCAAATAAGCTGATAAAGGAGAGAAAAGAAAATACGCTTTTTTCTTATTCTCAATGATTTCTCAAGCCTATAAACTGTTATTATTCTTTCTAACTTGCTTGGATTATTTTTTGACTGCCTCTAAACAGACTGTATACTGATCAAGAGACGGGATATTCAGGCTGACCGGCAGTAATTACGAATAATTACATTTCATAATGCAGCTGCCGCAAACTTACTACCTCGAAATCCTCTTCTTAATAGTGTTCTGTCGTTGCAAATCTTCTTAGTATGATTTAGGCCGAGAATAAGGCCTTATACGATCGAGGCGGAGACACGATGGGCCTTTATTACACGTTATTACAGTAGTATTTTCAGCTTATGCGTCCGCGTCGAGAAAGGGACGAGTAAAAGATGATAATAGTCCTATATGAATTCTTACTCTACTGTTGCGGTGATATATTGCCGCCAGATTTACTGTTGCGGCTCTGGGTGAAATTTTTATGTAAAATCATACATATTTATTAGAAAACAGTTGGGATAAGTAAATTATGTGTTCATAAACATGATTTATATCTAAAAGAGGCTGTTCGAGTTCGTAACACGCTGTTTTTAGAGATTTGTGGTAAAGTTGTGAAAGATTTAAGCTAATTTAAATAATTTTTTCACTGTACTTTTGTCTTAGTTAAAAAAATGATAATATTCACATCATACTAAGTAATGGACAAAACTCCATATAAAACTATATTATCTACACTAAACTATAAACTTTGACCCAGATTAAATATCTGGGTCAAAACACCATCAAAAATCGAAAGACAAAACATGCAACAGGGATAACAAGCAAAAACACGGAGAATATAAAAGTTGTGTCTTTTAGAGGAAACTTCAGAATAAGATTTGCAAAATGCGTCATTTTGACAGACAAGACTAAGGTCACCATTATTGCATCTTAACTTCATAAATAAAGTTGTTGTCGCTATTTCTGCATCAAATTTAATAAATTGATGCATAAACATTAATGTCATTTTCAACGAACAAAAAAAATGCTTTCACCATCTAGAGTGTCACACTCACACATAATGTTATTAGATTCTTTAGACATTTTTATTAAAACATGCTTTTAAAAGCGCGTGCATCTAAGCTCCGTATGTGTTTCTGTTATTGTATATTTATAGCTATATAGTGTTATTTGCAAGCCAACAACACATAACCAGTTCACTGGTTAACGCCCTATATACAGCTTCATCGAAAATGATCGCCCTATTTCTGTTTTATTGTACCAGTTAAGCACATCATACATTAAAAAATTTGGAATCACATAAAATTAAGTATCACCGAAAAACAGTATGGTTTTGTACCAAATAGTTGTATTATTACAAACTTACTGGAATTACGGATCGGTCAGTGGTCGCGCGGTTTAAGGCGTCAGTACTTGAATCGAGGTGACTAGATCGGGGTTGGTTCGCGCCCAGCTGCCGGTAGACCGTATATAAGCTATATTCGTGGAGTGGATTGGGTCAATGTGAGAGATTGATACTGGTTGATATTTGACTACCCCCCTAATTAATGAGGTTTTCCAGATTTCCCTCATTCCTGCACTGAATAGTGGTTAGGGCCTACTAACGTAAGTCGTTCCTGGGCGCAAATGCGGCCTACTTAATAATAATACACCGCCCCCTCTCCCGCACAAGTCTCCGACTTCTGGGCTAATCCCTATGACTAGAATGAGGGGTAGAGATATTATTATTATTGAATGCTGATATAAATTTAGAATTTTAGAAGGATACTCAAGTCGACACAATTTACACAGATTTCAGAAAAGCATTTGATATAGTTGATTATGATATTTTATTGAGAAAGCTTCATCGTTCTGGTTTCACTAGGAATACATTACAGTTTTTTATTTCGTCTTTCGTAGTTAAGTATAAGAATAAGACTACTAATAAATTCACAGCCGTCTCAGGTATCCCACAAGGTTCTAATTTAGGGCCCTTGTTATTTATATTATTTATAAATAATTTACAAGAAAATGTTACTAGTAATTACCAACTTCTTGCTGATTACTTAGAATTTTATAAACCAATCATAACATAAGCTGACTGTGACATATTGCAAAATGACAGTACAACAGTAAACTGTTCTATAAATCACATATTGATAAAATTGTTCAAGATGCATATAATACATTAGGTTTTATTATTAGACAAAGCAAATATTTTAGTACTATTTTAAGAACTATGCATCTAAGAATTTAAAATTCATAGTCTGTGCATACTGCCTGTTAGAGTGTGTATATGTTCAAACGTGAATACGAGTTTTGTAAATAATTTAATGATTATGGCAGGTGTCTTTCTTGTTAGTAAATTTAGATTAATTTTAATGTATCTATGTTTCAGTATTACACACACTTAATTTCCTTGAGAAACATTCAGGTTATTAATCAATCACCAGAAGCGCTTTATCTGAATTCCAAAATGGTTTTTCGTGTGACTCTGTGAAATTCACAATATTAATATGATCAAAGCGAAAGCTAAGCCTGCTCCCAGATTCAGGCGTTTATAATTTAATAGCATAATGGAGATTCCTTGTCTGAGCCGGCAGCATGAATTACAAATTCAGCATTCTAAATATTTTATGTCATTTACATTTCCAAATGTACCTACCTTCGACAGGTAGATTTAACGTGACAGCCACTGTAATAATTTAATATTTATTATAACGGCCTCTCTCTCTCCGTACACGGCTCGCTCCACCTTTCCAGAGCGGGAGACGGGATAATTTAATTTAGGTTAAATTTTGCCATGAAACGTCACGTAATAAAATAAATTTCACAGACGCAGAAATATAGTAAATCTATTTATCCGAATATTTGTTACAATAGACTCTTAATGCATTGTTGCTGTTTTGTGGACATCGAACACAAATCGGAATAAATGGGTTGTTGTTAACAATTATCGAATATACTAAAAATTTTGAGGACGCATTATAAATTGTTCCCATATTTGAAACATTTGGAATTATTCATTGTGATAAATGAACTAGACTGAAAACTGCATTGTAAAGGTATAAGGTATTATAAATAAATTTTCATGCATTACAATTTTGAAATTTGCGTGTTCTACTGTTGGAACTACGTTTGATCAATAAATTTTTATTTTCACCCTTCACTTCGAAGTGGTTGAAACAAACAACCCTTTTGATGTTTTGGCCAGAACTTTTTTCTAGATGACCGAGGATCGAAGTTTCGGTTTTATGGATCTATGAATTTAGAAACATTTCTTGCACTTTCAATTTTTCCAAAAAATTAATACTTTCTGAGTAAAAAATATTTCTTATCAACACATAGGAGGCGTGTGTTATTTTAATGTTTAATTGTTGTGGAGTCTTACTGACAGTTCTGGTAGCTTAATAGAAAAGTTTTATTGATATCTTGACATTGTCATTTCAAAATTTAATAATGTTAATTTATACAATATTTTTTATAGTTAAATATACCTGAAGAAGATCGTATCTATTGTGATTGAATTTACGGTTCTTACACATGTTCAAAAGTGATGTGTTTGTACTCGTAATACAGTTTTAACGAAATTTGACTCATCGTAAAGTTTTGAATGAGCAAAGTAGGAAACTTGTGTTAAATATTTTGGAGCTTTTACTATCATTGATTATGGAAAAATTTCCACGCCAAGCTTGGCAATTTATATCTAGAGATAATTGAGTGCCGACATACCTGCACTACTCTAATGTTTCCATGGCACATGCATTTCTAAAGACGTCCTTTCTTGGATTGGCCCACCATCTACCACCCAATTATATCCGTCATAAGCAAGTATCAGTTGAAATTAAATTAATGTATACATTTCGTCTCGCCAACGTTTTATTGCGAACTTCGTCTTCCATAAACGATTGTACTGCACTAAGTAAAGAATGCATGTATATAAACATTGAATTGAATAAATCTTATACGTGTGTATATAATTTCTTAATTCTTGTTTACACTTCTTAAAGTTTACACACTGTGTACATCAAGGCTGTATCTATTAATAAAACTTCTGCCAATCCTCTTGGTCGCTAATTTACATATACCCTCTCGGCGGTTACTGTGCAGCTAATTCAGTTCTAACTAAGACGAAGAGCAGCCCTGGTGTGCTGTAATCCTGGCGAGCTCCTCTTTGTCTTTGGAACGCCTCCGTGATTAAGTGTATAGTAATTGTGTAAGATTTCAGAATGCATCCATTGTGTTGGTAATCTTCAGGTTTTACGTTTTCAATCTGCACGCGCCTTTTCTTCCCGCTGCTACAAGCTCTTTATATTTCGCGGCTCAGAAAGGGTGGTTGATTGTTCTCCCTCGCGACCTACATATTCATTAATAACAGTAAACTTCTCGGTAACTAGAGCGATGGACTGCATCAAAAGTTTTCGTCTAACAGGATATATTATTATCAAAAAATAGTTTTCGTTTCGCACTGAAATAGATAATTGTATGTACTATGATATTATAAAATGACAATCATAGGCAAGGGAATTGATGACAATTATAACAACATTTATTTCACGTAATAGTAATTTACTTCACTAGGCATAAAATCTTTTTTTTTACCTAGTGAAACATTTTTCTCCAAATTTGTTCCAATTTCTCAAAATCATCTTGTATTTATTAATTGCGATTTATTATCAATATCCAAATCTAGCTTTTCATTGCTATGTTTACCGCTGATGACGTTTGTTGAATTGTATGAACACCACCTGAGCTAAGCGACCTGGCGCGAGATATGGAATTGAATCTATTACTGGATAAGTCAAGAACTGTATATGAACTCACATACAACAAATTCATGAAATGTAGACAGAAGAAAAATGTAGGATCTTTCTCTGAATGCGTTAATTGTCTGTTTTACCGATATTTCAAGGAAAATGAAGCCTTCAACGTTGTGGTCTACCTATCCGATGCTAAAAGCTGCCCTGAATATGAAAAGTAACATTGATTTGACAAATATCTGAAGTTACGACCGTTTTTAAAACGGCAGTCATATGTGTTCTATGCAAGAAAATTCCGAGTTTTTTTGCAAAGAGAAGAAATCGATAATTTTTTATCAGAATCCCCAGAAGTACTGTATTGAGCACGAATATACTGAAAGTAGTCTATTATGGATTAAAGTTAAAAAAAACTTGCAAATGATAGACTTTATTTAATTGTTCTTGGAAGCTACGGCTAAAGACACACATCAGGGTAATTGTATCAAATCCCCTTGATTTACATATACCGAAAACAATGACAGGCCTGAAACTCGAGACTAAACATTCGCGAGCTCGATCTGGCTTTTGTTATGCGGAGATTCACAATTCGATTACTCCAAATAAACTAATTCAGTAGTAAAATAAATCATTCTAGTAAATTAACAAACCCTAGAAGGAATGTTGCCATTGTGATCCAAGAATCAGGTTGCTTGGTGTTTAGCGATGTCTTCCATTTCTTAGGTCGTTACTTTAACATCCTGTCGTTTAGTGCTCCAATTTGCTGAGTACCCCGTCTCCCCAACCGATACTTTCCAGTGACGTCCGTCTCAAGCAGATTCTTATGCATAATGGTTAATGTACAGTTGTCTGAAAAGTATGTTTGCAATAAACAAAGTCTGAACATGTAACTTATTAATAAATACTAAGAACACATGCGTTGACGTTTTCATTAAAGACTAGACTATATTAATCTTGATAAAAAGTTCACGGCTATATATACATATCTATGAGAAAATTTGTATACAAGAAATAATATAGTGAAAAAAAAAGAACCTGCTGAATTTTAATTATATCAAATAGTACAAATCAGATGAAGCTGTTTTAGATTTAAAAAAGGTAATATAAAAGGAAACATTATAAAATAAAATAGTACTTGTGATGTATGGAAACAGGATAAGATATAATTAAAATTAATTACATATAAGTCTTAATTAAAACTTGTTATTTTCTTTATGCTTCAAAATTTGAAAAATTTGTTCAGGTATTTGAATAGAGCTTATGATGGAACTATCGTTGCTGTGTTTAAATCTTCCCGGTTGATTTTATCATCAATTTTATGATAAATTTGAAATGATTACAAACAAAAACAAAAATATGTAAGATTATTAGTACTTACCTATTCTTTTTTTTTGTTATTCCTACTTCCTATAGAATAATACCTATTAACAAAATTTTTACAGAATAGTAAGTACGAGTAAATTAACAAGAAACAATAAAAACAGAATAAGAACAAAACTAAACAAAAACCAACATGATTTTACGAAATTTTACAAAAAATCGCGTCTGCTAACGATTTCGTTATTATATAATAAGTTTTTAATGCTCATTCGGTTTTACATTATAGTGTAGTTGAAAGATTACAATCAAACATATGTTTAATATACTTCTTAAATGGACTGTATTAATTTGGTCTCCTATTTTTAATTGGATTAACGAATCTTTTCTTTTTACTGTTTAAGAAAGGTATTTTAAGCTAATATGTATCAAATCTCCTACAATTCCTATCAATGAAGTCATATGTATGTTCTCTGATACCAAACATCTAGGTATGCTAATGAACATCCACAGACAAAACTCTATTCAATAATTATCTAAAAAATTTAATATATTTACTAACCTCTGGAGTGGGAACTCGAAATTCAACCACAATAATTGAGATCTCACTTATTTCTACGTTTTATAAGGTCCACTGAGTAGTTAGTTTCACACAATATTGTTAATACCTGAAAATATATGAGGAAAAAAGAATCTTTTCTTCCTTTAACAAATGTATTGACATGAACATAAAATCTTTTATTGTGACACTTACTTATAGACAACACGATACAATTCTCAACCACGAATAAAACAGTTAATTAATTAAATATTGCAGTGCATAACATAGCTTTAACTTTTTCTTGATTGGCACAAATCCGTACGAATGACCACGTTTAAGGTCGCCGTATTTCTCGTAAAATGATCAAATTTGTGGTGTTTTTTAGGTACGAAATCTTGAAAAATAAAACACGTAGAGCAAAAGTAATATCAAAAATAAAATTACTGATGTTTTGTTTATCCACTTTTATTATTTAAACTCTCCTCAAGTATTATAATAACTTTTAAAATGTATTTGTATGACACACATTATTTCGCTATTCTAACCCCACATTTTAACAATTATTTTCACATACTTGTAAACAAAAGTGAATAATCTTATATGCAGAACTATGTAAGTTTATTTTATAACAATGTTTACATCTATAGTTGAATTTAAAAAAATACATATTTTGAAAAATTTCAGTACCTAAAAATTTGCTGGATAAATCGTTTTCTGACGTTATATATTGATGTTACTTCGTTACCTTTGAATATTCGCCGGTGACATGAGATAACATTGTTGTTACTTGCTAAACTCTATATTATTCAGTTCTTAAATGTCTAAAATTACTTGTATTTATAGAAAAACACTATTTCAAGAATACTGCGCCCTTAATGAATTTCTTAAGTGGACTGTATTAATTCAGTCTTCTATTTCGAACTGGATTCACTCTTTTCTTCTTTTAAAGAATTTATTGACATGAACGTAAAATGTTTTTTTGATATTACATTTTCATAAACAACACGATACATTTTTCAACCACGACTGAAACAGATATTTAATTAAATATTGCAACTCATAATAACACCTATATTGAGGTGTACGCCACTGCTTCAACTGTACTTACTCCTTAAACTTGCAACTGGAATCTGCCAGTTCTACCCCAGCGAATTCCTCATTTCAAAATGTCTTTTAACATTTACTTCAGCTGAATGCTTATTTATGGCACTTTTTCGGGGCATCTTTAAAATAATTTCTATAGGAGGGTGCACTTTTCGGGCAATTGGCCTAATCGCAAATACCGCCTTGTCGCTTGTGGCAATGGAACCCCGCAATTGTTCCATTCCCTCTTAATTGTAAAACTCAATTAAAAAATTGGATTAGAGACGAAGGATCGCGCTGCTAAAATTAAAAGGCGTACGCTAAAAGTTTTTATTTCTTAGGCGGTTTGAACGAAATTTAAGACGTCCTAAATTTGAAGCTCGCCTCCAAGTAACAGGGAAACCAGTTTAATTAAAGGATATATCAGAAAAAGCCCTCAAAGACAAATAATGAATAATTTGGAAAGCATATTTCCTTTCACGGTATAATTACTATAATAAAATCTCACACGACAAGAAATTGACGTTACACGCTACTATTTTTGAAGTAGTAAAATATGATATAAAATTTTACACGATTTGTTTGTAGTGTAGTGTTACATACCCGGGTTCGTTCAACATTGTTGAAAGAGGAAGTATTTGGCCAATAATCGAGAAGATTTACCTACGTTGTGTTTATTTATATTATTTATTAACTTACCTCGGATGTGCTACACATTTACGAAATTAGGGAGATTTGAGTAGTTTTAAATAAAACAAAACAAATTACGAAATACTCCTCTTTATTAGTTTTCTGTCAATGGTGTAATAGCCTACCTAACCACCTATCAGTGCCGTACTCAGCTTTGAATTCACGGGGGAAAAGAGCACGACAGAGAAAAACCCCGATCACAATTCAAAGAATCGCTGTCGCTATTGCAATGGTAATAATAATGATAACAATAATAAAAATGTAACAGTACTTCAGTACTTGAATACACGGCAATATAATCATAATTCTACATACAAAACTGAAGAGTGTTTTGGTTAGTTAGCCGACTTGCGTCAGAAGGTACTGAGGTCCCATACGGGAGGCTACCCAGCTAGTAGTTGAGGGGTTGAACAAAAAGCTCAAATCATATCTCATACATCATATGTTTTATCGGATGTTTGTCCAGTCACGGGAGAAAATATTAATAGAATCACCAAAGCTCTTACAAACATCTGACAAGCAAACCGTTAATTCAAGTAATAAAGCAGTAGTAGTAGATTTATAATAACTAACGATACCATTTGCAACAGCATAACTTGGAGTCAAGCTAAAGTTGTACATATAATTTAAACAATAAACCAACAAAGTATCGTTTTACTAAAATTATAATAAAATATAATGAAACTGTAATAAAATATTAAACAGACAAGAAAATAATAAAAATAACACAATGACATTTAGTCTTAAATACAATATACAAAAACAAGTTACTGACCTGTAAGAACAGATCAACCACTTATCACCCTTCACTGTCTTCCAGCCAACCTACCGAAGTCTTCAAACCCAACTAACTATCCGCCGAATGTCGCTCAGCGTTCCCGTGTTTATTATTTCTTCGTCTACAGTTTCCCCCCTAGCTAATGCGTATATAATATTCTATACAGGGTGTTATTCATTCAGCAGTACAGATATAACAAAATAATATTTAACTAAGTGGATTCCTACAGTAGAAATGTTGAGTGTAAAAATATTTACAAGAATCTTTAAGGATAAAATCTAGAATTTAAATTATTTGGCTAAAGGTACACCAACATAAGTAATTTACTAAATCGGGTTTAAAACTTAAACGAGAGCGGGTAAATCTGATATGATCACGTGACTAGTGAACACTTCTTGCCGTTGTCTATTATGCTTCAAACGAGTCTTAATCGCAAAATTAATTTTAATGAGTGCCATTATTATTGCAAACGATTGTACACTTGTTTGAAAATTAACTTTCAAAAGGTATAGAAATCATCTTATAAAAGCCAAATGTAGGCCTTAATTTATATTTTTGCACTGAGGTAGATGTAAGGTTTATTAGAAGAATTAGAAATAAAAATAAAAGAGTTAATTCCCGTACCATTTTTGGGATTAATTTAAATAAACAAATAAATGCCAAAAGGCATAGGAACATTCGCATTTGTTTGTTTTAAGAAGAGTTCTAAAACTGTTCTATCATTTATTTCTTTTAATTATAATACATCTTTCACCTGGACGTCAAAATATGAAAAAATAACGCCCTGTACATTTTGATTAACATTTTACCCAAACGGTGTAATTTTTAAGGCATATAGTTTGAAAATTTACACCACATTTTGTAACTGAGAAAATACCTACCTAAGTATTTTTGAAAAATTGACTAAATTACGATGGGATAAAATTTCGTGTAAAATTTTACCCGTTGTTTTTGCTGTGCCGATTCCAGATGCAGAAATGAGAAATATTCCTTGCTATAACAATGCGAAATAGAAAATGCCAGGAAAAATGCGAATTCATTTCAGTGCAAGCCTTAATACACTTTCATAATCACCACTGTGCAGCAATTTTCAGCTGAAATTTAATATATCGGCTTTTGCAGTCATACGCTCGGCCGTATGAATTGTTAAACTTGGCAAAAAAGCAGACATGGCTTGACAGTAATCCTATACTACCGTTGTGCCCATCAAACGCTTTGGAAACAAAAGGTCCTCCATGACAAACAAAAATAAAAACGACAAAGGATTTATTCTGTTTTTTTTCTTGCTCGAAATTTGCTTTACCCGTTATTACGAGAACTGAATTTCATTGAACTAAAATAAAATGTTTGTTCTGTCCAAACACGGTGGGGAAACAGTATTATCATTGAATTCAGAATGTAAAAATACCAAAAATGGTCAGAACATGTATCTAACTTAGCAGTTAAAGGTAGGAGAAAAGTAAAAGAAACTAATTTTTAGTTTCTACAAAATTGTGGCAGTAGTTTCTACGTCCATTTTAAACCTGGAACCTTCGCCATTTTCTCGACTCTTCGTTTGTTAAATAAAAGTATGTTCGTGCATCTGAATACTACAATTTTATGCGAAGTCATGACCAATATGTTGTTATTAATAATGTGACCTCCGAGACAAAGAAGGTTAATATTGGAGTGCCACAGGGATCAGTATTGGGCCCTATTCCGTTTCTATTGTACATTAACGATCTAGATAGGTTGTCTGGATCGGCATCTTTTACTTTTTATGCCGATGATACATCGGTGGTTATTTCAGACAGTTGGATAAACATCTGTCAGACTTGTACCACTGTAATGTCTAATATGAGCAATTGCTTTGGTCAAAATTTATTGTTTCTTAACACTGACAAGACTCAGGTTATTAGATAGAGTTAGTAACATCAATATCTATGTAAACAAAACATGTATTAATAATGCAAGTGTCTAGTGTTGCACAAAAACGTGTAATTAGGTGTATGTTTGGACTGTCAACCAGGGAGTCTTGTAGACAAGTTTTTGTCCGTTATAATCTTTTAACATTGCCTTCGGTGTTCTTATATGTGATGTGTACCTATATTTTTACTAGTAAGGGTCAGTTTGCCTGTAGAAATCGGGTACATTATGTTAATACACGACAGGCGGACCATTTAATAGATGTAATGTTTCTTTAAGATCTCCGAATTGTTTTGGTTTAAGAATTTTTAATAGAACAACTTTTACAACTTTAAAACGGCATTGAAAAGCTACCTATTTGACACATGCTGTAGATGATTATTTTATTGGTTAATTTTACAATAACTGGTGTCTTGTACAAATTTTAATTCTATTTTATTTTTATATTAACTATTCCTATTCAGTGTATGTATTGACTTGAGGAAATATAAGGAATATTTGAAGGGATGCTTTGCAATTCTCAGAATACCTGAGATATTGGAATTATGAGAATTGCTTCTGATGGATTTTTTTACGTAGAATTAAGTGGCGTGCTTTTAATTTCTCTACAGGGTGTGTCTTTTAAAATATGACTCAAACACACATTTTTTAAATGGAATGCTATATTTTTATGCCATCCAAATACATTATTGTTTCCTTCATAATGATATATAATAGTTACTACTTTATGTTTTAGAAATTGTCAGAATGCTTTAAATTGGTAAAACTGATGTTGGTGGATTGGTCATACATTTTTTGTTTAATTATGCAAAATTGGTTCATGGTTAATTCTCTTTTATAACTGTAAAAATAATTTACTCTCACTCATCACTCATTTCTCTATAAACTCGAATTTCAGCCATAACTTTTGATTTAAAGCAAAGTGGCGTGCCAAAGACGTAGATAGCAGAAGTAGATTTCTGTAACACAGTAGTTAAACATGCCCCATAATTAAATACAACTCCTTTCAGCAGGATCTACCAACGCTACAATTTGCGGTCTATTTCACAGTCCACATAACGTGAATGTCAACATCTCTATACAGGTCTAGCAGAAGCCACACACTCATATTTATATAATTGCGGTGCCGAGAGGTCACTAAAGGACCCCCTTTACTCACCTTCATTAAAATTTAGCCTCTCCTGAATTTGTTCGCAGAGGTTTTTACTTACACTGCAAAAACTGTTTCCGTGAACCCGGAGAATATCGTTTTGATATTTTTTAAATCAAATTTTTTATTTTTAATCTATTCGAATATTTGAACACGTATTTAAATTGATACATACTTATTTTTATTAATATGTATTTTTGTTATTATAGTTTTTTCGTTTTCAGTAAAACAAGTCTATGCGATTAAATGTTGCTGCAAACAGTTTACTATTTTATTAATTATTTGTTTCGCTTAGTTTAACTTAGCACTTCCTTCAGTGTACCAATATTATGCCTTTCTTTCATTAAAATTTAGTGTTCCCTAGATTCGTTTACCCTCCTTTCCTAATTATGTCTAGTATACGTCCTTAGTAATTAAATTGCATCTAATTATATTCGTATTCCTTGACAAATACAGAAGGAAGACAAATTTACTTCGTCTAAAACGAAATTTTATTATTCACATGTCCCTGACTAACATTAAGCATTGACTACACACAAGAAAAATAAACCTAAATTGATCCAGATTTACTTCTTTCCGCTATAAAAATAGTATTAAATATTACAAAATCTTATAATACCAAAATTTTAATCAAAGATTTGTTATCGAAGAGTAATATACTGACTTCCAAGCAAAATAAAATATATTATGGAAAAAAAATTGTGTGCTTAAAGTCACCTTCACAATTGTTTTCTATATCGCTTTTAATTTTAATTCGCGCACTACACTGAACTTCTTATAGATAAATACAAATTTAATATTGTCTATATTTTTTATTTACAAATTTCTTTATTTCAATGTGAAATATTCATTAACTATCTTTTTTTTAGGTATAGCTGTCTTGTCCTTGCATATCTATCTTTACTTTTGACAGGTGTCAATTAATTAATTAAATGTAAGAAAAATTGTAAAATCTGACGTCTGGATTCTATGTATGTCATCGATTTCATTTTATATCCGACTCATTTGCTACCGATATGTACAATCATTTGCAATAATATTGACACACATTAAAATGAACTTTGCGATTTCTTTAGAACTTCTGATGTATTTGTAATGAAATCTACACACATTTTTAATATTTAGTTATTAGTTGTTTCACTCACCGATAGAGATTCAATGAAATTTCTACTCAGAACTTGCAGAAGTACAAAAACTGTTTTAAGAGAGTGTCATTATTATTGCAAGCGATTGTACATTGATGTCATCCTTGTTTCATTAGCTATCGGCTGATATGCCTAGCGCTGGGTTAATTTTTGATTTTTAATATGCCTATACTTGTTATTTTTAAATGTCCATGTACTGATATTTTAACAATTTTAATCTGGTATTAAAGAGAGTTTACAAAATAACTATTTTCGTGTATGCATCTGGATGAGATTTTTTACAAACGCAACATATCGACTGATTCCATCCACAATTTGAGGCAAGTCAGATTTCCGGTTTTGTGTACAGCAACATTGTAAGCCGGGTTTAAAGGGCTTACAGTTCAACTGTGCCTGCTCCAACGTTTTAACGAACTTTTTAAACAAATAATAACCGTTTGATGGTTGGCAGGTACGTTTCCCTTTCGGCTTTGTTAAAAATAATGATTTTCCCCGGAAAACTCAGCTTTGCAGCACTTGAGCGATGAATAGGGCTTCAATTAAATATTGTTACCATCCGCATATGCACGGTAACGATTGGCTTCGTCAATCCGGTATCTTTTCTTATGGATACAGTCAGAAGTAAGGCGATTATCTGTGATTTAACATCGGAAGCGATATCACTAGGGTAACGCTAGATGTCTAGGTAAATGAAAATTTTCAAAATTGTGATTTTATTGTCATTTTGTAAGTATCTAAGATACATAACAAAATACCTTTATTTTTGGTAAAATTCCCAGTAAATATAAAGAAGAGCACAACAAAATGTGGAGATTTCTATTCATTTTTGTCACTATACAAAGTTGACTATAAATTCAGTTGTCAGTATTTCTGTAAATAAATAGATAAATAAATGAGGAGTGTTTTTATTCATGATAACTACGCTAATTTCAAGATTATTAAAATTTTGTTGGTGGGGAATTCTGCCGTCCATGTTTTATAATAAGCGGAGGTTGTTTCGATGGAATTGAAAGGGTTAGGAGAATATAATATTCACTTTTCCAATGCAGAAAAAGCAATCTAGTAATAGAACAGGTGACGTTTCCCTTTGCGCGGCTCATTTGGCCCCGGTCCCATTCTTGTATTGAGCTCCGTCTTAAGGGCGATAATGATGCTATCGCTAGGATTCATTTCCGGAGCTTGTTTAAAATCCCGGTCCATTGTGCGCCGACTTAAGAGATTTTCGCGTAGACTTTATCTATCCGGCGAGGCCACCTAACAAAGTTTCGCTTTCTGTGCACAACTTTGCTGCAGCGGGATTTTTTTCTCGACGACTGTGATCGTTGGCTTCGGCGAAAGAAAGGACACGTGGACGGAATTACGGCTCAAATGCGGCAGAGATGGAATTTATTTGTTATATACCTTGAGATTTTTCTCTAGAAACTTCGGAAATAACTGTGAAGTAGATTACACAGCATTCGTCATTGAGTTTGTCTCAAAACTAATTTATTTATTAAAAAATACAACCAATGCTGGAATTCGTACTTTTACAAACTATAAACTGGTGCGATAGACTACAAAAATATTGTGTTGTATTGTAGAATTATGTATACAAGGTATCCCAACGCAAACTTGACCCCCTATAATTAGTACTTGGGGGAGCTTTTTTGACAGTTAAGCCAACTGTATATGTTCATCCTTAGCAACCCCAACTTTAAAATTTCAAATGAAACTACTCCACTTGTGGCACATCATTTTAAAGCTCTTTTAATTGCGAATATAGGATGTATCGTTTTTAGAAATATTATGTAAAAACAGTATAACAAAAACTTCCTCTAATTTCTATCAGTGCAATAGGTACAATACAAGCTACAACAATTCTTTTCGACGGTAAGGTCAATTTGTTGTTTTCGCTACTGTTCCGAAAGTTTGTATTGACAATCGAGGGCAGTCCACCACACTAGTTGAATTGCAAAGACTTAATCCATCCCACTACAGTTGCCTTAATCCGACTTGGAAGCAACAGACTAATTTACATATTAATTATTGAACGTACAAGAAGACGTAAATTATAAACGAAAACTGCTACCCCTTTATTTGAACTTTCCCGGTGCACCGCTTTTCCTCGAAATAATTACACTGCAGGCCGAAACATTAAAGCTCTTGGCAAAGTGTAACGACTAGTAAAGTCGGTTAGTTAGTTGATGTACCTGTAGTTAGAGCAAATTGTTACAAATCTGGATTAATTAAAAACCAAATTACAAACAAATAAAGGTTTTAAGACTACACAATTACAGTTAAAGGTAAGACTACAATTTAAACAGTCTTAAGAAGTCGTTGTATGGGTAGTAGTTGAGAAAGAGTCCACAGCGGAAAAAGATAGGTAAATATTATACGAAATTTACACTATTTTTGGTCCAGGAAAGTCCGCATGGAAAAAAGGTAAATTTACCCCATTGCAATTTGGTAAATTTTTACAAAAATGCTTGAGCAATGCATATTAACAAATATTTGGTAGAATTTACATTATTTCTACATGACTGTAGTACTTATAATTTTATATAGTCTAAAATTTGAAACGTAAGAACTACATTTGACTTTTATAGGCTGATTTCTATATCTTTACACGGCAAAACATAGAAAAGTGTTTTCATACCTTCCTCAAAAAGTTTTTTAAAATTTTTGGTGTTAGATTTAGGGGTAATAAATTACCCGTAAGCTTGAGATTTACATGAATAAATCATCTCAAAAGTTAAACTTTACAAATAAACACTTGTATATTTACTTATTTGACTAGTAAATATAACTCACTGAGTAACACTACTGTTACACATGTAATACACGAATATTAATTATATGTGATTACAATTATTTCACTAATTACTAAATAATCAATACCCTTTTAATCCAGGCAGCGCTCATGTTCAGAGTCGAATCATGAATCCTCACTGATAGGAGGCGGCTTGGTGACGACTAGCCTAATAATGTTTATAAACACCAGGCCGATACTATTCATATATCTAACAATAGCAATATACAGTTTTACTATGGAGAAAATTTAGTTACTTGTAAAAAATCTGATGTGTATCATTTGATGATGCTACTGAAAAAATGAATCACTCTGTATATTGATTTTTTTTTTTAAATCACCACATTTCAGCTTTTGTATATTAATGTTTGGATGGTGATTAATTACTTATCATCACCTAAACTACATAATCTTTTGTTTTGATAGGTTCAAATTTATTTAAATAAATATTTTGATATGTGCAGCATCTAATTAAAGATAATAAAGCAGCTCTCGGAGTTCTTTTCTATTATTAATAGTATAATAATCGGCTTTCTATGATCTCATTCTCAGAGGGAAATACACCACACTCACAAATATTCTCTATTACACAATAAATTATATAATATATAGTTCCATATGAACGCGAATAAAAAATCTTTCTCGTATGAAGCTTAATAAACAACTGCAACACTATAGTCACGTGATCATAACAAATTTACCTGCTCTCGTTTAAAACTCGATTTGGTAAATTATTTATGTTGATGTACATTTGACCAAATAATTAAAATTTTAGATTTTACCCTTTCAGATTCTTATAAATATTTGTACACGTTCAATATTTCTATAATTACTCCTTCCAAAATAGTAGCGTGTAGAGTCGATTTCTTGCTGTAATGTCCTGCAATCCGCGTGTACGGGACAAACCACTAAACTTATTCGTTTCAATCCAAATAGTCGTTTTTGGGCGTTCATATATTCATATAGAACACAGCGCAAAGCTACAAAAGGATGGATATCGGGAAATGAGACAAAGAAAACAGCTGTACCTGCCAGGGCTAAGGACGTTGCAATGCATGCAACCAAAGGAGATGCTACAAGTAAACGAAGCCAATCGTTACGCAGACAAGAGAAAATCTCCCAGGATTTGCCAGGATGTTTTCAGGACCGTTCAAGGACTATTCAGAGTCCCACTCAAGCGTAGTGTTTAATAATTTAGGACCTTCCCGTCGTTATAATAATCACTTCATAGCTTTAGGAGGCAGGGTGTTATTTATTTCATTCCATTAATTGAAAATTAAATTTTGTCGCCGTCATGAATCTCAAAAACTATTAGATTTACAGTTCTACTGAATGTTGTTTCATATACAGGATGATAGAAGTCAGACTGCAATAACTTCAATATAATATAAGATAAATAAAGTATCAATAAACAAAAAAGTTCAATAGTACAGGGGCATAACTCAAGCCGTTCTTAAAATAAGTCGAGTTATTACATTAAGGAATTTTATCACAACGTGGCAACCATGCTGTGCCAGGCGAGCGGTTTGTAGGTTGCCTACCACGTGCTAGCTTGTTTTTTAGTGACAAAAATTCCAAAGATAAACAACTATTGTGAAAATGAATGAATTTACTTTAGACAACTGCTTTGCAATATTATTTTTAACCAGAAATTGGTAGATTTAATGAATTTTTGTATACGAAACGTTTAAATTATGGTCATTTTTAAATGTTTAAAACAGTAGCATAATTTAAACCAAAGGATTTTGAAAAGTAAGGAATAAAAACTTCTAAGAAGACTCACCTCGCAAAAATAATCTTAACTTAAAAATCAACGAAAATTTGTAAAAACTAAACGTAAATAAATTTAGAGAAGGTAAAAATTGCTTTTGATGGTCATTTAATGTAAAAAATTATGGCAGAAACTCTTAATTAACCGAATTTTTGCACTTACAATTGGAGATTTATTTTTTATTTCTCGAGGTCAGATTTAGGACCATAAGGTTTATTGTTAATTGTGTACCATCTCTCGTTAAATTTATGGCAATCAAACCTCTAACACCCTGTTTACTCGCGCTATTAACAAAAATGTAAAACTTAGGTAAGCAGATCCTTTTGATTTTTAAACATAGCTATACATTTTCAAACGAAAAATAAATCTGTCAGATATATTTGAATTGTTGTGAGTAAACAAACATATGTACTAAGTGAATTAATTCATTATGTTTTAAAGTAAAAGTCCTTTAAACTATTTTAAAGTGTAGTTTTTATACAGACTGTGGCGCTAATAGTACAGAAAAGTTCAACAAAAGTTTGCTAAATATACTAGATTAGTAACACGAATTACTGAAACGAAAAACGACAACCTTTTCTTCTACTTGCGTTAACAGCGATATATCATCTGTTCATGTACATTTCCGTCTCTTCTTTAGTAAAGAAAAGTAAGTATAACAAGTTTGGCGTCTTTTATAAAATAAACTTTATTATCCCAAACTTAACCTCTATAATAATAGTACATAATCTGGTTATACCTTTAATGATCTGAAACCTAGAATTTTTGATATTATTAACTATAACCTACTTCATATAAATGTGTTGGATAGTTACTAAATTACCTGAAACACATTGTATCTCACCTTAATGTTTAATAGCTTCCGCTTTTTAAGTTAAATAGGTTTTATAGAGGAAATTCGTCGAAAAACGCGTTAAAAAAATACGTTTCCGTCTTCAGTGCAATTAATAAATCGTACCATAGATATAATAAATAAGAAACCCACCACAAAAAGCTAAGCAAAGTGATGCTTACAGCGACATCAATTTCAGATAAATTCTCTTCGTTTGGGTGGCCTGTGTCTCAAAAAAACGAAAAAGCTTAACGTTTTATAGGCTCCAGATGTTGTACGAGCTCATATTGAAGCAATTAGTCGTAGTTAATTCAATAATTTGTTCTTGATACACTTTATGCCCACAGATGTATATCATATCTAAAATTATACTGTTACAAGGAAAAAACTGCATATACTGTATTTAAAAATAACTAGTATATCGTTGAAGTAATTATTGCAAAAGCTCTTACATATAGTAGATAGTTTCAATAAACTAAATATCCCATGCAACGAATTTGAAATTAATAAGTAGTTCTATAAGTGGATATTTTTATTCATTAATACTGCAAGCAACCGAGTTCAGTTCGGAAGTTCTAAGTCTGCCCCCAAAGTGTGCACAGTGAATCTCCTTGTAGCAGTGTAACATCAAAAGGAGTTGTGCCCTCATTATGAAAATGTATAAAAGCTTTACATGTTGGAGGGGTTTACAACTTACTGGAAAAATAAGTAAGATGCAGAAATAACAAACAAGAATTTCAGGCTTTGTTAGGGAGCTACGATTTTCCAATGTATAAGTAAAATAAATGCTCTTATCCTAGAGAATAAAGGATTCCGTATTAAATTATTTTTGTTAGTATTTACTCTTTCAATAAAATTGTAATTGGCTCGTATAATCTCTAAAGCAATTTGTTTTTGTAGCATTTTTGATGTAGCAAAACTAATAATGGAACAGAGCTTAATGGCAGGTTGCTGACTTGACAATAGGGCGATTTAACCAAATATACCTTATCCGAATGTTGCTTCTTTTCGATCTCCAGGGTGACAGAATTTAAATTCAATTTTCGATATTTGTAAAATAACTTTTTAAAAAGTCCAAATAATTGCATTTTGGAGATCTTGGTTCTGTTGAGGGCGAGAAATTCAAATTTGTTTCCAAGTTTGACTTGACTTAAAACACATCATGCTTCTTTTAAGGGGCAGAACACTTTATGCGATTTAATGTATCCATCTAACTATTGAAACAATCTGTTCTTATACTTTTTTATACGCAATAGGTATACCTTGTTGAAGTCGTTAAGAGTAAACGATTTCAAAATAATCATCTTTAAAATATTCAGTGCACCGAGTAAAAACTGTTTTGGTTTCAGGTAAGGTAAAGAGTTAATCAAAATGGGAAATCACCTAGCATTGAAAAGTACTAACTCGCTAACAGCCCTCTTTGTCTTCCTTACGGTGTTCAAGAACGACGTATGTCGGCAATTTGGTAGACGAGAATCTGCGTAGTTGCCAAGTATGCTGCACACCACTTTGACCTGATTAATTTCGGAACTTTTTCATCTCCTGTTGTCTTTTTTCGACATTTGGTCTTGTTTCTGAGATATTCAGAGAAATTGGTGACAGTGTAGCGCACCAGCCGCATAAACGACTGACGTTTTATCAGACACCATTGACTAATATTATTTAAACATTGCTCGAGCATGTAGTAGTCTCGCAGAATTAACTTCCGTAACATTTTTGGATCATCTGCATATAAATGAAACTTAACATTAAAATGTTCAATAATGTCGTTAAGAAACATGATGAAAAATATAGGACCCAGAACATAACCCTGAGGTACTCCTGACATCTGCAAAACTTTATTAGATTTAAACCCCCTAAGTTGTACGTACAATTAACGATTTGTAAAATACTAGAATAGATGTATTAGAGAATCTGAGAAACCATATGACTGTAGTTTTAATAATAGAATATTATGATCAATTTTATGAAATCCTTTTTAAAAGTCAGTATAGACTACATCCACCTGACTTCTATCAATAGCTTTGGCAATAAATTGCGTTTTACATACAAGGTTGAAGAATGTTGAGCGACCAGCTATAAAACTGTGCTGATATTCAGAAATTTGATTTTGCAACTGGTGGGAGACATGATCATGCAAAATTGTTTAAAATTGCTATAGGTTGATAATTTTCAATTTCATTACGATTAACTTTTTTGAATACTTCAGGTAGATTGAGTACAATTACGCTTCATCTTGACTTGTGTATTGGTCAGGCTTGTTTTTGTTCTTATTCGATGCAAGAAGGACAGTAAAAATAAATCATGCACAATGCGCAGTGCTGGTTGCACGGCAAACACCGACGCTGCCGGTGCCAGTTGCGCGTCGACTGCCGTCGCGATGCCATCACGCTTTTCCTCATGAAAAATTCACGACGCCCTCGCAAGATCTAGCTAAACCGACTCGACTAAAATGTCTAAGTAAAAAATTTTTTTAATAGATCGTTTACCATTCTACAAATTTAATTTAATAATGCTGGAAGTTGTTTATAATGAGTTTTGTTAAGGACTGTTACGTTTGTTGAAAGTTTAAAACTTAGTCTAAGTAGAAAGTTGAGGCAATTTTGGGTACTATTTAAGGCCGTATTAGCTGTTGTTAGTTAATTAATTGTTGGGGATTAGTTTGAGAAAATCGATGCGATGGCTTCAACAAGTGATTCTCCCGGTAGGGATGGAAGGTAATTAAAATTTATTATAATAAATAATTGTTGATATTGTGACATGCTCTCTTCAAATTAATTGTTTCAACTCATAATTAATTATTAACTAATATATGATAAATGTATAATTATTTACGATTTGCATTACTATGAAATGTTATTATATTACTAATATATTACTACTTTGAAGTTGCAAACACATGTTATTAATCTAGTACAAAGAAAATGTAAAAAAAAATCTCTTATGTATGATGCGTGATGTACAGGGTGTCCAGCGTAACGCTCTCACTCGATTTGTTGTTTTAATGTCATAGTTACAAAAAAATGTCAAACAAAAAAATTGTGTCATTTTTATAGATGATTCGATGTGCCTTAGAAAAAAAAACAATAGAGCATCGAATTAAAACAATTATTTACCGAAGTTCAATTTTTTTAAATGCAACATGTATTTTTTAAATTCTGTTCTATTTTTTTTTTCTAAGGCACGTCGAATCATCTATAAAAATGACACAATTTTTGTTGACATTTTTTTGTAACTGATATTAAAGTCACAAATCGATTGAGAGAGTTACGCTGGGCACTCTGTATATCTAGGTAAACATTTTTTTCCCATTTTGGCACTTTTCCACATTGAAATGTCGCTTTACCACATAGTAATGTCACTATACTGTTAATAAAAAACAGTTTGACAGAAAAATGTTTATTTAAATATTGGAAACATTGTTATATTTATTTTCTAAATTGTTTTCAGTAGCAAGACTAATTATTATAATATATAACTTAGAATTCGACTCACAAAAATGAAATATAACTGTTTTCTCTTTTATTATTTTTTTTTGTTGCCTTATCCTATTAAAAGAGACCTCGATTATTTTGTTGAACGGAGATAAGTGTGTGTCAAAAAGTAAACATTGATCATTGTTGGCTATAGTTGTGTCAACAAAAGTAAGTAGCAATAAAATAAAAATCGTTTAACATCTCCATGGAAGCAGATAAACAAATTTTAAACTGTCAAACTTGACCTACGTTTAATACATTTGTAATTATTAAGAACGAAAACATAGTCTTACGATAAAATACACGATACTGATGTGATTTTTGTTATTTTTTATTTATTGTTTTTACAGTGTGCCATTTTTTGGTTAGGCAAACTTAGTTTCAAAAATTCCCCTTGACTGATCCTTTTGGCGCAAGGGTTTATTCAATTAATCTTTATTTCTTCAGAAGTGTGGAAAAATACCTAAGTGAACTAAAGAAAAACTAGAATTATGCTACGAATAAATGATAAACCTACTACTACTGTAAAATGGCAGATATTTAGAAAAATATCATATTTATTGTCTAAATACAAGTTTATCTTGGTCGTGTGTTTTTTCCATTTAGCAATAGCAGTTTTTTTAATACGCGTAATGAAATTTTTGTTGTAAAATGTCGATATACCCAAGTTTTATTATTGCTTTAACGTTTTTTTAAACCATTTTAGGAAATCTTTCTCCCTATTTGGAAATATTATATTACACGACTGTTTAATGATACATTCTGTCTGCTGTCCCACATCACGGTCGATTGTAATCTCTCTGGCAGTCCAAATTTAATTTCTAAATTTTAATGCGGGGGGATATTAAAATTTAATAAGATAAACTCTCCGAAATTATCGTGTGACGTTTCACTGCAAGAAACAGATTATCTTGTCAGAGTCCCAAAACAAACAAGCTTCCCTCTAGGACGCGATTACAAAGAGAAGTTGATTCTGTCGCATATGGATACATACGTGCCAGAAATAAAAATATAGCGTGTACGCTGGAAGAATTATAACGCTATAATTTCGTTACCTCCATATTTTTCTATTCACTGTCACCATTCTCTGTAGACCACAGATGCTGAGAAGTTTATTTGATGCGCTGTGCTTATATATTTACTATAGTGCTTGCCAAGTCACTAGTTCATGCAAGCTTTATCATATTGGTGCAATTTTGGTTGTATAATTATTTTATAAATACTTTGACAATGTTTTTGTGATTATTCTTCGAAAACGTTTTTGTACCTGTTATGAAATAACAATTTTCTAGTTGGGGGACAATTTTAATCCACCACCACCCATTATTGGGTTGGTAGTGACAACTAATTTATTTATTAGAATATCTTTGAACGACGATGCAAATGTGTGTTTATAGTGAAAGAAAAAATGTTTTGTGATTTTCTTCTTGCAGAATGTCGTGACAGGTGCGATACGCATCTTTCGTTCCCGTTATCTTGTTAATCCACTTTCCACACAAAAAATATCGCACTCGCCTACAAATCATTTCCACAAAACCCCTTCGGGTTAATTTTTGTAAATGGATTAAATTAATAATTACCCTAATTTAAAAGGAACATTATGCAAAGTTAATATTTATTAATGTCTTGTGTGTCATTAGGCAGAATTATAAAAGGAATGCCTAATTTATGCCTTTTTGACATGCAGGTCAGTCTTTTAGGCTACAAAAGTGCGATTATTATTATTTATCGCCTTATTACAAACGTGTTAAGTTGCCACCGAGCCGTTATTCATTTGCATTTGGGTTAGTTCAAGGCTGGCCCAATTCGCCTCCTTCGACAACAGTTTGCGGTTTCCTTCCAGATTTTTGTCCGAAATTATTTATAACGCTATTGTATGACACAGGAATTCGGAAAATAATAAAAGTAAGACGATACATGAAATATAAAGGTACAGGGTAGGTCTAAACAGTTACTATTAATTTAGAAACAGGCAAATAATGAAATTAAGACAATTATCTTTTGAAGAAATAATTTCTTTACCTTGCACATCCATTTTTTTTTGTTAGTCGTTAATTAGATCTTTCTTATGAATATTTTTAAACATACATTTTTTAGAATTACGTTTCCTACATTGATCTTATCCAAAATGGTACACAAATCACTGAAAATTCACGCTTTTTGATAATTTCTTACCTTCTACCCCTAAATGTTGTTGTTTGTAAAGAGTGTTTCGAAAAAGTCGAAGAAAATGGAAGAGAGGTGTTTTGTGTAAGATAATGTATTCTAGCTTCCCTAAGAAGTTCCAGTCCTTTAAAAATTAATGTTACAAACCTCCAAACATTTTGAAAAATTTAATATGTATGAATTACTTTATATATGAGTATGACTATGAGATCAATTGAAACACTACAAGGTGTTTATTTTGAGGGTGCGTCACCTCAAAGATTATACTTTTTTCTACTGATTGAATTTGAAAAGAATGATAATATTCCGTGCAAAATTTAGCTTAAAATACTTTTTCTCTTGTTAAATTTTAACAAACTTTAAGGTTTTCAAGAAAAAAATTAATTAAAACAAGATTTTAATATTGTTTATTAGAAGAAATCAAGAAGTCAGAAGTAGGCTGTATCATTAAAATTTGATAGTAATAAAACTGTATAATAAAAAAATATATAATTACTAAAGAAATTGTTCAATATGTACCATTTTTTCTGAAACAAAAATTTACTCTTGAATTTAAATTTACTTTGTCTAATAAATGATAACTATTTCTTTTAACGATACATTTATTCATCATACGGTTACATAAATCTAATCAGGATTCAGTTGACGAGGAATAAACAGAATCAATGTTTCCCAAAAAAAAATCAGTTTGTTAAGGTCTGGTGATGGTGGTGGCCTATTTTGAGAACAATTATTTCCTCATCCTAACTACTTATTTGGAAACTTAGAATTCAAAAAGTGCCAATAGTAGCAGTAAAATGAGGTGATGCCTCATCATGCATATACGAAAACTTTAGTCTAAGTTGCAACGGTAAATCTTCGATTAAATCAGGGAGAATATCGGCCCAAACATGTATCTTCAACTCGCGTTGAAAATGTTTAAGAGTTATTGAATAGGAGTTTACATCGTAATATTCATGAAAGGTCTAAACATTTGTAACTCCTCTACGAGTGGAACAAGCCTCAGTGAAAAGAATTTTCTTATGAAAATTAATATCCCGATCCAAGAAGAGCTCGCAAGAGGTCACTCATGGATCCAAATTTTAAGTCAATAGCTCTTGCATTTTTTAATGTGATATGGACGTAGTATTACGTTTAAGAATTCGATGTACATAAGTTTTTTATAATCCAGTTTCTCGAGATAAACGTTTAGTACTTATTTGTGGTTCATTTTTGTAAAATACTTTTTTCATCATGTACCCCTATTACAAGGCATACTTTACTGTATCTCGAGCTCGCCTTTCAACATTAGAAAATGTTTCTCTATGGGGAATTACTTGATTTCGAAATTTCCTACGATATTCTTCTACATTTCTTCTACCAGTCTCCTCCACAGAAACTTAGCACAAACAACATGTCAACTTGTTCGCTGAATGTATAAATTTTCCAACCATTTTCAACAACAAACAATAAGACACATAAAATAGCTTTATTACTGTAAAATTTTAAGGACAAAGCCTAGTACTGACTTTTTAATCTAATTCTTCTAATAAACACTTAAAATCTTGTTTCAATAAAATTGTTAAAATAAGTTCTGCGCGAGATTCATTGCTTTTATGCGGTGCTCCATATACATATGCACAATGTTTGACAAAAAAGAACATAATTTATGAATGATTCAGTCTGCCTTTACTAAAGTAGTCTTATAAATCCAGGAAGGAGGAAAAAGCTGTTAATCTTAGAAGTCGCTATTAAGAAAGTTATTGTCGAGACCGTCACAAATGATAATCTCCGATAATTTACGATACCCAACAGGCATGACATAACGGATCGTCCTCGCGTCTATTAAATTCGACAAAGTACCGAGGTAAAAAAGCAATAAAATGCACCAACGTGACCACGCCACGTTACAAAACACAACTGGCGTCCATAAAGCAGCATTTAAGACGCCTTAAAATAACGCTCAGCCCGCGATAAATCATATTTAAGTCAGCTGTTTGGTCGAGCTTTCAGCGTTTAAGTGAAGCGAAGCGCAGACACGTCGATTTCGGGCCCAGATAGAGTCCCTTCATTAACTCTTCCGGGCCCGAAATATATTAGCGATATTCCTCAGTTATTTTCATTCGACTGTCCCGAGATCCCTAAGAAAATACACCACGTTTTATGCTTAAAGGGTAACGATTTGGATGTTACAAGCCAACAGAAATAATACTCTCGATGACACAAAGCCCGGGCGACTAGATAAATTGTTGGTGTTTATTTAATAAACTCTTCCAGGCTCAGATGAAGCCGTTTCGGTATTTATTTTCGGGCTTTGTGGGTTGATGAACGATCTGCTGATACCTAGAGGAAAGGAACATGATCCCAGACATACACTGCTTTCATCAAAAATGTTCAGCTGATATTGGAGAAAAATTACTTATCTGATTCTTTTCAAACTTTATTAAAAAACAGATATCTCTCAACCAGCACAAAATGTTTTATATAGAAGCTGTAAGAACATTTTTAAAGCAAAGTTTATAAAGGAATTAACCTTTATCATTTTTCATCCGCAATATTCTTACAACTTCCAGAAGTGTTCTATAAGTGTTAAACGTTATCAGATTGTAATAATAAAAGTGTATCGTTGCCATATAATAATATACTTATAACTCTAAATAATAAATTGCACATTTTAACACAAAAGAACACATAATAATGTGTTAACACATTTTGTTGCTATTTGTATCATTTAAGGTCTAGACAACTAAACATGTAAATTTTATTGTGTAATATATGTTGATACAGAAGCTCACCTACCTTTTTAGTTTGTTAATTATGATCCTGTTTGCTTTGGAAACAATTTTTAATAAATATAATTTTTGTAACACCTCTATTTGGACGTTTTCTAGACGTTTTCCCAGTCGTCGAAAATACATCGCATATAGCCTGGAATCTTCTAGAAAACGTCAAAGTTAACGTATTACAAAAATTATAATTTCGAAAGTAAACAAATACGTTTTCCCCAATCACGCTAAACTAAATCTACCAAAACAGAATTGACCATGGAAATAATAAGAAGTAGATAATATTTTTTATGATTAATCATTAAGTACAACACAGACATGTCAAAAATATATAAGATGGACGGACATGCAATACAGCTTGCTTGAAGAAATGCTTAGTAGTTATATCACAATTTTTCTGTTTATAGAGCATTTTTGAATTTGCTGAGTATTTAATGTTAGGTTAGGTAATGTATTAATTAGTTATCAGGTTACTATCAAGAGAATGTAATTGCAGTGATTACACTGAAATAAAACTTTTCAAAAATATTTTAATACTGTATGCAGTCCATTTCATAGCAAAAAACTGCTGTAATTATCCCATTTAGCATTAATTGAACAATCAACCGCAATAAAAACCGCGATTCTTTTAAGTTTTTTAATTTGAATTGATATAGCCACTGCCTAAAAGTAGCATTTCTAGATGGAATGAACCTATAATGTCATTGCCCCGCGTAATTACATTTTAAATTTCTTTATTAGCGGTACAATGCACTCCCACAAGCCATAAAAATAATTTAAGGAAATTTTAGTCCTCGAGGAACAAAAGCAAGCTGATAAAAACTACATTGTAGAGAAGTTTCCGTCTCTAAATGCTCTCAACGGAAAATCTATGACAATTTTACTTTTTCATTAGATTTTATTGCGAAGGCATAAACTGCTTGTAGCAAGATATATGTTTGCCCCGAGTACAACTATTATATAATTCCAGCTTTTGCACGTTACAAATGAACACGGTGCAAGGGTGAAAAATAATAAATGGGCCTCATTTACTTTTCATTAGACTTTTAAAGCAGTACGTTCCCCAGCACTTTTATTAGTTGTATGTGGCCTAAACACACTATTACGTGCCATTAAAAGAATGATTGTATCATCGACGCATATATTATTTCGCGGTCCTGCTACATGCACAAGGACATCGAGGAAAAGCTACAACATGCTCATTTTCAATTAAAAAGTTAAAAACATTATTTTTTCTATCTGTACAATATGCAGGGTGTCCGGAAAGGTCATGTCAAAAATGAATGATGAAAAAAATCAGCAGAAAGTTAAATATTTGTGCCAATTTTAAAATTTGTATATTTACAATTAAGGTCATTAATTAAAATATTTATTATTTTTTAAGTTATGACGGATATAGGTTTAGGTTATAGGAAAAGGAAGGAAGAAAAATTCAGTTTAAAAAAAACAGTATAATTGATAGCCGATTTTACTCCACTAGGATTTCCCGATTGATGGATCGAGGTAGTCCTTTTCCAGGGCCGTTTCGGTCTCCCGATCTTAACCTCCTCGACTTTTTCTTTGACACCATCTAAACCTCTAGTTTATCGAACTCCTGTCATTATACCTAACAGTTCTACCTTCTTTTTAATAATTTCTACAGAAACAATTTATTTTTAAGAATGTTCAGTATTTTTACGCTACAATAAATCTTAGTTGTTATTAATAAAATGTGATTTTTCACAAAAACGGTACAAGATTATATTGAAACATGGTATATCATTTGTTTAGCAAAATAAGGGGCTAATAGAATTGTGAAAGAATAATGCCAAATTTGGTAACGCTATAAAAGATGTATAACTTTAAATGGATAATTTCGTTTGTTCCTTTATATCCTTTTAGCATATTGAATCAGTTTAAATTTGGAAAAGAGCATTGCTATGAGTTACTTTAATTGTCCAACTTTCGTTGTTGCCATGGCAAAAAATAATCGAAATTTATTTTTCAACTTTCTACTTAGAAGGTGAATAACTCCCTAACGAAACCCAGTATCAAAATTTTTTATATGACGTACAATTATTTAGACCTCGCTAAAAAAATCTTTACATTTTAGTGAAACATATTTTCTTCACTAGGGTCAAATTTTAGTTCAAAATTCTTCAATTTGAGGAAAATATTCACATCTGGCAACACTGGTGTTGTTGTCTCCACTACATTCCACTCTAGTATATGTTTTCCTCAAAACAAAAGTTGACAGATTTTAGTGTTTTCTTTAGTTTATATATCAAAACGAAGCAAATCTATGCGGCAATTTTTCGGTGGCCCACTCCATATTTTCTATTCGTATCTAGGCGTTTCAACTACCTTATTCCCTAGCCAGCGTCGAATTGCGCTGATTAATTGCAGTGTCCGATATGACCCATTGCTTTGGGCGGGTACACGAACGCTGTAAATCGCGCTGTATACAGTTACATCTCGTTAATGTCTGGTTTGCAAGTATGGAATAAAAATAAAATTGGTTATAAATACGGCCATAAATTGTAATTATATACGTGATCTGACTGTGTGAACCAGACGTTTTATTTTACATATCCAGGAGAACTGTCATAAATAAAACCGATAGCAGTAGGTACAACGGACGCTCGGCAGGCTGGAATTCGGGATTTTTAATGAGATTTAGCCGGGTAATGAAATATATATTGCTGCGACAGTAATCATACACTTTTACAGGCTTTGCGAGTACGCTCTAAAACATGTCTGTACAATTTCAAATAAAATATTTATATGTATATATTTACCATATAATATAAAAAATTAATTATCACAAATATTGTAACACTTGGTATATACGCATATTTGTTTTTTATCGACTCTATCACCTCCTAAAATTATTGTAAGGACTTGCAAGACACTCTGTATACTCTGGAATACGTTGGATGCAAACCATTTTTTGATCTAGTATTTTTATTGTGAATATAAGAATTATTGTCAAATAGTGATGCATTAAAAATAAAGAAACAAATTTCAAAAATATGTGGAGTAAGAATATAGAATTTTTAAAATATATTTACACATGAATGTGTGCTAGAGACATTTGCAATCCAACATTATAGTATTCTCTTCTGAGCTACAAGACAAAGTAGAATCACCCCAGCAACAATGCCGTACCTCAACCTACTCTCAATTTGAGCATAATGTAATTTGAGAATTGAACTACATTTGTGAATGTCTTCTGAACCAATTTTTATTAAGGATTACTAGTTATTCTATGTCTTCTAAAGTAAGGTTATGAAATTAAGCTGATTGTGGGCACCTGTACATGGCACACGTGGCTCTATCGACGTTTTGCGAGCCACCGATGGGGCTGTCTTTGGGTCACGTTCTCCATCAGTCTTTACTCCTGCCTCTTACCTTATCTCCTCTTATCATTATACCTATCACCTGGCTCCTTTAGCCTCCTTTATATGGATTTAACACGGCTACGTTGCATAAAAATAGGGAACATTTTATATATTTAAATCGTTTCCTATAAAAGGTTTCTTCTAGATGCAAAAATCATGATAGGGTTTAAAAAATGGATTTCTGATATAAGTTCTCAGAGGACGTGTTTGAAATTTAAACACAGATGTTATTGATAAAAACTTTTAATTTGTCATGAAAAAATGGTTACTGCTTTTTAGGAGATATTTACATTTTCTCCTTCGAAATGGTTAAAATCTCAGAAAAAACGAACATTTATTTCGGTTATCTTTCAGTAAATTGCTTCAACTTTTCTAGATTGCGATTAATATTTCTCGCAGGCAACTTTTTAGAGAAAGGCCGGGCATGCCAATAAAGGGATTTATTATTTCGCAGACAGACGATAACTCATCTGCTGCAATTTAAAAACTTTGCCTTCGACAGTTACGCTCTCCTCCAGCTGATAAAACAAGTTAAACGGCATCTTCAAAGATGCTCCTCCGCAATCATTAAAGACGAACTTTATTTCGCATGGAACATCTAAGGCCCTCTAAATATAGCTTTATTCACTTTATTGGTTGACGTTGTTTACATACAAACATGCCAGGGTACAAATAAAAATACGGGCTACAGTAAAATCATTTTAATGTAGACGTCATGTTTGCGGATTTCAGAAAGAGCATGCATTCCCGAGACAAGTTTAAAAGCAAAGTAGACGTCCTGTCAAGCAAGGCGAGCGGGCTTAATTGCTCAGATCCGCGCGCCAGTTTTATTGGATTTTCGAAATGAAGTGGTTTACTTGCACTAGTACTAATAAAAGGAACTTAAACTTGAATCATTAATACTTCCCGTGCTCACATATAGCTTCTTCAATAACAGATGGTTACGGGAGAATGCTTTTAAATTGTTCACATTTATGGGTACATCATCCTTCAGCAATTTTACCAACCAAGGTATTTTTGTCGCTTTCAACAGATACATATTAGGATTGAGGTTAGAGATGCACACTTACTTGGGGTTGACTATGTTGTGCATAAGTTTTATTAAGTAAATCAACAATTTTATATTGGTTTCATCTACTTCAATTGTTATTTATGATATATAAACAGTAGCAACCATTATCTGTTAATATCATTTATAAACAACAAGCAAAACTTTTGATGGTGTTTTGCATGAGATTTCAGTAAATAAATTACACCACTACGGATTCTCAGCTCCAAGTCTGTGATGAATCATATTGAAGATAGGGGCTCGGTTATTGTGATTGACATTCCGGAGAGTAAAACAGATATCCGTAAGAAATTTACAATTGTGGAAGAAAACGAGTTCTCTGCATTGGGTCTAGTGAGGAAGTATATGCGAAATGCATGGGGAAAATGCCAAGCAAAATTGCTAGTTTTTTGGGTTTGTCAGATCCAGAAGCTTCCACGGGACATTGTCTGCGGAGGACATCCGTGACTGCCTTGGTCAATGCAGGAGCAAATAGACGACATTGAAGAGCCATGGTGGATGGCAAAGTTCGACGGTAGCAGAAGAGTATATGACCGACAATAGTCGGCTTTTTTTGTAAATATATTAGAGGGAGTTAAGGATTGATAACTATTTATAGTCTGTTTAGAAATGAAAGAGAGTAATAAAAGCTTATTATGTATGCAAATCGTAAATAAGTGTAGTACTGGTGCTTATATTCAATATTTTTATATTATGTATTATCGGTAAAGATGAGGTGTACTTTTAAAAAAACTTTGTGTGATCGAACCGTACTAAATTGTAGCAGGTAGCTAAAATTTAATTCCCGACGAACCGTTTTTGTCTAAGCCGCTTCAATTTCGCGGTTCATTTCTCTTATAAGTAAACAATATAAAAACAGCATTTCAAAACTAGAGGCTACTTTAAGCAACATAACCGGGTTAAGAGGGTTTTTAGTAATTCAAATAAAATTATACAACATTATGATCAAAATATTTATTTAAATTTAATGAATAGACGTTTATTCCACACAAAAATATATGTATTTTGAAAATTCAAATTATGGTGAGTAAATGCATGCAGTGTTGTATAAATGTAAAAAAAAATAAAAAAGTAGGTAAATTAAAATTCATCCTCTGAATATTCTGATGAATTATCTTTGTGTCAATTAAATTATCGAGTTCCCACATTTTCTCCTCTTCTTTTTTTACATGATGTATACATATTTGCCAGTTATCTGCAGTTACTCGTTCCAAGGAATTTTTTAACAAAATTTTCACGTCACTTAATTTAAACGTCGTATTATTTCGCGCTACATCTCCTTTTACCTGCGCCCAAACTAATTCCATTGGGTTAAGTTCATAGTGATAAGGTGGTAACCGTAATACCGTTATTTGGCGATTTGTTGCCATTTCATCAATAACCTATTTTTTTCTGATCTTTATTAAGATTGACAAGTGTCAAAAGTTCTTTTCATCATATTTGTTTCAAAAGAAATGTTTTTTTCCGGATAACCATTGAATTATATCGGCGGTAACTGGCATTATCCATGACAATTACAGACCCCGGAGAAATAAGACCCAACATCTGTGTAAAATACTCTTCGAAAACATCTGCTTTCATGTCTTCGTGATAGTCACCTGTATTTTTAGATTCAATTGAAAGTAAACCGCCATCTACAAAACCACTGGCACTACCTATATGTGTCACTATTAATCTTCTCCCTTTACCTGAAGGTGCCTTGAACCTTGTTGAAAGTCCATCCAAAAATGCTTGTCGAAAACTTTTTACATTTTTATCTTGCCATACTTTTGTTACAGTATATCCCTTGTTGACCCAAGTTTCGCCTAGATAATAAATATTCCTCCCTTCGTCACGGAATTGTCTAATTGATCTTAAGTAGGGTCTTCACCAACAAATAATTTCATCTTTATCGATAAGAACTGACTTCTTGTTCTGCTTTTCCCAGCAAAAATTCAACTCTCGTAAGACGGCCCATAATTTGCTTCTACTGATTTTTGGCAAATCGTTGTCCTCTGAAAGTTCACTTAAAATTTTGTTTAGCGTTGGTATTTCTTTTTTAAAATAAAATGAGTGTACTTTTCTGCGAATGACATTTTTGAAGAAATTATCTAAAGCTACTTTTGACCTCCCTGTAGATGATTTTGGGGAATTTACAGTATCTTGTTCATTTTTTGTTTTCTTTAAAAGTCTGTAGATAGTCTATTTTCCAATCCCTGTCATTTTGGAACACTTTCCCACGATGTCGTCAACACTGTTGGTAGGATTTTGATGTTTCAATGCATTAAATACATTTAATACAATAATCTTCTCATTCTGAGACAGCGCACATATTTTCACGCGTTTAGCAGGTACGTAATCTGATAAGGTCGACATTTTACCCAAACAATATCATATCCACTGGCACAATAGTCACTAAACACAAGTCGAATTTTACTCTACTGCACTAGCATGTCTTCGTATATTCAGCTCTAAGACTGGATTGATCTGTTACAATACACTGGCTCCTGCCCTATGATGTATCCAGTAAGATATACTAATGTACACCCATTACCTGTTAGCATTAGTGTTACCCAATAATTACCTGAAATGAAATATTACCACGCCCATGGCCGGTTCTTATCTCGAGGTTTTATTACTCTCTTTCATTTCCAAACAGACTATAGTATAACTTCCAAGGGAGTTATGAACATGTTTATAGTTACGGTAACTAAGAGTTTACTTGTTTATAATGTATTGGTATAAATTAAAACGTTAAAATTGTTTTTTGTTATTCAATCGACAGAATAGTCACCTTTTTCCATGCACGCGTGGCTAATGTAATAGGAATTAAACTCGTCCTCATCAAGTGGCTCGTAAACCATCAGAGGCATTCGCTTTCCGGATCTGGCGGATCGCTGCGTACTCACCCGCTAAGGCATATAATTATTCGGCAGACTCTTGGAGAAGCGGCCCGGCTAAATCACGAGTTAAATGGCCCAACAAAGAAGTAATATTGTCGAGCCGGCATTGTTCCACGTCTCATATAGCGTTCGGAGCGATTCCTCTGGAACTTTTGCACCTTCCGAGGTAATCCTAAAGGCCCTCGTAATCGCTCCGTGTGTCACTTGGTACAGAAACTCATGATCTACGCCCCCACTTTATTAGATTATAAATACAAAAGTGGAAAGTTCGCTTATGAGAGAAGTCACGTAAAATATACTTGGCAACTTCTTCGGCAACACTTCGGGCGATTTATAACTTGCTCCATTACAGAGTAATAATATATGACACCATATATTAGCTGCAACAACTGATTTCCAGAAGTTTTCGAGCTCGCAACAAACAGCACAAACTTTGCTGGAGGGCTGCTTCATTTTACGCCACTTTCGAAAGTGAGGTGAAATTTCAAAACGTATTTAATCAACAGCCAAGAGTAATGCTTATATAAAAGATGTAACTGCAGTTAGTTCTAACATATTAAACATAAAAATACATGTGATATTTTGAATGTTATTAACGTCAAATACATTTCTTGAAGTTACCGGTGAACATTTTCCACTTCATCTTATCGCAGCTGTTCCTCGATGGCATACGGCGATTTCAGTCAAGGAATATTTTGAAATGTAACGGATATAGGCAGGTAGACATCAAAGAAGTGTACTGCACTGGAAAGATTTAATTAAACAGATTTCTCTGTAGGAGCTGTCTTCCCCCATATTTTGTTATGCTTGAAATATGACCTGAAAACCACAGACCGCGAACTCATATAAAATATTCCATAAAGTTTCACTAAAATCAACAAAATCCATTTTCTAATTTTAACCTATAAAGTAACATCTCCTGTTATCGAAACAAATGTCGAAACGTTCTACTTTATATGACTAGTTACATAATGAAAACCATCATGCAACTGGTTATGAAAAGTTCGTTATGTCACTAATTGCAAAAAAGAATGAAACAAATACAACATAAAAATAACAAAGTAACTCTATTTAAGTCAGTATCTAATTATTTTGTAAATAACACTTTATTAATTATTTATTTATTATTATTTATAAATATTCAGAACGCAGTTGGTCTAGTTAGTGAAACTAATTCCAGAAGAAATCTTATTTGTTAAACTTGCAAGTATTCCCTGATATGTTATTGGTATGACTCGGTTGTTTAAGAATATCACCGGAAATTGTTTTTTATTCTCTATAGAATTTTCTACATATCCTTCTGCAACAGAATTTGATTTTCAACTGCCGTGTTTTAAAATATTGGCCCCAGAATCTGCAAGTAAAGTGGCCGAAGATCTTCTGAAACAGTGCCCCGTGAATAATGCACAATTCGGCAAACCAATCATTTGAGCAATCATCTTTGGTAACTGACCAATAGTATTAATTCCTACTGGTTGTACATCACATTTACCATTTCTATATCTAACAAAGAATCTATTGTTTAATATTTTCCGGGCGTTGGTTTCTATAGTTCCTGATGTCAACGAAGTTTAGTCCTTCTATATATCCCGGGGTGATTACAAATTTACGAATTACTCTTTCTCATACTTTTCATAACTGATTCATAAATAGCTATTCTATTTTTGAAATTAACAAATTATCTCAACCTCATTCATTGCAGAACATTTAGTGAAAAGCAATTCTTTTCAAAACCAAGCCATAAAATCCAATTTATAAACTAGTACTCCTAATAAAACATTAAAGCAGACATTTTTTTTCTTTTCTCAGCCGCCGTAATATTTATTTGATGTCCAATCCCACTGACTGAAACGAAAATTGGTAAAGGGAAAAAAATTGGAGCATCCCCAGCGGATTTGCAGTGGGCCGCAAACTAAGCAAATGTCGAAAGAGACGAGCGAAACAAAATGGCGTAAAACAATTGAGGACTTCAAAGTGTATGGTTGTGCTTTCTTCTGTAAGGAGCCCTTTCATGTTAACTTGATTTATAACGCCAGCGGAAGATAAGGAGCTCTAGATAAAAATCGAATCATGCGGATAACCAGAGAAATATTTACGGATAGTTACCTCTAATAGAGATTACGTTCTCGATAATTTTAACGAAAAAAATTAAAAGCTAATGATGTTAGACCATTATGTCATCTAAGATGCTGGAAGTCCTAAGACAATATGTGGAAAATTAACAAAAAAGCATTCGTTCGTGGACTATATTTTCGTGAATAAAAAAATTTACAGTACAGGGTGATTTGACAAAAATATTTTTAATATGAAAAGTATAACGGCAGTTCTAAAATATATTACGTCACAATACTTGTAACACAAATGTGAGCAGAAATTTTTAAAACAGAATGTTACTTTATTTAAGTAAGTACGACTATGCAAACTCCAAAAAACTTAACGGATAAACCGGAAAATTTAATCATTTTTTACTTCACCACACTTTCAGAGAAGTAAACATGCAAAAAATTATCAAAATAGAAAAATATTTGTTGGGTGTAATGGGTGTATAAGAAACTTCGTGTAAGATCGACAGCACACAATTAAAAAATAATAATAATAATAAATCTTCTGTTCTACACTTTCTAGCGTGTACAATGGCATTAAACGCACTTGAAAAGTAATTTTAAGTGAATAGACCGCTGAAAGAGACAATTGCTGGCTGTTGCGTTTATCACATCGTATCTGTGCGGTGCAGAGTTCCGAGTTTTGTACAAAATTTAGTAATTCCACACACATTTTCCTGTTAAATTGTTAGTCGGCGACGGAATAATCAAATTACTGTTATCCAAACAGACAAAAGCTATATTTCTCGGCGAGACAGATCCGCATTTTCTGCAGACATGAGCATAGCTCTAAAACGCATTGTCTGTGGCGGGATCGCATTAGCAATTAGCGGATGTGCTACTTTATGATCCCATTTGTCGTGTTTTATATGAACCCCGCGTACATGTGTTGCGGCCGTTAACGCTTTGCTACGTCGAATACCTGGAACGATTCATGGCATGGCGGGTCATTATTGTTAGTCGCAGACCTGCAGAGTTCAATTTAATTTTCTTTTAAAGTGCAGTCAAAGGAATCCTCCCAGGTATATGTTCCCTGAAGTTCAGAAACTAATCTCTTAAGATTTTTCAAAGAGATATGAATTTGCAGTCTTCTTAGACGTTTTTTAAAGCTATTTGGACGCATATTAATATACAAGGTGTCCGGGAATATGTGGAAAATCTCTCGGCTGCATATAGAACATGAAAAAATAAGATGACAAGTTTCTATAATTTTTTTCCTACAAGCTGTGTGTGATGGGCACTAGTAAGGACCTCTTAAAATAGTGACCTAGAAACATATTCAGCTATATTAGTTTACCAGGGGCGGACTAAGCTTTACAACTTAATGCCTATATTGTTAACACCCTATATGATAAAGACTTAAAATAATAAATCTGGACATCTTCAACCTTAGACTAAAAAAAGGTACTCTTGTTTCTTGTCGATAAAATGAACCGTTCCATCACATTAATTTTTTATTAAATTATACAGGGTGAACCTTAAATAAGTACAAATATTTTAATTGGAGGTGTAGTTCGTCATATAGATAAGTCTAGTGAAAGTCATTTTTAAAAATTTCAAATATTTACCGAGATATTATTTTTTTTTAAATACCCACATTTCGAGGACTGCTGACCAGATAGACCACTGACGTAACCTAATAAAATAAACCTTATGGTTTACTGAAGGCGAGGTTGCCATATCGGCTTTAAGATAAATAATTGTTTAACGTAAACTATTTTCACAAGTGTTTTTTCTCTTGTGTATTTAATTAATATTTTTCGTAAAATATAGTGTGATTAAATGAAATGTGCCTCATTATTCAAAGAGTGAAAAGGTTGACATGTTAAAAGTATATTTGTCAAGTTGGAGTGTAGTAAAAATGGATAATGAACAAATTCTGGATAACAATGATTATGAGTAGAGAATCTGGTTGGTTTATATTTTTAATTTATTGGTGAGGTATAGGAATGGCATAGAGGAGTAGATGACCATTAATTTATATAAATAAACATTTTTCAATCATTCTTTGACATGTCTAAAAATTCTAGTTAACTTTGTTGGAGCCTATTTGAAGACATTAGTGTAACACTGGCAACGTTGTAGAATTCACATCCACCATGACTCCCGGATCAGCGGCCCTCAACAAGTTTTCTATTGAAAAATCACGACATTTATTTCAGAGACACGTATCCTCAGTAGACAGGGCCTGTAGGAAAAAAATGTATAGGAACTTGTCTTCTTATTTTTATGTTCTATCTGCACCAGAGAGATTTCCCGCATTTTCCCTACCACCATGTATATTGTGCTCAAGTGGTTAAGAGTTTTATTTTATTCAGTGTAAGTGTAAGAATTTGCCAATATTTTAATTGATATGACATTTATAAAAGTATTACTTAAAAACTTGTTGCAGTCTTTGATTCTTCAGATCAAATAAGCGTTTATAGTGGAAGAGAGATTACCGACATTCTGTTATATCCATTCCTGAACTCACACAGAAATACAATCCCCAAACTGATGAAGGATATTAAAGCAAACTTTGATTTAAACTTCCTCTGCCAAGTAAACTTTCTATACGGGTACTTCCTTTTGTATCAGGACGAGAAATACATCAGTTATTCCATTGTTGCACTAAGTATTATAATTGTTTTATTAACTGCCTTTTCACAATGTCTAACGATGTTGTAATTGTACGGTATTATAATATACACGGTAATTGAATTGAATTCACTTTCAATTGAGCTCCAAAGTAATTAAAATCAAATTGAAATTAAAAAAATAACTTGTAATAATTATTTGTGACATCTCAAACATGTTTGCATTGAGTCAAAAGAGTAGATTTTTTAAATATGCTTTTAGGATAAATTGCTTCGGCACTGGACGGTATTTTTCGCCCCACATAGATAAGCTTGACATTGATTAAATCACTAATTTATTCGACATGAAACTCTTTTTAGTGTCTAACTAAATAAATGATAATATAAGTATGTGACACGCATTTCTATATTTATTAGCTCAGTCTAATTATAAACGACTTAATATCAAGTATCTGTTTAATAAATAACGTTTGTACTACACATTTTCCCACCGTTATCAACTAAATGTGTACGATTTAGATATTTGATATTTCAATTAAAATACCGAAAGTTTTTTTTGAGCACTGGTATAATATAGAACTTCGCAGAGCCCCTTTTCTTCAAATTCTCCAACTTAAACATTTAAATGGATAGCAAATTGGTGTGCTAATGCAACCTCACACTTGCAGCCCTAATACTGCCGTCACCCCGCCTTAAAATGGCGAGTAAACAGTCACCCAACCCCGTACAAGGAGCAGCTATTACGATGTTAGCAGTCAGCTTATTTCATATCCCATTTACCTCCTTAAAATCCGTGAAATAAAAAGCGCACTCTACTTTGGGGATCCAGATTTATCTGTCTGTAGGTTTCTGTCCCCTACTGCCATGCCAACCACCCGTTAAATATTATTACCAACTGAAAAAGTACACCACGTAAAAGTCTAGTTTATCCCATTTCTTTAAGTGAAGACATAAAACGAGAAGTGGCGAAGATTTTCGCACTCATCCTTGTCCATTTAGACGGAGAAGAAGTGAATTCGAGTCAAAATAGAGGCATCTTATTGCTTTTAAAGTAGAGGTGTGAAATTTTCAATATAAATACGGAGAAAAGATTAAATAATAAGAAAATTTAGCATAAAAATTTCAATCCATTGTAGGAAGGGCGAAATCAAATGCCCATGAAAGAAAGTCACTTAAATATTTTAAACTCGCGTTCAGAGAGGTCTATTATGTCTGTAACCATCGAAAACTTTCTAAGCTCGGTCCCCTCGCCAGGAAAAGAATATTAGGTGGCTGCGCGTATCCACACAAACATAAAAAGATTTCCGTGTAAGAAAAAGTCGAAAGAAATGTTAAATGTTTAAATCCGAATTACAAATATAAAAGTTTGGAAGTGAAAATCGAACGTCCCGATATATAAAACACGAGAGGGAGAAATGTGAATCGGCGCTAAAGCGTTAGAAAAGGATTGTCGAGTGGGGTTATAAGTTAGTTCTCCAGGTTTCTTTTCAGGCAACTGTTTCGCAGTCCTAGGGGACATTTTTCAAATGTAACTTGAATTAGGATATGTGTGGCGCTATGACATGTTAGGGGAGCTGATGTATCTTCATTTTTTTTATTTAAATGAAGGGTCAGGGCCATTCTTCACGCTCTTTCTTTCGCGTGGCCCTCCTCTTAGAAATATCTCTCGTGTCAGGCCTAATAGTGTTGGCACAATCACAATCTAATGTTGTCTCGATAGGATTTTAGGGATATATCCAAAGAAAATTTACGATTTTTAAATTTTAACTGAAATATGAAACTATTGAATTGAGTGGCGATTTACTAGCACCTTTCAAATTCAGGATCGTTTAGATTAAGTGCTAATACTAATATTAGATATGTCAATTTTTTAAGAAATTTTCTATCTTAAGTTCATAACACAAATATTTAAATAAAATGAATATTGGTACTAATAACCTTGGTTTTTTTCAATTTTTGATGGTCAATGGTGGGAAATAAGGCCAAAATTTACAGAAAAACACAAATTTTTTCGTTGTCGACGTTTCGTCACTTTTATTGCGACATCTTCAGGACACTACAGTAATTTTGATAAAATTTATTAAAAAAACACATCGATATTATCATCTAAAATATTTAAAATTCAAAATGTACATATATTATGAGCATAAGCACTAATTAAAAAATTTAACTATAAAACTTATTACGATCTACCTATATTACAATTGTGTGAAAAAATAAAAAGGGAGGGGGTTACTCACATGAAAAACTGAAATTTTCAGTAGGTTTTCCTAGTCGATACATGCAACAGTCTTCAACAGTCTTGGACAGTCATAGATAAAATCATACATAAGCACACGAGATGTATGTATGATTTTATCTATGACTGTCCGCACTAGTGCGGAAACTGCCCTTTTGCCACGAAAAATCATTAGGAAAGTACACATTTCCGCATAATCATAGGATACGTAATAATTTGTCTTTAAATAGCTAAATATAGATATTAGATCCTTTCTATTGCATTCCTTGTTATTAACATAATATCTCATACTGTCTTATTAACTTATTTCCTTTCAAAATCTCTACGCTTTGTAATTTTGTGTTCTGACTGCAATTGATAATTGGCATATTTATCATAGACTGCAAATACCTAAATAAAACATATCTTTGTAGTGTATTATTTTGCGGTCTAAATGACATTTTCAAAATCGACCAATAGTAGCTACTTTAATGGCTATATAAAAACAAAGACACCTTAAAAGTACTAATTGCTTAGCGATGTTGCATGAAATACGAGGCCACATAATAACGAATTAATACACAAATATTATATTTAATAAAGTAACCAGATCTAAAAAAATTTAACATCACATTTTTACAAAGTGATAACTGTTTTACAGTCTAATAGATATTTTAATAGGGCTTTATTTAGTAAATGAAAGCAAGGTTTGAAAGAGTCTATGTAGCCATTTCAGCCAGGTTCAAGTACAAATAAGAAAGTTTCGTTATTTTCTACTTTAACTAATGATACTGGAATTAGGTATATAATATTCTACAATTATTTATTTCCACAAAAATTCGTTCGAATGTACTGGAAGGATTAATTTTTCTTATACTATATTTTTTCAATAGCATGAATAAAAGTAAATTTCATATATATGATAATTTGTTTTAATTATAACGTTTTTTTTATATTTACCATGCTGCTCTTTTTAAATAAGTAAAACTTAAAGTAATATTAATTTTTAATAATATCGACAGTATCTATTTACATACTTTTCTTATCCCGAAACCCCGGGATCGAATTTTTTTGCCGAGATTGACTGGCCTAACGGGAATATTTTATAACGCATCTTCTCCACTGAACATTAAATTTACCTTGGACCAGTGTAGACGGTCTCAAATAAAAAATAACCTTTAAGAAACCCTTAGCTGCCACCTGGGTAATTTCAAGGGTAGAGCGCTGACTTATAGAAAGCCCTGCCCTTTGAAAACCCCGTCTATACCGGAAGGTCAGAGCGGAGAATTAGACGTCCGACTACCGGCTGAGCCCTGTCACGGACTGTGAAGACGCCGACGTCTCCGACGCCTCCTCAGCGATGATGAAACAATAAAGGAGACGTGTTATTGTTCTGCGAGATTATTTATTATTTGGCGTTTTTCTCACAAAATCTCTCTCGTACACACGGACGTCCTGTTGTGATATTTATTTACTGTAGTTTAATTTTGAAGCCTTTGAAGTCGGCAGACATGCGACGGACAATTTACAGTTCAGATGACAGTGATGGGTATCATCTTTTTGTTCCCGCTTGACAACGTCGAACGAATATTGCATTTTAGATTTTTTTGTCTATTTTAGTGAAAAAGAGTTACTTTTCCGACTAAAATGAATGATGAAATGGCCCAGTTTTCATATTGTTGCAATATTATCGGCTACTTTCGACATTAGGTGTGTTTTGTTATTAGTTTATTTGATCAACTGCATTACACACTTAAATTACATACTTAAACATATCTTAGGAAGGCCATGCGAAATTTGTTTTGTTTTAAAAGCTACTTAGATTTATGAAATGTTTTGAAAAACATGGTATGTTAAGAAATAGATATACGACACGCACGAACGTAGTCGCTGATGGCTCAGTATAGATGCTCCTTCCCTACCAACCGCGGGTCCCGGGTTCGAATCTGGTCTAGGAAAATTCACTTTTTTAATTTTTTTTTATATGTACAGCAGTGAATTGAAAATATTTAGTGGTTTATACGATAAAATTTTAAAAACCGATTGTTTGTAGCTGAACAATATAATATTATAGCTAAATCAAGGAAGCATTTGACAGTAGTGATTAATGGATATTAATAAGGTTGAGGAAACAGATGTATAATGGGTACATTATACAATAGTCGTGGATAAAAATATATATCAACTCTGAGTTGCTATACTTAAGCCATGTTTGATATTTGAAAAACTAATGTAAGTTAATACGATAAGTAATCGGATATTTGAAATCGCCTGGTTAAAAACTGCAATAAATAGCCCAGCGTTGTAAAAGTAAAACTAATAGAACTTCAGTAATTTTTTTCTCGGAAACTATAGGGATTTTACAAAAAGTATTTTTACGATATTGACTATTTTTCATGACCAACTTTTTTTAGATAAGCTCTGAATCGCCCTGTATAAATTACTTAACTATCGCGAAACATTCGTGCAGTTTCACATCGCAGTTTCGCGTATTCAAATGTTTGTACGGTTCAAGAAACAATTAAACGAACGCAAATACCTCGGTTCTGGAAGTAGGCGTCCAATATCAAGGCGAAATAAATCAACAGAAGAAGAAAGGGCGCTACTTGTCGCTATCTGGGAGCGATAATATATTCCCATATAACTATAAACAGGCATGAATATTTCCAAATGTAATCTCGTCCTGCACTTCCCACTCGCCGAACCATCTAGATAGCGATAGCGCGGGGGATGTTTTAGGTGCGAGCAATGCATCAAAGGAGGCGCCCAACGTAGGGCGGCAAGGGCGGCAGTGGTAGAAACATCAGCGGAACTTTGCATAATGTCGGCGGAGACAGCAGCGACCTGCTGCCCATAAATCACCCCAGCTGCAGTGCCGAATCTCGAAGCCGATGGTGGAGGAGCCGCGAGGGTCGCGCAGTGGCGTACGGCGAGTATTACCGAAAAAAGATAAATAGCCCTTGTTTTAAAAAAGTTTTCAAATGATTAAAAATATTTTTAATTTTATTATATTTTTAAAATGTTGTTATGATAAAATATTTTGATTTCATTAACTCCTAAATGTTTTTAAAACTTTATAAAAACGTTAAAAATATTTTTAGAATATCATAAAAGTGTTTTAAAAACATGTTAATAATAAACTATCAAGTATTCTTTTTATCTTAAAGTTTTCAGGTTTCGTACAGTGACTTGACCATATACAGGGATAACTATGATAATGATAAATTTTAACTACTTGCTCAGGAATTTAAAATATGGGGCAAAACCCTCTTTTTCTACGAAAAGTAGGCGCCTATGATGAGCATCGACTGAGATGGCTTAGATCCATTTTTTTGCAGCATTTCTAAATGCAGAAACAACAAAAATTAACATTCTTATTAGTAATAATACCTGATAGATAGGTAGGTAACAGTTAATCTAGTTAGCTCCACTATTTTGCATTAGTTTTCCATTATTTCATTACAAACTGGCAAAACTACAACATTTTCATTCATTATAACCACTCACTACCGGTAAAACACACTTCCTGTAGGTACATCTAGATAAAATATTTATTTATTATTACAAAATCGAACTAAAGGAATAGATAATAGAAAACTTTTAACGTACCCGCGGCAGTCTTGTCACATAACCTAGAAAACCAAACCGGCGAACTATATTGTGGAAAAGTATCTGCACCCAACACAAATTTCTTTATTTAATAACTATAAAACGTTTAAAAAAGGCACTAAAAACTGATGATGAACACAAAACTACAACATAAACACATGGTAAACATAGGAATTAAATTATGATTTGACTGGAAATTTTACAGTCGTGTGTGAATGAAATATGGTACACATTAAGTATGTTAAAGTTTGTCCAAACAATATTGGTCACACAAAATATTTTTTTGCATATAAAAACTGAAAAAGTTCGGAGCAACCAGTAGAAAATATCTTTCGCAGCGCCTCAAAAAAACATTGCAATTTTTCTAAGATCACCCAATCTTAAATTGTATACTAGCCACTATTTTAGAAGAACATAATTTTAGCAGGAAATTACAATACTGTGGACAATTTTTTTGGAAATTAAAAAAATGCGAAAACTTTATCAGACGAAGAAATTCTAAAGAAAGTTATATCCAGCAATATATTGATATAATGAATAATTTAGTAAATAGTCCCAATTGTAAATAATATACACACAGTAATAATAATGGTCCTCAGTAAGTCATAAAGAACCTGTGCATGTGAAATTTCTAAGAATTCCACTGACCCACAAAGATCCTCAAACGCCGCCGCTGTGCTGCGTTCACTCCTGAAACAACTTGCAGGGCACGAAGACAGAATCGGATTTTATTTCTGCAAATTCGGCTATAAATATCGAGGAAATTTCGCTGGGGCGTTTTACCAGAAATTATGGAAAATGTTTTTCACATATATTAAAAAAATAATACACACTTATTTATGGTAAGGCCCCTCATATGTATTTTTTATCACTAGGGAGCCCGGAGCCGTATTTCTTTTTATGGTTGGTTGGTTTGCGTTTTACGATGCCCTTAAAATCTAGATGACGTTTTGTGATTTTTGAAAAGAACCTATCGCATTCATTTTTCTTCAACAGAAGGTATTTTTATGATGAACTTGGTCAAATAGGTATTTCTTAGCACGTGGAATGAGTGTTTACCAATTACAAGAAATAAAATGAAGCTAAAATTGGATTCAGACTATTAGGGCTTGTTTTGGTTGGTTTGTTTGACAAACAAATATAATTAAAATCCGAAAAAAACTCTCCCAGGACATTTTAATGACCTCAAATAAATGAAATAAGTCCTCAGTTAATGAAGCTTTAATTAAAGCCTTCAACAATGAAATAAAGAAAATAACTTTAAATAAGGTCTATGATTAAACTTACTTAACCAGTAGGAATTTAAGAGAAAAGGAAGTTATGTAAAAACTAATTATCCAAGTTTTTTGCTCTTTGTTTTATATGTGCCATAGAGAGGTTTTCAGCGTTATACAAAGAGAACAATAGACGGCTTTCACGAAGCCAAAGTAGAAAAAGTTCTGCGCTTTTCGCTGTTTTATAAGTGACAAGTTATGGTAAAAACTCGATTTATTAATACTGAAAAATGTCATCACATCTTACAACTTCTTTGAGGTATTTAATTAGGACAGGATCAGAAAAAAAGAAAAAGTATAACACCTTTAATACAATTCTGTATGTATCTGAAGAAAGTCCGTTCGGTGATAATAAATTTCTGTTCTATAAATTCATCGCAGACACACTTAATCGGTATGTTGCAGCGTCGCAAAGAACAAATGTAGGTACACGTTATCGCAATTTTGCGCACACGCACAGATGGAAAAAGATGATTTAAGGCGCGGATTAAATGCAATTTCTTAATCATAACCCGTAATTTACGGCCTGTTGGTTTAAACTGGGTTTTTTTGTTGATTTTCATGTTTACACGGGTAACATGCTACGGCCACCATAAAGCATTCTTACTGTCAGCGAGCGTTAACGAATGGATTTCTTGAGAAGGATTTGCGTTTTTTGTCGGCTTTGAAAAAATATGGCCAGAGGAGAAAATAGGTTTGACAGTTGCGTGTAAAGACTGTAGTATCACTGAGAAACTTATAAACTACACACGTCAAAAGTCTTGGAAATCTTTTGTCAGAAAAACCAAATACATTTATAAAGGTATATTGTTTTCTGAATCTTTTTTTTTTGTGAAAAGAATATCTTGGATAAACTTAGTACTTAGAAAATTGAAAACCAGCAATATGTTACGAAATTTATCGAAAAAATTTATTAAATCAAAAAGAAGTAACAAAGCAAGTTCTCTACTTGACTAAGAGTCAATATGACCTCCACCACGTTCCAATAGCATATTGACACGTCTGTGCATTGAGATAATCAAGTGGTTAACGATCTCTTGCGGAATATTGTTCCATTCCTCTTCTGCCGCCGCGACTAACTCATCTGCAGTCTGAGGTGAAGGAATATGAATGGCTCTAGCAACGAAATTCCACATATTTTCAATAGGATTCATTTCAGGAGAGTTGGCTGGCTCTAATCTATTGGTATGTCCTGCTTCGAGTTTCTCTAGAACCCTTCTTGTGCGATGTGGTCGAGCGTTGCCCATAAACATAAAACTTTCACCTAAATCATTACGTAGGGGGTATAATGGGCGTAATAAATTGTTAGATGTAAATATCACTGCTCATATTCTGTGATATCCAAATTAATGGGGTGCGGCGGTTGAACATCATTCCACCCCAAAACATTACGGTACCCCCTTCATACGAAGCAACTTCACGGGAAAAATGAAGTCGCTTTTGACGGCCTGGTTCTCTCCAAACTCTTTGTCGATTGTCATCAGTAACCAGCCTAATTCTGGTTTCGTCTGTAAATAAGACCCACCACTGACGTAATAGCCAATTTATGATCTCGCACCCACTGGAGACGGCAGCACGATGCCTTGAAAGTAGAGTGGGGACCCGTAATGGTCTTCTAGCACGTAAATTTGCGTTGTGCAGTCGTCTTCGAATAGTAGGTGTCGATATAACACGGCAAAACGTACCTTAATAGTGGGCCCTGAGATCTGAAACTAAAGATGTGCCGTGTCTACGGGCATATTGCACCAAATACCGATCCTGTCTTTCATTAGATACTCTAGGACGTTCACTACGTGGTCTGTTTTCCACTATATCAAATTCTTCATATCCGTGTACTATTCGCACAACAAATGATTTAGGAATGTCCAACATGTTCGATATCTAAAGATCAGAATGTCCTGCATCATGTGAAGCAGTCATTCTTGCTCGGGTAAACACAGAAATTTCGCGTCCTGGCATTATAATGTACAAAGATTCAAAGGAACACTTGGCTGAATACACTGCCAAACTGACCACATTTGTAAACAGTAACAAAGTAAAGGTTCATGATCTGAAAAATTTTTATTGTATATTTTGTTCCCTCAGTACATGTACTTTTTACAACATTAAGAAAAACTACTAGGTTTAGTCGAATACAGAGATGATAAGACCCCTTTAGAGGACCACATCTCAGTAATGTTGTTCCTGAGGATCAATATTTATAGGAACTTTTTTTACTTCTTCTGGCTCTACTTTTACCGCCTTAAGTTTTGTACAAACTTTTCCAAGCACCCTGTTTATTAAAATTATTTTTTTCTAATTGCTTGGAAAATGATTATAAGATAGTACATTTCTAGCTTTACCGTCAGATCGGAGAATTGTTGGATTGATTGTCACGACTGAAAATTTGAAGCGAATAAAAATTTGAATTGCACTTTTCTACCAGTACAGATTTCCCGGATAATTACATAATTAATACCGTTAGTTTAATCTGTAATTAGGGGCAGGTTAGCGGACTCGATGAATGCGGGCTTTGATAATGTGGAGTTACGATTCGGCTCATGATTTTATAATCTGATTATTCGGCTGAAAATGGAACTTCATCCCGGCAAATGAAACGGATCTGGTGCTGGCGAGTTTCATTAGAGCTTAAAAAAAACAACGAACAAATATCTCCATTTCACGGGCTAAATTTGTAAACAGTAGTGGGAAAGGACAAAGTGTCTCTTTTAGTGATATAGGTACAAGGAAGTAACGTTAATAATAACTCAAGATGATTGGTTAAAGGAAATGATTCAGTTTTTCAGGTTGATATCAATTAGATTGTTACTGATTTTTACTTAATTTTTTAATGATAGTTTATTAGACATTCGGCTCCAAAACTACAGTTGTATTTAATATGTCAATTATTGTTGTTTCACTTCAGAATTTTCAAATATTTGTTTGCATTGTTAAACATATTGCGGATTATTTGTAATTTGCGAAACTAGATTATTTATATATTTTTGAAAATTACTGGCTTAACATTGATATATGTGCCTATCTATGTTGTATTTTCGCACCACACAATGCACATTTAAAATGCTGTATTTTTTAAATCATTTTCAGAGAGCCTCTCATACACTATTTTACATCACAGCTAAACCATACATACACTTGAAATGCCTAGTATCACTTTAATTTTAACTGCATTACAATATTTCTAAATGCACACGATTGTATAGACAAGACCACCATTACTACTGCAAAACGCTGTAGTGCATGCGTTGAAATGTGTTTACCACAACTATCATTGTAAAAATACATAGTATTAGTATTTTTTAATAAATTTGCAGAACTGTACATGATTTGCTGCTAAAACAACATTTTTTAAAGCACAGTTTTATGTAGATATTATATGATTTATACAATTTTCTTCTTAAATAGCAGCTATTTGAAATGTTAAAAGCTATATATTTAATTTTAAAAAGCCTGCCTCTGCAGCACGCTAAAAGTCCATACTTAAGCGAATCCAGCTGCTTCAAATGGGTAGTTTTATGTTGATTATGTACCTAATCTAGCTTTTTAGAATATTTGTACGTCAGTTTCATTCAAAACGTAAAATTTAAAAATGTAATGTTAATTTATGAAGGATATATGTATTAGCTGAAAAGGGCGTCTTATTTTAAAAATATATCTAGACAAGTCAGCCAAAAATTATTTTTAAAGACTTTATTGCCCTTTTGAACATGTATTGGCTGATTAAATCTTTCCATCATATTATTTGACTAGTCAGTAACTCCCTAATATTTCGAAAGAGAGAAATTCAATACCCACTTCTTTGTATCGCGAGCTCATACTGATATAGACATTAGGCTGTTTCACTGATAATTTAGTCAAAATTTCTCTAATCAAAGTAATTAAACTCGTATCACCGACAACGGGAAGGAGAATTACGGCGATCAGAAAAGAACTTCCATAATCACTTTCACCCTACCCGAATTTTTCACCTACTAAAACATTAAGAACGGGATATATACCGGAATTAACATAATCCTACCATTAATCGACCAACAACACCGCTAAAATAAACATTTCGTGCTGATATTTATGGCCCACAGCAGCTAATTTTTTCATTATTCGGGTGTATTCATCAGAAGCTTGGATCGAGCAGTGAAAAAGTGAAACCTACTACCTTTTATCATGGGCGCTCTATCTATAAGTATGAATATCAGTGAGAAATAACAACAGTTTATTATTAAATCATGTTGCTTGAGTAAACGTACTTCTTCTTGATATAGTTTCTAAAAAGAGATGACTTTCACAATACCTAATACTTAATTAAATATTTAACAATAATAATAATTAATTTGTTTGTCCGACAGAAAACTTCCACTTAGTGGACAAACAAATTATAAAAAAATGATGTGCTAAATGAAAACAAAAAAATCAGTAGGTAGTAACAACAAAACAACATATTTAAAATGTTACATGTAAGCAAATAGGTACTTCAATAAGAAATTATTACAAAAAACAAAAAGAAATGGTTACTATAAAGCAAAAACAAATGACGATAAAGATAGAATGCAAAAAATAAATTATAATTGAAAGCTGTTAGATACACTTGATTTTAATTGATGAATACCACTGAGGTTAATGTCACATTGACCAGATATCAAGTACTTAATTGCACTGCTGCATGTCAATGGCTTTGAATCTATATTCTAATCAAATCAAATTATGTTTTTTTTAAACTGAAACAGCGCCTTTATCAATATTTATAGAAACCATGTTTGCTCTACACCACACCTGTATTGCCTTGAAAAGTTCTTGCAATTCTTGACAATCGTCATAATATCTACGTAGTTAATGCTACGATAAAGCTTTAGATCACCTGCGAAAAAAGGTGAATATATTACAAAGTTGATGATAATTCATTTATACAAAGAATAAACGAGAGTGGTCCCAAGTTAGAACCTTGTGGTACCCCTGAAGGAGCTATGAAAATATTAGAATGGTGTCCATTATATGACACATACAACTCACGACATTCATGATAAGGTATTGTAAGAAGTAGTAAAGAATCATCAAATTCAATTTCTGTAAAAATATAGACTGATTTACCTTGTCAAGAGCCTTCTTAAAATCTGAATATATTACATCTACTTGGCCTTTAAATCAATATGATTTGAGACAAACTAAGTAAATTCAACTAAGTTAGTTACAGTAGAACCGCGTGCAACGAACCCATGTTGATTTGATGAAATACAGGTACTGACATGTTATAGAAAAGATATGCATATGCCATTTCAAAAACAAAGCATGACAAATTGGCTATAGGTCGACAGTTGCAGATATTGGAAGGGTAAGTAAGTAAGATATGAAGTATTGTGTGCCTTTTAGTTACAAGAAAGTGTTCATTCGAACTTCGTTCTGTTCACTGAAATATACGATATGGAATGCGTTAAGTCCCATTGCGCATCCAAATAAAGGTACCAACCCTAGGAGCAGACAAAAGGAGGCACATGAAACTCGGCAAAGACATACTTCATTGGTTATGTATATGGATGAGAGAGAGACAACCATCTGCACGTACGATATGAATTGTATTCTTAATTTCCCATTATTTTGTTTGTAAACACGTCATTGGCGTACAGTGTGGCTTCTTCTTTTATCTTGTATCTCAGTGTTATTCTTTATGTATTTTTGTGGGTGTTATTGTTGGAACATGCCATGTTTTATAAGGGACTGTAAAATTAACCAGCATATAGCACGAAATAATTCTTTACATTCAGAATTCAATTCCATTTAAATTCACAATCAGCTAAGCCCCTACTGCTCCGCCACTGCTAGAGGCACAAAACAAAATATGGCGCTGATCATAAATAATCCATTTGCGCAGCTTTTAGCGCATTCCAGTCATCATAATATAAAATTACATTTCAGTGGTTCTGTTGCCCCCCTTTAACACATGACCCCTAATTGGACCGCCACTGATCATTCACCAGTCCGATCCACGTGTCAACGATTCAGGTGGTGATAGTGTCAAGTAAAACTGATGGATCACTTACTCCCTAACCTCTACCTAGTTCTCCGTTGCGTTTGCGGGGCCCCTTTCAGCCATTTACCACCTTGTATTATTCAAAACAATTCCTACCTTCCATTCATAAGAGTATTAAGATTGAGTAGTTAATCAAAGCTTTGACATATTAGGGGAGCGTTGGGAAATAATCGGGGATCGGGCCAAATGAGGAAAAACTACTAGAATAAAACACTTACGTGCAGCGCTCTAGATAGACGTGAATTAATTTCAAAATATATACACAACAAGAAATCGCCTTTACTCGCTCGTAAGAATGTTGAAAGTGTAAAAACATTTACAAAACTCCTAAGAGGTATAAATATAGAAATTAAATTATTTGATCAAATTTACATCAAGATGAGTAATTTACCAAATAGTGTTTAAAATTTAAACTAGAGCGGGTAAATTCTATTCCCTTCCCAACTATAACCCCGTTTGCAATCCAATACGCATGTGAGTTATGATCACGGGACTAATGAACACTTTTTACAGTTATTGTTTAGGCTCCATACAGGAACGAGTTGTTAACATTCATAAATACATGTGTATAAACCTATTTTTCTGGCACGTGTCTTGTGACCAAATATAGTTGACATTTTGGTTCACTGGCGCCATTTTAGGTTATTTATGGAAGTTTTTTCTTAACTGCAGACATATGACACTGTGAATTATGAATTAATAAACTGGTGGTATTATAATTTTATAAAATAAACAGATTTCATCTAGATATTTACAAATTATTCACAAAATAACACACACTCTTATGCCGAAGAATGACTTTCAGGGGACATTCAAGTTATTTTTAGATATACTTATAGTTTTTATTGATTCCCATACCAATAATCAACTTTAAAGAACCAAATAATGTGTTAAATAAAATAGTCTGAAAAATAGTACCTATTTTAACGTTGTAACAGAGTTAATTAGATGCATTTTCTTTTCGGTTGCCGCACCCCGATCGTAAAAAATTACAGCGCCCCTGTGCTGCATTGTGCTGTGTCAGAACATTTTTGTGCGTGCCTTTCTTACGTAATATAAGTTTCATAATAACCATTTATATTGTACCATAGAAAAGACATAATCTACAATTTTATTTCTCTAGAGCATTTTGATGTCACGATATATATTATAACGCGAGCTATTACTCCTTGTTCTGGTTATATGATTTTTATTACGTTTTAGCGAAAGGCGCCCATTACGTCTTTACGGCAAAATAAAACTTTGACTTCAGTCTTAAAAGATCGCTGGCGAATATTGTTCTTTATATTGACATTACAAAGTCATACAAAATAGATGTGTTGTAATTCAAGTTTTATAATATAATAAATTTTTGTTAATAATAAATAAGCTTTGTCTTAAAATTCGTGTTAGATAAGCTGTATTGAAGGATCGTGTAGCTTTTTCACATGCAACTTAACGAGAAAATCCTATATGACTTTAAGTACGAAGTCTTCAAACTACATCCATCTTTCAGTTTCACAGACGTTTTCAGTCATCCTGACAGGAGTGGTATAAAGTTTCGCGCAAGTTCCGCAACAAAAATACGAAAAGTCAAGGAAAGTGAAAATTGCCTTGATATGTATTAGACGTGACAGTTTTACACATCGCAAAATTCTCGTCTTTTATTTGTTTATCTTTGGCATGTGCTCCATATTCCGCGCCACAATGAATTTCGGGTACAAATGAGTGTATAACAGACACTTTTCAAGTAGTTTTATAAGTACAGAACATATACAGGGTGTTAAAAAAAGTGTTAAATATTTAAGTAGGTGATAAGTATGAACCAAAATAAGCAGAAAAGTCTCAATAAACATGGGTCCGCAAAGTAACGGTTGCAGAGATATGGAATGTTTTATGTTTTTAGCCCCTATTTTTATTTAGCAAAAACATTGTGTATTTTCTTATAATAGTTGGTTGATGTTTAGTGAAATAAAGAGTACGTATTTGACAGTTGTTCTCAGTGCACAAGTTTTCTTTCGCTATGGCTGGTTACTCTAACGCAGAATTAACAGGTATGCATTTCATGTATGGTCGTGCTAATGGGAACGTCATCGAAGCACGACGTCTTTATGTTGACGCTTGTCGAAATCGCCAGATTCCTTCACAACGCATGTTTGGAAGAATTCACCAAAGATTGCGTGATACCGGTTCCTTGAGCAAACAGCGCCATTTATCCGGAAAACCAAGGTCGGTATCCACTCCTAAAGCAGAAAAAGAAATTCTAGCACTGGTAGAGCAGAGTCCAGGTACGAATGTGCGGAGACTATCAGCCGAGGTAGGAATTAGTGGTCCTCTTGTTTGGAGAATCCTTCACGAACAACTGCTTTATCCATATGTGCAACGAGTACAGACCTTAAATCCAATAAATGATCATCAAGCACGTTTGGTTTTTAGTCGCTGGTTTCTACGTCATGATACTGAATACCCTCGTTTTCTTGCAAACATTCTTTTTACTGATGAGGCTGGGTTCACAAGAAATGGAGTGTTTAATTTTCACAATACGCATATTTGGGCCGACGAAAATCCTCATGCTCTAATAGAATCTGGACATCAGGCACGTTTTTCATTAAACATTTGGATGGGTATTGTAGGTGACAGGTTTCTAGATCCTGTTGTTTTATCAAACCGATTAACAGGCGCTGCTTACCTCAACTTTCTGCAGAATACACTGTATGAGTTTTTGGAAGACATTCCTTCGAATCAGAGGCAACAAATGTGGTTCCAGCATGATGGTGCTCCAGCTTATTTTTCCATGGCCGTTAGAGAGCATTTACACCAAATTTTTCCACATAGATGGGTAGGAAGGGCCGGACCTGTTTTATGGCCTCCAAGATCGCCTGATCTGAATCCTCTAGATTTCTTTGTTTGGGGATATTTGAAGACATTAGTGTATGGTACTCCTATAAATAGCCTGGAAGAGCTGCAGCTACGGATTAATCAAAAGTGTCAAGAAATCCAAAGGAGGGTGTTTTCGAAAGAGTTCGAATATCGTTGAGACGAAGATGTCGTGCCTGCTTGGAAATGGACGGAGGGCACTTTGCACATCTTCTGTAACTTTGTTTTTTGTTTGTTAAAAGCTTCCTTTGTCGGTTTATTCCTAATAAAATAAAATGTTTGAAAAACGAAAATTGGTCCATATCTCCTCAGACTTTTCTGCTTATTTTGGTTGATACTATTACCTCCTGAAATATTTTGCACTCTTTTTTTAAGACCCTGTATAATGTTGTCCCTCTTAGAAGGGCATAATTAGGTGCATTGTTGATAATCTTTTATATTTTGATATTTTAACGTAAAATTGATCTGTCTGTATTTCTTTTAAGTCCAATTATCTTACTGGAATAAATGTCTTGCCGACCAATTATTAACTTCCATATTACTTTATTCTTTTTCCCGCATAAGGAAAAAGGCCAACAAATATAGGTAAACTATATGGAATGGGTCATAATATTTTTTTAACCAATTTAGAGGTCAAATTAACGTTATTTTAAATGTTTGTTGGATAGTGGAAGCCTTTTTTCAATTGTTCGTATTTGTGTTCCTATTCGTGTTAACTAGTTTCTCTCTGCGATACAGAATGTAGCTTTATTTTAAATTCACCAGTTCCTGGGGTGGACCCAGTCAATAAGCCGCAACAATAACACATTAGGCAGTTCCGAAAACGTAATATTTTGACAGTGGCCTCCACAAACAGCGGCAAAGGATTACGTATGGACGTCACGGAGGCAAGGGGGGCGGACGGCGAGGGGTGGCTGAGTGAATTTCCCTCGTCACGTGGCCAACCTCGTTCGTTCCGGAAGCAGGAAAGTGTGAAATTGGAAAATCTTGGGAATACTCTCACTTTTGCCACCTTTTTCGGAGACTTCTTGCCCGAATTTGACTCCGTCGCAGAATTTATAACCGGGATATCATAATAAGCGACTGAACAACTGTTTATTTTCGAAGAATTCGTTAATATATCCATCTCTTAACAAAAATTAAACAATAAACAATGTTAAAACAAAGCAAGTGTTAGTTTGTGAAAAGAGACCAACTCTGCCATTAGCAGTAAATGAACAAAATCTTTAATTAAATCAATTGCTTTCATATCAAAGAAAATCATTTTGTTTTGGCTTAATTTTAAAGGTATTATACTAATTTTAATCAATTTTTTCTTACTAAAACGAGGTAGGCGGCTGCTAAAAAAGCATGTAATGTAATTATTTATATAATCCATCCAATCAATCGTCCTTGTTAGCTGCGGCTGTCTTAAAAGTTAATAAGAAATTGGTAATATTCATTGGAAACTATTTAAGCATGCATTTACAATCAAAATAAAATCGTCGCTTCAAAGTCAATGCTCTACATCACATGATACCAGGTATGTTCTTAGATACCAAATATCTATGTACACAGTAAAAAAAGATAGCTAAAATTTGACAAAATTGGCGCAGGAAAGTCTACATGAAAAACAGGTAAAATTTCCTTCATTAACAAATATTTGGTAGAATTTGCTTGCAATAGTGTAAATCTCGCGTAAATATGTTAAAAGCTGGTGTATATCAATTAGTATATGTGTATAAGCTTAATTAAAAGCACATTCTTCTACTTACAAGTATGACTCGTTCTCGTATAAAGCTTAAACAATAACTATAATATGCATACTGGATATAGCAAACAGCGGTTATAGTTGAGAAGGGAATAGGGTTTACTAACTCTGGTATAACGTGTAAAACTTTACAGCATATTATTTTACTGCTTCCAAAATAGTATGTAAAGCCGATTTCTTGCTGTGTATGATAAGAAAATAACTTCCTAGAAGGATAAACTAAATAATTATCTAAAATAAAATTAGAATAATCTAGATACTTACAGTAAGAAAACATGAATTTTTTTAATAACCTTATTTATTAGTTAAAAGTTCTTGAATATATGGTATTTCTGCGTGAATATCAACAATAAAAAGACATCTTTAACAAATATTCGATAGACCTTTCAGAAGTAATAATATTTAACTTAGCAACTTTACCTATAATGATAATAGAAGCACCTCGGTTACATTTTTGGACTTTGGACAATGCGATACAAAGAGCATCAAATTTATAAACGACTCACATTATAACAAGTTAGTTAATAAAAACATAATTTTATTGTCCCTTTTAACCTATTTCATCAACATGTTTAGATTAACACTAAGTACTGATATTTTAAATTACCCTTTATTTTCAGAGCTGCCCAGAAGCTAAACCTTTCTGCATCTCCACATAGAAGGAAGAGGTATAATTCTGACGATGTGGACAACACCGGCTTCTGTGGTACACTACAAAGGTCTCCCCCACCCGTGCCCCCGGCTCTCCTTAGAAGGATAGGAGTAAAAGAGGTCACAGGAGTCGGAAAGGTAAGGTTTCCGTTCGATACCGAGAGATTTGTCTTCTATAAAGTACTTGAGTTTCGAATTATTACTTGACAATGTTAATTTTCATTTCTGCGAAAGATTATTTATTTTGAAAAGAAATGATAACATTAATAATTAAGACTGTTACAATGTATATACGAAATCGCCAGATCCGTGTATACTTTAGAGAATTATTTTTGTCAAAGAACTGACTGTCATTTGATGTTGTGTAATTATCAGGTGAAAGAGCCGTCGTGAAAGGGTTCGCCCAACAAATTTCAATGACTTAGATCGACATGGAGGATTTTCTTGTCAAACTTAATTTTCGCTTGCTGTAAAATATAAGGCTGGGTATTATAAAGTCCTTATGAACTAATCCTCTTAAATATTACCGTCTACCTGATTGGTTACTCGTTATTCAGTCTTTTTTGTTCACGTTAACCTCTGCTTAAAGAGCTTACTTATTATAGAGCGACCGGTAGAAGGAAATCATTGATCGCCTTCCTCGGTAAAACCGAAATGAAAATAATTGTCTTCTATATATATGAGATTTGTCTTAAGAAGATACGCATTTATAAATTAATTTGGAGAATAAATTCGTATCAAATGTTATAATGATACATAACACTATACAGGGTGAACATTAAATAAGTACAAATATTTTAACTGCAGGTGTAGTTCGTCATATAGATGAGTGAAAGGCATTTCTAAAAATTTCAAATATTTACTGATATCATTTTTTTTTAATTATGGTGAGGTTGCCATATCATCTGTAAGATAAATTATTTTTTAACGTAAATTCAATTTTAGCGGTTGATTTTAATTTTAAAACACTTGTTTTGAACAATAAGTAAAATAAAATATGAAGTTCGATGCTATCAATTAAAGTGTTTAAAAAGTTACATTGTTCAATGATTTCAGAAATTATCCATAAACGTGCATAAAAGCCTACTTGCTGAAAAACCAACTATTTAAACTGTTATCCACATTTCACAAGTTAATACCATTGTACACTGTTAGAAGGATTATCACATATTATCCCCTTAAATTATTTTATGTAGAATAACAAAAAACTATGATTTTCCTTACACACTTTAGAGTTAATTTTCGCGACATAACCTGAAACAACGTGTCAGTGCTAACCATTTTGTACTTCGTAGTTTCGTAGTGAGTGAAACAGATTTTAAAAATAAGCACAAAACATGGAATAACAAAATAACTAGCTTGATGTATACGTTCAATATCAATGTCAATTGCATGCAAAAAAGAATCTGGTGTCGTAGGCACAGATAACAGGTAGGTGTCACGGGCAGTAGGCAAAATGTTCCGCACCAGCCCCATCCTCTTCTCTAGGATTTCTAGTCGAGGTAGACGAAGAGGTTATGTTGATATCGGTGCACTGGTCTGGTACAGGGCAAAAGAATAAGCTGGTGGCAAAGACATGGTACAAGTGGAAACAAAACATGTATTATTTGTGGAAATAGGTTTCATAATTCAATACACGTAAATGGAAAGTAAACATGAGATAATTTTGCATCTTCAGAAACCGAACTTAGCTAATGGTTTCTTTAAGTAATGCACTGCTTGACGCATCTGTTTTAAGAGTTGCTGCACTAACGTATAAAACATATTTAAATCGTTTTTATTATTTAAAATTAATGATAATGACCAAATTCTGGATAACTATGAGTAGATAATTAGAGTTGTTTTCAATTTCCTGTACTTAAGTACATGGACATACTTTATTGGTGAACTATAGGAATGGAAAAGGAGAGAAGGTGGTCATTAATATTTTTATAAATAACAATATTTCAATTATTTTTTGATATATCTAAAAATTCTAGTTATAACTTTCTTGAAGTATATTCCAAGACATTAGTGTAACACTGGCAACGTTTTGGAATACACATCTACCATGACTTAAATATACGAGTCAAATCAGTGATCTTCAACAAGTTTTCTATTGAAAAATCACGAAATTTATTTAAATTTGGCTTTTTTCCTGATTTTTTTTTGCAAAAAAAAACGATTAATTATGTATTCTACACAGTGATCTGTACTGCTGGTTAGAATATTTGTAATTAAGGTTCACCTTGTAAATAAAACTAAATTATTTTCTTGAACTTGATTTAAATGGTGAGATATTTAAATGCAACTAATTTTAAATTGTAAACTAGACATTATTTTTTATACTTCCAACAAAGGAGACGCCTCTGAACCTTGAATACCCACTTAACCATATATTTTCATTTTAATTCGCCACCACAAGATTCGATCCGCGATCTCAACCCGCCCTGACTTTTTCTCCAAATTCAATATTAGGTACACAAAATAGCATCCTAATTCGAAAGGCCCCTATCAATCACAGGCCAGACGGGAAGTTGGTTGAGCATTGACAGTACCCTCCACTTCCTTGGAGACCCACGAATGAAACCCCAATCAGGCTCAATTATCATACTCGCCGCAACTGTGGGGGCCGATCCGCTGGCGTGAAAATCAAACCTTTTCATTTACCCCCGAGGAAATCTGCAGGATAATAAGAGAGTCGGTATCACCAGAGGTGGGCACCACTTCGAGAAAGGAGTTTGATATTATTAATTATGTTTTAAATACAGGTTTATTAGTAACATACTGTTTATAGTTCAGCATTTAACAGGTTCAGGCTGTATGAAATGAATTATTAAAATGTAAGGTAGCAGTAAGGAAAAAGTTGTGTATGAAATAAGTCTTAGGGTGGCTTTTTCTACCCCTTACAACCATAGACACTTTAGATAGTGGAAATAGTGGTATATGTTGATATGAGAGCTCACTTCCTTTTTAGTGTGTTAATTATGTTCCTGTTTGCTTTTGAAATTATAATTTTGATGTTTTTTAGAACATTGCAATAAGCTATATTCGATGCCTGGGAAAACCTATAGAAAATGTCAAAATGAAGGTATTTCAAAAATTATATTTATTAAAAATTATTTCGAAAGCAAGCAGGAACATAATCAACAAACTAAAAATGTAGGTGAGTCATTCATATCAATGCCTATTATAGTTGCGGCAAGAATTATATTACACGAAGAGCTACAAACTAGGTTTGTAGAAAATCCTTAAAATACTACAATATTGTCAACTTAGGTAAATTTCCCGAAAGTGCGCCAGTCGTAAAAGGAAATCACATAAGTTCTCAAGTCCAATAAATAAGTTCCGCATAATCTAGAGAGACTGCCACAAATAGCTTTTCTCAGATAATAAGAAAACTAAAAAATTACCTCGCAAACCAAATCAATGGCGCATAACATTCAATGAAGCGAGTTAAACAGATTGGATACGAGACCGGGATGAAGAAGAGGCTGCAAGCACAACTTTGTGATTGCCAATACTCGACCCCCGACCCGCCGAGCAACCCATATCCCACTTCTGATGCGAACTGACCATGTGTGTGCATGCACCCTGTCTGATTTAACCTCGCCGGCTTGCATTCCGCACATCCACGCCGATGCAGAGCGACCGTGAATTTATTATGACAATATTTGAATACCATTTATTACCTGTACAATACACCAAAGGAAAGAATAAACACGCAAAAATCAACGAGAAAATAATTAGTCATCAAATATTAAAATGTAATTAATAATCACTTACAGTAAGAAATAACAAACTGTTGGAGCTACAGTTTTTTTGATGTCAACATTTTGATTGTTGCCGCAAGAACATTTTTCTTGACATAAAACAACGATGAATGATATGAAATTACGCTGACTATTAAATCTAACACAAAAAATTGTTTACGGCTTACTGCTTACTGCTTAATTCAACGATTTCTCATGTTCGATGTTAAATCAACCTCATAATTTGTTTAATCTATGTGATTCTATAAATGATACTGCAGGAAACAACTACTCCGCGGGCTAATGCCCTGACCGGCATTGAATTATACCTGCAGTATCTGTGTGAAACAGCCAAGAACCCTTGTCGGCCACTCCACCAGACATAGACCGGTTTCGGGCTTGTTAGCCCTCATCAGTATGCCATAGGTGAGATGACCGACAATTGAACTGGCTGTTCCTTCATATGTAGTTTCACATATAAATCGAGTGCAGGTGAGATGTAACTGGTCTGCTACTTTCTGCTCGGCCTAAGCGGCTCGATTTGCAGAAAGCGACCTACAATATCGTAGGTACTTAACCGCAGTTAAGTCTGCGGTTAAGTACCAAAGAAAACTTTAATTTCAAAGTGTAAACTATATTTTGGCACTATGAAATGTTGATTCAAATATCTAGCCTTATACTTGAAAATAATTTTTCTTAGCCAATGAAAGCCATTACCGTTATTTGTATTGCACCTGCTCAGTCTGACATGGTTTAGCTAATGACTTCTAGATGTAGCTTGTTACATTTCGCATACCCTGTAGAGCACCAGAAGATAAACCCTTTCCGACAGCGTTTGCTAGGACAGGAGATAGGAAATAGCCTCTAGTAAAGCCAGCAAATGCAGTCAAGGCTGAGCCGAGAAAGGGGGCCGGATGCCCACCTCTATAAGACGTTTGACCGTCCTATACTACAACGCAATAATGTGGGTGAAGAGAGATAATCCCTCTCGGCATCGCACATCCAACGTTGTTTTTCTTGCAAGAAATATTGGCGCGCACTATAACATGTAAAAACTGTTAAGACAAACACAAAATTGAAGCTGTTTCAACGTTAGATTAACAATAAGATGAAAATATTGATTCAAGTTATAGAATCAACATCGTGGATTGATTACTGACATTATTAGGTTCCTCTAACTAATACTTTTACGTGGAACTAAAATAATAATGAAATGTTGAATTATAACAAATATTGGTTGACATTTTTAAAAAGTTAAGTGAACTTGTTTTTCGGTTGGCCCTAACTGTGAAAAACTGTTAATCTAACAGTTTTTGGGTAAATCTAACAGTATCTATACAATATGACTAATTAATAACGTTTTAGGAGTACATTTGAAGAGAGGTAGAGGGCTATGTCTCTCACTTAACAACCTTAAAGCTCAGTGAATACAATTTAAGAAAAAAATTTCTACATAATGGCGGATGCGCCAATGTTACGGGCAAATGTTGGTCAATAAAATCATAATATTTAAAATAAAGCATTGTTGCGTGCAAAACAGTTTAAAGTTATATAAAAAAAATAGTTACGTCATATATGTTTACATTAGTAACTTTAGTACCGTTGTCTTCCTCCCAATTCTTTACACACATTGCATTTAAGATTATCTATTAATTTATTGGCTAAAACAACTGCACATTACTTCTGACTTTACCAAATCCAGATTTATCTTTAACAGAACCTGGATTATCCGCCTTATCAAATCCAGTGGGTATGGGGCAATTACGCTAAATACTGAAAACGGTCAGTGTAAGCGACCTCTCACCAAAGGATGTTCAAAGTCAAATAATAGGTAATCCCGACAACGGCACAGGATGCAGAGATACAAGTCAAAGCCGAGCCCGGAGTCTGGGTAAGGCAACGAGCGCATCTGGCAAGTGTACACTAGTCGAACTAGGGCATTACTCAAACCTCCTTCGTAAAGTTAAGCCTTGGTCATTGTCCAGAGTCCTCTCGCATCGACCCGAAGGTTAGATTATGTCGAATCATTTAGTTGATGGGATTAACTTGTTGAAAAATGTTTGATATATTGGATTACTGGGTTTAGTTTGTCCGGGGGTAATTCCGGGGCCATTTGTTTCGCACAGTTCCACCAACCGACAGGAATTCACTTATAAAATACCCTCTCATGTCGCAGGACCTATTAATCCTCATTCTAGAGACTTATACACATTATAATTACTCAAGCCTAAACATACTAACTTTCGACAGTAAGTTTTTAAATAAATTATCTCTTTTCAATTGAATTGATTCTTTTGTTAACATTTATGTGTTAAAAGTACACCATTTACAGTGTAATTTTCATTATCTGTTTTGGTGGTATTATAAACAAATCGTCAAATACTATTCTGCAAATTAGGTTTACAATCATGAACAAAATATGAAAGTTCATTAACACTTGCGTGTTATTACCTATAAAATATCAACAAATCGCCAGCTCAGCCAGCAGCATATTGGGTTGGTTGGCAAGAAGAAGTGTGTCGGTAGGAGCAAAATTTTTGATCAGACGTACAGAGTGAACCGAGTTAGAAATTTTTCGAAAGTTGGCGTTACTTTAGGAGGATATATGGGCCCGGAGGCCCTCATAGAGACTACACTCTTGTGTATCGTTGCCGTTTAAAAGCATTTATAGATTTGGGAAACAAATTTAGCTGGCAATTACCAAACCGATCTTCAGGGTATTAAAATTCCAGCCGCAGGCGCTTCCATATGCGAACATATTCGAAAAATTCAACGGCAGCGTAATTTGTATTTCGGAGAAAAATGTATAACGAATAGGGGGGGTTGACAGAGCCGAAGAATTTCTAATGTTACCCACATCACGAGTTGTCGAAGTCTTAGAGGAGAGGCGAGGCGAGCCGCGGGCAACTGCAGGAGATGCCCCGGGACGGAGAAGAGAAAGAGAACCCAATAATTGGACTCCACTCCGCTCCTTGAATACGAATCGCGAGCTGACAGGATCGCAGATGAGACCGAAGAATTGTTCGGTGCAGACTACTTTTTCCATTCGTCCTATTTCGCTGAAATTAGGGGTAATTGAAGACTCGATGAATATGCATAAAGTTTATAATTGGATGGATGACACCACGAAAACGGCCATTGTGCGAGTTTGCATGGCCAACTTGGGGCGCACCGCCAAGCTGCAATTGATTTCATTCTGCTTGTGATGTTACCCGTAACCTACACTGGAATGTCTTGTCCTCGATATATTATATACAGGGTGTTTCAGGTGGAGATGTACAATTGTACATACTTCAGTACGTTATTCTACGTTCAATTTTAAGCAAAAAATTTCCTTTGAACTTAGGCCTGGAAACGCTTCGTTTAGGATACACAGGATGTCAAATTTAAAAAAAATACATTTTCTTTAATAACTCTCGACTGCTTTGAGTCAAATTCATGAAAATTGTGTATGCGAAGGTTTCTTGGGAAGGGGAATTCAAATTTTATGGATGTATATACCAAAGGGCACCACAAGCGACCATTAGGATCTTTTTAAATCGCTTCAACTTTTTTGGGCCACGGTGTATGTCATTTCGGAATAGAAAATTATTTTCCCCTACCTTTTCTACTTAAGAAATGTACACCTTATTGAAGTCTCTAGGAGCAGCCGTTTCCGTTAAAAACTCATCTAAAGATGATGATGCATGCAAATTGTGCATTAGGTAGAGTGAATCTAACAGCAAAATTTTTGGCTTAAAATTGAACGTAGAATAACATACTGAAGTTGTACATCTTCACCTGAAACACCCTCTATCTAAAATCATCCGTCAAATCAGCAAAACTTTAATTTTTCTGCTGGATGGAATTTAAAAGATTGACTTATGTAACAAAACTTTCTCTCTACTGTGTTTGAATTCATTTTTAGTTAAATTATTATTAAGTAATAATATGCAACATTTCTACTTGCTTACAATATTTATACAGTTTACATAATAAAATATCAATTATGCTTGTGTTAAAATCGTAAAAATTTAGTATGAATAGAAATTGGTACTTTATTAAGAGAATTTTAATTTTACTAATTTTTTTACAGTGCGGTCAATATCAGGATATGTTAAACAAACTATCAAGACCAGTTCAACTAACAAGTCAGAAATTTTAATTTATTTTTGAGTTACTGAGCAGTATTGCAACTTTGACTATCTTTATATCTCCTTTTCAATGGGTTTTAGATAACTAAAAACAGTTATATACTGTACTAAATTTTGGCACATAATTGAATGATAACTATATTTTACTATTGAAAAACACTTGGACAAATTTCTTAAATAGAAAGAAATGCCGCAAATGCGGGCCTGCTTAATAATAATATGGCGCCCCCTCTCCCGCACAAGTCTTCTTCTGGGCAAATTCTCGTGATTAAAATGAGGGGTAAATATATTATTAGTATTATTATTAATAGTAGGCTATGAACTGTACAAAGCTATAGATATTTTCTACTTTTCCAATGGATGTTCTTTATATAAAAATAAGTTTGGCCTAGACCTAGGTAACTGGTCGCTGCCAGTCTTAGAATTAAAATGCATTCCTAACACCACCTGGCAATATTTGATCTGCACTTGTTATTTTCTGGCGAAGCTATATGCTTGTGATCAATGAGTTTGCACATGTTTTGATTTTGATTTCTATTGTTGATACTACGGCTGCTGCCATGGAACTGCACTTCAGCTAACGGTAGTTTTCTCAAATGACATACTAGCGTCTGCAAATTGTCGGAACAGGTACCTCAAAAATTTAAATTTTTAATTAGTTTAGTATTGTGATAGAGATACCTATATAGCTGAAAATATCAAGAATATGAGTATCGTCATGTGTCTAAAAATCTAGCAAACGTATCAAATATTTAATTTGACGAATCTGTCTTGAAGATTGAGTTAGACGATGTATTATTATTTTTTTCTATCGTCAGTATTTTTTGAGAGATGTGCTCTAAAATTTTATCAGAATTGTAGAACATGTACAAAATAACTAGCAAATATCGTTATAGAAATAAATTAGAAAATAGAAATACTTTTTTCGGCTAAATACTCGAATCATTCTATAAATTGGCGAATGCGCCAATGTCATTTGTAAATATTTATTATAATCGATTGAAGATAAAGCATGTTCATGTACTTTAAATATGTTAAGTTAATAGAAAAGATCCTCTTTTTGTAATACTGATTTTATAAAATATAATTTCTAGGTGTACAGAAAATTATAGGTAGGTATTCATCGTTTCCGTGCATTATACGATATTTTTTGCCTAAAGTTGATTAAATGCTCTAATAAACAGGCATTTGGCTAAGAGAGAAGAAGCTTCATTATATGACAGATTGTCCCTCATTGCCAAATTAATATCAAACTTGTTTCATAGTATTTAAATAGCTGTGCACTTAAATAAATTGCAAAAAATTACTCAGGGAGGACCATCAGCTTCGTCGCCGGGCTTATGAAACACAAGTCGCCGGTAAAAAATGGGGGCTTCCAGCTTTCAGTGAAAGTTATAGATTGTCTTAAGCAATCCGACCCTCTTTATATATTCGGGGAGTTTTTTTTCACCGTGGCGCTACCCTAGGCACGCTGCCTGGCTGCATTTATTTTGCAATGAATAATTACACTTTCATTAAATTAATAGTAAAAGTTATTTCCATAAATTTAGACCGTGCCTGGGAAATTGCCACAGTTTTCGGTTTAACTGATGTTAGTTGAATGAAATCTAGCATTATAAGAAAAAAATCACATGATCCATACTTGTAATCTTTTACATTAGGTATCTTGCTATACCTACATACTTTTTTTCACTGATTTACATCGACAATATCTATCTATAAATATATTTTATTGCAATACACAATAAGTTTTTATGATTATAGCTCCAGAGACATATTGTAGTATTATTTCACACTATTATGCTTACAGTTTTGTATTTGTAGTAATAATTTTTAAACACTATTTACTATTTTACTACAACAGAAATATCATATTATTATTGTACTTTTTACTAAAAGTTTTGTGACCTTATTGACGCAAAACACTACAAGGTGGAGCATCCGACAGATACCGAATTGAAGCTTATTGCCTCTCATAGGTATGCCATAGGGACAGGCAAAAGATTTTTCGATGGATCTCTAGACATGTATAGCCCTAGCTGGCTGCCCGATCTTGGTCATATCGGACGGAAGGTAAAAAAAAAACGCGAGATGTAAGTGTCTACATCTAGCGGCCTCTACACTTTAATTAATACAATTTATGGTCGTATGTCGTTCTTTCCATGTACACGTAACGTTTTGCTTGATAAATCTGGCATGATTGTGCAAGACTGATGTTAAAAAATACGTGTGGAACAGGCTTAACTGTATAGAATATGTTGTGTGTGAAAAATTTATCAAAAACCACCTGTATGAAAAAGTAACGTAATCTTATTTTGAATATTTGTTTATTGAACCATGTATTTCTATAAATCCAGGTATGATCCATAAATACACAAGAAAATAGCAAGAGAGGAAGATATGGCAAAGCGGGAACACCATATATTGTAATTTTTCGGTATATTTCATCGGGCTGTACGAGAAAAAGTTGAATACAGGTTTAATTTTTAATTTTGCCCGGAATAGCACGCCTGATAGGACACGAATATCGAGCCGATTCGAATATACGTTGCCGTGAAAACTTTCCTTCTTCTGTTTGTACTTCTCCCGATTCGTATTGTGGGGTATATTATATTTTCATTTTATCCGGCACGAGTTTTCACATACACTTTATCAGCTGCGTTTTGTGAAAATATGAAATTTCAATTTAACGACAGGCCGCGTCCGATTCTCCTGAGAGCCGTATTCGAGTGACCCTTGGAAAGGTTAAAACTCAATAAACTGGCGATTTTTCTCACGCTACCAGCCCATATAAGGCGGGCGGGCCCCCAACGGGCTATCGATTTCATTATCTATTACCGCTTTTTAATAAAAAATGTAACATCATCGCCTCTATATTTCTTTCTTGGCGGCTTTTAGACGTAAAAACTATATAAAAGGGAAAAATCACCCACATTTGTCATGTCTAACTAACCCTTCACAGCTTTTAAGGCATTTTTCTTGTGAAATTGCATCGATATTTATTTACTAAAGAAAAAAAATATTTAAATATGTCCAAAAGTGAATTTGAACTTTGACGTACACCAGGTATTCAACCTTGCCTACACTGAAAGAAAAACTACAGAAACAGTTTTTATTCTTACAATTTTGTCATAGAATAAACTACAAATATAATAAACCAAGTTCGTTATTATCGTAAATGCTAAAGTATTATAGTAATTGGGTTGTTGTAAATTTTAATATAATTGTAAAACTGTTTGCTATATTTTATAATAAATGTTGTATGTAAAATTTAAAATGAGGGTATAGTATAACAATATTTATAGATTGTACTAATACAACACTTTTAGTCATCATTATCAAAACTACAGACACAATTATAGTATTATTTACCATAAATTGCATTAAAGTAGTTTTTGTGAGACCGCCAAGTCCAGCATGGAGTACACCAGTATCCACTAGATGTAGACGTCTCGCGCATTCTTAACTTTCCGTCGGATATCACAAAGATCAAGTAGCTAGCCAGGGCTACACGTGTTACATTGCTTGTACTCATGTTCACTTCTGTTGGGTGTGACAGACACGAACAGCTAGATAGATCCATGGAGAGATCGTTTGCCTAACCCTATGACATACCGATGAGAGCCAACAAACTCAAATCCGGCATTTTGGATGTTCCAGAAACTAATGCCTTTGGTTGTTTGCTATATATAGCTCGCAGAGTAGTGGTTGTTTCCTAAAATTCTTCATTTACAACAGAAATAGCAAACTACCAATGTGGAATCTTTGAAATAATTCAGTGGTAATTATTAATGTATTTAACAATCGTTTTTATAAAAGCTTATACTGGGGGTTATAATAATACTGGTAAACCGTTGCAGTTTTTGTGTGAATTAACTAATTAAAACTTTTAATAAATGGTACAATAATGCATGTAGTATTTGTTAACATTGTTGTTGTGGCAAAATAATGTTGGAGATGATTTCTAGAAAATTTTAAGGGTAATAGTATGTGAAATAATACTACATATAGTGTCTGGGCACTGGAGCTAATTGGAACAAATTGTAGTAGCGCCTGTTTTCAGTGAATCTACATAACACTGCTAGACTTTATATAATGTCAAACTACATGTAACTGACTATTAGGGTCGGTCATCGCACGGTTTAAGGCGTCAGTACTTGAATCGAGGTGCCTAGATCGGAGTTGGTTCGCGCCCAGCTGCCGGTAGACCGTATATACGCTATATTCGTGGAGTGGACTGGCACCGTCTCTGCGGGTATGGTAGGGTGGAATAATGTTAGCTTGGGTCAATGTGAGAGATTGATACCAGTTAATATTTGATTACCCCCCTAATTAATGAGGTTTTCCAGGTTTCCCTTATTTCTGCACTGAATGGGGGTTAGGGCCTACCAACGTGTCGTTCCTGGGCACAAATGCGGCCTGCTAAGTAATAATATGCCGCCGCCTCTCCCGCACAAGTCTCCGACTTCTGGGCTAATCCCTGTGATTAGAATAAGGGATACTATATATATTATTATTATTACACCAAATTTAAATCGATATTTTATTATATTAAAAGAAATTGTTGAAATATTTTAATGGAACGAGGAATAAAAATATTTCTTGTTCCATTCTATTTATATTAAATAATGGTAGGATTTGTTTAGTCAGTATATAAATCCTTTATTCAAATTGGTTTACATCTCTTTTGAGAATTGATATAACGTTTCATTTTTTACTAACATAATCTCTGATAAATGCGTAGAAGGCCAAAACTGATTTAAATAAAGAATTTCTATATAATGGATAACAGTAACTACTTCATATTCAATATATAAGTATTTTTATTTTATCAATATTTTCTAAAATTTTGTATCAAGTTTTTACAAAATATTTGAAAACTATGTGACCCGTGTGAAAATTGTGTATGTGACCGTTGACAGAAAAAAGAATATTGACATTATAAATAAAAACCGACGAAAATATGATATATCGACTGAAAAGACACCCTTTTTTGTACACTAAAGTTATTTTACACGAACGAAATAGTTTTTTCATGAAACTGCAAATGGCAGAAACAACCGATTAAACAAAATATCTCCGTTTGCAGCCGTTTCCACCAAAAACGTCCACTATCCGCTACATAGGTGGGCAATTAATTTAATTAGCCCTAAAAACTGAGCCGAGCTCGCAACAGTGACAGAGCGCCGGCTCAACCACTGCCGGGTTTTGATGAAGGGCCATGTTTTTAGTTTTCCCCCGTCCGACCTACCTTGTTTTTGTTGGCTAATTGACCAGCCGACGGCCGTGACAAGCCACTTTATAATTCAACGCCGCTCGATCTGTCAATGCACAATGTTATGGGCTAAATAATAAATAGCGTCGCGAATTCGACGGCTCGCTCCGAAAAATACTCTTAATTATGCATAATGGGGGCCAGAGATCCGTTTAGTTCTCTCTCTGATCGATATTCTCTCATTCATTCCACCTTATTTCTATTTAGTTACTACTATATTAAACTAGAGAGAGTAAGTTCTGTTAGTAAGATAAATGGTGAGATCTGATAGCAATCTACAGGGTGTAACAAAAACGCAGGTCATCCAGTGACCGAAAAATTTTTTCCAGGATTAACTTACGCTCGTGTGGTATTCGGCAAGAAAATTTCACACTCCAAGTATAAATCAAACGACATTTTAAAATAATTTGACTCTGCCAAGGTATTGTTGTTGTTGACATATATTGATTTGTCATTTTTATTTAAACGGTCACAGTAGATGTCAATTACTAGATCGAAGCGTATGTACGTTAGAGTTTATAACGTTATAAAGCAATTGTCCATTGAGTTTGGTTAATAATAAGAAATATCAATAAAATAATTTTAAAAGTTTAACTTTAACACTCAATATATTTTAATGGGTCTCATATTTGTATATATGTAAATACGGTTAAATCGTCCTATTTTACCGTCAGAAAACACAATTAACGGGATGACCTGATTTTTTGCTACACACTGTATATAAAATTATATTCCTAATAGGATAGATATGATTATACCACAGTATGTTTAACATAATAGATTTCCGTCTATACCTACATTACTGATTTAGTTCTATTAAACTCACAAATAAATAATAATAATAAATTAATAGTTGTGCTTAAATATTTTCAGTGCTTAAACGTTTTTTCAATTCTGTTGAGGCCAATAAAACAGAAACCATTACACTTTTAAAACTAAAATTAATGATTAATTCATCAGTATATATTATTCAAATTATTATCTGGACCGGTTGCGTATTTGTCAATTTTCATTTCAAATTTCGTTAAAATATGCGTTATTAGCGGCCCAATTATTTGTTTAGCATTGGCAGGAAACTGTCGAAATGTTGCATATTGTTACATTTAAATGGCAAATGTAATTATATCCTGATTAAAGTTTATAATTGTATAAAATTGTGCCATGTTGGAAATGTATTATTAGCAGAGATATATATGAATGATACCACGGAAAAATTATCATATTATTTTAAAAATATTTGAAAATAAGAGACTGACATTAGAATTTCATAGAATCATAAGCAAATATTAATAATTTCACAATGGAAATACCAAATTTAAATTTAATTCTGCCCCTTTTGTGGTGGTATTACACGTGCACAGCATTAATTATCATATGGAATGCATTCCGCAAACAATAAAATTAATAAGCAACTACACAGACGATGCTATCATAAAGGGAGCAATTCAAAGAATTCAATAACACGAATATTGGTTTTTTCAATGCAGGCCTTATCTCTTCCACATACTCTGGAAATTGTACGGCGAGTCAGGTAAAAAGTGGTTGGAAAAAACGTATATATACGAAGCACACGCCAAGCTTAAAACCTCTAAGTGCATAGCTTACACCGCCGTTACATTAAAAATCTGTTTACGTCCCGGTTATGTTGGATTATATGGCTACGAGCCCCACTGTGTACTGATCTTTAAGATATTTCATATTCGAGATTGCCATTTGCAGTATTGTATGCACACAATCGGGAAAGTTACCAGTATCGCGAGAAATATATTCTGGGACATTTTAAATGCTTCCGGATGCCCCTATACCCAAGGAGTATCAAAGGAAAATATTTAGTGTGTAATATATATGTGCCTGCTATATGCAAAATGAGTTGTAGTTATTTAAAAAAGAATTTTATTGATTGATGAAGTAGTGTAGTCAATTGTATAGTGTATATAATTGTGCTTTTGATATAACATATAGTATATAATATACATCATACATTAAAAAATGTTACAAAAGCTAATAATAAAGAATATATGGGTAGACATTGTGGGTGTAATTCAACGCTGATCGAGGCTGTAGTCCGCAGAGTAGTTAGTTTTGCACAATATTGTTAATAGGTACCTAAATATATATATATATATATATATATATAAAACTATTACACAAAGGGTTAAAATTGTTTTATTAATTAAGTAGGTTGTTATCATATTTAATTTAAATTCATTAACAGGTTAAAATCACTTTTGACATTGTCGATATTTAATTTTAAATAATTTTGATTTATTGGTATAATAATTTTTATAGCTAAATATTTGACTCAACTTAAAGGAGGTCACCTGAAGAAGCAATTCTAAAAATGCAGATCTCATCTATTGTGGTTGAATTTTCGAGTTCCCACACTTTCAAAATTAATTTTAGATATTTATAGAATGCTTTCATTAAACCAGGTTCGTAAATTTGGATAGATTATTTTTTTAGGTAATTATTGAATAGAGCTTTGTCTGTGGAATGTTCATTAGCATACCTAGATGTTTGGTATGAGAGAACATACATATGACTTCACTGATAGGAAGGAGAGTAGGAGATTTGATATATATTAGCTTAAAGTACCTTTGTAAGAAGAGAACCCTCTGTGGTTCCATCGCTGGCCGCCGGACGCCGCCAGTTGCCGGCGACCATAGAATCTAGGAAGTAAGCACTCCGCCCAGTTGACCGGCGAAGAAGAAGAAGAAAGACAGACAGAAAAATCTCTTCGATACAAATGTCAATTATGTCATTCTCTAGTTAACTATTTTTTATACCTATTAATATATTAGACTGTTTAATTAGCAGTAGTGTGTTCGTGTGTAACACTAAAGTTGAAGTATACCAATTTCAAAAGCAACCAGTGTTGGTTTTTTTTAATAAGTGAACCCTTGAAGAACATCACAAATGGCGTCCCAACGTGTGCTCGAGAAGTTGTGTCAAAATACATCGCGTTAAACTAAGTGTTACACCTGTACCTAACACATAATAGCATATAGTGCTCAATTGAATTCATAGGAAATTCCCGCACTCAGTTGTGCTGCAAATCTAGAGACAAGGTAACAATAACAAATATTCTTTTGCATGCAGATTGCTACAATCTTGTGTGGCGGTATTTGTTCAAAGACAATCTTTATAGTGTTTAATTGACACTGGAACTTTCAGTTCATTAAATATTATAGTGCTACGTTTGCATCTGTTGATTTATACATGGTGTATAGTGTCAAAACTCGGTAGAAACGAAGAACAGTTTTGCGAATTTAATTGACACTGAGGTTTTCAGTTCATTAAATAGACATTAAAGTGCTACATATAGACTTCCTACTGAACTATACAGAGTGTGCGTAGTACTTTACCAAACATATTTTTGTGGACAACAAAACAGTTTTGTCGTGACATATACGAGGTGTCATCAATATATTTCGTCACATGAAGCAACTTTGAACTTTCACGTGTAAAAACAGTGCCGTTCGTTTACAATACGTGCCGATATCGATCGAAGTCGATGAATTTGCGCTCTGGACGAACTTTGTCTCAATCAAGTTCTAACGTGGAAACCGCCAAGATGGCCGATGAAATAAGACAAGTTGTTATGACACCGGAAATGTTACAAGCCCTTATTACTGGTATTGGCCAAAACCTAAACCAGAATCAAGTTCAGAATCCGCCCGGTCCATTAAACTTAGGAAATTTTTCCAAATGCACGCATCGATTTGATGGTACCAAAAACCGAGATGTTCATGCGTTCTTAGACTCTATTGCCGTATACAAAGAGTGTTTGCAGATTTCTGATGACAATGCTTTAAAAGGATTCCCCATGCTTTTAGAAGGTCAAGCTGCTACTTGGTGGCAGGGTGTTAAAAACTCAACACATACTTTCGACGAAGCTACTCAAGCACTAAAACATGCTTTTGGATATTCGAAGCCCGCTCATCAAGTCTATCGAGAACTATTTCAAAGAGATCAGAAAGAAGAGGAGAAAACAGACTTATTTGTAAGCCGATGTAGAGCTCTACTCTCTCATCTTCCGAGCACTCCTGTCCTACCTGAAGCGATCCAATTAGACATGGTCTACGGTCTATTGCACTTAAAAATTCGTGAACGAGTCCCACGTGACAAACTAGAAAATTTTGAGGATTTAATTAACGAAGCCCGCAAAGCTGAAGTAACTCTACAAGAAATCCAAAGAATTCCTGAGGTGGTCCCAGGGAAATCCATGCAGTCCAAAGAATCCAGAGACAGTTCAAAGCCCAAGCTCAAGAAACAATGTGCCTATTGTAAAGCATATGGACACATTCGAGACGAATGTCGCAAATTAGGTCAGAAGAAAGCGGAAACGCCGCCTACTAGTACCAGTTCACCGACGAGTCTCGACAGTACCAAACCCCAAGTTACATGTTTTGGTTGTGGTGCTATAGGTTACATCAGGAGCAACTGTCCTACCTGCAAAAGTAAGCCAATGAAAAGCGAACCTCAAGATGACCCTGTAGTATTTCGATATTACAACACCTCAGAGGGACTACAAAATCAACCACTAGTTTCAATTGAAATTGAAAATATGCGTGGAACCGCCATCCTTGATACAGGAGCGAAAACTAGTATGGCAGGATCTCAGCTTGCCCAGCTCCTTCAAAGTAAGAATATTCCTTATGAAACTAAACATGTACGTATGACCTTGGCAGATGGTATGGAAAGGTCGGTAATCGCTCAAATGTTTACTGTCGTCATTCAAATCCGACACAAGAAGATTTCTACAGACTTGATTGCTGTACCTGAACATGTTGATAGTCGAACCTTGCTAGGGACAGACTTTATGCAACAAGCCCACATCTTGCCCAATATCAAACTAAATTGCTGGTATTTTGGGGAGGATTTAACCACATCCTACGCATTCATTGAAGATGCTCCCACTCATGGAATTCGTACCAGTATTGATGCGGTATCTCTCGAGATGCGAGACAACGAAGGTTCTTCGCTTACTAAACCAGAAAAGCTTGAACTCAACCGTACATTACAAGAGTATAAAGATGTATTCATGCCAAGTACTGAAGCAACCCCTTTTGCTGAGCATTGCATCGTGTTGACAGATGATGTTCCTGTTGCCGTACCTCCTTACCGCATGTCTGAGCCCAAAAGAAGAAAAGAACTCGATCAGCTGTTAGATGATGGTACAATCGAAGAATGTGATTCGCCATATGCTGCTCCTATTGTCCTCGTACCCAAGAAAGGTGGGGGTACGCGACTGTGTGTAGACTATCGCCGACTTAACTCGATCACTAGGGATGACAAGTACCCGCTCCCTAGAATCGACGATCTTCTGAATATGACAAAGAAATCAGCATATATAACAACTTTAGACCTAAAATCAGGATACCACCAGATATCAATTCGACCTTGTGACAAGGACAAGACAGCATTTGTAACACCTTTCGGAATGTTCCGATACAATAGAATGCCTTTTGGTTTGAAAGGTAGTCCTGCAACATTTATGAGATTGATGGACCGATTTAGAGCAGGTCTCCAAGATGTGACCCTACTTGTTTATTTGGATGATCTGATTATTCTGTCGTCCAGCTTTGAAGAACATCTGAACGATCTTCGCAAAGTCTTCGATAGACTCCGACTGTTTAAACTAAACCTGAACCGAGACAAATGTACCTTTGGCTGTTTCTCTGTTAACTATCTTGGCCATCTGATCACGCCAGAAGGTCTGAAACCTGATCCATCCAAGGTGTCAGCTATCAAGAATATGCCAGAACCAAAGAACGTCAAGCAATTACTTACTTTTCTTCAAACTGCATCCTGGTTTAGACGCTTTATAGAGAAGTTCTCCGACATATCTCGTCCACTAACCGCTCTCACGAGGAAGAATGCCAAATGGGAGTGGGGATCAAGCCAACAAAATTCTTTTGACCGCTTAAAGTTGTGCCTCACAACCGATCCCATTCTAAGACAAGCAGATCCTAGACTACCATATACTCTGCGTACAGACGCTAGTTCATACGCATTGGGGGCATGTTTACTCCAGGGGGAGGGTCCCGATGAAAGGCCTGTAGAATTCGCTAGCCGTCTATTGACTGACGCCGAGAGGAACTACTGTACAACGCAGCGTGAAGCTCTTGCAGCAGTTTGGGCTATTGATAAATTCCGTGGTTACCTAGATGGAGCCACCGTTGTTCTACAAAGCGACCATCAACCATTGAAGTGGCTGCTATCCTTAAAGTCTCCTAGTGGTAGGTTAGCAAGATGGGCTTTATCCGTCCAAGAGTTGGACCTTAAAATTGAATACACACCAGGAAAACTAAATGTCATTGCCGATACACTTTCCAGACCTCCACTTCCCGAATCCGAAATCAATTTTGTAGCTGTTGAGTTACCAGTTCGCTCTGCAAACGAAATGAGAGAGGAGCAGATGCAGGATCCGGACGTCAAGAAAATAATCGATGCCTTAGAAGAAACCGACTCCGCCTTTGCCAACGATGCCAAACGTTGGTCAGAAAGAGGTTATTTGATGTCAAATGGAATATTATATCGCTACGTTCCTGAAGAAGATGAAGAGGAACCTCAATTGGTGGTACCCCGCTCAGCCGTTCCGAGAATTCTTACTGAAAATCATGACACTGCCATTGCTGGTCATTTTGGCGTGGAACGAACACTACACCGAATATCAAGCCGATATTATTGGCCTACTATGAGACGAGATGTAACAAACCATTTAACTAACTGCATTGAATGCCAAAGATTCAAGAGTTCTAACCTCAAACCTGCAGGTTTATTACAAACGCCTGTCCAGTCCCAGCGCTTTGAAACGCTTTCTGTCGACCTGTTTGGCCCATTACCAGACACGTCTGAAGGTTATAAATGGATATTCATTGTGGAAGATACAGCTAGTCGTTGGGTCGAACTTTTCCCATTGAAAATAGCTACTGCTGAAGACTGTGCCAAATGCCTCATTAATGAAATCATCTTACGATATGGTGTGCCTCGAAGGGTCGTAAGCGACAATGGGCCCCAGTTTATTAGTGATGTCATGCAAAGGTGGCTCTTTGTTTGGGTTTTACGCAGTCCCTAACACCTGCATACCACCCCGCCAGTAATCCTGTAGAAAGGAAAAATAGAGACCTAAAAAGCCAATTAGCTATACTAACTAGTCACGATCACAGATTGTGGACCGATCAACTTCCAGCTATACGTTTCGCTCTAAACTCAGCTCAGTGTAAAAGTACAGGCTTCACTCCCGCTTACCTCACGTTTGGAAGAGAACTACGTACTCCAGATGACGTAAACCGAGATTTACGTTCAATCATCCAGGATCAGAACTTTGTTCCTCAGATCACCGGCTTTCTTGATCGCCTTAGCGAGACACTACGAATAGCCCGAGAAACTCACGAACGAAGTCAAGACAGTTCCAAGAAGTATGCAGACGAGAAGAAACGAAACCTGTCACCTTTCAAGGTAGGGGATCGAGTTATGGTGGACACTCATACCCTGAGCAAGGCTAAGCAGTCGTTTACCTCCAAATTTGCTCCAAAAAGAGATGGTCCTCATGTGATACACCGAGTTGTCACACCCACTAGTTTTGAAATCTCCAGTATTGAAAATCCAGATGTCCCGCTAGGCAAATATCATATTTCCGCACTAACTCCTTATCATGGGAAAGAGAACCAAGCTCCATTACACCCACTACGACGTCGTGGGCGACCTCCAAAAAGTAGACATGCTAATGCTGTTCAAGCTGGTTCCCCCGGTGCTGACAAGAAGATCTACAACCTTCGACCTCCAAAGAGATGCGACAGAGATGTTGGATCTCGCCCGGGACGTACGCGTGATCCAAAGGGGGAGATTGTAAGAAGAGAACCCTCTGTGGTTCCATCGCTGGCCGCCGGACGCCGCCAGTTGCCGGCGACCATAGAATCTAGGAAGTAAGCACTCCGCCCAGTTGACCGGCGAAGAAGAAGAAGAAAGACAGACAGAAAAATCTCTTCGATACAAATGTCAATTATGTCATTCTCTAGTTAACTATTTTTTATACCTATTAATATATTAGACTGTTTAATTAGCAGTAGTGTGTTCGTGTGTAACACTAAAGTTGAAGTATACCAATTTCAAAAGCAACCAGTGTTGGTTTTCTTTTTTTTTAATAAGTGAACCCTTGAAGAACATCACACCTTTCTAATACAGTAAAAACTAACATATCATTACTCATGCTTTGTTCTTTAAGAGGTATTATATAATTGTTTACAGGTCATTTAGTTATGAAAAAGGCTTTAAAAATTCAACAAGTCCATCCCTGTAGTCCGATGCATTTTCCTTATGCGTCCTCTAGAAGAAAACTCCGCAACCCTAATGAACTTGGTATCGTTCACGGATTATCAACGAGCTGTTTTGTCCTCTTCTGACTCTCTCTCCCACTTTCGCTTTCACGTCGGATTATATTGCTTTATTTGTTCTTTTTCGGTCAATCGATATGTTGAAATGGGGACTTACATACTAATTTGCCAGCATTTAATAGCGATCTTATAATGCAGGAACAAGGAACTTTTTTGAGTATGAATAAAACCAGTGCTTAATAATATTTTATTAATATACTTGTTCATAAATACAAAATTTCACCAATGGAAAATTCATTAATTTAAATTTATCTTATTCATGCCAACTAGACACAAACATCCCATTTATTTACCTGCAGGGGCTTGATTCTCGAATTTATTGAAACATATTCCCTCAGAAAGTGATGTAAATTCTCATGAGAAAATACAAATCTGAATTCTTGTTCATTATCATTGTAGTTATTTCCCATTAGGGAATTATTTCACATGGTGTTTGTTAAAGGAATATAAAACTTCAAGAATTGTAAATATACACATACATACTTTTTAAGTGAAATGAATTCCCATTCATATTCAATTCACTTTCAAGAATCGATGCCCAGGTGTGTTATTTTTATTTAGACATGTTTTGACGTACAGCAGGATACTATTCCTAAAACAAAATAGTTGCAATGGAACCAACCGGGCGTTGGGATACGTAGTTTGAAGCAACTAAAGTACTTCTACTTTATATGCTCAGCAGATATTTAGCGGTCCTAGAATTCGCGAATATTTGGTATACATACATTTTAATTATTCACGGATACATTCAGTTATGCGCTGTCTTGAAGCAATTGTTACAGCATCAGGATATTTAATAAATAATGCAATAAATAATGTTTCCTTCTTTGCCGGTTATAAAGATCTAGTCCTGAACGTGTGAAGACAAAAATTGATACCGTTTTGCAGGATTTTACTTTATACCGTATAGTAAATCTTTTCGAAGAAGTAGATTTCTCTGGACCCATCCTAAATGTATCATCGATGAAACATTATACATAATTTAAATATGCTCCAGTGACCTATGTGGACGTTGAACACACATTGTCGAAATCTACTTGGATTATTAAAGACAAACCCCACAGCCTAACACCTCAACATTTGCAGCAGTTGTTGGTTTTCAATTTTATTCCAATACTACTAGTGAATAGTAGAGTATGTTTTGTAAACTAATAAATTTAATATTATGAGTAATCTTGGATATTATAAATTACCAGTATAAGATACTGATTTTAACTTTTTGTAGGTATACTTTGCACCTCGGCTTCTTTGCGAACGGAGAGCAGGCTTTAGGAGTAAATATGAGTGACACTTTGCTTAATTTTAAGCATTTGTTAACCACTTGGAAGTCGAAAAGGCAACAGTTTCTTGGATACCATTGTTTGTTTAACTGTATATTAAATAAGAATATTAACATGTAATACTTCGTTAGTAAGACCTGCTATTTTTCAATGAATATTTTGTTTGTTGTGAAATGTCTCAAGAAATATTTTGACTTTATGTTTTCCAGTTAAATTTGTTTATCTTGAGCTGTCCTACTTATGCAGCTTATTATTGACATTCAAATTTTACACGGCGTCGATATCTTGGACAGAAAGAATCCAATTTAGGCGACTTGAGAGTTGGGTTCTTCCACTTCTTGAAAACTTAATTCAACCTAAAATTTCCCAGATTCCCGACTGGAAATCACGTAGCAGCGCCGCCGAAGACGCGGTATAAGTCGGCCCAGACCGCATTACACATTCAGAGATAGAAATTGAAACGTGGATTGGCTTCATCTCAATTTGCAAGTCAGATTCGCGGACTCAGTGACACCTTCGCGAAACAGAAAGTGTCAAAATCGTGTTAGGCGCCTTTGTTAGTTGCCGTGAAAGTAGAGCTATTGTTTTATTCAGATGTTTTGAATAAATGAATGCGTTATGCGGAGGTACAAATTTGGAAATTAGGGGAGAACCTGCCTTAGCGCGCTTGGACGGCTGGCTGTCACTTGGAAAATCTACACACCCACATCCTAAAACCTTTTTTACGGCTAGCAAAATATTATAGAACCCTACAATAATCGTATAGGTATTTTTCTTACACCGGTACACCATATTGTAGGGGTAATAAATCGGTTCTGGATGAGACTAGATGTTGAAATATGTTATCCACGACAATAACTATATTAAGAAAGTTTAATATTTTTGTTTTGCGGGAATTATAATTCATAATACCATGCTTCGAATTTGTAGCATTTTATTTAGAATTAATGTCATTATTACAATTATCAAGAATGATTTTTTACTGTTTAAGAAAGGTATTTTAAGCTAATATATATCAAATCTCCTACAATTCCTATCAATGAAATCATATGTATGTTCTCTCATACCAAACATCTAGGTATGCTAATGAACATCCATAGACAAAGCTCTATTCAATAATTATCTAAAGAATTTAATCTATTTATTACTACTTTACTTACTGATTTTATGGAAACACTCTATGTATATTATATTAATCTCTGGAGTGGGAACTCGAAATTTAACCACAATAGATGAGATCTGACCTATTTCTGCATTTTTAGGATTGCTTCATCAGGTGGCCTCCTTTAACTTGAGTCAAATATCTAACTATAAAAATTATTATATACCATACTTCGAAATATCAATATATTTGTGCAGTTTCATTCATATTTTAACCAAACACGTTAAGTGTCAATGCTCATATTCTTGATGATGCTGTCAAGGTGCTTGGGAATGGTCTTAATGGGTTCTACTCGTCAAGATGTTGGTATTTGATTGGCTAAATTGTGTATATTTGTTGGACTATGTGTGAATAACTATGACACACCCTCTCCTAAGCAGTTATGCATTTTTGGTTGTTGCTCTTTTGTTGTTTATGGTCCCCAGTGTCGATGGCACGTTAGAATAGGCAAAAAATTAACAGAAGATCAACTGAATGTTGGCTGTAGAAGAAGGAAGAAATAGTTGAAGGTGTAGAATCTTCAGTAACTACTTTTACTTGGAATCGGTGACCCTGAGAATGACCTAATAGCGTGTTCACTTCGATATTTCAGAGTGCACACGAATAAAGTAAGAAAGGTAAAATCGATGGATTAGAACGTTATTAGAGACATAACGTTATTGAAATGCAAATGTAACAAAATTAACAACAATTTCATTGCAATACAAACCCTCTAGGAAACAGGCTAGTGAATGCAGTTTATAATAAAGAATCCTGGGGTCAAATGCAGCTCTTATATAAATCTTTTTCGCGAGAAGGTGAACAAAGTTGACAGAAAGCGGCTCTTTATTGATTAGGTCCCACTCGAAGGAGCTGGCCTCAGCTGGACAAGAAATAAAAACTAAATTTAATACACTTTAAATCTAAAGACTAGAAAAGGGTGGGTTTATTTCACCGTTGTAGCTAGTCTTATTGAATCTGTGAGACAGTACGGTGGGGAACGAGGTAGCTCTCGAACGTTTGAATTGCGGCTAGAACATAGGCAGTTCCCGGGAATTTACATGTTATTTGTAAAACAAAGTACCCCGTAGGGTTAGAATTGAATTCCGGAACTATACTTTTAAGTATTAGATAATAAAGTCTACTCTAAAGATATACACATTATTCAGTTATTCATTCAAATAATAATAATAATGACTTTATTTTGAGAAACTTATCAATAAAAATACAGTTTCACGCACCTAAGGCAAAGTCTAGCAATTGGCTACTCCATTTAACCTTAATACATTAGAAAAAAGATAAAACAGACAGAAAAATTTTACCTGCAACAATTGAAATGTCGCCAATAATGTACGCGTTGAAACTAAAGAAGGTAATTCTAAGATTTTGTTAAATAATTATTAAAATAATTAAAATTATTTCCAGTTATATGTCGGAAATTTGCTAAGTTGAAAATGTTCAATATACAAGGTATTCAGTAATAAAATGGGCCATATTTTAAGACTATTTCCTTTGGACAAAAATAATGTATTTTAAATCAATTTTCCTTGGAACAATTTTACTTTCTTAAGAAATTAGAGGCTTGAGAAAGAATTTGTTATGTAATTGTACTGAAATTTTGAAACTATATTATTTCTTTAAGATTTTTTTAAAGATAGAGATTTTTAGAAAATTGAAACAAACAATTAGCTATAATAAAAAGTATACTTGTTGCATACCGCTAAAATGCTCCATTTTAGAGAAAACTGCGTTTAACAATACATCAATTATAATAAATATTAAAAAAGTTTTTGGCGTATATTTCAAAATCAATTTAGTATAATGGTTTTGTTTTTGCTATTTGAGTTTTGCTTAAAGTGGTTAATTTTTTATTCTATTATTTGTTAATTGTTGTCTTTCATTCATGTTAACATATCTGTGTTGTGTTTCATTCCATTTTATAAGAACGATAGTACTGATTGTAATAACTTTTTGAATTAATGATTTGTTCAAATTTATGTATTGATTTGCAAGCTTGTCAAATACCTTCGTTTTTTTAAAAAATGTTGCACTTTGGCGACGCACAACAAGTATAGAGACCTTCTTTATTTGAAGAAAATTTAAATAGTAAATATGGTAAACAAAACAGCAAAAACTGTATTTATTTTTACCACAAATTCCATCATTTTACGGCGAGAAATACGACGATCTTAAACAAGCAAAATTGTACTAAAATAAGTTGATTTAAATCGCTAAAAGCATTTATATGTATTAATGCTTTTGCAATACTCAAATAACTTTTTTTTTCTTTTTTATTTGAAGCAAAATTTGTTTTGTGGTCTGTCGTCGAGGGAAAAGGGAAAAATTCGACACCCACCAGCGGATTTCATCTCTTGCACCGATTGAGCGCCCACCAGCTTATTACTACCTGCCGTGTTTACATTTATTCTGTAAACAAGAGGGTACCCACACAAAGACAATCAGTCGCAGCAAATGAATCCAAATCCCTTTGTCTGACCCCTGCATCCGTACCAACTTTCGTTCCGAATCTATCCAGACCCGACAGAGTAAACTTCACGATATATAAGTTTTAGGATTATCATTTGGCCAGTTTTACTATCGATTGGGCTGTCCGCAATTTATTTTTGCCTGCCGATGTTCGGCCGAAATTAATAGAGCAAATATAGATTAATATTAGACCGTCTACTGCCTCGTAATTCGCATCGAGACGCAGGAAAATGAAGTTATGGCGACAGAAGATTAAATTTCGCTTGACGGTGGACGGTGAGCGTCTCCAAATAACATAGCAAGAGTGTCGTGGCATATACTCGTATATCTTAAAGAAAAATACTTTGTATACAGGGTGAATCAGTCATAATGCCATTAATTTTAGCCACGTATACGGAAGGCCCAATAAAGACAGAAAATCGAAAAAAAATGTTTACTCGAATTTTCTGATGACACGTACGAGCATTGAAGCTATATAGAAATCCAGCAGCATTGCCACACAGGATCACATTTTTTTCTAATAACCAACATCTTGTCTGCAATCTAGAATGTATGCATTTTGTATATTCTTTGAGATACCTTTAAAAATTGTGGCGTTTTTAAAGTATTCATTAAGCGTTTTGTCGAGTACTGGCGTAAAATTCATTCATCATGCCTTTGTAATTCAAGTTCAAAAGCTTCGCAAAATTGTATACAGTAATCCTGATCAATTATAAATATTAAACAGTTTTGTAGTAAAATATGTACCTGTAAAAATATTAGAGGGCTAAGTTTCAATTAATTTTTCTAAATACTAATTAAGGACTCCGTTTTCATATGCAAATTTTTTAACAAATTTATAGCTGTTAGTTGTGACAGTCAAAAAAAATCTGAGTAAGCTAGAAAGACTAATTCTTCACTGTGTCAAGTATACAAGTTCTGGCTATGGCGTATAACAGTTTCCAGACTGACAAGTCATTTAAAATCGGAAAAGAAGCATAATTTCCACCTGGCTCTATATTATCATAAAGTCTCTTGAATTTACACGTCCACTGCACATTGAGAAAATTATATTCAGCATTATAATCAATGTCACACCCTGTAGAATTCTTTAAGAAAACTAGTAACACTGAAATTGATGTAAATTATTAAGCATTTTTCACTGTGTATAATTCACTGATAAGGTACAATTCACAGTCTTTCTAGCTCATTTAAGCCTCTTCCCACATTTAAGGAAATGATTTTCAACATCATATATACGTTACATTACGTTAGTATAGAAACCTGCACCTACTGAGTAGATTTTTGTGTGCATCATTAGATACAAATCTTTGTCCTTGAAATGCCAGCTTCTAAACCATCATCAAGAACTAACCGTCCACATCCTGTATGTTGAAAAGAAAACGAAAGTTTTATAACGATTTTTTTTTTGTATAAACTTTTCATCTTATTTTGTTGTATAGAAAAGCGCAGTTAAATTTATACAGATTAAGAATCACCCTGTATATTTTATTTAATAAGGTTACACAAAAGCATGTATTAAATATAGGTATACATAACTCACATAAATAAAAGTAGTAACAGAAGGCGAAATAGAATTACAAATTTGATTTGGACCATTTTCAGACAATTTGTATATAAAACATCAATGATTGCTTACTTATTCTGCATACTTTCAGATCATACACAAGTGGGAGCATCATTAGGGCCTGTGCACTTCGCGTAACTAATTGTACCTTGCAATTAACCTGGCTTAAAGGGACTAAACCCTTCTCTTGTGCTGCACCAGCGTACTTACTGCGCTAACTAAGACGACTACAGTATAATGCGTCTAATTACGTACAAATCCTTCGTTACACTACCCCATTTACAAGCTCAACGGAATCAGATGCAGAGATACGTCTACACTGGAAAAAAGAGGCTCCCAAATTTATTTGTGACAAAATCAAAACTACTAAGTTACTGCAGACATTTTCAGACGAGAACACTAGTTAACAAAACATATTATTTCGAGGACAGTTTTGTGTGTCGTAAAAAAAAATATCGATAAAAACAATTTGAATGTCATTATTTTATGCTATATATTACATTATTTGTCATATAAATGCACTTCACAAACGTAAAAGGCAGAACTATATTGCTAAACATTCTTGTTTGTAATTTTATGCATTCATTTTATCGTGCGCACTTTGCATTTGCAATTTTAAGCAGCATTTCATAATAATCCAGGTACTTTTTATTAGGAGAACACTCGTCTGAAGTGCAGTCGAAAGTAATTACTTTTATTGTTTCATTCGCTTTAATTAAGCAAGTTTTAATTTTGCTTTAATTTTAAACTAGGAGTATAAACCCTCGGAACTTTTTATTGTAGCAAGAAAAGGTTTCCTAGCAAGGAAATAAAGTTTATGTAAGACGATTTTTTTCTAATTAACTCCCTGGTGGTTTCTTGGTGACTGACGCAAAATAAACCGTAACTTTATTTATTTAACCGTTCATAATAACCTCACGTTAAGAAGTTTATTTTATTTAATTACGATAGGTAATGATCGACAGAAGTTCTAGGTGTATAGGGGTGCTCAAACTTGATAAATGGGCCTACTATGAGGAAATGTAGGTCACGTAGTGTTAAATCGGATAAGGAAAGCTCCATTTTCAATCGAAATATTATCTTTGGGATTTGACAGAAGCGACTAATGAGATCATCTATTATATTTTTTCCAAAAACATAGGCTACTAATTTATTTTTCCTATTAAAGAGCTAATAAACTTTTATTAGAGATATTTTTGTATACTGTATTACTTCCCGTTGTTATAAGCAGTATCGTCCAAAGAGTCTCAAAATAAATCCCACCTAAAAATCATATTAGCGGTGAATTCTTCCACCAAATACTCGTTTGGAAAATAATTGAACGTTGCACAAACCTAGAAAAAATAGAGACAGTGCCAGTGGCATATTGCCGACGGCCGCTCATTCATGACTGCCTTAGAAGGCCCATAATCACTAAACCTTGCTTTTTACGCCGATTTACGTTGGTGACACTGTAATCTGAAGCTGATTATGTTTATGTAGATTATTGCAATTGTTTACAAACAACGATTTCCCTTCGTATTATGTATTGGCGTCGAGCTTAGTGATTGTATGGCGAATTAGTGTTTCAAATTTTGTATCTCTGTACAAAAAATTACTAACTTCATTTTGCAATATAGCCATCATATTTGCAGTAGCACCAATATAAAGCAAGTAAAGTATCCATTTTCCTTAGGCCCCTAGAAAACGCGGCACCTGTCACGTGATCTATATCATGGAACGGCACCGTCAATATTTTTTCTAAGTTTGTGGTTTGTTGTTTAAGTACATAAATATCACAAAATACTTGTCACTTTTTGCTTACAAAATTTTTTCTCATTCAGAAAAAGTTGATATATTGCTAATTTACAAAAAAATGAAATCAATGGCCCGGAAAGTTACCAGATCTCGATTTCTATAATATAATTGATGAAGTCATTAGTCGCTTCTGTCAAATCCGAAATACTTTCGATTGAAAATGGAGTTCATCTCATCACATTTAATACCACATGTCCCAAATTTTATTTCTATTTTTTTTATCCTCACAGTATTCATACAATTGAGTTTGAGACACTCTGTACATATCTGTTACTATTCCTGGATTATTCACTCTGAAAAAGAAATTACAACAAACTGATATACGTACATCCATTTATTCTTCTATGCGATGTAATTTCTATTTTGTTCTATTATTGCGCAATTTATTTTAAATTCGCCGCACAGAGAACAGTGAGCGATATAATATTTTATTTAATACATTTACTGGCAATATCGGAGTCCAATAAAGCTTAATGCTTTATTATAGAACAAATAACCGGCTGTATACGTGAAATTTATGATATTTGAACATAGCAAATTCTGCCTGCGAGCCCCACTACATCATGCGACTGGCAAATAAAAAATCTAGCGCTACAATAAACGCCAATTTGTTTGTACTCTGGTACGAGATTTATACATTTGCGTGATGTCAATCTCGTAAATTAGCAGCATATTTGGATTTATGGAGGTCCGACCTGCCGCTGGATAAAATGGTACAAGTTTATGGGGCGATCCATGTCGTAAAAGAAGTTCGGATACCTCGATCAGATACTTCACAGTATACTCACACCATAATGTAGAGTCGATATACATTATAATTCTTTTAAAACTGTTTAAGATTTGTAACATTCATAATTATACAGGATGTTCCCAATAAGAGAAGGCACAGAGCAGGTGCTTGTACAAGGTCCTCAAAGTGGGGCCAAATATTTCGAAGAAAATTAATATTTCTGAATTACTTTAACATGGAAAAACCAAATTTTGTACACGATTTAGGTTTATTATTCGTCTTCTGTGACTATGAGTTCAAATTAATTGAAACACCACAAGGTGTTCATTGAGGTTGAGTCACTCCTAAACTTATACCAATCTTCTTTTTCCATTGATCGAATTTAAAAAGAATGATAATGTTAAGCCCAGAATTTAATTTAAAATACTTTTTTACTCCTGTTGGATTTTAACAAACTTTAAGGTTTTTAAGAAATCAAAAAGTCTGTAGTAGGCTTTGCTTTTAAAATTTGACGGTTAGTAACAAAACTATAAAATAAAATAAATAATAATAATAATATCTCTACCCCTCATTCTAATCACAGGGATTAGCCCAGAAGTCGGAGATTTGTGCGGGAGAGGGGGCGGCATATTATTATTAAGTAGGCCGCATTTGCGCCCAGGAACGACTTACGTTGGTAGGCCCTAACCACTATTCAGTGCAGGAATGAGGGAAACCTGGCAAACATCATTAATTAGGGGGGTAGTCAAATATCAACCGGTATCAATCTCTCACATTGACCCAAGCTAACATTATTCCACCCTACCATACCCGCAGATAGGGTGCCAATCATCTCCACGAATATAGCTTATATACGGTTTACCGGCTGCGGGGATCAAACCCACGGCGATCTAGGCACCTCGATGCAAGTACTGACGCCTTAAAACGCGCGATTACTGACCGACCAAATATAAATTAAAACTAAATAAAAATGTTCAAAATTGACACACAACTTTTTGTTCGTCAGTATCAATACTGATTTGTATTAAAAATGCGTATTTTTCACAATATGGGTGTTCATAACAAATGTTTAGAGTTTATATTGTCTGTATAGTAAAAACATCTAAAATCCATTGTCTTTGTTGTCGGGAAATGGAGGGAGGGAACAAACCACCAGCGAGGGATATGAATTGACAGTGATTTGAACGACTCCCGAGGAGATGCTCACTACAAGGGTCAATCGTCCCCCTTATTTGGAGATTTCGAGACAAGGGCCAGAAATAGGTATTTAAGAGCCTCCGTTTCACGGAAGAGAAACGATGTTAAGGAAACAATTTTGATTCTGGGTTACTGACTGTCGGCTAATATCGATCTATGCGTCGGCATCGCGAACACCTGTCGAGAGACGACTGTAAGGATAAGCTAATGAAAAGTTCGGTCATTTGTTTCATTGGCGTCGTTTGATCTTGTTTTTTCTTTAACACTCTCGCCGAGGCGTCCAGGTTAAACGGGGCAAGACTGCGTCAAAATTGCTTTATTTGAATGTACCGTGAAAAGGAAAGGATTCCGGTTACCTCTCTTCGTTCTGAAATGATTGGAGAAAAATGTCACGAACAGGGAAGTCGTAGTACATATACAGTTTGGAACATTTTGATCAATGTTGCGAACAAATTTAATAAATATATCGGTAGTGCTTAATAAATTCTTACCGTTTTTCGAGTAACCGCACCGATTTTTTTTAACAAACAATTGAATTTATTTAAACATAATCTATTCACGGGAAATAAATCTTTTTTAGTGTAACGATCAGCTTTTTTTGTCAAGAACAAATGGATTTACTTGGTAAGAAAATTTCATTTTTTGAAGAGTATTTATTTAAATGAAAGAAATAGTTATTCCATTTGAACATCTTATGAACATTTATTTTTAACAATTTGTGTTCAAAAAAAATTATATACAGTGTGTCCAATTAAGTCGGCACCATATAAGGAACTTTTTTATTATTGATTTTCTGAAAAAAACTTATTCTTGATAAAAAGCTCTGCATGAACGAAAACCTAAAATGAAGTAATCAGATTTCAATTTTTTGCAGTCGTATACAAGGTATGTAGAAAAATGTAAATTTTGCTCAAGAGTGAAGAACCTTTATTTTTTATAATATCAACAATTATTATCAAGAAAAGTTGATCCTAATTGAAAACTACGGTTAGATATCCAATATTATCCATTAAAAACAGATTTTGTTATTTTTACAATCTTTAGCGTTGATAATTTACGTCTAGTCTTACGTTTTGACGTTTGCTAAGTCACTCATTTTCACGACGCCACTAAAAAAAGTTACTTCCAAAAAATACACTTAAAACACAAACCAAACGTGCTATCGATTTCAACCTCGTGAAGGAGCTCCCGTCACCTCTCGTACCGACGCGAATGTTGACCGTTTGCGTGCACTGATCACGTCTGAACGGCGCCTAAGCATTCGTGCGTTGTCTGACGAGTTAAACGTCAACAAATAAACCATTCGCAAGATGTTACACGAAAATTTGAATATGCGAAAGATTTCCGCAAAGATGGTGCCAAAAGTTCTCACCCGTGAACAGAGACACATACGAAAATCGATCTGCGAGGTTTTTTGTCCCGCATTCGGAGCGACGGTAGCGACTGGATGAGTCGGGTAGTCACTGAAGATAAGACCTGGATATTTGAGGATGACCCCGAGACCCATAAACAAAGTCAGCAGTGGGTGGAAAAGGATGGAGAGCGGCCAACGAAAGCGAGGATGTCCAAGCCACGACTGAAGACAATGTTGTTTTTTTTTCGTTATACACGGTATCATTCATCGTGAATATGTTCCTGCCGGCCAGACAGTGACTGAACGGTTCTATGTTGGCGTTCTGGAATGGCTACGGGCCCGCGTTTTCCGTGTGCGACCCGAACTCGCCGAAAACGGCCGGATCTTGCACTACGACAACGCGCCAGCCCATTCCTCGTTCATTGTGCAAGAATTTTTGGCAAAAGAGGCATTCCAATGTTGGCACACCCATCCTATAGCCCCGATATTGCCTCCTGTGATTTTTTTTGTTCCACAAAATGAAGTCGGACCTCAAGAGAACTTATCATGGCGGCGTACAGGAGGTCAAAGGAGCTGTAACCGTGGTGCTGAACGGGTTAACTGCTATGGATTACCAAGGGTGCTTCCAATCGTGGGAGCAACGTTGGAATCAGTGTTGTAGTTAGAGGGACACTATTGTGAAGGTCGATAATAAAATTTGGGCGAAATTTAGTTTCCTTGTTTTTTATTGACAAATTCCCGCAACTGAATTGCCACACCTCGTAAGTTGTTGAGCTAAATAAGCAGTTGTTTAATTGGAAAATAATTGTTTGCAATATAAAAATTATTATTTTATCATAAAATATAATTAAATTAACACCAGAAGTGCACCAACAGTTCGAAATAAATCTCAAAATTTGATTTAAAGGCATTACTATTGGAATAGATAGTACCTAGAAAGTGCATATTCCGTAAAACTATTCCCTCGAAGACACGTACATATTAATGGCATGCAGTATTTCACTTCAAAACGTAAACTAATTTATTTGCTGCTGCTCAGAGCTTTCCGTAAATGAAACTTGCATAGGATAATATTTCCTAGGGCATTTATGTCGTTGTATTACGGCGTTATTTCTTAAAGATATATACGAACTTCTAACAGCTCATACGGGAGTAAGTTAGGAGACCTTTAAATTACAAAATATGTTTCCCAGAGCTGTGATGAATGGTTCATATTTTTAAAATGTGTATCCAGTCGCCATTAGCTGAATGTGGATGGCAACAAACACAAATCCTTTCCAGAGATTATTCAAATTGCTTGAAATTGATATTATTCAGTTATATACTTTTACATAATAAGTAATTAAGACAATTATTATCTGCTTTCTTAGCAAAGTAAATTTCGAGGAGGCGAACGGCGCGTTTTCATCGACATTACTAATTAATCCAGGAATTCCTTTTGTTTTAATTTCTCCCCGAACGGCAGTTAAAACTGGAAATATATAATGCACTCGGAAAAAAGTTAAAAAACCTAATTACGGTAACAAGTTTGTGGGTATTTCACCCAAGGGCATTCGCCCTTTGATAACATTTTAACCCTTGCAGTGTTCCCAGGACTTCATAAATATTGATTAGAAGACGTGGAGGGTGAGCTACTTCACAATGCGTTTTTAGTATGTGTTAACTCATTAAACTTTCACTCGTACGGAGCGTATTCTGCTCTCAAAGGCGTATTATTCCATTGTCACATCCAAGGAAATTATTATTACTATATTAGATCCTTGCTCTAAATCAAATAATATGCTTTTACATACATCTCAGTACCCTTAAACTGCTGCATTTGAACCCGCCCAACAAACACTGTTAAAATTACGTTAACTTGACCTCTGAATTGGTAAAAAATTTGTATGACTTATTCAGTATAGGGAAAGTTTGCCTATATATATTTGTTAGCTTTTTCCTTGTACGGGGATTATATAAATTTATACTGTAATAAAAATAGAACTTAGCTAATTGAACCTTATTATTAACTACTAGTTGAAGACAATAAGTTTCAATCCCTGTACCTTGAAGACAGATTTCAAAGTGAAATTAAGTGAATTAAAACTTCGTTTTAAGCGTTATTATAATATTAGCATTTGAAAACACAGGAAAGGCAAACAATTTGTAATTTCGAACCATATAAATTGACATAATAATATTTCATTTCACGCATTTAAGTCATTTTAAAATTTTGGTGTTATAAGATTTTGAAACATTGAAGACTATTTTTATGTAGCGAAAAGTAATAAATCTTGATCAAGTTATGTTTATTTTTCTGGTGTAGTAGTCTATCATGCTTAAACGTTAGTTTCACTGTAAGTAAGCGTACTGCCTCTGCAGCATTTTGCTAGCATTCACCGTAGATTGACAACTATCTCACGCGTTGGTATTAGCTTAAGTAAGTGTATTTCTTGCCCTGAAAGTAATTTTGTCGGTGCTTAGAGAAGTATGCCTTAATAGAATGCTTAACGTCGAAGAAGAAAACAACTAGAATCGCATGTCTTACAGCAAATTACAACTGGGTAATGGAATAAGGAACGAGCTCGAGAAGTTTAGTATCTGAGCATGTCTATAAATATATAAAAACTGTATAACGGAGAAAATTCTCCTGGAGGAAGAAATTCGAAGTGACGGGTTTGAAACCGCCTGGGAATCCAGGGAACAAACAAAACCCACGTTAGTTCTACATATATATATTTAACAAAACGAATAAGAGAGTTCTTTTAAAATGTTTTAGTTGAGAAACAAAACTCTTATTAAATTTACCGTTTTCTGCCCCATAGCTGAATTGTTTTTCGAGCTAAAGCGAATACAAAGAGCTTACAATAAAAAGAAGGGGTATTACTCACAGTGGGAGCTAATGCTAGACAATTGGTGGAACGAGAGAAAGAAAATAAGAGGATATGTGGGCTCTCGCAGATGTGTAACCTGCAGTTTTAAGTGAAGGCTAAGCGGGGCTTCAAACGATTAAATTAAGTAGAAAATAACGTAATCGTATTTCCAACTCTCCTCTATTCCTTTTCAATAGTAAAATCATGAGCCATGAAATATTAAACACCGTGTAAAAGGAAAAAAACATATCTACGCGACTTCCAACGTTTTCAGAAACTAAAGCAATCGTTTTGATATTTTAGAGCAACAGTAAAATTTTTTACAGATTGTACATAGCACACTGAAGTGATTACTATACCCAACAGCCAAAAATCTAGAGAATGACTCATAAACCCGCTCAAAATTTATAACAGTCGACACAAAGGCAAGAGTGCTACCTTACTTGTATTTAAAAAACAAAGCATAACACTGCGTGATATTTGTATTATGGTATGTGAATTTCCGTAGAAATAAAATCGGAAATAATATACTGATATAAAAAGACGATATAGTGATATGGCGAAGAAACTATTTAAAATAAATATCCGAATCTGGATCGAAGAATATATTACATTTTGACGAAACATGGGCGTATGAAGGTCATACGGAAAGCGGTACAATATGATATAATAAGTGTTCATGTGTAACCGCTATAGTGACAGTGCTAGTAACCAATAATAGTGAATAGTGTGTGTATATAGTGCAATATATTCTAAAGCCTTTTGTCCTTATGGTTGCGAAATTTGCGAATATTTGCGCAATTTATTTAAAGGTAACGAATTTTGTCAACTATAACATTTTCATCATGAATACTGTTGTGGTAGATTGTCGGAAGCTCAAAGCAAACACGTAGCAATGATATTTTTACTGTGTACCTACTGTTTTATAATTTGTTAAATGTTCCCCATAAATAATTGAAACAAAAGTCGCAAAATTCGAGCAAAAATCCGTGAATTTTGCACCCATGATGACAAGGCTTAAGAGCAGAGTGCACATTAGGTAGGTGTGGTTGGTGGTGATAGGCCATCGCCGTTAAAAAGAACGATATTCTAATTTGTGGAGAGGATGTAATATAATATGTAAATAGAAATAAATTTGAAATTTTACAGACATTTTTAAGAGAATAGTATTTCTACTAAGTATTGTTTCGTATAACTGTAAACAAATTATTATCTTTACTTTAGTTAAAGTTGCCTAAGTTTTATTAATTTGCATCACCTTCAGCGATATTATGCGAGACTTTTTTTCGACATTTTGAGAGTTATGAGGCTCTATTTCTCCACTAATGAGCTGGCATGAAAGTACCAACGGCGAGAGCAGTATATCAACTATTCGCCTTACACCTAGAACCATGCAAATGGCGTAGAACATTGCTTGCCACCTAGTTGGTAACAAACTGCAATATCTTCCGGCATATAGTTTCATTTCGAATATGGCTGCAAGGTATCTATAACTCTCTCGGAACGTGGTAGGGGTAATAACGTCTAATCTCGAGGGCCTCATTGATAATTATTATAACAAGAGGGGTGGAAACGTTAAGGGCGAGTTCATAGGGCACTCTCGGGCCTCTGGGTCACAACTTCCGTCGAGTATATTTCTGAAATTTCCAATTAAGCCGCCGTCCGCCCGGATCATCGGCCTAATATCGAGGATAAAGTAACTATTAATGAAAGTATTCCATTATCTTATCTCTTAATGAACCCGAACGATTAAATCTAAGCGTAAAGTTGCTCCCTTATGAGCACTTTCGTAGAAGTTTTACACTTTTCTCTTTCGTTTTTTATTCAGAGTATGGTAAATATTGCTGATGCCATAGTGCACTCATAAATACCTAAAATATGCAGCAGAGAGTATTTATCTCCCAATAATTGCGCCAGATTTGGACTGAATGAAACGACCGCTGCCATTCCGACGGGCTGGATAGCATATTTAACGTTTTATAAATAATTTTCAGATAGGTGATGCCGGTTTGTTTTAAATTCCAACCCTCGACCTCGATTTGATGCACTGCAATTCATGTGCTGTATTTCCCAAAACGCTTTTAATTCCAATAGAATACAGCCATTTATTAATTTGGATATTTATATGTGAGACAGGGTGTCTAAATATAGGCGCCCTGAAGAACATTATTAATATTTAAAAACGATATATTGTAATGTTTTCCTATTACAAATTTATGAGGGTGCAATTGTTTTTCTTAGTTGGGTGCCAGTTCTTATGAACATTTTGTTTCTTTATATTTTAATATTATCAACGTTCTAAGGAAATGTTTCATCACTTTTATTTTAATTAAACCAATTTTCATGAGACTCAAGGTCGGTTCTGAGAAGGTCTGATGCAACAAAAAAAATTGTTGTTATGTTCAGTAAGTATGGATTATGAATTAACCCTCTATTTAATAAATTTTGATTGTGAATTTTCTTTTTAAATCATTTGATTATTTAATGACAAGATAGTTTTGTTCAGTAACTATAGAATTTTAATTATTATTTTGAAAAAGTTTAAGTAACCAATATTTCATTCGAATGGTTACATTATCCTATTACATTTACTCTGCGCAAACCCATCCTATAGACTTAAATTAATACGAATATACTATGCTTACACACATTAGAATAGGAATACGTTTTTATGTATCACTTATTTACTATTTATTGAACTTACCTTGTAGTTTGTCGGTTACTGGACGTCCTATCCCACTTCCACAGGTCATTATTGTCATTTTTGTATCCTTTGTTTCTTGTTGATTTCTTCATCTTCAGTATCTTCAAATCTTAGTCAAATTCGACTATTCTGTAGTCCTCTGCTAGGATTTGTCTACCTTGCCTTGAAGGATTCTATTTCATAAAATTCTCTCTTGGTGTATCGATTCTTGGGATTTCACCTTGTATTTTTTTTTATTTTCCCACAAGATTCACACTCTGTTGATTCAGTTTGATATTTCTTCACTTATAATTTAGTCCAGCATCTTTTTGTTTGATTTTCTCTAGTTTTTATTCAACCTTTTTTAACGCGGAAGCAAAATTTGACGTGTCTCCTTTTTCTTCTCAATCATCATCACATTTTTAACACTGTATAATTTTAATTTATACACTTTTCACACTAAACTACACTACAATACACTAACGCTATTTTTCACTGGTATTTAATCAATTTTTAATAATTGATGTGTTGTGGGAACAAATTTCAACGTGGTCCCTTTCTGTACCAAATATCAACAACGTTCATTTGTTTCTCCCCGTAACCAGGTTTCCATAGCGTCCTTCTGCACACTTGTCACTGTGTTTTTAATTTTATTCTAAATTTAATAGTATCATTCTGCCAATCAGAACGAGTTATTATTATTATCAGACTATTGAATGTTTAATTACATAATGATTATTGTCTATGATCCATTATTATTCATATTTTCAATCATTATTACTATATTATCGCTCTGATTACCCTTGTACTGTGTACATTATTTCTGTTTATTAAAATTTTTGTAATAATTTTCATTTTGTGAACTGCATATCTGTGTGTTGTATCTTTCTATTCATCACAATATATTTCAAAATATGCATATTTAGTTAGGAACCATTAGTATTACGTAAAAAATATATTGTAATAGGTTCAACGCTATAATTTTCAATATGAGCAAGGGTTTTTTTTATAGGGAACACTAGGTTTCTAAAATGATCATTAAAACTCAGATAAATAAATACAATTTATAAAAAGAAGAACTGCTTTTGCATAAAAGTTGAAACAAAAAAGTGGTAAGTATTCAATTTATACGAATACCTACTGCTGCAAATTAAAATATTTCTATATACTCCAAAAGTGTAAACGTTACGAAGCTAATAATAAAGAAAACTAGCATCCGAAACAACATTGACAGAAGTCTTCTTCTTGAAAAAACTAAATAACCAAAAGTTATGAAGGCCTCGATGGATGCAGTTCGATTAGAAAATCTGAAGTTTTTCCGTAATAACATGTTTCTTTTAAATGGCAGAACTTTTTTGCAGCTTAGAGTATCCATCTGAATATCAAAACAATCGATTCTCCTACCTGTTTTATTTGAAAAAGGTATACCTTGCTGAAATCGGTAGGAGTAACCATTTTTGAAATAATCCTATTTGAAATGCTCAGTGCACCCAGTAAAACGTGATTTGGTTGCAGGTAAAGTGCCTTTTCAGCTGAAAATACAGCAAATTGTTACTTGAAAAAGTTGTTCAGAATGGTAAATTATGAAGACGTGCAAAATTTCCAGATGATCGGTGAGGTATAATGAAACCATTTTTGAACAAAGCACAAGAATTTTATCATAGCAGGCCGATCTTTTTGAAATTTTGCGTTCCATCTCCATAATTTACTGTTTTGAACAACTTTTTCGAGTAATATTTTGCTGTATTTTCAGTTGAAAAGCCGCTTTGCCAGAAACGATAACAGTTTTCAATCGGTGCACTGAATATTTCAAATATTATTATTTTGAAAACTGTTACTCCTAGCGACTTCAACAAGGTCTACCTTTTTCAGATATAACAGGTAGAATAATCGATTGTTTCAATAGACAAATGGATACACTAAACAGCAAGAGTTCTGCCATTTAAAAGAAACATGATGTGCCATAAGTGGCGCCCTGTACTAGTGACGTCAAAATAAGAAAAGAATTTGAATTTCTCCATCGCAAAAACCCCTTATTTACAAATTTTATGTAAATATTTGGACTTTTTTATTATGCGACTTAGGATATAGGTATGTTAGGTTAAATCGATTTATTTCCACCTAAGGAATCTGTGGCCTCATTTTTTGCTACTTCATTTTAAAATACACCCTGTATGCACTAAACTGGCATTATTCTTGGTTCTACTGATCCATGTCCTAGTTTCGCATGATTGCCGTTCCACCGTTAATATTTTTATGTACATCGTCCCCGTGTGAATTCCCCGCACGTGACGTCTGCGGTTCCGAACTCCACATAACTCGAACTCCATATCTGCAGCCGCACGGTTGCGGGGCAAAATAAAAGTTGTACATTTAAAGCGTGTCCCCTGTAATGCCTGCCATTCGGTGAGCAGTAAACTTGGTACTCTGCGGACACCGAGCAGGGCCCGAGGCGAGCGATGATATCGGACCCCAGACACGATCCCGCTAAAGTGCTCCGGCCCCACGCTTTCACCTTTCGCCCCGGGCTCCGAATTAAATGCCTCCCCGTCGCTGCTGATTGCCGAACCAACATCGAGACAATCATATACCAATAAAATATATACGATCCGACTCGCCAAATCCAGCTGGGCGCTGCTGGAGTACGCCTGTTTCCGGACGATGCATTTTTAGATGGCTGCAGAAATGAAATTGCAGCTCTACAAACTAGAGTTTAAATTTCGAGTCAACTATGCGCTTCTATGGTCAGCTCGACCGGAAGATGTTTCAAGGAATTTAATAATACGGATTTGTCTTTGCTTTGTACTCACAGGATTGCTTTTTTTCTTTATTCGGGCAGTTATTAACTGTGTTGTAAACCATTTAGATGAAACTTATGGTAGTGAAAGACCCTTATGATGTGATTAGTACCTTCAATAATTAATTTTAAAAAATATGCAATTGATAAGTTTATAGAAACTTTTTTACTTTTTTTGGGTCTACTTTTACCGCCTTAAGTTTTGTACCAACTTTTCCAAACGCCCTGTATAATTTCCTTACATATTGTAACTTTGTAGTTTTGATGAAAACAACAGTCTGGTATTGAGGTGTAGCAATTAAGTTCCGAGAATTTAGTTATAACTCAGAAACTGGCAACACTGCATCGTTCGTCAACGTTCTCCTAGAGAGGGAGGAGGAGGACCTTCGTTTTAGTTTCAGTCCAAAGTTGAAGTCGATAGCACGTTTGGTTTGTGTTTTATGTGTATTTTTTGAAAGTAACTTTTTTAGTGGCGTCGTGAAAATGATTCGAATTACAAGCAACGTGTTGTGATTCAATTTTTAGTGAAATCTGGCGAAAAACCCTCGGATATCCTTCGAAAATTGCAGGTGGTGTATGGAGACGAGTGCATGTCGAAAACACGCGTGATTGAATGGCAAAACGGTTCAAGGAAGGACGAGAATCGGTAGAAGACGATCCACGTGAGGAATGTTGACCGTTTGCGTGAACTGATCACTTCTGACCGGAGCCTTAGCATTCGTGCGTTGTCTGACGAGTTAAACGTCAACAAAGAAACCGTTCGCAAGATGTTACACGAAAATGAATGAATATGCGAAACATTTGCGCAAAAGTGAACAGAAAGACATGCGAAAATCCATCTGCGGGGATTTGTTGTCCCGCATTCGGAGCGACGGTAGAGACTGGATGGGTCGGGTAGTCACTGGAGATGAGACCTGGATATTTGAGTATGACCCCGAGACCCGTAAACAAAGTCAGCAGTGGGTGGAAAAGGGTGAAGAGCGACCAACGAAAGCGAGGATGTCCAAGTCACGACTGAAGGCAATGTTGATCGTTTTTTTCGATATCCACGGCATCATTCATCATGAATATACTCCTGCCGGCCAGACAATGATTGGACAGTTCTATGTTGGCGTCCTGGAACGGCTGCGGGCCCGCGTTTTCTGTGTGCGAACCGAACTTGCCTAGAATGGCTGGATCTTGCACCACGACAACGCGCCATCCCATTCCTCGTTTATTGTGCAAGAGTTTTTGACAAAAAAGGCATTCCAACGTTGCCGCACCCACCGTATAGCCGTGATATTGCCCCCTGCGATTTTTTTTATTCCACAAGATGAAGTCGCACCTCAAGGGAACTCAGCAAGGCGGCGTACAGGAGATCAAAGAAGCTGTAACCGTGGTGCTAAACTGGTTAACTGCGGAGGATTACCACGGGTGCTTCCAATCGTGGGAGCAACGTTGGAATCGTTGTATAGAGTTAAAGGGAGTCTATTGTGAAGGTCGATAATACAATTTTGATGAAATATAATTTGATTGTTTTTTCATTGACAAACTACCATAATGCCACACCTCGTACAGTGGTAACTTTTAGATATCGACTCTATCTACTAACACAGCATAGTTAGTATTGTAGCTGAATTAAGTGCAGATTAGGGGAAGTAGATATGTATGTACGTACGTATGCAAAACGTCATTTGATAGAGTAATTATCCCACACGTCAGGACGGTGCACGACGAGGCGCGTAATATTCAATTCAATAGACCGTTTCATGGTCACATACGCATCGCAGCCAGCCATCGGCGGTTGTTATAATTGAAGATTAAGCCCTTTTGGCGTGCGGACTAGCTCGGCAGCCCGGATTAAATGATTAGCGAGGCCGGAGCGGACGGAACCAATCATTAATATTTTCATAAAAGGGAGGAGCACGCTCAGTTTAGTTATTAATTTGTTTTCATTATTAAAGTGTCGAAATTAAAACGTCCGATTTAATTTCATTATGTAAGAATCCCCAGTTAATGCAACGGGACCTTATTAAACAATCCGAATGACAGCGAAGGATTAATAGAAATTTTATCTAAACGAGGATCAGATAAATTGAAATGCATATTTGACGTTTCCGACTACATACAACGTCAAAAGTCTTGGATCCCCCTCCCCTCATTCTTGTTAAAGAAATATTTTTGCCAAATGCATTTATAAAAGTATATTGTTTTCTGTATCTTTTTGTGAAAAGAATATGTTCGATAAACTGAGTACTTTGAAAATTAAAAATCAGCAAATGTGTGACATTTTTGATAAAATTTATCAGAAAGAAGTATCAAACCAAGTTCTCTACTTGCAGTCATCTGCAGTCTGAAGTGGAGGAATATGATTATGAATGGCTTTAGCAACAAAATTTTCACCTAATTCATTACGTATAGGGTAGATAATGGGCGTAATAATTTGTTCATTTGTTGTAAATTCGACTGGTCATATTCTGTGGTATGCGAATTAATGGGGTGCGGCGGTTGAACATTATTCCACCCCAAAACATTACGGTAGCCCCTTCATACGGAGCAACATCGTGGGGAAAATGAAGTCACTGTTGACGACTTGAAGAAAAATTTTCTTATGGCACAATAAAAAAATTTACTTCAGAAAAGTGTTTCTCCAGGACATTGTTTTTTCTCGGTATAGTGTTTGGGTTATTATGCCGCGTCTCTACCAGAACTAAAATGCATATCTCTAGCCATTCAGCTGGAAACCTTTGACTTGGCCTTGTTGTTCGCGGGCCAGGCTCTTAGAGTCAAGATTTAATTTATACTATGATAACAATATCTAAACAATAAATTTTATGAGAAGCCATTATCATTAGAAGATGCTGCTACCACGCATTATTTTATCCTTATCAGTGAACTGCAATGACGATTTCAGACGAAATATGTTATAAAGGGCCGTCACTATCTCGTTATCGTGCTTAAAGACGTTTTATTTTTGGCGTAACAGCTTCGAGCAGACATTCCCAAGCCGCTTAATTCGTACACGAGCCCGTCTCGAGCAGAGTAATAAGGACCCGCAAGAGATCCTCTACAGCGCAGCTAAGACGAGGTCACTGAGGACTCGTAAACATTTCTGGCCACTTCCTAAAGCGGTGTCAGTAACAACTTCAAAAATTATTATGTCTTAAGTTTAACAACACGAGCATAAATATGACGACTACATGCATAGCGCGATGTAGGAACATAAATAAAACCGTAATGTGCTTAACATGTTTTGTGTGTTAATGGTTTATTCCTGAAGTTTCGAACAGCCATATTTTGAACTGACCATGTGTACAGGTTGGATAAATTTTGATGCTTTTATGTTTGTTAAAACTATATACAAATCCTTGTTGCGTCAAAAAATGTTTTGTAAAAGCCTGCGCTTGTACAGGGTCTCGTTAACTAGGATTAAATAATACTTTTGACAATGATTCTCACAAACGTCAGTTTTTTTCAGAGCCGTCCGACAGTGTCCCCGGAAGCACCGCAGCCTATAGACTTATTGTGCATCTCTCGACGAGCACAAACATCCATGGTACTACAGTGGGATTCGAACCCACACCGAAATAGCCGATCCAGACTGGTTCCACGAGCAGTCGTCTCCCAGCCACCTCAGCTATCGCGGCGCCCAAAACGTCAGTTTACACAAATCACTGAGTTTTGTTTTTATGGGTTGCTATAACGTTAAATGAAATTTACGCGGCTGGTGCGCAACACTGTCACCGATTTAACAATTTCAACTGGCTCATGGCCACCTATTATTTGTATGTAAAAAATCACAACTTTAGGTTATAATTCAAAAATTAATATAATAAAAATTAGGTACGCCACTGGAAACTACTCAAAAACGTGTCTGAAGAACGTATTAATTATTTTTTTAACTTTACAGACATTTATCGAAATGTGGAAAATTTGAAATTTTGTTATTATTTGAAAGCAAAAGAAAATAGGTTATTTTGGTTTTGACCACAAATTTTCTCTTTCAAAAAAAAGAGATCGAAAGATATCGTATCCTGTACCTGAAAAAGGATAGTCTGCAAAGTCTACATTGCGTGCTTGCAGCAATAACGTTTTGTACATTTGACACTCCTCTTCATACGTTATGGTCTAGTAAGACGAACTTATTCTATAATCTATAACTTTGCTAAATAAGGCAGAACACGAAATAAGGACGACAAATAATCCTTTTGAACCCGAGAATTTGCAAAACATGCGGTGTGTATTGTTATTTTCATAAATAGGTTTGCCAGTTAGCAGTTGAACGCACCTTAAACTTCACAGACAGATGGCAATAAAACAGTCGTCAGCTTTCTTCAGGAACTGATAAATGGCCATCAAATGCGAAAGAAATGTAAGTGTATCGTAAAACACGCGAAAACTCATCACACTATAGATTCTTACATATAACCTTATTGCATGCACTTTACTATAAGCTATTGTTCATTTATTTTAAATTTTTAATTATTTATTAGACTAAATAAAAGGATATCTATATTTTAGTTATTTTTATACAATACTTTTATTTTATATTTATTTTGCTGTTGAATACATGTTTATTTAGTACCAGAAAGAGATTTTCCTTGTAAGATACGGAAATATTCTAATCTATTACACATAAAACACGTAAAAGATACCATAACTTCTGCCGGCGGGTTGTAGGGTAATATTTTTTATAAACAATGCCATAACAATGGAATGTAATAGGTGCAACCGCCCATATTGAAAATGTGACGTTTTTTTCTTTACGAGTCAATTCCACGCACTTTTCAGATGGTTTAGAGGAATTCAGCACGCGAGACTAGGAGATTTACGCGGCCATGCAACGCGAAAAGTCATCGGGCAAAAACAACGCAGTGGCGTAGCGAAGGGAGATTTGTACGTGCTCGTCGAATTTTTATAAATCAAGCGATTTGTCAATATTTGTCAATTTCTAAAAAAAAACATTTCGGCCTATATTGAACGTTCTTCGGGGTTGTACAAGAATTATATGTTATACAACTTTTATAAAACTACTGTAAAATAATTAATAAAAACAATAAACACATATTAAAGTTACAATTATTACGTTGGTTATTAAATGAAATTGGTTAAAATGGTAAAGGTGGGCAAAATTTTATTAATAACAAACCTAAGAACAAAAAATTACAATGATCAAACAATCTAACTATTACCTGTGGAAGATTTTCATCAAAATTGTCCAAATTTAAGTAGAAATTATATGTAACATCACAGGGAAACAATAGTTCGTCAATTTTAAACGAGAAGATTCGATTGTGTCTGTTACATAGTGTTACGGAAGCTCACCTGCCTTTTAGCTTGTTAATTATGTTCATGTTTGCATTAGAATTTATAATTTTTATAATATATTTATATTTTGACGTTCTTCGGAATATTCCAAGCTACATTCTATCATCGTCATTTTGTGTAAACTTAACACACCTTTGTGTTATATATCCCTACTCCTGACTGACACACGTAACTGCGTCATGTTGGTCGTGTTGCGTTGTGTTCAGTTAACTGTCGTTTGGTCTTCAAATGGAGAACATCTAAATCTAAATTGTGGTTTGATCAAAGAATCTGCCTAACTTTAATAATAAATATTGCTGATAATTGTAAAGAAGTTTTAATTAATTAGATCTCTTAAAAACATTAGAAATTCACTCTGGCATTTTAGATTACTATCTCTGTATTTTGATTTTCTCGTAATTTTAGAGAAAAAAATGATATTTACCAGTTAACTGTCGTGTTCTCCTATTATATGTATTGTACCTAAATACATCTTTGTTTCATGTTTGTTTGTTGTTTCGTTTCGTTTATGATTTACTAGAACGTTATTTGTTTGTCATTTATTGGAATATATACTACTACTAAAATATTAAATAAGTTGTTAGAAAGCTCGGTTAAACTAAATTATATATTTTTAATAAAATCGTAAAAAAATTTCTTATTTTATTATTACCCTAATACCACTTTTTATATTATCACAGTGAATTGTGTTAAACCTTTAACACACTGCTACATACACAATCCCGTGCAGACCTTGATTAGTACAGTATTGTCCTGAAATATATAATTTTTTTTTTTTCAGTGTGAAATATGTATTATACATATATTATTTTATCATTTGTATATTTTCAAATATTATTATCGAGAATTATAAAACATAAAACTCCGTGAAATTAGTAAAAGGTATTATATACCTCAAAGAGATATCCACACGCTGCCACTGTACTACATATAAGGATGATGGTAAACAGACTCGAGTTACTGGGCGTGATATTCGCGCATTATCGTTCAATTTACAGAGAATTATTAACCTCAAATACCTGCACGTCAGGTCCGACCGCAAGGGGTTCATTTGTGTAACTTCCTGCAAGCTAAAAAATGCCTGTGCGTATCATAAACATGAACTGAAGTTATGCGGCTGAAAATGTGCACAGCAGTATTTAATAATTTAATTTAACGATAATTAGGTCGTTTCTTATCTATGCTATACGAAATAAACTCTGCAATAACTACGCTTATATTTCATTTATAACAAACAACATCGTTTTATGAAAAGTCGTTGAGAAAAATGTGTGGAACTTTATCTTTACAGTCTGTTTCAGGAAGCTAGTAATAATCTTCTTCTTCTTCTTCTTTGACGAGGTGTCTGTTAGTTTATTTAAAATAACAATAACACAATATATACTGCTTTGTTTTTTACATTTATTAACTGTTTAATAATAATAATAATTATGGACAATTTTATTTCTTGAATTTTAATAAAAAGTATTATTATTATTGATTTATTCTCTCTTTCAATAAGATTATGCAACCACATTCTTTTATCTTTAGAAAATAGATAATTTCCTTGTGTGTTCTGTCTTTCTTTATTACAAGGTACATAATTAATTAGATATGTTCAAAGTCAAATCTAAAGTCCAATGACCGCCAATTATTTTGTGCAAACACTTTTTCGAATGTTCATAGACTTATTTTGTAAAAAAATGTATAAAAAAACTAACTTAAACACTTCAAAAACAAGTCATACAGAATACACTAACTCTGATAAGGCCCTCTTTTAAGTCATTCTTCTTCGAGAAATGGCAAAAACAATTGATTTGCGCAAGAATATTTAATACTTTATGTAGTAACACTAATTATTAAATCAATATATGTTAACTAGTTTAATTTTGTTTTGCTCTTCCAATGACAACACCTACATTTTTATATTGGTGTGTAAAAGCTTATATTTTGAATCTAGCCACTGTATAATTCAACGATTTTACGTTGGCAGCACTGGTAGACGCAGACTTGTCAATACGCCACGCAGCCTTAGCAAGTTTGACACCGCGAGGCAATGATTCTTCCAAGTTGTCTGGCGCAATGTATACATTAGCGACGACAAGCTTAAAAAGTAATTCCAGTCGAACTTGAGTTAATTAACTTTTATAGAGAATAAAAGAGCACTTTTCCGAGTTTCTAGAAAATTAAATCCCGCCCCGATGGCGAATTTTATAGGTACTACGGAACAGTTCGTTATGAATGCAGCGTCTACTCGAAACAGGCTGCCATTGTGTCTAGCGATGCAAAAGACGACAAGAATAACCCGGCGCAAGTTCTCATTAAAATTAACGGAGTAAACACAAGTCAAGTTGTCAAAACTGCTGCCGAGTTATTGTTGCACCCCTGAATGTAGCACATGACAGTAATATCAGGGTCTCTCCGCCGGATATCACTGTTAAGACGGTGTCATCTGCCATACGCCACGTATTTTCCGTGCCACGGGGAATACGGTGCTTCATGGAATTGTCTAATTAGGGATAGGACAAAGTATTGTCCTATATCTATTCAAATTCCCAGGGTAAGACGTAACGATTGTGTAATTTGTTTTCATTCGGTTTCCACAATTCGATCTGTTTTCGTAACCTGACAAGTGCAGCAGCCTGTTTGGGGCTGATTGTTTACTGGCGAATTATTTTGTACAGATATATTTGTTTTGAGTGGTTTCTGTCCCAGTTTGTCGACATAAATTTAAAACTCTACAGGGTGAGTCAGTCATAATGTCATTAATTTTAAGAGGAGATAGGGAATAATGAGTATAATGCGAATACGCGATTAAAAAAAATCTAAATGCATATTTACGCCGAAAAAAAATATTTTCAAATCATTATTTAAACCCCCTTTTCAGACTGTCACTGACCGTTCACAGCCTTGGCCGGTTACAGCTCACAGTTCAACTCGATGTCGACCTGATGAAATGTTGCCAAGTTGAAATATTTTTCTAGTACCTACCTGCCTAGGCATTAGACATCATAAATAAACGGTTGTACTGACTATTGAGTCTCATAAAAAAAGCAAAGAAATTAGCTTGGTTATAGTTTAAAAAATATTTAACATTGAAATTACAAAACTCCAACGTATCTATTAATAAACTGAGTAATAAACCATTTAGATACATTACATAAAAAACGTATATCCAATGGGTAAATTATTAAGAGAAGCTGAAAATTGTCCCGTGTTTAAATACAAAGTAATAAAAAACCCTTGTGTTGTCAACAACACTGTCCAAGACTGAAAGAGCACGCCTCTGATCTGATGCCCATAAAAAATTATCGAGAGTAAATCTGACCTATCGTATTATTAAGTCAAGAACCTAGTGACCTAGTTTTTGTACTGTTATTTAACGACAAGGAGTAAAACTAACTTTTTTTATCTAGATACATGAATGAATTTTCCTTAAATATTGATTTATTTGTTAATAAAAACAAATGTAGATAATAAATAAATGTTTTCGAATTTTAGGTTATTTAGTTTTAATAATTTTGATATTACGTTTTCACTACGTTTTACAATTGAATATGAATTTGTAGTATTAGTCGTAAGTATAATAATTAATTATTCAGTTTGTAGTTACATACATCTAGCCTAGAAATGTATTGCTTTTTAAGTAGTATGGTACTAACCTATTTAAAATTCCACTTCGAGTAAAGCTACACTCATCCGGCCATAGCACTTTAAAATTTGGGTCAGCAGCAATTCGATTTTGTAACCAATTGCAAAATTCAAGACGACTGGGGAGAGCAGCAGGTTCTTCTGAGGCGCCTCAGTCGCGGCGAAGCTTTTGCAGAGTCACCACTGAAGATGCCGACAGTGAAGAGCGGCGAAACGTTTGGAAGCATGGGATGCGACCAGTTACAGCGGCGGCTACGGAACGCCTCGGAGGACCACCAGTATCCGAGAAACGGTTCCGACCGTAGCAGTCGTAATACCAACAGTAGGAACCGAAATCAATATATGGACAGGCCCAGAGACACCGATAGCGGGTCTGTCCCCACAGAGCCTAGCCCGAGAACAACCAGGGCAGGTAAAAGTATCCCAGCTAATGCTAGGGATGTGCATTTTAACTCTTTTTCTGGCAGCTACCAGTTACCGAGGTCTCGGCATAACAACCCGGAAAATCACCATGTATCAAATTACAGCACTGGCCTTGGAAGCCTAAATCCCACTATGTAATGATTGTGGCAATTTTTTTGTCTCTCGAGAAAAGTTGTGATTTTAAGACTTGGTTTTACAAGTAAACCGACGATGTTTTTTAATGATAAACCATTTAGTACTTACAATGAAAAGGTGTTTCAGAGACAATCCCGTCTTCCTAAGCGGTGTAATACCTAATGGGACCCTAATTACTTTGGGCAAAGTGTCGTTGATATCGCCACTGCCACATGCTAAGTAGAAACTCCCGCTGAGGCACGACTAATAAATCCATCAGATCCTAACTGGGTGCCACAGCGATATCTCGAGCCTCGCTGGTTTTCTGCTAACAAATTGCCCTGATATGTCCCGAGGTTAACGAGAAAGCAACCTAACCGAAGACTGCATCAAGCTGGCGGTTCAACAAATACGTAATTGTTGATTAAACAATCTTTTTATAAAACTAAAGTCAACCATCGCCCCATGAAACGTTTGAACGAATGACTCCTCATATTTCAAATGAATAATTTATTCAAAGTTTCGCGGCGAACACGGCGCCTTTGATTAAACTTTTTCTTTTCCGTTCCTGGTTCTCTCAGTCGGTTAATTTGGGTGGCACGTAGCGAGTTGCCAATTGGAAAACTTGCAGAGCACAAAAACGAGTTATGAAAGGCTAGACCGAACTTAAACCACGTAAGTTTCCAGAGCCCGACGAAATATTCATTTGCAGGTTCCTAATCTGCTTTAGGCGTATCCCGTTGCTTTATTTTATTCACGCTCTTTTACTACAGCTCTAAACCTAATCCAATTCGCATTCAAACTGTCCTACGCGGCAGTTCCTCACTTGCACGGCCGAATTGGGGGCTTATAGAGAGTCCCAAACACGACTCGATATTTCGTCTTACAAGTAGTCATAGATAATTATTTTGTACAAAGTTGTGATCGTATCTTTTCCATAATACAATGAATTACATTCAAAATCGGTACACATAAATTTAGAGACATTAAAAACGTCAAAAGGTATAATAATTAGTAAGTTATCCTCTATTGGTCACTAGTTATCATCTTTCTTGGCAACAAGATCAAATAACTACTTTTAAGTTAGGGTTTCTGCATTATATGTTACATAGGATAATTTAAATTGTAATTTTACGTTCTTCAATAGAAACAAATTTTATTCTCGCAGCCTTTATACATTTTTTAATCCATTGTATGCACATTTCTCTTTAATAACTTTCCAAGAAATTCAAAGTTTTACAAAATATACCATTAAATATACAGGAAAGAAATAGCAATAACACGTCTGAATGAAAATTGCCACAAAATACATTGACACTTTTAAATGTAAATAACGCAAATCGATAAAGTTAGGCTACCTAAACAAGAGTACACTTTTTATGTAAAATTGAAGCATAGTTCAACAAATAAAAAATATATGTTTTGTTTTACCTTAATACGGTGAGGAGCAACGTCAAAATAAGCTTCAAATTCATAATTCTCACGCCAAAAAACCCAACAGTACCAATTTTCAGTCATGCTATCAAATAAATAAATTAAAAAAATAAATAAAATGTCATGATTTCCCATTTATTGAGAAATTTCAGAATAAAATTTAAACCGTGAACACTCTGTATTTAACCAGCGACATTTGTATAAGGCATGATGAGCTCAAACATAATATGTTGATGTCTATAGTATCTACAGCTTAATGTTGACCCAGTCTTTCTGTCACCCTGTATAATAAAAATGTCAGGAATATCACAGGTTTATATAATCAGTGAATAGCATGATTGTACAGAAACAGCAGAATATTCATTTTATTTGCAGAGTCAAAATATACAATCAAAATATAAAATGCAGTAGTATAAAACAAATAATTATAGTATAAAACGCAAACACATACCTACATATTTATATTCTTATATCAAAATGATACAGAGACGAAGTATATCTATATGTGTAGAAATACCGAAATATGCAAGTAGAAATATTAAAAATAAGACATAAATGCACAGAATTGTCAAAATATGCACATAATACACATAATATTGAAAATATTCAAATAAAAAAATATTACATCGCAATTTAATCAACACCAGAATCAGGTTTCTAATCTTCAGGTGCATGCACATTCCAACTGAAATAATACATTTTCAACTTTATGCGGGAGAGCTAGTAAATTTCTCAAACCATTCATTCTTTTACTCATAATCATTTATTCTATGTAGATCAATCTATTCCAAAATTAAAAGACTGAAAATGCCTGCCAAACATCTATGCAATTCTAAATTATTTCACTTTGGTGGATTTTATACACAATATGCTATATTTAAGAGTATATGCGAATATGTCAATACATAATATCTGCGCTTTGTATATATGGATTATCCTGTATGTTAAGATTTGATCTATATTGCGCTTGAACATTCCAGTTCAAGTTACACCAATAGATTATACAATATTTTGATGGTAGCTAATTATAAAAAATATTTATAGTTAAGCATAATAAAACTTAGTATTCAGGAGGACGGTTTATGAAAGTTCATCAAGGGCTTATATTATTAAATTTGCATAAAATTCCTTTTTGGATTTTAAAGCACACAAGAGAGTTATGTGTGCATTTTGTTCAACATTAGAATTTGGGTCACTGTGTAGATCTCACCCTTATCGTTACTGCCTCTTTTTTACAACCTACCACATAAAACCCCAAACGCCAAAAGTACAGCTCTTTCATTTAGTTAAATGGATTCCTAGTGCTGACGACGCCGTTCTGCCAATGATCTATTGTATTTAAACCGTGCTGATGAATTAAATTAAATATGTATAGAAAAAAGCTCTTGTCTCGCTGTCTCTGTTCTATTATTTGAAGCTAGCAGCTTCATTGGTCACACATTCGTCACAATCTACATCTAATGGTCGCTTCCTTAAAATAAAAACCAGGAAAACAGCACAGCGATGTCACAAATTTAGGGGACACTTTAAACGTCTGGTAATATTTTGCCGCGCGCAATTCTTTCATTTACTGCCTTGGTTTCACGAGGGGAATAATAGGTGGTAGTAAAATGTTTACAGCAAGGTTTTATATATATTGGACCGTCCTAAAGACCCCGTATTCCGGCGTGAGGTGATTTAAATATTTTAATTGCGCTTTCCTTGAAGGACGTCTTCGTTAAGAGCACAATGTGCGGGGGTGGCCGCATGTAAATTTTTTTATTTCCAATGGGAGTATTATATTTTTGTGAGTCGTAAAATTTATTATGCCATGAATACCAAAAAGGTAATAACTGATAAAAGCTTTCTGCTCAAGAGTTTTACATGGATTTTCCACTTTTGAATATTTTATTTTCCAATGAAATTCCGAATAAAAACAGGGAGTACGCCTTAATGCAATTTTTTACTACACACATAAGAAATAATAAATATTTTAGGTAAAAATTGTTTGTCAATTATATAAGTACTACAATTCATTTATATAATATTTCTTATTAAAACAATCGGGGCGAACTACTTTCCGAGTGTAGCTAGTTTTTAATATTGCATAATAGATTTCTGATTTGTATGTTGAACGTTTGTCATTTGTCATATTATTAAGTGTTATTGTGTTCAATAAACATTTGTATTAAATAAAGTTGCAAAATAGTCTCGTAAAATGAGCACAGAAAGTGCATGTCAGGTAAATGTAAGAAATAGGAATGAGATAATGAACAATAAAAAATTAAATAAATGTTACATATTATCATTATTCATTACTTTTATGTATTATTTGTCAAATTAAAATAAGTAATTTAATGTGAAGTCAAACGGCATAATTTTATAAATACCGCCGTAATTTTTATTTATTTTTTTTAAATGTAAACAAAGAAATAAGTTACGTTTAACAATACTATAACTTCACCACTAATAATTATGGTAATGTTAAAAACGGGTTTTACGTATTACCGCATTAATGAAGTTGGGATTCGCATCAATGAAGTTCATACGCCTAAAATTAAATGAATTCACTTGTGAAAAATTGTCCAATTATGCTTACACAAAACCCGCTACCGTCATTCTGGATTTTGCACAGCATATATGCACAGTATTTATACTATCTATAACTCAAAAATGTCACAAAAACGCAAAAATGCGAGAAACAAGCGCCTGTTTACATCACCAACACCGTAACCTGCACCTGTATCTACAGAATCAAACCGCCCTGAACGGCATGTGACGTCACACCACGCCACGAGGTTTTGTTTACATTCCATGTCATTTTATTAACGTTAATACTTTAATTATTATTGTGTGGTTATTGCCGCCAAACATATGTTTTTACTGTTCAATATATTTGAAAGATTACTGTACTACATACACCAATATAAAATTCCTGTAACTTATCTTTTTTGCCTTTTGACTATAAAACTGTTTCTACGTTGTACTATATAATCTTCTACTTACGACGTAGAATAGTGTTACCAAATCAATTAAACAAGCTCAGAACCACTTGGCAATCAATTACTTCATGTGATACATTTAAGGATCATTAATTACGATAGCAATCAGCTTCTTTTAGAACTTTCGTGTTTGTATGTAAATGTATCCAAGCCCTTGGCGTATATACAGGATTAGTTTCCTTTTCGTACTTTTTATAATTGCTGTGGTCCATATACATACATTATAAATGTACAGCAAAGTTTACGGTTTAGTTATTTAATATTAAATATACTTTATTGAAAATTGTAATGTTAAATCGTATGTACAGGGTGTTTAAAAAAGAGATGAACATACTTCAGTATGTTCTACGTTTAATTTTAAGCAAAAAATTTTCTATGAACTTAGGTCTGGAAACGCTTCGTTTAGGATATCAAAAAAATAATTAATTATATTTTCTTTAATTACTCTCAACTACTTTGAGTTAAATTCAATTTTTTTTGTGCCGCGGTGTATGTCATTTCGGAATAGAAAAACGTTTTCCCCTGCCTCTTCTGCTTAAGAAATGTATGTACACCTTATTGAAGTCTCTAGGAGCAGCCGTTTCCGTTAAAAACTCATATAAAGATGATGCTGCATGCAAATTATATATTAGAGTGCTACCTCTTTTAACTAAAAAACAAGGCAATTTAAAGACTATTAGTTTTAATCAAAACAGCCTGATTTTTTGTGAGAATCGCAGATATAAAATCTCTAAACAAAATGTATAAAACCTGACAATAACTTTCGATTCACTCTAATATATAATTTGCATGCACCACCGTCTTTAGATGAGTTTTTAACGGAAACGATTGCGTGGTTTCAAAGTTATTGAGATATTTGAAAATAAAATTCTAGCATTGAACGCCCTGTATTTTTGAAAGCAGCAACATTCGGATAAGGCATATTTGGCTCAATCGACTTTTTTTAGTCACCAGTATCTCCAGCTCCGAGATTTCTCAATCTTTCACAGACACCCTGTTCTTTATTCTATTTGTGGTAATTATTGACAATGCTAATCCATATTTAGTATGTAGTAACAAAGCGAATAAATAATTATTATTATTATCGTTATTATTACGCACATTTTATGTTTATTCAACAAACAACAATAATTATAACTATACAAAAGTCTATACTTTGGTATAACTAGTGTTAATGTTTTTAATAACTGTAGAACTAAACAAAACCCAATGATAAATGTTGCGGCGAAGTTTCGCAATAAGTGTGTGTCAATATTTCTTTTACTGAACAGTTCATAAATTAGTTGGGGGAGAAGTTAAACCGATAATATTCGGAGGAAAAATATCAGGTATATAAATCATTTTGGCAAGCTAGGCCATTTTGACTATGATTGAAACGCAGTTAAGTAGATAAATGGTTTTCCAGTCCGAATGGAAAACTGCAGTGATTGAAATAAAATGTCCAAAACACAATACTCGGGGAAAAACGTACCGACCGACTGAACAATAGTAGCCAATCTCGGTACAAAAGACATCCGAATGGTCATCAGAATCGTATCATGCTCCGGATTTCCATCTTGGGGCGTGATCAGATTTCAAATGACCACTGATATGTCATATATGGCTGTACGGGAAACCCTATTACCAAATAAATTGGAAGCCCATGATGTTTTATATTTTTTATTGGTATATCCGAATATAACAATTTCGTCCCGGCATTTATTTTTTTATTGCCCAACTTTTAGCTTGAGCACCTCTATTACCCCGATCTTTTGTTTTTTATTGCATATAAATAACCTATTCCGAAGCAAATTCGTGCGCAAAATACGAAGCTTATGAGGGTATTGATGACAGATGATAAATTTATTACGTGAAAGTTTTTAAAAAAGTGTCAATCTACCAAACTCTTTCTAGTGTGTGTTTACGTTTTAAAATTTCAATCGGATAACTGCACCTACCTTAGTACAAATTTATATACACTGATAGAAATTATTTGTAATGTTACACGGTGGATTGTTGGTTACTTAATACCTAGATCATGTGAAATAATACATCAGACTGTAATTTTTGTAAAATCGTTGCATAATAGTGACAATTTGATTGTCATTTCAGTATCGAAATGGCAGTCTTTTAGGCACATGTGCTTAAAACGATCTTTTTAAAATAAAATAACTAAATTTTTAATTATTTATTTATTATAAAATAAATATTAATAACACAATCTTTCAAATCGGGTAATTTGACATTAGGTGAACATAATGAAGAAGATATGCAGGTGTTATCTTCTTGCCCAATGGTGCTGGAGCGCCCTGAGTTTTTGGAATGAAACTGGTATTTCCTTTCTCCCCGAGAATTTTCTTTGCTATCGCCTGCCTATTTTGTATGGAATTTTCTATGTACCCTTCTGCCACAGAAGTCGAACGCCAACCTCTGTGTTTCTTGAACATAGATATGTTGGCTTCTGCATCTGCAAGGAAGGTTGCAGAACATCGTTTAAAACAGTGCCCAGTATACTCAGTAAATTCAGCAATCTTTTTAGGAATTGAACTTATGTTATTTACATCCACTGCTTGTGTGGTACATTTTGAATTCCTGTACGTGATAAAAAGTCGGTTGTGATCAATGGTGGATGGACGTAGACTTGCATATTTGCGAATAATTTCCAAAAAATTGACCTTCTCTGGTATTGTAAATAATCTAGGAGCATTAATTTTAGTATTGGGAATAGTCACTTTAATGAACGACTTAGCATCTCTCATTGCATTATTAACCCATAATGTTTCTCAATACCGGTTAATGTAAATGCAAAATTAATGCCAATAAGAAGCTTACTCATCACCAACAAAAATAGTAACTTTGCTTTCATACAAATCTTTTTGCAAGAAATATAAGAAACTCACTTAGTATTTTATTTTTAACATTAAATATTAATAAAATTTAATATTAAATAATAAAACAACTAGATAACTTTGCAAAGAATATGTTTAGAGAAAAATATAATGTTCCTTATTTTGCCTAAACATAACCTTCAGCTATGTATTACTAATACAGTAATTTCCGGACGTAGTTGGAATAGAAACGTTGTAGCATTTCCACTGTTACTGCTACCTCATTTGGTTTTAAATTCAGCATAAAATAACTTCACGACAAGTTTGTAGTTGAACTATGTATTTGGTTTTCTCTGAAGCTATTTATTTGTGGCATAAATCTAGTTTTTCTTTAGCCTAACTGGGTATTTTTCCATACTTCTGGAAAAAATAGATTAATTGAATAAACTCTTATTAACGAATACATTTACTATCACTTTTATCATAGAAGCGGGGATTAAGCAAACTTACGAAAAAATAGCAGCATTTCGTGTCCAAATATATAAATATATAAGTGCTACTCTGATTCTTTATTAAATGTCTCGGCTTTCCCTCATCAAAACGTCTTGTGTGAAAAAACCGTGGGGTTCGGGAAGCTTTTACCGGCTCCACGTCGGTAAATGCGCAATTTCGAACATTTAGAGCACATAGTGGAAGATAACAAAACAGCAAAAGTCATAAAGATGTAAGATCGCGTTATCTGCTTGGCAGCTCAGCTGGACCGGTGCGTCGGGGCGTAAGCTCAAAGCGCAACTTGTTGCGGCCAAATTAATGTTTTCATAACGTCGCCGTCGGTGGCTGCTGGAAGCTCCAACTGAAATTTATGAGTCCAGAATACTGCGCCGAAAATCGCAAGTACACAAGGCGTTTTAAAATGAAGTAGCAAAAATGAGGCCACAGATTGCTTAGGTAAAAATAAATCGTTTTAACCTAACATACCTATATCCCATGTCGCAAGTTAAAATTTAATTTTCGATGTTTGTAGATAACTTCTTAAAAAATCCAACTATTTACATAAAATTTGTAAATCGGGATCACAAACCCCTATTTTTTAATAGCCATTTTAGTAATTTCATCATTTTTAACCCTGGTAGATAACTGATCGATTATCACTAGATCAGTTATCCTCGCCAGGCGACTACCGGTGTCACTTCTCATCACAAACCTAGAAAAAATATAGACAGCTTGGGTTCATGATATAGATCACGTGACAGGTGCCGCGTTTTCTAGGGACCTAAGGTCCAGAAAATTGATATTTTATTTGCTTTATGTTGGCGGTTGTGCAAATATGGTGGCTGCATTGCAATATGAAATTAACTAACTTGCTGTCATTTTAAATGTCATTAAAGAATGTGACATGAATGTGACCAATCACAGTAAACAAAAGAGATTCATGCTACAACACAACCAACGTAAATTGTCATAAAAACCAAGTTTTAGTGATTCTGGATCGTTTAGGGCAGCCATGAATTAGGGGTCGCCGGCAATATGACACTGGCACAGTCTATAATTTTTTCTAGGTTTGTGCTTCTCACCCAGTAAACAGCACGGAGTAGGGATGAGAACGAAGCCGACTACCAAAATATTCATTAGAAATAATTCATATGGCAAAACAACGTTTGCCGGGTCACCTAGTTTAATAAACACATTTTTTTTTATTGAAAATTTATCATTAATTTTCTCAAAAACCATTCCGAAATTTGCTCAAACTGGCTATAAGAGTCATTCAAATTATTAATATTTAGACCGGAGACTAGGGAATTTATAAAAATTATTACTATCGTTACCCGGCATTTGCCTTTTCAGTTTGTACTGGCAAAAATGAACTTTTTCCATACATTGTACCCTAATGGAAACATCGGATCACATTCCGATGTACAGAGTAACGTGTAATAAAACGTAGATATAAAAAGTAGATCGATACATGTCACCATAAAATTGCAAGAGGAAATGTGTTAGTAATAAAAACTGCAGTGTGTTAAATTCGAAAGATGAGTAACTTTTATATGTCATTATTTATTTGCCTATTTTGGTAACTTTACAAAAACATTTTCTGTACTTTAATGAGAGCAGAAAACGCTTTCGTAAAAAAGAGCATCTAAACAAGTTCCTATCAGCATAATACATGAGCTTTCGGACGTTAGTATTTGCGAAAATTAAATTTCAGGATACAATAAGCGCCCCAGGTGGCGGAATCGATGTTCCGTTAAATAAAAGGGGCCATAAATAAAAATGAATTATTGATGATATATTCTTCCGACCACTTACAAGTAAAGGGCGTAACTGAACAGTAAGCAGAACACATTCGGCAGCGGGATCGCTGCATATGCTTCCAATAGTTTATGCATTGATTTCCACCCCTTGTGGGGCTGTTATAGCCGGGCGGAGAGCTCGGGAGCTTGTTTTGCGCCAATTTTATATGTATGGAGTTATTGTTTCACCTGTCTAGAAAGATCGCGCCAGTCAAATTGGATTCGGGGAAGATTCCACGCAATTTGCATATGCATCACACACTAGATGGATTTGTATGACTAAAATCAAGTTTGACTTGAGAAGTTACTACATAAACAGATGCCAATTGCATTAGGTCAATCAGTTTATCTTCTATAGCAGCGGTTCTAAATCTTTTGTTTACCGCGGACCTCATTTCAATATTTGTGTTGTTGTTGCGAACCTCCAGTTATCTATTTGAATATAAGACCCAAAGGGTTATTCGTCAAATTTGTTTTTGTATGGTTTTTATGCGTTCTTGTATTGTATGGTACACGATACTCTTATTACGCCTTTAACATTTCTTATGAATTACTGTTGGCGTTTCTGTGATATAAGCGGTTGAAATTGGTGCTAGTCTCAAAACCGGTATTCGTTTGTGACGTCACTACACGCAACTATAAACTAAGAGATCTATCGCTAACACGCTAATACTCTATCGTAAAATGTGCTATGTTGTTTCGTTGCTGCGTTGTAAATATTTTAGTATAGTAATGTTCAATTGAAGTTTATTTTAGTAAGCTGACTATGGCAATCTACCAGAAGTTAATATGCTCATGATTACGGACTATTTTAATAACGTTTTTTCTTGAAACAAAAAAATATACTTATAATGCTTATGTTTGAATTAAAAACCTCGATCTTTGATTAATTTATATTTATAGAAAATATATATAAAAAAAATATATAAACAAAATGAGTTTTTTTATTTTTTTAACTGTATTTAGTTTTCTCTATAACATTTAAGCCTGACCATGCCCCATTCTGGCGCGTTAGATAAATGTAATTAATTTTAACGTACTTAGGTCCATTATTTTTCACTTTCAAGTTACGAAATAAATAAAAAATGCCGAACAAGCCCATTCTAAATTGCATACTAAACGTCAATTTTGGAAAGGGAAGGGAGGGAACAATCAGTTACACTCTGACATAAAAGAATGCATTTTTTACAGACCCCTTTAAGGCGATGACGGATCCACAGTTTAAAAACCACTGGTCTAGAGTTTTTACAATCTTTTGTAATAATACTGACATTCTTTAAAATAAATTTAGCGATTTTTTTACTGCTGACGTATTTGTAATGAAATCTACTTTCAACTTTTAATATTACTTAGTTGATTCACTCACCAATAGAGCTTTCTACTCAGAACGTTCAGAAGTTCAAAAACTGTTTTGAGGGAGTGTCATTATTACTGCAAAAACATATATCTCCAATAGCGATGCTACAAAATGGAAATTAAGACTAAAACATGAAACTGTTTTTCGACGGGTGACTGTATTAGAAATTTTGCACCAAACTGGCCTTAAAAATGGAGTTTATTTTCAATGAACTCTAAAGGGTATATTAAAACCGAGGCTAAAATTCATAACCCGGCGACAAAAAGCCAAACCGTATTCATTGATTCCGAATAAATTATTTCACGCGACAAAAACCTTGTTACCATATTTATGCCACGCATCCATACCCATCAATATACGGAGGCTGCGTCAAAGGTATTTTCATAAATCCAATATCCCAAACAAAATTACATTTGCATAATCTTCCGATTATGTCTCGCGTCCCTGTCGCTACTACGGCGTGCGACGTCTGTCCGGCTTCGTTTCTCTTTTAGGAAGAACCCCACTAGAAATTTACCCGAATGGGAAAACAAACCACGATTGAAAATATAATTCTGCACTGCTCAATTTATGTTTCTGTATGTATAAGCTCTAAGCTTTGTCCTTGCCCATGCACGATATATTTCAGTATATTTCAGAAACAATATTATAATAATGAGATAAGTGTATCCACACTGAGAAAATGATTTATGTGTATTTACCATGGTTATCATTGACTTTATTATGTCCATAACTATCATGGTAATTTTACTTACCATTTGTAAAGTTACTAATGCTCTGTAAAATTTCAATGTGATATACAATATATGTAAAAATTATATGTATTTTTACTTTGGAAATTACGTATACTCGTACATAATATGTAAATATAATTATTCTGTGTAAAATTAGAATGCAATTATACATTTAATGCATGTAACTACATATATTTTTACCATGTAAATGAGGTACCTACTTGTATACTGTGTAAATTAACTAATACTTTGTAAAACTTCAATGTAATTAAATAAAGTAGATATATTTTATCCACGATCACTATATTAGATTAGATTTAATGTCTGTTCTTCGTGAATTAAAGCCCTCTTAACACACTAGTGGATTAGAATTCATAATACCACACTTCGATTTTATAGCATTTTATTTAGAATTATTAATGTTAACATTAAAATTTATCTCAAGAACGATCTTGTTATTTTGACTGGGATTATTTAAATTCACTCGATAAGGAGTTTAAGAAGGACTGGAGGAACCCACAACCTGGTAGGATCAGAATTTTTCCAGCAATAATTGTCATCTTACTGGACATTGCTTCTTCAATATAACTTTCCACTATCGTAGTGGATTTCCAACCACCATGACAGTGGTAATATCACCCCAGCATTGGCCAGTAATATTGCCGAAGAAAGCATCATTCAATGTCCCGAAACACTTTCTGGATCAGGGAGCTTAAGAAATGCAGCCACTTTTGAAAACGTTGTTGAAATTGTGTTGATGCCTACACATTGTGTAGTACCTTTTCCAGCCACATATCGCAAGAAAAATCTCCCACCGGCATTTTTCCGACACATTTCTACAGCATTGACTGAAAATCTTGAAACTTCTTGAAATATTTGTTTTCATGGGTGATGTCCAAAAAAATGCATTGTATCGACAAGCATCTGCGACTCCCATGATCGTTGCAATCTGTAAAGAATTGAAAGTAAACCGCTTAATGTAGAAACTGAAATATTAAAATCGTGTATTTTCTACCTTAACTTGTAAATTTTCTTCATCCGGTGCTTTTTCCGAAATTCTTCTATTTGGTTTCTCTCCTGTCTTCTTTGGATTATAATTTCTTGATTCTACTTTCAAATATGAAAGAAGTTTACCATACTTCAAAATATCAATACCTTTGTGCACTTTCAACATTGATTTTAGCACGGATAATATTGTCAACATCGAAGAGACAGCAAACCGTTTCTCCACATTGAAAAAGTAGAAAAGTAATTGCTCCTTTGCCTTTTTTTCGAATTATCGAATTCCACCATTTCCTTTTCGTATACACCTTTGCTTTTCGCTGGTGACAGACGTAATGTTGTTTCTTGGGCTTCTTGCTGGTTTTCAGCCGGAATGAGAAATTCTCAGCATTCTCACTCATTGTAGACAAATAAACAGACGCATGTCGTAAAATATATTTACCATAACTATATCTGTAAAAAAAACATAATATTAGTAATTTTAATTAAATTTGAAGAACTATACACGATCTGCTACATCAGTTACAGATATAACTATTACAATATATTCTATGAAAAACAGGGCTATTACACGCTTTATGTATTATTTCAATTAATATTGTAAATTTCCTTAATATTTGTAAAGTTACATGAGACAACTATAAAATGACCGTAATTAATATGGTAAATATAAATAATATCACAGATTAACTATATTTATCTGTGATAATATCTTCGAAATTTTTTAGAGCGCATGTTTCGAATCTCATTGTAGTTCGCTTCGAGGTGAATTTGTTCAGACTAGTGAGAAACGACTCCAAAATGTATTTCCTGGTAGCCGCAAAGAAATCTGAAATATATAAAACCGTTTTAGAACAGCTTTAGAAGAGATTTTTGTCAATAACTCAAACGGAATATTCCAATTTATCGAAATCCGACTCGCCGAGTCTAAATCCTTAATTTCATTTATGTTATCGGCGATATTAAGAAATTTATAAGACACTGCGAATTTATATCCCGAAAGCAATTTTGCATCAATCTGAGGGATTTGCGTGCGGCGGGGTGTCGATGACAGAAGCAGTTCCTCAAGTAATTAGACACTGAGTCCGCCTCTTGGGGTTTGTGGTATTGTTTTGTTACTGTTGGATCCTGAAACTTTGTCTTCAAATCTTACGGGCTATGGCGATATTGGATAAAGTTGGAGTGGAGGATCAGCGTCGGCGAGGTCTTGTGCGTTCGGCTTTGAAGTCGCATCCGGACAAAAAGTTTAATGAGGCCTTTGATTATTTAGATGCCCAGGGAATTATTCATATTAGATGTCCTGGCATAGTCTCTTTGATTAAGTTTCGGCCAATTAATATTTCACATACCCTTGCAAAACACGAAAGCTTGTACAATATTATGACGGGTTTCCCAACCCGACCTTTTATTTTACCAGAAAAGCAAACAGCTAATTTTTACTGATATTTATTAACTACTCTGTACACTACTGGATACTAATTACAACTCAACTAAACACTATTTCACTTTGAAACTCCAGGAAGTTTCCAACTAGACACTCCAATTCAAGACTGTAATTCAATACTGACTAACGGCCGTTTATTCTTCTTTTATAGGTCAAACGAATATTCCAGGTATTTTCTAGCTTCTCTAGATCCATTTTTCGAAAAATTGTCATCGATTCTCAATATTGCTGTCGCGCCGCGGTACACGGCATTATTTTGTTAGTTTACCAGGATCGCGTAGGGGCGATCGGGGCTATCTAGCGTTTTGCGCAACCACAGCTGTCGAATTGGTTGCGATCGGGGCAAATTCCGTAACAATAACAAATATACTAATATTAAAATTGTCTCCAAATAACACAACTGCTACTTGATAGAAAATTTTCTTACGATTAATATTTAAAGTAAATGTCCAAGGAACAATTTTAAATATCTACAGGAGTTCTATCAAACAATTTATTAAATACCATGATAATCATAAAATTTCCAAAACTAATACCATATCTAAAAGCAAATCAGTTGGATATAGTCAAAAAAAGTCCAGAAAGTGGAAATCGAGAAATTTTTACAAGAACCACCTGATAATAGAGATCTGTTAGAAAACGTAATTCAAGTGAATATAAATCGATCGATCTAACTAATTTTGCACTTTGCACTGCAACTTTTCAGGTGGTTGTAATAATTGATGTTTGTGGAACTTTGAGATGAGCTACTAAAGATAGCGATCGATGATATAGATTCAACCAAGTGGTTGACTTCAGCAAAATAAGAAATATCCCAAAAGAAATACCAACTTATTCTAGTTTGCCTCATCCGGAAACTTATTATGCAGAGTACTGCTTTAGATGCCATTACCACCATCAAATGACATGGGGGTAAAAAATTGTTACCATCTTCAGCAGGGCCTACGCAACTTGTGAGTAATGCAACTTAAACAATTACAGCCTCATTGAATACCCAGAACTAAAAGCTACGATAACTGACAGCAGTGGATCTGGCATTAATTTAACTCACTGCAATATCGACCCTTTGAATTTACATGTAGTACAAAATAAATGGTAATCCTCCTGTTTATAATAGTTACTGTTTTGTATTGAAATGTTATGTTACTAAAATGTATATTGTTTAATTAATAAAATCATAAATAAATTTCGAAAGAATCACAAATTGTTTCGGCACTTGTTTTATTTCATCATTTTACGGCGAGAAATACGGCTGCCTTGAGATGTATTTATTGTATGCATGATAAAAATATTAATAATAATTTAAGATTTTATTAAATGTAAATGAAACCTAAGAAACCATTAAAACCAGTTAGTTTCATTAGGGAAATTTTGTAAGTTACGACAAAATCTTTATAAGTGCCAAGGATTTTAACGGTAAATAATAGTTCATTTGGTTTTATAGAATGCAGAAGTCTATTAGGCGTTAAGCATAACTCTATAAAGCTAAAGATTATTTCATAAAACTAACAAAGCTTTGTTAAAACTCTCTAAAGTTAAAATGACTTTTAAACTGTTACTTGGGTGGGTAAACATCTCTACTTTTTGTTCAAACCAACATTAGACAAAAACGCAGTGCCAGTTTTACTTATTTCAACCTTGTAAGGCTTTGTTCAGACACGGTTCAGCCTAACAGAGTGTGGAATATTCACACGATATTTGTTTTATTACTGAAACAAACAACACATGAAGACATAAACACTAGGTTTATAGCCGACAAAAGCTAATTGAAATACGGAGTCATTGTGTAGCAACAAACGCTAGGTAAAGGAAAGCGGCACATAAACCATTTGTGTAAACATTAATTTCACCCATTCGAACGCATATAGAGCGGATAATAGAGAAAACCATGTAACTAGGACGCCGTTTGCCAGTCAAAGGCTATTTTCGAATTCCCAAGATCGCTGGAAGTGCGGGGAATCCTCCGTTAAATTGGGCCGAAATTGTATGCTGTAAGATGCAAATGACGGTCATAACGGACTACCTGAATATCCACGTATTCACTACAGTTCAGAACTGGTATTGTTATGGCGAATCTGACGTCCATTGAGAGATGAAAGAGTCGGATTCGATTAGTGTTGTTCACAGAACGTTATTAATGGCTTTATAATTGTAACATACACACAACTGTTACGTGTTTGTTTAGGATTATTAGACAGGTGTTTGCTGATGAGAAATTGCACAGTTTGTTGTGTCAACATTGATTCCATTACCATGTTTTTAGATTTCCTCAAACTGTATGTTTACTTCACAGACATTCAGCCCAAGTGTGTATCCCATTTTGTCATAATAACATTTGTGCTATAGCTTTAATTAATATCACCGATAATATTATTTAAGCAATGGATGAAAGGAAAAATACTGCACTGGTATTACTTCATTTTAGCAAAGCTTTTGGTACTATTAACTATCAAGTACTTTCATCCATCTTAAATCATGTGGGTTTCAAAATGAAGCTAGTTTACTCCTTCAATCATATTTACAGGATCGTATGCAGGTTGTAAGCTTGTGGGACATGTTATCTAAACCTAGATCAATTTTTATTATTTATTATATTATTTAGTATTTATACCAGCCAGTTTGTTAAATTTATTAAGTATTGTTCAACTCATAATATGTATGCTGATGATATTCAACTTTACTATTCATTTGATTCGATAGATTAGAAAGTGGCAAGTGTTGAAATTAATAGGGACTTACAAACTATTTATGATATTTCCAAAAATCATCAATTAGTTTTGAATCCCGCTCAGTCAGCTGCGATTTTATTTGGAAATGAGCATAATGTTTCTGTGTTGAAAAACTGATTAAGAATTGAGTTAATGGGTTCAGCATTAACTATTTCTGAAGGTGTCAAAAATTGAGGATTAATTCTTGATCGATCATTAAGGTTTAGAGAACAAGCCAGCAAACTTATACAACGATCATATAATGCATTAAAGCTTCTGTATCTTCACAAAGATTATATTAACTACAGTACAAAGAAAATGCTCTGATGAGCGTTTGTCTGTCCTTTTCCAGATGTTCAAATTGTCATATTTTCAATATTTTATTATTTCTGTTTGTTTTTGTATTATTAGTATTTTGCATGTACATTCTCTTATACAGTGTGCATTTATAAAACCACAAATTAAATGCAAATTTAAAAAAACCGTTCATTTTCACAATTTATTTCACACATATGTTAAAATATAGCAACACTTAATTCCTTGTCTTTAAGAAACTGTTAAAATTATACAAAACGTGAAAGAGATAACATCGCCGTTATTTCTTAACAGTTACAGGAGGACCGATACTACAAAAATTTAAGGTGAGAAAATATAATGTAACCTCGAAATTAGGTTATCGTTGAAACACGTCACATAGACAAACAATCTGTATTGTCACTCTTGATAATACAAGAAATATTCTTCAAACCAATTTCACAACTGTCAACGCTTTACTTTGACGTTTCAGTCATTCGCGTTCGACTGCTCGATATAAACTAACTCCAGCGGCGAAAATGATCTGCTTATATAGGTTTCTAGAGTTCTGGAAGTTTCTGAGATCTCGAGAATGTGTATACAAATAGAATATAGCCTGGAATATTTCGGAAGACGTCAAAATAAAGGCATCACAAAAATTATAAATTCTAACATAAACAGAAACGTAATTTACAAACTAACGAGGTAGGTGAGCTTTCGTAAGAATAACATATAACTTTTAAAAAACGTAAATGTTATTACCAAAATGGGAAACATACTAGGGCTAATTCTTCTTCATAACATATTGAAACGTTTGCATTATACTGTATTCCACCGTTAAAACACTGGCATTATTTCATTGCAGGCACTAATACGATTAACAACACTTCCTCCTTGCCATTCCACCTGTTATAAATTGAAAACGTCTGCACCACCGTATTAACCGCAACCATAAACTAGTCAAGACCAGCCGCAAACAGTACACCCATTGCTAGTGCGGCTTGGGCCCGCTCATTGAACACATGTATTTATTCTTCATTTGCATTCCTACCATCAACGGCGAGCGATAAATCATTAGGGTCCTTTTTTGAAGCGAAATATACTGCCCGACACTATTTAGAAACATATCACTGAGATAGTTCGTCCATCGACCAAATTACAGTTTGTTTGTCCACAAAATTACAATCCTTCTTTTAGCCATAATTCCAGTTGTCTTCGACGTAGTTAAATTTACTGGCCGCACTTTAATTTCTGTGATACCGTGACCTACAACTGTCTCCTGAGGTTTTTAATATTAAATTGCTTTAATACATTCACTCATATAGCCAGAGTACGTTGATATTTCCAAAATGATTAATTTGAACAACGCAAAGTCATTACATGAGGCGGCAACCAGCGTTCTCAGCGATTACGTGCTTATTTTTGAATTCCCTCTCCGACAGAATTGTAATTAATTTAATGTAAATGCATTTAAATATTTTTATAAAAAGCAAAAGGGGTGTTTGGTGTACTTGCAATAATTTAATAATTTTTTAAACGTTTCTAAAGATTAGCGACTGTTTTTTCCTTACACTGATCAAAATTTGTCTATAATTTTACAAACCTACGTTGACAATTTGTAACCAGCGTGAAGTTCTGCATGTTAAAAAAATGTGTGTACTAAAGAGTTCAATCGGTTCAAACGTTATCATTTTATTTAAACTGAATAGTGTAGCAGAAGCCAATTTAAACATGTATTAAGAGTATTTTTATAGACATTAAAAACAGTTGCTTGGGTTAAATAATTCTGCTTGTTAAAATGAACAAAGATACATGTTTAAGTGTGTCAACATAATATGCAGGATGTCTCTTACTAAGAAATTATTAGAAACACACTAGATCTTATTATTACAAAAACTACATTTTTATTTCTAAATAATTAAGAAGACCTTCTCATTAGCAGAAATAACTGTGTAGGAAGATTGTTTTTAGTGGAATTTGTCCATCCTCTAAATATGTATTATCTATCCATTTCTCTAAGTGTGCATCCATGATCTAAACATTTATTGCAATATATTTCATTCACATTAGAAAATGTTTTTGCTGAAAACGACATCTTATTCTTGAAACAGTATATAATTCCTTGCTATTTGCAAATATTTGTAACTACAACTATTTATATCTATAGTAAACTATTATTATTTTTACTGCGATAGCAATAAATATGTTGTTTGAAATTTGTTGTTGTATGGCTTTGAAACACAGATAGCGCAATTTTGTAGCAAGCATCTAAACAATGTACCGTTTCTGTTTCTATTATATTTATGTATTGTATACCATTTAAATTGGCAAAATCTGCAAGTACACACATTGCAAAATATATAATCTTATACCATTTACATGTAAGAAGAACCCCAAGAACGTTCGCAGATCAATACGATTTTGAATATTAAATCCGAATAGATGTATATTTTGTCTTATTTTTCGAAAGATGAGCGATTTGGCGTTCGCCATTACTAACTTGCAAACTCCTACACAAATAAATGAGAATTACACGAATTCTAACAGCATAAATAATATTAACAAGTTTGTAACTGTCAACTGAGGATAACGTGAGTTTCTCCTCAACGGAGAAGCATCTAAAATATTAGTTTGATTCCTACGCGGCATTATTATACCATTAAGTTTAATTAACAATAAGACTGCGAGCTGAAACAAGTGAATGTTGCTTCTCCCCCCATTACTCCGATGCTTTCATAATTGTATCAACTCCGGCGGTAGGATATTAATAAATGAGGGTGCGCTTCAACTGCTTTACACTTTAAGTCATTCAATTACTGCGAGGATCCTTAGCAAAAATAATTAAACAGTTTAGGCGGGGGGCTATCTATCAGACGGATCTCTTTTGTGAAATCCAAGCACCGTCGATTTTAATTAATAGATAATTGTTGGCGTTTTCTATTGATTGCTGATTAATTATCATAGTCGTCATAATCGCGATTCTAATAGCGCGACGATAAAAAATATTATTTCGGTATTTACTTGAGTTTTCAGGCATTCCATACTCAGAGAAATTCTTTAGTTGATATTCACACAACGTTATGACATTAAATTTGAAGTATATTTTTAAAGAATTGCACAAATTGCACGAGACAATAAATTATGTGAAAAACATAGATATATTTTTGTGCAATAATACACTAGCATCTTTCCTCATTTTAGAACCAATTTGGAGTTCTACCATGCACAATTGGAGTAAAATGTAACATATATTTCTCTCTGTGTCATCTTTCGAAAGATAAGTGACTATTTGCTTTTTAATTTCGATTAGAAGGTCATTTTTAATTTTGTGTACATGTTTCTTTCTTCATTTTGGAACCAATTTGGAGTACTACCATGCACAACTGGAGTAAAGTGTAACATATATTTCTCTCTGTGCGATCTTTCGAAAGATAAGTGACTTTATTTGCTTTATAATTTCGATTACAAGGCAATTTATAATTTTGTGTACATGTTTCCTCATTTTAAAACAAATTTGTAGTATTACCATGCACAATAATTGGAGTAAAATGTAACATATATTCTGTCTGTGCGTATAGGTAAATTCTACCTGAAGTTATTTATAAAATTGGAACCAGGCAAGGCAACTAATTAATTAATCTTCAGCTTGGGAGTTCGCGGCCGTATTACACGCATCAGTAAGTCAATTTTGATGCGCCCGCGGCTGTCGCCTGTCAAAGCTTGACGCGGGAGGAAGGTGTACGATAGAGGTTAACTTTAATCGTGGTTTACTTAAATTCCTCTCCCAGCTATATTCTTATTTAGTCGCGCCGTTCGACATTTATCAACTACCAAGTTTCAGAGGCCGGCCGAGTTTGACTTTAATTTAGGCAGAGATTGATAAAATTAGCACTCCCCCTCGATGTGGAATTTGCATGCAAATCGTTGTTTCAAAAATGGGTCAGTATTTAATTGATAATTACTACACGGAAAGAACGCTTTGTCCTCGTTGTTTAAACTCAAAACTCTTGTAGCAAACAAATCTTTTTACTGCTGTATTCACGTCAGTTTTCCACATGTTTTTACCCCTATACTTAATTATTAGGTTTTGGAGGGTAATTTAGTAACACTAAAAGTCATTACAAATCAATTAAAAAGGAAGTAACTGTTCTCTGAGCGTATTCACTGATATTGCGTCTTAATGTCAGCTAAAGTGGTCAGAAAATATTATAGAAAACATAAAAAAGTTCCTTTGTAAGAGGGTTCATTGTTACACGCACAAAAGAACAAAGCAAATGGATTTCTTAATTTTATATCATATGAAATGGCGAATGCGCCAATGTAAGTATTAATTTTTTATATGTTGCTGTAAAAAAATCAACAAAACTCCATTGTGTAAAATATAGTCCCATATTAATCAATTTAGAACATAATATACCGTAATGATGATTAGTGGTCATATTTCTTCTGAATAATAAATATTCAGTATTTGCTGGAAAAGAAAAATAATTTTTAAAATAAACCAGTTTTTATGCAGTTAAATAAAAAGTAAATTAAGGGCGTCGTGTTCTTAAAATAGTGTTTTCTACAAATACAAATAATTTTAGATATTTAAGAACTGAATAATATAGAGTAGCAAATAACAACAATGTTATCCCATGTCATCGGGGAATATTCAAAGGTACCGAAGTAAAACGAATATATAACGACAGAAACCGGTCTTACTAGCTTACATAGTTCTGCATATAATATTCTTCACTTTTGTTTATAAATTTATAGTTAAAATGTGGGAGAATAGCAAAATAATGTGTGTCTTACAAATGCTTTTTAAAAGTTGTTAATTTATTTGAGGAGAATTTAAATAGTAAAAGTGGGTAAACAAAACATCAAGAATTTTATTTTTTATATTTTGTTCTACGTATTTTATTTTTCAAGATTCAAGATACCTGAAAATACCATAAATTTGATCATTTTACGGCAAGAAGTACAGCAACCTTAATACATATTAAACAGTGCATACAGGCTATCACTCACTATATTTTAGTTTTATGTTTAATTATGCACACATTTTAGTACAATGGATTTTTTTCTGACATTTCCATATTATACAGGCCCACTTAATACTGTTAATTCAATTTCCTACTCTTCTACTACTCAGGGTGAATGGAAAGAGTAAATAATATTTTAATCCTTATAGAATAGTGCACAAAATATGTATATGGAGAGAGTATTTAATATTTTATTATATGTATATCACGTATGCAATTGTAGGTATACTATTCATATAAGACTAGACTTTTTATAAGCGACTCTTTTCAGATGACTTGTGGCATAATTATACAAGTTAGTCAAGTTAGTTTTTAATACATTTTTTAACAAAATAAATAAATATGGTGAATTATGCATTTGAAGAATGTATATTCATAAAGACGTCTTGCTTCTTTCGAATTTTCATTTGCTTTTCCATACATGTATATTTTTAGGTAATCACAATATTGTGTGAAACTAACTACTCTGCGATCTAAAGCCCCGACCAACGTTGAATTACACCCACAATATCTACCCATATATTCTTTATTATTAGCTTTTGTAACATTTTTTTACTGTATTGGAAAGGTATTTTAAGCTAATATAAATCTAATCTCCTACAATTCCTATCAGTGGAGTCATATTTTGTATGCTCTCTGATACCAAACATCTAGGTATGCTAATGAACAATTCCACAGACAAAGCTCTATTCAATAATTATCTAAAATACAAATTATTCTAGCTAAATTTACTAACCTGGTTTAATAAAAACATTCTATAAGTATCTAAGAGTATCTTTTGAAACTGTGCTCTTGAACCACCTCTCTAATAAGCTTTTTTATTTTAACTTGTCCAACAGATTTTTTCTGGAACCTTCTTAAAAACAAAGTCCGGTGTACAATAGCGGAAATGTATTAAATCAAATTCTCAATGCCTATAATAAAATACATAAAGCCATTCTAATTTGCTGTTCATTAAAAAAAATACTATCGTAGCATTCAAGAAAATTCTTTTGATTGCAAAGTTGTAAGTTGAGTTTACTAAACCATGACATATAGGCCTTGTTAAAAATAAAAATCCTTCTCGTGTATTCGGAAACAATCTCACCGACGCGCTGCGCTAGAGAAGTTTTCCACCTGGACAAAAATAAAGTCACGTTTGGCAAATGATGTTTGGCTCATATATTCTCCCGTTACATCTTAACCGAACTTTTCGCTTATCGTAACGATCTACAAACCCAATTTCCTACGAGGAATCGATCTCTCAAATCAGCGCTTCCACGAATCCCTCACTATCTCCTTGTCACGCTCTGCATCTCCTCCATATTTTATGGCCCGCCGTCGCGCGACCCCCCGTTATCTTCCTGTCAGACTGTTTCGTCCTGCTGCAAAAAATAATGCGCTTCTTGTGTCTCATCCCTGATTGCTCCGTAATTAAACGGCCTGTGAATTATTAAGTTCGCCTTATTTTGTCTCTCTATTACGTAAAAAAGACGGACGGCGAACCCATTATGTGAACCATAATTTAAGCGAGCCGACACTTACCAATGGACAAAAAATAATAGCAGTTTTTGATATTTCAAGAAGCAATTTTTTTATTTATGTATTTATTATATACGATAAAATATCCAATGGGTACAACCCAATTACAGGATAAGTTACAGTCAGAATTTACAGTTAAAAGTAATAAAATGGGAACAATAAAAACCAATATACAAGGTGTAACAGTAGTAAGTATTCAAAACTTGTGAGCTTGTAAATTCGAAAAATTGCGGAAACCTTAGTAAAACTTTTGTCAGTGGCGGCTCCTAAGGGAGATACACTCTTTTAAAGGGGTAACCTCGGTAACAGTTTTTAATGCGTAACATCAAAACGGTTCAACATTAAGTCACGAAATTTTGCTGAGATAATAACATTGACGTGTTTAATAAGTCTCATAAAATACATTTCAAAATTTTCTACAGGGGCGTGAGAAAATGCAAGGCTCTGGGACAAATTTATTCATATCTTTCTTGTAGTTAATTTTTTATTATTTCTGACTCGAAAATATTGAAATTTGAGATATTTAACATAAAAAAGGTACTCTTGTTAAATTTCAATAGAATGTACCGTTTTTCAATAAAATCGATTTCAATCATTCCTAACGTGCCCCACATTCAACATCCATTACATAGCCAAATAAATTAATTGCGTAGGAGCCGACACTGACAAAAGTTTTACTAAGGTTTTCGCAATTTTTCGACTTGCTTTACAAGCTCACAAGTTTTGAATACTTACTACTGTTACACCTGGTATAATCAAATTGTAGCAAACAATTCAATTTAAACAATTTATTCTCGGGAAACAAATCATTTTTGGTGTAACGCTCACTTTTCTGTCAAAAATAAATTGATTTATTTGGGAAGAAAGTGTCAGTTTTTTTACTAGTACCCATACCTATTTGTTTAAATGAAACAAATAATTATTTGAATATCTTCTGAAAACTTTACTTTAAAAATTGATTCTCAAATAAATATATTTTTTTCATTTCCCTAAACAATTTGTTCAAATCTGTACAAAAATAACGTTTTGTACTGTTGTACTTTCACGTTGTTACTGACAATTTACAAATTTTCAATATTTTTGCATTGACATTGTCACAAAAAATGTGTTTTTATTGTTTTTTAAATAATTTGCACCATTCTTGTCTGGCGAAATTAGAATATCTTCACATACAATTATTCTTTTTTTCAGTGTATGATATTACATAATTATACCAGTATTGAGTTATTCTGTGCCATCCAGATGTTTTTATTACAAAACAAGTTCAAACACACGCATGCCGAAAAAATTTCATTTATTTCTGTCCCCTTTTTACAAAACCCAGGTGTATGTCGGGTATTTCTGTACCGTGCACACGCAAAACTCGAAACTCTTGTTCAAAGCACGACGCCATCGACAAAATTTGCGCGGAATTTCTATGTCCCATATAAATTTTTGTCGCTGTTGATTTAAATTCCAGAGCCGACTGAAATTTTTATTCGGGAAACAACAAAAAACGTAACATAAACCAATTATTCCGTATTTCCGACGATCAGGTTTTCCGAATAGATTAAATTTAATGATAAATCAACACAAAGTAGCCACCGCGGGTAATTTGCTGTTTTAAAATGCGTCCGTGGAAATCTAATTAATATACATAGTGTTCTGTTACACAAATTATGAAATTAAACGTAGGTAAATTATACTTTTTAGGGAATGTTTTAAAATGCATTGCTAATTACTGCAACCGTTGAATTGTTCAAATTTCACAAAAAGCTCAGTATATCATTATTTCTACTAATTTGGACAAAATAAATGTTAACTATATATTACTGTTTATTTAATTTAAATTCTCTGTTTCGTTCATTATATTACATTAAACTTAAACTTTTTAACTTTAGAAAATAGTTATTTACAGTATAAGTGTTGAGAACTATGATTTCAGTTCAGAAAAAAACAAGATATAAGCAGATTTCTTCAGCTAATCGCATTTTTTGAAAAGAAGATCAGGGGGTTACAAGGCTAAAAAGTGTAAGTACTGCAGATAATGAAACATAATTAGGTAGTCGCATAAAGGTTGCTGATAATCGGCATTTTTAAGGCCTGTCGTCGTGAAGAATTAACTAAGCTAGTGTTGGATTATATTCAATACAATTACCCCTAGGTATATAAAAATTCTGATTACATTCACGAAAGCTAAAATTATCCGAAAGTTTGTTATAACAGCAGCAAATGTGGCAGCAATCAAATGTTTAAATATTTTTGCCCTCACAGGCGTTTTGTGTATTCTACAGACAAGGAATACTTTTGGAAGCATTCCAAAAATGATTGCAATAAAACTTAGATTGAAGAATATCGAAGTATACAATGGACATTGTTTTAGAAGGTTCTCAGCCACCATTTTGGTTGATGACGGTGAAGATATGCAGATGTTAAAGCGTAATGGAGGCTAGACATTTTCTTCTACGGAAAAAGGCTATGTTGAGAATTCTTTAGAGAACAAGAAACATATAGCAAAGAAGATCAGGGATCAGCCACGGATTAAACGGTTGGAAACACGAACTTTTGAAGAGTTCCATCACATTTACTTCTAGTATATAAATTTCCAATTGTAAGTCATCATTCTTCTAAAAAGCGGGATTTTATTTAACAAAAAAATGTTAATAAGAACGTTCATTACAGCACTAGAGCTGTATATTAAACTATTTAAAGAACTGTAAAATTCATATTACTGAATGAAAGTAGATAAAAATACTTACTTTACTTGTAGGCGTGTTGCCGTTCATATATAATGGAAGCTACAGTTTCACTTAAAAGTTAGACGAATACGTTCTTTGGGGATGCATCTGCTCTATACAATTTAAACTTCTACTTCCAATGATATATTTTATTACCACCACTTTACATATATTACGGGTTTGGCAACGAACTTTACGAGCCAGCTCTAAATCGTCGTAAAAAAATGTAGCTCTACTGCTTCGGTAAGAAATGAAGTTTCTTTAACTGCCGCATGTAATAGCTGCTTTACAGACTGGAATGAAGTGTAATCCGGGATTAACGATATTAGGTATTCCGGTAATTTATACACCGAGGAAATATATTTTAGCTATAAGTAGAAATCTATTACTAGGTAAGTATCTGCATTAAATAGGATAAAGTTAAGTTACTTTGCTACGTTAAAAAAATAATTTTGTCAGACGGATCTAGTAGTGGTTAAAAAAAGTTGTTAATTAACTTTTTATTTGTATGTGTAATCGCAATTACTTATAGAAGTATGTTTTACTCTAAGAAATATTGTTGTTGCTGGTGCTAGGTTTTTATCAGTAAATATGTCTTCTTACTGTGTGCATGTGGCTTTTTTAAGTTAAAAAAATTACTATTACAAACCAACACGCGTGTGTGTATGTATTTGTCAACCTTCTCATCTTCTATATAATATTTTATTTAGGTATTTCACGTGATGATGTACATAATATAGACTAGATCTTAAATATTATTGTATTTGATAGTAGCATAATAAAACATGTGTTGCTATATTCGACATCTAATAACATAGCCCATGATTTTACGTGTATAATGACAGACAGGTCAAAGTTTGTAGAATAGATGTCCCTGGAATATCATGAAAACTAATATAATTCAAGTTTGTCATAATGTTTATTAGATTTACTTTGGAAATGTCAGTCATATGTATATAAATCAAATTATTAATTACAATCATATCCAATGTACATACATACACATACTAAATGTCGTTATACTATTGGGTTACCCGCATACCTGTCTAAAATATGAACCGTGCAAATACTGATATTACATTGTTGTAAATAAACCCGCTCCTACCTTACCTGGCATCCTCTGTATTATTTGTTTTCGCAGCATGTTGCCCGAGGCCGCTAATAATTACGTGTATACATTCATCAATTCTCTACTATATCGACCTGCAGTATATATAGTAATACTGCTGATAATTTAACCACTATGTTGACTAACCTTCCGGCTATGCATTTATACTAGATTCGGTGAACTAAAATATATAATTCCGGTTACCTATACAGGTCGTATACTCCACAAGGGCTGTAAATTTTTAATAAAGATCACACAAGTGATTGTGGCCGTATCTCGAGCTTGCAAGTACACAGGGCTGTAATTTGTTTGATGCCAGGGCATGTCAACTTAAGTTTGAAAGTGCCAAGATGTCATTTGGGGCACGTGTGCCTTTAACTTTACGGTTTGTTACATAATGAGTCGTAAAATAATACAGCTCGTACTCCCAGAATCATCCAGTCGGTAAACTATAGGCCCTAAGTCGTAAAAAGTGGGTCCTAAAGTTTAATGCTTCATTTGTTTACGATAAGTTCGCGTTGCTGCATCGGATTTCCATTGGCGGAGCCGATGTATACGTAGGTATAAATTAACTTCCTGTAGAGGGTATTTTACAGTCGGCTGGTGACGATATTGATTGTATATTTCAACCCTGCTGCTGATGAATTGTAAAATAGATTCCAAGTCGGCGCCTTTTATGTCGTATCTACGTCCAAGTTCCTACGTCAAAATATTCCAAATTGAGGTATAGGTTGAAAATTTTTCGAGAATTCTAACAGCCATTTAAATGTCACTATAATTATTAATCATGCGACACAAATCACCCAATTATTTCTAATTATTAATTATATAGGGTGTTAAAAAAAGTGTGTAAAATATTTAAGGAGGTAATAGTATGAACTAAAATAAGCAGAAAAGTCAATAAACATGAGTCCGCAAATTAACGGTTGTGTGTTGAATTTTAAGTCAGGTTTGCCAACATGTATAAGTTTGGTTGCCTACATTCGTGATCTCCATTAACGACATAAAACAGAGCTTAAATGAAAGAAATCCATACTTTTGTTGTTCGAAACGGAACAATATGGTTCCGAGACACTCTCGTTTCTTTTAAGATTTATCTCTGTCTTTCCCTCCACGGACATCAATTTGATGACTAACGCCGTGTTTCCCTTTTAGGTGAAAGTGATGCTGAGAGTGTCAAATCCCACGTCGGGCTCAGGTGTAGAATCGGGGAGTTCAAACAGTTTTTTCAGTTTGGACAAACGGAAGAAACAAGTCACATTAATCGATCCTACGGTGTGCAGTGGATCAGCAGCGCCGGAGGACAGGAGGGTGGGGGTGGCAGCCCCCAAAATGTTCGCCTTCGATGCCATATTCTCCCAGGACGACTCACAGGTGAGTACAACTCCTTTAATTACAACGTTTAGTAAATTTCAATAGAATTGTGAATTTAAATGTAACTGATACTACTGCAGCTACTGAGTCAATAATGGTCCCTAGAAAAGGATTTCGACTCTTTTAGAGGGAGAACAGCGAGATCTTCGAGTGTTTCATTCCAAGAGTTTGGAATCTTAAAAAGATTGAACACGACTTTTACATTTGTGTCCCCCTGCAGGTTGATTGGTTCTCGCTGAAGGAGATTCAGCGGGGAGGCGTGCATTGCGACACTATGGCTGCAAATAATAAATTACACTGCAATTGTATTCATTAACTCGATGGTCCTCGATGCGGAGCGATCGTTTGATCTGTAGGTCTCGCAAAGTGGAGGCTAAACGAGACTGCATTTGCCTTGATCGTTGTTTCTTATTAAAAAGCATTCATTAATACATAATAGTATATTCCGTAGCAATGTTAGAATGCCTAAAGCAGATACCTTAGTCTTCTTAATATCGAGTTTATTGATTACTTAATTTTTGGTTTTACAAGGTGGTCCAATAAAAGAAATGAAACTATAATTGCTGCAAGAATTCAGACGACTTACGTCACACGAAAAAATGAAGAACTCATTATATTTTCATCAAAATATTAAAGAAATTACAACTACAATAATAAAACTACAAAATTCCAAAAAATGATCAAATATCGAAGCGGAAGCTGCAGCTTCAAATTGTCGGTGCCTTAATGTTCCAGGTTAAATTAGAAATACTAATAGCTGTAGATGATTTCTCCACGTCACACAAAATATGTGACCCTCATTATATCCAGACGCTTATTGATTGTTGTAGATGTGGAATTTTTGCCTTATAAGTACTACATTAATATCTGGGTGCCGTGAAATTTGTCGGGATCCGATCCAAGTTCTCCGCATTAAAATCCTTTACGGACGAAATTCTTAATACCCTATCCGAGTGAGATCGTGGCACAATCTGGGCGAAGGCATGCCGGCATCTGATGTTAATAGATGCAGAGATGAGTGCCGCCAAGTTAAATTAGAAATATTATGAGCTGTACGTGATTCCTAACTATGCGTTCTGGTTTCAGACGGAGGTGTGCTCGAGTGCCCTTACGGATGTTATCCACGCAGTCATCAATGGGACCGATGGATGCCTGTTTTGCTTCGGACACGCGGGACTTGGTAAGTAATTGCTGGTATTGGTTTCTGTTAGGTGAAAATGCCATAAATTAGTATTGAATTGAACGCACCTATCCTACAGCAATATCTATTTTTGCAATGCCTAGTTGTTTTAGTTTCAATTGCAGAAATTATTATGCAGGATGAATCAGAAAGGATAAGTCAACTTTAAGCTGGAAATACTAGACACCAAAATCTTATGTTTGAACTCATCATGCCTTATGCGAAGAAATACGTGGTGTTCAAGGTTTAAATTTTATTCTTAAATTTCTCAGTAAGTGAGAAAGTTTTGATAGCATGACTGAAAATTGGTAGTGTTGGGTTATTGATGTGAGAATTACGGATTTGAAGCTTTGACAAGTGACGAATAATAAATCACATGCACGCAAAATACGCTGATATTTATTGACATGAAAATTTGACACAAGCCTACTTAGAAAATAAATAGCAATATCAGCGCCTAAAAGAAAATCAGCAATCAAATACGTTGAGACTTTTGAATGCTCAGAAACCGATAAAGTTAGGCGACCTAAACAAGAGTACGCTTTTTATGTAGAATTGAACGTTCTCTTAGACTTTTAAGCATAGTCTCAACAGATAAAAGAAATTTGTTTTGATTTACCTAAATAATGCGGTAAAACTAGCGACCTCTAGGAGCAATAAGTTAAATAAGCTTCAAATTCATAATTCTCACATCAAAAACCCAACACTACCAATTTTCAGTTATGCTATCAAAACTTTTTAATTATTCAAAAATTCAAAATACAATTTAAACCTTGAACTAGCGACATTTGTATAAGGATAAGGCATAATGAGATCTAACATAATATTTTGGTGTCTAGTATCTCCAGCTTAGTGTTGGCTCATTGGTTCTGACTCACCCTGTATTATTTAAAAAATGAATATTCGGTAGTAATGTAGCACAATTTTATGTAAAATAATTATCTAATCTTTTGAATTATCAATATTTGATTGCCATCCAAAAGTTAACGTTTCATCAGACATCTTCCTAAACATTGGCAAAGCTACTATACAGGGTGTAACTAAATAAGTGTAAAACATTTAAGGGGGTGATTCCTCATCGAAAAAAAGATAGGATCTTTCATATAAAGAAACTTCAGTGGAGCATCCCTTGTTAAGATACAGCCCCTTAAAGGGGGTACATAAAATTTGTTTAACAATTTTTTTCACAAGCACTAAACAAGTTACAATATTGATATTAATCTGACATTTTCTACTACCAAGAAGACACTTAGCCAGTAATTTATTTGGTTTACCCCATGGTTGTAAGGGGTGGAAAACGCAACCCCTAAAATTTATTTCCAACGTAACTTTTTGTCTTATTATTTGTTTACCATTTAAAAATTTATTTCCGATAGCCTGTTTCATTCTAAAAAAAAATGTCTCTTGAATTTTTTGCCCAAAATAAACCAGTTCGCAGCAAAAAATTACACTCCAGGAATATTTGAGCGAATACGTGGCTCAATGCGCCGACGTCTAGACGCATGCGTAATGTCTGAAGGTAGACATATTGAACATTTACTATGATTTCTACATGTTGTATGTTTTGTTATTAATAAATTAGTTTTGATTATTCCCCTTTAATCATTTAATGCAGGTAGTAACTACAAAATAACAGTAAATCCAGTTCGCATTTATGACGATGTATTTCTGTAGTTGTTCGTAAAATAATTTTTTGCTGCGAACTGGTTTATTTTGGGCAAAAAATTCAAGAGACATTTTTTTTAGAATGAAACAGGCTATCGGATATAAATTTTTAAATGGTAAATAAATAATAAGACAAACGTTGGAAATAAATTTAAGGGGTTGCGTTTTCCACCCCTTACAACCATAGGTGTCTTCTTGGTAGTAGAAAATGTCAGGTTAATTTCAATATTGTAACTTGTTTAGTGCTTGTGAAAAAAATTGTTAAACAAATTTTATGTACCCCCTTTAAGGGGCTGTATCTTAACAAAGGATGCTCCAATGAAGTTTCTTTATATAAAAGATCCTATCTTTTTTCGGTGAGGAATCACCCTCTTAAATGTTTTACACTTATTTAGTTACACCCTGTATAGTTTTAAAATGTTATCATTTTACTCGATTACTTTTATTTTGTAGGCTTCGTTAATGGTTGAACAATTTTCAGTATGGTTACCACATCGTTGTCTTAGATTTGTGTCTTGACATCGCTCCTCTTCGTCAAAATCTTTTCGGTTAGGCAAACTTAAGGTACCTATTCACGTTCAGTCGGCCGGCAGGCCATGGACTGTCCGTCCAGGCCGGCCGGCCGCTATCGATATTCAAATTACACCTGCAGTTTTGTTCACCGATTTCGTCCGACAGTTCTCTGCCGGTTTCGATAATGGTCTCACATTTTTAAGTATTTCACTATACACACACAGTTCTACATCGACAGTTGAAACATGTCACAAGAATAGTGCACAGCTGCAATTGTTATTATATCACACTATCAGAGAAAAAGGAAAAGGAAAATAATTTGGATGAAAGACTGGTAAAAAAGACGTAGCACTTTATCTCACATGGAGCTGATACGAGAATTCTTGATAAGCTTTCGTTCGCAAAGCTCTGTTCGCATAAGTTGTGTCTTTTATTTTCCACAAACATTTATGTTTACGGTACAAATCAATAAAATCTTTTATAAAACTAGGCTGGTTTGCCATTTTTTCGGCATCGTCGTCAAACAAAACTGATAAAATTTCAGTCTGGAGTAAAATTAGGCCTACAGTCCGATGCCGGCCGGCCAATTACTACACACGTTAAGTTCTAACAATCAACAGGCCGCCGGCAGGCAGCGACTTGTCTTTTAACTTAGTGTGTGTAGCGGACAGCGGCCGGCCGGCCATGGCCTTTCCGGCAAATATCGGCCGGCGGACTGAACGTGAATAGGTACCTTTAGTTTCAAAAATATCCCTTGGCTGATCCTTTTGACGCAAGGTTTTATTTAATTGATCTTTATTTTGTCAGAAATATGACAAAATGCCCAATTAAACCAAAGAACAATTAAAACAATTTATGATATGTTACTTAAGTTTTCAATATCACTACAAAGATTAATAGAATTATTATGTTTTTTTTATTTGAATCATTTAAGGTTATTTTTTAATATAGAAACATTATTAAAGTCAAATGAATGATTTGTTTCAATTGCAAGTTTATAGAGAGCAGTTCCAAATGACTTATTAAGTATACTTTATTTATGTTCATATATCCTCTTCCTTAAACATTGTTTAGTCCTACCATTAAATTGGTTTGTTCGAGTTAAGGTAAGCATTTTAATTTTGAAAAAATATTATGCAATATATTATTAGGTTTTATTGGTAAAAAATAATATAATATAGTCGAGGTCAGTTAAATAATTACCTACCTCTCGAATTCCGAATATTTGATTGCCATCCAAAGATTAATGTTCTATGAGAGACCTAACTAAACACAGAATAGTTCAACTTGGTAGATAGGGTTTGTAGGTGATAAATAAATAATATTTTAGGGAGCATGTAAATCTCTAACCCTAATCTCAAATTTTAACTGAATCCATAAAATAAATATATCTACATAGTTGATAAATAATTTATCATAAAGCACTAAACCTGACCTGGTGCAGGTATTAAGTAAATATCCACTTGAAAAATAGTACGGAGCGTGTGCATAATCAGCTTTATTCAAATTTTACTTATATTTTAAAACAGGCGAAGGTTTTCGAGTTGCACGGATGCATCGTCTAGAACCACATATCTTTTGCGGGGCAGAACAGAGCCCATTTCATAAATATTACCGAATGTGACGAGACACTTCTGTTCAGATTTCTTGTCGCGGGCGCTTTGCATTTCCAAGGGACGCGTTTGCATGGAAATGGCACATTACATGGAGTGTTATCCTGCAGGAGTGCCAACTTTCCCCTTTCATTTAAATCTGGTTAGTGTCTGTAAAGTGAGCCCCAGTAGTGGCACCGTGAAATTTATCTTAATACCGCCACACATATTCATTAAAATTTACTGCTCATAACGCACTTCGTTTCAATTTGGAACCCGCGCCTGTGTTTGCTGCTTTTGTAGAACAGGAAATGCCACTGCCGTACATTGTTTACTTAAAATGATTATTAGGTTTATGTAAATGAAAACTTGACCTAGAATATGATTAAAATATACTGCAGATGAGTATTAGAAGTGCTTTTAATAGATATGGCTATAGTTTTATTATAAATTGGATACAGAATTGACATTATGATTGCAATTCTTATTAGTATTACATTATCATGTATCAAATATAATAAAACAGTTATTTATGATATAAGTACTAAAAGTGACTATTTTGTGAGAAAGGAACAAAATAAAATCACTTTTACCACATGTCATACCCTATTTTTTCTACAACCACTATGAAGTTATACGAAGGTAGCAGCCTTTTTAAAGAAAAATGCTCTCTCTTCCTGCTTAGAAGGCTAAGAAATTGTCTAGCTAGACCTTAGTCCTCTGAGATTAGCTTACTTCTCACTATTTCATTCCCATCTTACGTAAACAATACCTAATACATAAAAATAGAAATACTATATGGTATTTTTTCGCTGAAATTATGTAGGTATTTTTCGTAGAATTTCATAGTTGAGTTATTGGTTTTTAAGGAAACGATAGACGCTAAAAATGCAGCAGTTTAATTTTTCAATTAACTTTAAAATGAACTGACATGGAACAACAACAAAGGAGTATATTTTTCATATCTTTATTCAGTGTTATTTTTCTATTCCCTGAGCCCGCTGCAGTTTGAAAATATAAACACAGAGCATTGTAGAGAAAATCCACTAAAATAGGAAGCTATTATATGGAAGCAGAGACTTCATTTCGAGTTTGCATGTAAAGTAGCGAATGGAGAAATAAGGTAATATAAAAATTTCAAGCGTACACAGCTACGGTACTATTCTAATTGCATCGTTTATTTTTATTACATCGACTTGATGCAGCAACTTGCATTTTAAACTCTTAGTTCACTAGATTATTTAGTAATAAAGTTGAATTAATATCTAATTATATAAGGGAGTTAATAAGCCTTTCATCCACGAGAAAAAAGGATACTCGCGCAACCAAGAGTAACATTTTTTCGAGATAAATAATCGCAAGTTAATTTTCCGAATGTAATTCAACGTTTTATCCACAACCAAAACTGGCTATTAGGAAAGTGAAAGCCGTGTGAGAGCAGGTGAAAAAATATGATTTTGAAAAACGTCATATTTGACAAATTTATTTTAATCATTACCTTATCGAATGAATTTAAATAATACAGGTCGAAATGACAAGATCGTTCTTGAGATAAATGTTAATAATGATAATTCTAAATAAAATGCTATAAAATCGAAAAGTTGTCTTATGAATTCTAATCCACTAGTGAGTTAAAAAGTATTAATCCACGGAAAACAGACCTTAAACCTCCTTGAAAGGAATTTAATGAAATTAAACAATACATTAATTTAGACCAGATCGATTCTGTTTGAAGAGCCTGAGATGACACGAGGGATGATTTTCAGCCGACTAGCGTTAGTCTTGCGGTAATGAGCCTTTTTATAAGGCACGTAGCTCCCTTTACAGCGAACGGCAATAAGCAGTTTTACTGGATTCCTCCTTAATTTTGTGATAACATTTAACAGATGAACGGGATTGTCTCCTTTATAATCTGAATTTAACGACATCAGCAGAAAGTCTGCGAAGTTTAGGGACGATTTGGAAATATCCGTAATCCTCCAGGATAGATATCCTTCTTTATAGGCGCAGTATTTATTCGGAAGAGGGATTAGGCGGCTTATCGGCCCCTGAAAAATGGCTGAATCCAATACAGTGTTTTGTATGCATACATTGCTCCGCCTGTGTATAAAAACTTCCATCAAATTGCAAATTCTCCACGTACCAGGAACTATATCCATTGTTACGTCGTGTACGCGCAGATTTTTTTCAATACGTCACTCTGACGGGCGGGAAAATAAATTAACAAAACTTTCGTACTTTTAAATATCGACAAAAAATATCCTCACTGGGATCTGTATTTTTAACAGAACTGTTGCCTACGTTGAATCTCATCTCAAATATCTGGGAAAGAAAAATAATATGGTGTATATTCAAGTCGTTTTAAATTTTAACAATTTGAAGTAAAAGGCACCAAATGCAGAGAGTAGTAAATTTTACTTTGTTCTTATGGTAAAGATTTTATGTAAATTATTGTTTTCTTTTTAGCTTCCAAGCTATGCGTGAAAAATTCTATAATACTATCAGTGTACAAAAACTTCTAGTGCCTGCATCCTTTCAGAACATTATTTTCTATACATTAGTATATTTAGTAATAAGTAAATATTTTACATCGACAGATTCTACCGAACGCGACGTATAATTAGTGGCATTTTTCAGTTCGAGTCATTCAATTAAGAGATTAAAATTATAAGAGAAACATCAATCGAGTTGAGACAGCTGTTTACACAGTTCCTCCTAGGTATTTGTATATGGAACTGGTCTGGGTTTAAGAACTCCTAAAAGCTTTATCTTCATTAGACAGATTATATCTGAAAGTGATGGCAATGACTGTAAGCCGAAAGCAATTAGGAGGGGAAAAGTTTGTCTTACACTCATAAAGGATTTTATTAGACAACTCGTTTTTCAGTCGAAGAAGTTCGGTGCCGTTTTTCATTCCGTGGGGCTCAACTAAAAGCAAAACAAATGTCTCTGGAAGCGCCGAAAGCTGCATCGAATTTTCATCAATTAGTGCTGACTTCCCTCGCCTAAATGACCAGTAAAAATTCCAAACAGATAGTCTTACACGAAAAATATGCCTCAATGCAACCCGATAGGAGCGGTTTCGTCATCAACTTTAGACAGTTAACCACGCGGTTATTTTCCAAAATTAGCTGGGACAGTACTAATTGGTCTACCCGATAATTGATGACATCGTTTGATTTAGTAATTACACCCTGGAGATCAATTCTGATTGTGGTGTTTGTTTGCAACTGCTCTCTCTTATGATATCTCATTTAATACTTTCATAAACGAATCTGCTGTTTTTGCAGTATAGTGTAACGATATTTTTTGTTTTCTTCTAGGGAAATCGTATACGATGTTGGGAACTCCAGAAAATGCAAATACTTTAGGGATAATACCGTGTGCAATATCTTGGCTGTTTAAGGGAATAAATGAGCAAAAACAAAAGACTGGTGCTAGATTTTCCGTCAGGGTATCGGCTGTAGAAATTTGCGGCCCCACCAATCAGCTGCGAGATCTGCTGTCAGGATACTCGAATGGTAAGTGATGAAATTTGAATATAAATTTTAATATTTAGAATAATTGTTGTCCTTTATTCATCAATAAATACATGTTTTAAGTTACAGTTCCTAGTGCACTATATGTATATTTACAAAATGTACAGGGTGATTAAAAACATATCCGAAAAATGTTTGAGGATATGTACACCCTTAAATAGGAAATCCATGTCACCAAAAAAATTATAATGAAAGTCTAATAGATTGCTCGTAAAAAATGTCAACACGGCTGCCTGGCGAATACGGTTATGGTGGGGATATGCTCTCTAGGTGGTAAACGAACGAGGTCTATAGTGTCAGTCTTAAAAATTTTCAAAATGGCTTATGAGTTCAGCAATATTGAGTTTCTTGGCATGATTCTCATTTATGGCAAAGTTAAACAAAATGCATTGGCAGTCTCGCGTTCGTATGCGGATCGATTTCTTGATCGACACGCGCCAAATCACGAAACTTTTAGGCAATGGTGCAACGTAGACGTGATACTGGTAATTTACGTGAAATCGTGGACGAGATGGTGGCTCCCGGGCACCCACAACGTATTTTAGCAGCTGAATAACAAGTGTTGGATGCGTTCTTCAAAATTAGTGTAAAATTATGTTCATTTTAGAGACTCTTAAGTTTAACTCTAAGTTTATTTCAAAGTAAAAACGCTACAAATTTTTTTGCACCGGTATCGGTTTAATCGCAAGACTTTGGAGGTTCTTTTCGTGCGATTTGTGACATCGGCAGTTTCCTTTGCCACTCCATTACAGTGGATCAGATTTCAGCGGCGTGCAATTCAATATTTTTAAATAGTTGCATAGGAACATTTTTTTTTTCATTACCATATTTGTACATGTATGTTGAACATTCTCAAATTTTTTTCGAATAAGTTCTGAATTCCTATGCATCTTCGTATTATTCTTTCCATTTTGCATTCATTCCTAATTTTGACAAATCAGTAAAATATAGAAAAATAAATAGCTTAAAAATAGTAGGTATTTAATGGTTTTGTAAATTAACCCATTTTACGGTACACTTGACTCAACCTTCCCCATTACAATGTACAAGGATGTTTTCAAAAATACCATGCCCACTTACATTATTGGAATGTTAAAAATGAAATACTGCATCATTCATTAATATATTATTAATTTTATGACCGAGCGAATATTTTAGTATGTTGTTATTCAAACATTATGTTAATTATTATATTCTGGACTGCAATAAATTAATAAACAAACATTGCACAGGCCATTTCGCAAGCCCCCGTCTGCTGCAGCTGTAAATGCTTCGCCCTGGCTAACGCTGATAGCCACCGATAAATTAATCGGCATTGTTTAGTGCATATTAAAATAGGTTTGCCTTAAATAAATACGCCTGGCATTAAGTATACTCATGTTCCATTAAACCGGTATGAAATACCGTCCCTTCTATTATTATTCAATAACTATTAATTTCGTCATTCATTTACCATTGCGTCTATTATGCGTTGTATTTTCCGTCGGATTAATGTACTGCGAGCTGTAAAATACGACTTCCCGCATTCCCTGAAATAAATCTACGCCTGTTTAAGTCTAATTATCTCCGTAGTGTATTGAATTAAGTCAATAGCCAACAAATCTTCGAGTGTAAGTAAAGCAGCAAAAAAGTAGATATGATAAAAAAAACTTGAGATGTTTAATTTTACTCTTAAAATTGACAAGCACTAACAAACTTAAACATTTATCACTAAAAATCTTATTTTGTTACATGTGTGATTATTTCAGTCTAACCTGACTTAAATTAGTCGCTTTTGTCGGCAGACAAATTAAATTTGACGTCTCAGATTTAACATCAACATATAAAGGCGCGCGGAATATGGGTGGCTTTATTTTGCTGTATGATAAGTTGCACCAAACAAAACGTATTTTACTTAACAACGGAATTATGACAGCACGCGTACTACGTCATTACATAATAATGACAAATGCACCTACATATACTTACCTAATTGTTTTCTAGAGCTCTCTTCACAATGCAGAATGCAATGTGAAACATTTATAGGTGTAAGTGTTCAAAATGAATGTTGTTGCTTGTGAAAAGCTTTAACCGTACAAACATCTCGTAATCAGAACAAACACTAGGTTCAGAATAACAAAACGCTCTAGCCGTACTACTGCTTCTATTACTTATAACATTTTTAGGTTAAGAACAGCCATTACCACAATGGATGCAATGTTGTCATGCGTTTTAGTTTTAAGTATTTTTGGGAAACTTCTATTGTTTTTACTTCATTAAAACTTATTAAAAAACAAATTCCGTTACAGGAGCTTTTCCTTAACGTTAGTTTGCAATTTTGTAATACAGTTTTGCATTTGTAGGTATTTTTCAAAATGTATTTGTAGAAAGGCTATTTGCTTTGGACATTTTTTTCATAATTTTGTTGTTGTTTTTGATATATACAAGCCCCTTTAGTATTGGCACTTATAAATTCCAAACACCCTGTATTTTATATCTATAAATGATACTGCAGGAAATAACTACTCCGCGGACTAATGCCCCGACCGGCATTGAATTACACCTGCAGTATCTGTACGAACAGCCAAGAACCTTTGTCGGTCACCCCATCAGACATAGACCGGTTTCAGGCTCTCATTAGTAGTAGTCCGTTATAATATCTCTGAGTATATTTTTATTTCGATTTCTATTGTTGGTTCTAAGGCTGCTACGTTTTTACCTCTTCTCAGACAGCAGTGGTCTTCTTTTAGTCCTTTAAGACGTTCCGTGGTAGCCTCTGTTCCGTATCCAAACGTTTCGCCGCTCTTCACTTCGGTATCTTCAGTGATGACCCAAAATCTCGTCAAGTAAGTTGATCACTCTGTAACTACCTGCTAAAATTCCCCGTGGCAAAAAACCGAATCTTGTAAAGCGCATTTGATTTAATTAAAACGAGCTTCAATTTCCACTCCGAACACGAACCGAGGTATTCCTTTTTGATGAATTCCCGTTAAAACTTTCCTACACTTTTGTTTAACCAACAAATTTACATTAAGGTGAATGTAAACGAATACCTGCCCGGATCAATCGCATACTTGCCCCCGTCGAGCACGTGCAGGGTTATCTTTTTGGAGCGACATATACAGCTGATGCAGCACCCTACAGAACGACAGGTTTAATTCCCCGCCGCTCGATATAGGGTGTCTAAAAAATCTGATGGAAAATCTTGTCTGTTTGTGTTTGGCAAACAAATTTCGCAAAGGTAAAGGTAAACAAGCGGTAACCAGTGTTCGCACGCCACCCGTCGACCGACACGTGGATTCGAATTTGTAAGAGCGTATATCTGCGAAAAGATTAAACATAAACAAAGGTAAAATGATGTATGAGGTATCAAGCCCGAACCGCTGCTCAATCCATCATAGTCGCGGTGGCCATGAAAGAAACAGACATGGATACGACAGCGGTACCACAATAATCCATAGTGGAAGAAGGGGGAGAGCCGTACATGGATTTTGTTTTTGTTGTGTTCCTGCGTGTTTTCGTATACAATAAAACACTCGAGCTTGCTAGCCCTACACTTTAAAGATCCAGTTGGAAAAGAAACGGGGAAGGAAATTGGTATCCGCGTCTTTGGCAATTAATATTGCGCTTTTCCTACTTTTCAAACGTGACCTAAAAAGCAATTGAAAATTAATCTGTTACTATACAGGGTGTCCGGAATATAAGTTTCGAGAATAAATTGACCACAGGTCTCGATGGAATTCCAGCTTTTTTATTGAAAGACTGTGCTTGTCTTTTTGCGTTACCATGCACTGTCCATTATCTTCAATTTGTCTTTGCAGTCAGCTACGTTTCCAAGGATCTGATGTAAATCAAAAGTCTGCTCTATTTTTAAAAAAGGAGACAAGCGACTTGTAACTACAGACCTATAATAAGTCTTTGCAACTTTTGTAAGCTATTTGAAATTGTATTACATCATATTCATTATTTTCAAGTAAAATCAAGATCATCCATTTTTCAGCATAGATTTATATCCGGTAGATCTATAACATCCAACATTTCATTGCTAATGTGTTGGACCGGGGTGGTCAGGCTGGTGTAGTCTATACGGACCTTTCAAAGGCTTTCGATAGATTGGATCATGGTCTGCTACTGAGCAAGTTGTCATGTTTTGGTTTAACTTCAATTTTTTTAGCTTTCTTTGAGTCATATTTAGCAAGAGTTCTAAGTGTTAATTACTTTGGTTACGAATCTACAGATATATACGATACATCTGGTGCCCCACAGGGATCAGTTTTGGGACCCTTGTTATTTATTATGTTTATAAATGATGTATGTACATCTCTTCATGTGAATGTTCTGTTGTATGCTGACGATTTAAAGATATTTGCACGGATTAACTCACTTGATGAGGAAAATCCTTAAAAATGTAATGTACTGTGACGTTCGACGACATTGTCAACTGTTGCTGTTAACCTAAGAGTATTATTAGTCACAATAGTATTGTGGCTAGTGCGTTTCATTTTCCTCTAGTGTTTGTTTTATATTTGAAACAAAATATAGTAACCATGACTAGCTTCATGACATGTTAATTTATAGTGAATCTAGGCAAAACTCTGTGGCTACGATACATTCTGAAGCTTGTGAAAAGAGTTCTATAGATACCATTCACAGTAATTATGTGTATTCGTAATTGTGTGTACTATACTTGACAATCATGACATGGTATTTAAGGATCGTTCACAAGATCTGTTCGCTGTCATAATTTTGTTAGCGTTGATCAAAGATAATTCCTACGCAATCAAAAAAGTAATTTATTGACTTTGCAAGTATTCTGTGTTTATTTTACGAAAAATTTAAATTATGAAAACGACCCCGGGAGTGCTACAAACACAGCAACAACAAATCAAACAAATGTTATTTACGCTACCTCCGAAATTATATTTATTTAATTAGCGGCAGCGACAAAGCGCGCTGGCGTTATTACCAGACGCAGAATACGTATACGCACAATGAGTGAAACACAAACACTGATATCTAAATTCAAATCACAGACTGTAATCTAGAGTGCCATAGCCAATCCCGAAGTTTATGAGTTTCGTGCCTAGCAGTGCAGCTTGAATTTATGTGAGATTAGTTTTAATTAATTTAGGTAATTATCCTAATATTATACTCTCCGTCGTGTGTAGCTAAGACCAAGGAATGCTCTCTATGGCGCTGGAAATCTCTAGTAAATACGTCCTGGCTCACGAACTCCGTTCAAGTCTTAATGAGAACTTTGCGTCCAATTTGTAAATCTTTCGAACAGTTTCTTTCTTTGGACGCTTTTGCTGTTGTTGTCAACTACCATGCGGTCGTTATTTACAGCGTTTTCAAATGTAGAAATTACCAAAATTAATAATAATAACAGTTAATCATTCACATACAAGGGCTTGCTGCAATCAATTGCAAAAATAATGCCAGACTGTGGGCTTTTAAACAACTAATGGATTCATCTTGTTCAGATGATGGCAATGCGTCGCAAGATTTAGCGAAATCATCTATCAAAAAATGTCCAAACTTATTTATAAAGCGAAATTTTTTTTTCAAAACTATATTAAATCCTTATATACCGCTAGGTTAGATATATTCGGCCAAAGTCAAAGGTTTCTTAAAACCTTAGAAATAACTAAGCTTGGCATGTTCTTTGAACTTTGGAGAGTATGCAACTACCAATCCAGTATTCTAGGTTATGTTATTTTAAAACAGTTAAGTGAATTTTAAACGTTTCATAGTAATTAAATAAAGTATGTTAGTGGATAATTATGATTTATGACGAATCTGCAAGGAGAGAAAATGAAGTTTTGGCAGTGTGTATCTATCAGGTACTTAAGCATTATTATTAATAATAAAAATGTTTATTTCTGTCGTTTCTACACTTGACAACGCTGCAAAAAACGACAGCACGGTAGTTGACATATTTAGGCATCTCGGACGATGATTGAATGTCATAGGCGCCGACTTTCCGTAGGAAAAGAGGGTTTTGCCCCATTTTTTAAACATTGAGCTAGAATTCCGAAATAAATTTGTTATTGTCTTTTAGACCTCCCTGAACACGTAGTTAAAATGTTTGTACTTAGTCATCAGTTAACCCTGTATATTTATTATGTGCAAGGAAGGTTCTTCGCACTGTGAAGGGATATAAACACGAGATATGTCAGCTAGAATGAGGCAGATGCGAGGAATCTCCTGCCGGATTCTTATTAGCGAAAATAGTATTTTGGGGGAGTGTTACAAGGTGTCTTACATATTGTCGGAGCAGGCTGACATCGGAAGCAGATGTGTTTTATTGTAACAACATCGAAGGCTGTGAGAAACTTAGCGTCGGAGTGGCGTTATGAAAAACTCCGACTTTCCTATTAGCGAAGTTGATAGAAGGAGCGCTCTGATTAAAATTCCTTAAAGTTGCGTTACGTTGAAATTAAAAACACAACTCCGGTATTTCGGGGTCGGAAAATTAATTATTTTTTAATTCCTGGGATATTCTAATTCCATAAAGGGGGCCGTAATTAGATTGTAAATTTTTGTGATTAAAAAATTAACTGCATATTTTCGACTTTCCGAAGCGATTGAATTTCTTATTAAGTTACGCCCATAAAAGAAATTTGTACTTTTCTACTCGTTTAAAATTTCGTTTCCGTAATCTTTAGGAAATATTTGGCAAAAAGACAGGTAAGCATTACATTTTTTATTTTGTCGTTTCTTTTCATGCGGAGGTTATCTTTACGCGTAATTAAAAAATACTCAGGATATAGGTTAAAACGAATTTCTTGCATTCCTCGCCAGAACACAACGTGAACATAAAGGGCATGGCAAAAAATTAATCGTGATGGCGTGCAACCCGCATTAAATATTTTAAATGCGATTTTATGGCTTAACATGACACTATCGTAAACATAAAAAGTTTTACGACGGCGGATATAAATTAGTATTAAGGCAAAATAAAAGTAAATTCAAATTGAAACGAAGGCAACAATTATATTACTGTTGCTGTAAGATGATCATGAATATACAATCATCTGTAGAAATTACCGCGGTATATGCAAGGTGTTTTTAAATGAAGTAGCAAAAATGAGACCTTATATAGATTCCTTTTGTGAAAATAAATCGATTATACAGGGTGTTAAAAAAAGAGTGTAAAATATTTCAGGAGGTATGAACCAAAATAAGCAGAAAAGTCTTAATAAACATGGGTCCGAAGTTACAGAAGATGTTCAAAGTGCCCTCCGTCCATTTCCAAGCAGGCATGACATCTTCATCTCAACGATATTCGAACTCTTTTGAAAACACCCTCCTTGGTTTGGATTTCTTGACACTTTTGATTAATCCGTAGCTGCAGCTCTTCCAGGCTATTTACAGGAGTACCATACACTAATGTCTTCAAATATCCCCAAACAAAGAAATCTAGAGGATTCAGATCTGGCGATCTGGGAGGCCATAAAACAGGTCCGGCCCTTCTATGTGGAAAAGTTTAGTGTAAATGCTCTCTAACGGCCATGGAAAAATGAGCTGGAGCACCATCATGATGGAACCACATTTGTTGCCTTTTATTCAAAGGCATGACTTCCAAAAACTCATACAGTGTGTGTTCTGCAGAAATTTGAGGTAAGCAGCGCCTGTTAATCGTTTTGGTAAAACAACAGGACCTAGAAACCTGTCACCTACAATACCCATCCAAATGTTTAATGAAAAATGTGCCTGATGTCCAGATTCTATTAGAGCATGAGGATTTTCGTCGGCCCAAATATGCGTATTGTGAAAATTAAACACTCCATTTCTTGTGAACCCGGCCTCATCAGTAAAAAGAATGTTTGCAAGAAAACGAGGGTCTTCAGCATCATAACGTAGAAACCAGCGGCAAAAAACCAAACGTGCTTGTTGATCATTTATTGGATTTAAGGCCTGTACTCGTTGCACATGGTATGGATAAAGCAGTTGCTCGTGAAGGATTCTCTAAACAAGAGGACCACTAATTCCTACCTCGGCTGATATTTTCCGCACACTCGTACCTGGATTCTGCTCTACCAGTGGTAGAATTTCTTCTTCTGCTCTAGGAGTGGATGGTTGGTCTTCCGGATAAATGGCACTGTTTGGTCATGGAACCGGTATCACGCAATCTTTGGTGAATTCTTCCAAACATGCGTTGTGAAGGAATGTGGCGATTTGGATAAGCGTCAACATAAAGACGTTGCGCTTTGGTGGCGTTGCCATTAGCACGACCATACATCAAATGCATATCTGTTAAATCTGCGTTAAAGTAACCAGCCATAGCGGAAGAAAACTTGTGCACTGAGAGCAACTGTCAAATGCGTACTGTTTATTTTACTAAACATCAACCAACTATTATAAGAAAATATACAACGTTTTTGCAAAATAAAAAAGGGGCAAAAACATAAAACATTCCATATTTCCGCAACCTTTACTTTGCGGACCCACGTTTATTGAGACTTTTCTGCTTGGTTTGGTTCATATCTTCTTAAATATTTTACACTCTTTTTTTAATACCCTGTATATCCAACCATATCCCAAGTCGCATAATAAAAGTGTGACAAAGCTAAAATTTTATTTTCGATATTTGTAAATAACTTTCTAAGAAATCCAAATATCTACATAAAATTTGTTCACCAGGGGTTTTTGCGGCGAGAAATTCAAATCTGTTTCTAATTTTGGCGTCACTAGTGGAGGGCGCCACTTGTAATCCATATATACCACATGACAAAGAAAGGTAAAGGTTGTTATGGGTTTTTTACAGCTAATTATGCCTATAGTAAGTAGATTTGGGTAAATTTCCCAGCTTAGTGATTTTGAGAGGAGGCGGATTGTTGGGTTGCGCGAAACAGGCTTGTATATTAAATTATTATTTGAAAAAACAGTAAGTTAAAATCAAAAATCAACCTGTTTCGGGAATTTTTAATAATATTGTTTATTTAGCTAATAATGAATTTATGCGTAACTTTATGAACGCACTGTATTTAAGTCCAAAGTATCTACTTTTATTATTTTTTTACTGAAATACAAGATCTCACAAAACAGTCTCGTTCTTTTAACACAGCACAACCGGATACGCTGCAAAGTTGATATAAGTTTGCTGCAGTGCACCTTGCTGAAAATTAATACCGCTGTCATCAGCCATCACGTAGGACATATTAAATGTACGCCACGAAGAAGTGAAATGTAAGATATGCAAATTTAACAGGAATCCTCATTAATATTTTTGCTGGAATGTAATTTATTACTGAAACAATTCTGAGTTTCCTTGGGATAGAATATAATTATTTTTTCAAAACATCATGTCGTTTGTTCACTGTAACATTGTAAGCATTGCACAGTTCGTTCCTTTACGTTTCTATACATTACCCACGCACAGTGCAGAGAAAACATCGGTAACATCAGATTTATGAAAGGTGTCTAAGCCATAAAACATAATTCTATATTCTTTTTTTTATAAATACATCGATTTTATTTTTATCCGATGTGGTAGTAACAAAATGCTTCTATATATGTTTCATATTCGTTTTCGTTTTTTACTATCGCTATTAGACCCACACACTAAGATTTAAATAAAATCCACGCTTAAATTTGACTCTTCGCTTTTAAAAAGTAGAAAAACCATATTTATGAAGTTCTAGTAATGTAGCCACTTTGGATTTTATTGGTTAAATCATTTAAATAATCAATTTATTACTAGTAAAAAAATATATAGAAATACTAGGTGACCCGGCAAACGTTGTTTTGCTATATGAATTACTTTTAGTGAATATTTTGGTAGTCGGCTTCGTTCTCATCTCTACTCCGTGCTGTTGTGAGAAGCACACACCTAGACAAAATATAGACTGTGCCAGTGTCATATTGCCGGCGACCGCTAATTCATGGTTGCCCTAAACGGTCCAGAATCACTACAACTTGGTTTTTATGACAATTTACGTAGGTTGTATTGTAGCGTAAATCTCTTTTGTTTACTGTGACTGGTCACATTCATGTCACATTGTTTAATGACATTTAAAATGACAGCAAGTTAGTTAATTACATATTGCAATGCAGCCATCATATTTGCACAACCGCCAACATAAAGCAAATAAAATATCAATTTTCTAGACCTTAGGTCCCTAGAAAACAAGGCACCTGTTACGTAACCTATATCTTGAACCGACGCTGTCTATATTTTTTCTAGGTTTGTGGTGAGAAGTGACACCGGTAGACGCCTGGCGGGGATAACTGATCTAGTGATAATCGATCAGTTATCTACCAGGGTTAAAAATTATTAAATTACTAAAATGGCTATTAAAAAATAAGGGTTTGTGATAGAAGGGTGGATTTTTTAATGCCACATCTAAAAAAAATTAAAATTAAAAAAATTTGTCCAAAAAATAAAAAAATAATATTTGGAGTGGACCACTTTTATCACTTAGGGGTATGAAAAATAGATTACGACCGATTCTCAGACCTACCGAATATACTTTTAAAATTTCATAAAAATTGGTCAAGCCGTTTCCGAGGAGTATGGCGTCTAACACTGTGACACGGAAATTTTATATGTAGAAATATTTGTTACAAAAAAATTTGTTTTTCTTCTACTCTATAACAATCGTTGAAAAGCACGATTAAATGTTTGTTTCAATCGACTCAAATTGAAGTATTCTATCACCTCCTAAAGTTATTATAACGACTTGCAACCCTTATAAAAATTTCTCCAAATTATTTCTAGCATGATAAGCTATGAATAAATGGTACAGAGAGAAAATGTCGAGATTTATGTTCGATTCCGTGCAAGTTTCGTCAAAAAAGAAATAAATACTACATATCCTCATAGTTTATTGTCCCCAGAGGTTCCCAGCACTGATTTATTATTCCGTTCGCGCTTTCAGACTCCGAGCAGTCTCCAGGCATGTACCTGCGAGACGATCCCCTGTTCGGCAACCAGCCCCCGCACTGCGAGCTGCGGGTGCCCACCGCCGAAAAGGCTGCCCACTACTTGGACGCGGCCGTGGAGTGCCGCGCCCCATCCAGGGAAGACTCCAGGGACTCGCATCTGCTGTTTACTCTGCACGTCTACCAGTATAGCGTCGCTGGTAAAGGAGGCGGTGAGTAAATTAGGCTTGCAAACACTTTGACGGACCTCGCGAGGGGCGGCGAGAAATCGACAAGAGCGCATTTCGTTGCTTTGTAAAGAGAGCCGGGTCCGATTCTGAAAAGAATCACTTCGCTCCGCTGTAATCGCCCTATTTCTTATAAATCTTTAAAATTAAGTTGGGTTTCCTTTTGTTCTGTGCCAATTAGTCATTTAAAATTCTTCTTGAAGTACCTATATAGCAAAATTTATTTCATAAGAACTCAACAATTATTTATTCTTGTATTTTTTTTTATTGCAAAATTCCATCTTATTATTTAAAAGAAGTAAACACTTCAATTTTGCATTATTTTGAATTGTTTGATTTTTTAATGCAATGTGAATATTGATGATTTTTTTATTGTAAATATTTAACTGCTGCTTTACAGTGTGGAAGAAAAGTATGGAATAAATTCATTATTTCTAAAACAACAAAATTTCATGAAATTTCCTCGGACCCGCCGATTTTGCTTTTTAAAAAGACTCTTTTTTTTCTATACCAACGCATTTCCGACGTTCATTTGTTTTCGCGTGTTGACGTCATCGGATATTTTTTTAAATAGAACCCCTATATTTTTTCATCGGATTCTTAGAGCTTAACTTGCTGAAGGAATAAAGTGATGAAATTATACATTTTTGAATTCAGTAAGTAAAGCTCTACAAGAATCCAATGAAAAAATATAGGGGTTCTGTTTAAAAAAATATCCGATGACGTCATCACGCGAAAACAAATGAACGTCGGAAATGCGTTGGTATAGAAAAAAGAGTCTTTTTAAAAAGCAAAATCGACGGGTCCGAGAAAATTTCATGAAACTTCGTTGTTTTAGAAATAATGAATTTATTCCATACCTTTCTTCCACACTGTATATAAGATTATTCACTTTTGTTTATAGGTATATGAAAATATTTGTTAAAATGTGGGGTTAGAATGATGCGTAATAATGTGTGTCAAATGCATTTTAGAAGTTATTATAATGTTTGAGGAGAGCTTAAATACCTAGTAAAAGTGTATAAACATAACATCAATAATTTTATTTTTGATATGACTTTTGCTCTACCTATGTGTTTTATTTTTCGAGATTTCAGTACCTAAAAAACACCACCAATTTCATTATTTTACGGCGTGAAATACGGCGACCTTAATCATTTGTAACTTATTATGATAACTAAGCCTATCGTCTTTTGTTTTCGAGAGATAGAGGCGTAAAAAAAGATTTTTTAATTCCAATTTTAGCCAGTGCATTACATTCAAATTTGGTATAAGTCATGGTGTTAGTCTTTACATTAATTTCAAGAGCGTGTATACAAGGATAATTAAGATATTAGAAAAGACGTATTCTGCACTTAATAGTGCATTTAAAAGTAACGGCAACAGAAAACTTGCCCCATTAACTGGCTCCAATTTATGAAAATTGGATTCCTTATCGCTTCTTTGCGCTGGTATCGCGCGCCGTCCCTCCAGCAAACTTATTTTCCATTCTCCGACTCACCGCGCCATCCAATTTTTTGCTAATCTAGGAAATCGTTTTACAGTCGCCGGCGGCAGGAGTCGTCTGCATCTGATCGACCTGGGGAACTCCGAACGGGGGAAAGCCAGCGGTGGAATCCCTCTGTCGGGCGTCGGCAACATCCTGTTGGCGATTTTCAACGGCCAGAAGCACCTTCCCTATAAGGAGCACAAGCTGACCCACTTGCTGAAAGACTGCCTCAGCTCGCTGACCTGCCATGCTGCGATGATAGTCCATGTCTCCCCTTTCGCACAGAACTACTCGGACACGTTGACCACGGTGCAGCTGGCGTCGAGGATACACCGGATGAGGAGGAGGAGGATCAAATTCGTGTCTTCGGCAGCTGGGAACGGGTCAGGAGGGAGCTCCGGGGAGGAAGCCACGAGGACCACGGGGACTAGTAGCGAACCAGATCCTTCCAGCAGCGATTTGTCTGCGGATACTGTCATATACGTTGGTCCGGCTGATGAGGCTACTGATGGAGAACATCCTCCGGTGTACATACCTAGCCTTAACTCCGGCGACAATCGGTGTTCAATGAGCAAAGCTTTAAGAGGTAATAATTTTTAAGTATGCAATAATTTATTTCGTACTAATACATTATTAACAAATAAATCCGTAGTTATAAATCCTTCTAATGTATTTAGTTGATGCTCCACTTCTTTTATGCAAGATGCCAGCCAATATTCATGCAATTTTATTTTTCAATTCCATGCTGTCGGCCAAATACCCTTCTCCATCCACCATGTCTCTTCAATGCCTCCATATTTGCTCCTACATTGACCAAGGCAGTCGCAGAAGTCCTCCGCAAACAATCTCTTAAAAGCTTCTGGATCTGGCAAACCCAAAACACTAACCAGCTTGACATTTTTCCCAATGCACTGATTAGAAAAAATCTTTCTGAACCCGATAGACGGAAAAACATATACTTCCTCAGTAGGCCCAATGCAGAGAACTCATTTTTTTCCACAATTATACGTATCTTGCAAATATCTGGTTTACTTTCGGGGATGTGAACCACCATAACCGGGCCTGTATCTTCAATATTATTAATCTTCATATGCAAAGGTTCTTGACCTCTACAGCCCCCGAAATAAACCATAATTATAATCTGATCCACCTGTACAGTAGTTAAAATATCATTGTTTCCACACAAGAGTTACTCTTTTCTTTCTTCTTGCAGGCAAGACTGCTTTGAACTTTCTATATACCTACATTCTAAGAGAAGAATATATGTTGATTATAACTGATTTCTTATTTCAGGTTCCAGTGCAGAGCAGCGACCGTCGCAAGTCCCTAAACCTCAGAAGTCTGAAGAAAAGTCCTCGTCTCACAGAACCACCGTCAAAACGTGCCAAAGCAACAAGACCTCACCTGCTCATATGAACTCACCTAAATCGTCTCCTAGTAGGATACCATCTATTAAGAATAAGAGCGACTCATCGAAACATCCGCCAAGCGGCGCGAGCGATGAGCAGTGGATAGACGGGCCGAGGATATCAAAATCCAAGGTAGCCGAAGCCCGACATTTGATGAAAGAAGCTTGCCACGTAAAGAAACGGGAAACTTGGGTGGACGGTCCGATGCAAGCCGACGGTACTGCAGGTTACGGCTACATGGATAGCCACAAGAAGAATATGATAAGGAAGTGGGTGGAACACCAAACCATCCAGATTCAAAAGTCCAAATATGTCCATCCACGCACACAGGACGCCAGGCCTCCAAGAGAACTGACTCAGTTTAAAAATTGTGATGAAGAGGAAGTGATGAAACCCATTAATTCTAAAAAACATGATATTGTAGAGGAGAGCGTCATACGAACCGGGCTGAAGATGTCTACGATTGCCAATGATGCTATACCAGAATGTAAAACGCCTGAAGAAAGGGAGGAGAGGGAACCTATAGAGGACGAGGATATGGAAGACGACGAAGAACCAGAAATTCCTCCAGCTCTACCTCTCATCCAACCGTTAAGTAGCAGGGAAGTCTCCTTGGAAAGTCTGGACATGTTACTAAAGGAAAGGATGCTATCCAATGCCGAATATAATAGTTACCAGAATAGCGCGTACGAGGACCACGGTGACAGTGAAGGTGATGAAATGCTGGAAATAATAGAGGTAGAAGAGCCTCTTGAACCTGTCCCCATGCAAGACTGTTGTTTGCAAGTAACAGAGGAAGATATAGCTTTGTGTATGGGATATGCAGAAAACCCCTTGCCAGAGGTGGACCAAGAGAACCCTCTAGACCACCCATTGAGAATCTTAAGTCAGGAGAACCTTACAGTGGTTTCCACTTTCACGGATTCTATGTCAGTTTTCACGGACTTGGAAAGACTTTTGCCGCGTCATCGTTTCGATCGATATGGGTTGTACAATGATGATTACGAAGATCCGGACAATCCTTATCCGAGGAATGGAAACTTAGATGAAACGACACGCAAAAAATTTGACCAGTTAGCACGACTGCACGAACTGTATTCGAATAGACTGGCCAATGCGACGGTAGCCAATTCCGAAACTTATCAACAGCAGAAGCAGAACAACAAGGTTCTTACCAGGTGTGAATCGCTGACGCTGACCGATATGCTGTACGGAGGAGGTGAAGGAGGTCATGATAACAGTAGCATATACAGTGAACCTGCATACGTCCAAGAGAAATTCTGCGAGAACTGCAAGGTCAACATGTCCAGACCTGCAACCGCGCAGAACTGGTACACCGACAGTTACTTGTCGGCGAGCACACAAGACTTGACAGCGAAGAAAACCTACGAGTCCACATTGGGCAGCAGATTTCAAAGGTATTGTCACAAATACAGAGACAACAACCTAGCCTACTTGCGCCACCCAGACGGCGCGTCAAATCCGAATTTAAAAGAAGAGACTAGCAAACGAATGCCCGGAAACGGTGCCTGTTCCTCCGAAAAAAACTTCGAAAGCAATCCTGCCGAATCCATCACTTCTCAACCCCTACCACCTCCCAACAGTCTTCCATCCGTCGAGAGAATGAATCGAGCTATTCTAAGTCTGGACACTGGGGTAACTGCCATTAAGTTAAGTCACAAATCGGAGGGGTACGACAGCGGTCACGATTCCACCCCGAGAACGTCCAAACATAGTCCTGCCGCCATTTCCAGGAGAGCAGAAAGCGGGTATGACAGTGTGGTGAGAGATAGCGAGAGTTCAAGTATCGACTCTGAACCCAGTAGATTGTCTCATTTTCACAGTAGAAGAGGTAAATGTAAACACAAGCATGAGAAGTCATTTTGTTCTTGGTTTCTAAATCCATTTACGTGTAAATATATCGACGAACCCCCCGAAACCCACTTCTAAATATGATTGGTCTTGTTGCTCTTTTCTCGAAATTTATCTTTATATGTTTTTATCTCAGGATGACCTTGAGCTGTATTTCTAAAACAAATTTTCAATCATCTACCAATTTCTATTTCTACAACCAATTCATGTACTATATCTTAAAAAAAAAACACTAAAACTATTTTCTGTCTGGAGTAATAATACCGTGAACTGTCTCTTGTTAAGAAATGTACCGAGTAGAACACTATTTTTGAAGTTTTTCTTCGATAATTCTAACTGTATTGATTTTTATTAATTTAACCTCTTATTTTCATTGTCACTTCATTGATATTATTAATTTAATTGTTACAGTTAATATATTTGCAACAAATTTGAAGAAGATAACCAGAGAAATAAATTTTCTTCACAAAAAATGAGACTGTAAGTACCTAAATATGTTGGTCTGCAGAGTGTATTCTACTTGTACTCATAAAATGTATTGTAAGTTACGTATTTTGTCAAACACTTTTATTTTGTATCCTACAAACATCGAAATATCAAGGCAGGTAGAAATGCAGCTCAATCTTTTTATTTGTTCCTATTAATTTGCTCTTATACGAATTAAATAAATTGATAGTAAAAGTACGTCATTTTCAGACATTTTGGACATGGAGTAAAGTGGCTGTTTTTTATCGAATTAACAAAAGGCATCTCTATTTAAGTCTAATACATAACTATCTTAAGTGTAATGTAAAACCGCTGAAACATTGGGAGATATTTTTGCAATTATATGAGTCTGCTATTGTAAATTATAAAGTGAATATTTTTTAAAACTGAATTTTGGAAGGTTGATTTCTAGTTTAGCTTTCTTGTAATAATGATAATCGAAAAAAAATGTGTAAATTAATACAACCAATCAGTATGATCTGTATACGTTAAAATGTGTCAAATATATCGTTAGGATTGATTTTCATCGGTAACACCTTTTACATCTCGAAATATTTTGTACATTCTGCATATCAAGTCGACTTAATAAGGGATCAAAATTTATATCTTGCTAACAATTTTTCTACCCATTAAGCTAAGACTGCTTGTCAATTTTGATCTCAACCTCTAAATTTTATACAAGGGCTTCTTTATATCCGCATATTGCCTAATATTAATATTTTATTTGTGATAAAGTAGTTTATATTTTTGACTATTATTTGTTTCTAAGATTATAAAAATTTATGTATATTAGTGTAAATTTGTGTATTTATTTCTATTTTATATTGTTATAATCATTTAAATTTATTTGTAATATAGCCGTTAGAAAATATTGCAGTTGTATTGAGTATATGAATAAAATATTTATCTCTATTCTTCTTTATTCAACAACATGGGACTCTAACTATAAATCCCCTCTCTTTAAAAAAAGTATAAAAACAAGTATAATTTTTATTTATAAAAGTTATTGCATAATATAATACTAACATTCTTTATTTTTACTGCAAAATTCAGTCAGTAATATTTACAAAAATATTAATCTTCCTACACAGCTATAAACACGGTAGTGTCGAAGACGTGATACAAAATATTTCAATCTAACCTTCACCGGAGACAGTTTTGCATTTGGAGAAAACAAATTCGAAGAACCATAAAAGAACGCATATACACGATAATGCTGAGGCTGTGTGTAAGGCAGGTACATATGAATTCGTTGCATCGTGGATCGCACCTAAGAATAAAAATATTGTTAATATTATGCTAAAGAAAAATGCAGCAAATAAACAAGTATTTAATATACATTCTATGAATACTTATCTTATTTTTTTGTACGACCAATATATTTCCTATTGTTTACCATACTTAATTTTAGAACAGTATGTTATATTTACTTGTTGCCAAGCAAAATCGCGTCTGTAATTCCTTACTGTTCTGGTTTTGACAGGACTCGGTAAGTAAATTATATTATTTGTTGTGAAAAAATACCAAATAAACAATAACAACGATGCTATCTATTTATTTATATTAAAATGAAACGTACAAATATTAATATTAATAGGAAAACCACTTATTGTCAATATCATTTGTATTAAGTGTATTGACAGAAAATGCAGAATGCGAGACATCAGAACCCGAAGCAATGTTTGGCCAATGGCTTATCATTATGTAAATTTTTTTCAGAAAAATCTAATTTGGAATAGAATCCTCAACATAACTTTCAGCCACAGCCGAAGATTTCTAATAACCGTGTCTTTTTTACCCTAAAATATCTACACCTTTATTGGCTAAAAGTAGCCGAAATGCGGCAAAAAGAGTGACTGATATAACAGGCCACATCTTGCAATTTTAAATACTCTGCAATTTTCATTGGAAATTTTTTTATCATACCTTTTTTACCCACCACCTGATTATAACATTTGCCATGACGATAGTTTAAAAACAAATTCGAAAATTTTATATGAACTGGTCAAAGTTTTATATCAGTTTGAATTATTTGCAAATAATGAACTTCTTCATCCCCCTTATTTATAATAGTAAATGAGCGGCTCACATGCGTTTTGGTATTCGGAATTTTCACAATTATACTTATATGAATCACGATTTTCAGTATCTTGAATGCGCATATTATAAAGCTACTATTAAAAATTAATATTAACATACCTTATCAATTAGAAATGTTTCGTCTAGTGCTATTTTCAATCGTCTTTGTATTTAATTTTCTGTTGTGAACATGCGCAATGCACTTGTATTCTCTAAACGCGTCACGTCAACATTCAAATATGAATATAACCTATACCTACCAACATTTAAGTTTCATTTTGCGGTTATGTTTTAATATTTATTTGTAGTAGATGACAATTTCCTCAAATCAAAATATCGAAGTGATGTAAACAGGTAACTACTAATTTCCTTTGACTAGATGAAACGTAAATATCAAAAGAAACAATCAAATGGCTTAATCTAATAATGTAAAGTAGCTTTAAGAAACGCAATTAGTATAGAAAATTTAGAAACATCAATAGAATGGTATAAAAAATTGCTGCTTTTAACATAGAATACTCAGCCCATAAACTGACAGGAGATATTCACTTCTTTGGGCATTTCAGTTGACAGGAATTTGAATTGGGACTCACATGTATCAATCCTTTGTAGGAAATTAGCTACTCAAAATTATGTGATTTATAATTTAAGAGAATTTGTCGGTCTTGACGTTTTAAAAATGTACTATTTGAGACAAGTGTATCCAATCTTGAACTATTCAATTATTTGTTGGGGTAATTGTTCTACCATTTACAACTTACCTACAGCACAAAAAAGAATTATTCGTAGCATGCTATTTAAGTCAAGGCTATAATCTTGCCGTCAATTGTTTAATGAATTGGGAATATTGACAGTTGTGTACATACATATATTTGCATGCGTTGCATATGTCTAGATTCATCCTGATTGAATACAATATTCAGATAGACAAATTGTATACAATCTCCGAAATCAAAATAATATTCTTTTCCCTCAACATCATTTGACTAAATCGCAAATAGATCAATGGTTTTGGCCCCAAGACTATTTAATCATCTCCCAGCAAGGGTCAAACAAATTAACAGCATTCCGGTTTTTAAATGAATTATTTGGCGTATGTTGTAGGCCAACTCGTTTTACAATTTGCAAGAATATCATCTTTAGTTTAAATATATGTTTTGTTGTTTGTGATATTATTGTATTTTAATTTGGTCTTTATCATTTATTTGTTGACAATGTGATATATTTACTATTCTTATCTCTTGTGGCTTATTCTATACACTGTAGTGTGTCTACGGAACAAAGCTTATTATTATTATTATAACATCTTATAGCCCAGGTCCCTTCAATATCTGAATTACTTGCGTTTTCTGATTCACTTATGATCATATTCACTCATTCGACAAATATTTGAACGTATAAAAATAAATTTACAAGCGTATCCATGGTAACGACAAAACCTACTTAGGTGGATATACGAGACGTGACAAAAATAATTTTAATATTTTCGAGATATTTTGTTAGTTAACACCTTTGTATTCATATAATGGTCGTACAAAAAAATAGTATAAGCATCTCGAAACTCTAAAGAGTTTACCAATCTCCTCAGTAGGTAATTATAGCCGGAACTGGGACTCCCCCCACCACTTTTGACCTTGGGTCGACCTTGGGTGACGTCATTCGTGACCTGGTTGACATTGAGAGGTCACGTCAGTGGCTGACATTCATTTGACCTCCACATATGGGAGGAGCTATTTGACATTGAATGTATTGATGTGTATGTTTGAAAGTTGGAGGGGATAAAATCATTTCTATATAATCCAAGGGTCTGTGGACTAAAATCATATACTAGTTTAACCACCAGCACAGCAGTTAACAAGTGCAGTAAAATTGGTGTTGTGATTACAGTTGTTTCAAGTGAGAGCAATTATTATATTTATTACTAATTATAAATAAAGAAGTGCATTTAACAATGGCTCTATCATGTGAAGATTTAAATAAGATTAATAATAACATTAACAGTGATTTTGAAAATATATCTCTAAGACAGTTTACCTCTTTAGAAATAAATAGACCCTATTTAATTTTTACATTGTCTATGATGAATTCAAGATATGGAAAGTGTGTGTTAGCCACATTATTTGATGATAATGATCGCAAGTTCAAATGCTTTTTACCCAAGAGGGTTGTAGAATATTTATCAGAAGAAACTTTAAGTAAAATTAATTTTACACAAGCAAAATATACTTTGACATACATAGGTCAAAGTAAGCCATATTAAAAAGATGCTAAGTGCAGACCTCTATTAAAATTTGGACTTCTTGAATAATTACATTAGTTTTAAATATCTAGTAGTAGTAAATATATTTAGTTTTCATAACTGTATCCAATACAACATCCAATATGGGTAAATAACCAATAACATATTTCGTTGTATTGCATCAAAAGAACTTTTATTACAGCTATAACAAAATGTGGATGCACTACGCTTGTCAACAGTGGGTCGAGGCCACAGATATCGACACAGCTATTCAAAGATTGGGAAGTGAATTAAATGCTCTGAGTTTTGATCGACTACACGCTACTAATTATGATCTGGATTATTGTTATGATGAAGAAAAAGTCAGGTGGCTCGAAGAACAAGCCGAAATGTACAACAATGGTTGGGAACTATGTATAAATTATTCCGAAGGTCTCTTAAATTTGGATCAATTTTGTGGAAAAATGATAGAGATCGGTTTAGTGGTTATGTTAGAGGACATTTGTTCGAGTATTTACCTGACGCAATTTGCCAAAAATATCAATTAACTAAGCAATCTATTACTGATTCTGAAGATGACCAGGACAATGATGATGAAGAGGCTTTCACTCAAACCTCATAGAGATAATTTTAATTTTATGTTTATATTTTTTCATATAACTTGTATAATTTAATATTTCTAGAATAATATAATAAATATGTGATTATAATAAACTTTTATGTAATTAAGCATTAACTTAACATTATTTTACAAATTGTATATTATATAAATAAATTGTACTGTATTAACTATTATCTTTTTTTATTGTGATGTATTATTAATAAAACAAATATATCATTTTAAACTTTTATTGTTGATTTTATTTGCTACAAGAGTTCACAAAAAAAAAAACATTCTATAAATAAATTAAAATTAATACAAAAGTAATAAATAAACTACACATGTATAATAAAATACGTTAACTAACAACTAAGAACATAATGGAACACGTAAGTAATTCATTAGATTACATAAATCCACTATGTACAGAACCATCCAAAGCATTGTAAGCTAAATAAGCATCGTGAATTATCAATGCATACACTCTTGTATTTTCAGGAAAATTTTTCTTTCGAGTTTCAAATTCTAGCTTTATGTCTACAGTGGATGACTTCATGGCGTCTTGTTGATGCGAACAATCGATAATAAAGAGTGGGTTTTTCGGAATTCTCAATATCCATCATTGGCTCAGAATTATCTTTACCATAGAAACTGCGTTGAAAATTTTCATAAGCATAGTAAGCTGCAGAATCCAGTTTCTTTCCAAAGTCTAAATTCCAACGTTCATATGGATACACTTCAGAATTTAAATAAACTCGGATATTGCTTATATCTGCATGGATAAATTGAGTAACGTCTTTACTTCTATTATCAGAACTATCAGTACTCTGAAACCGATAATGATATATCGGGGTCTTTCTAAACTGTTAGTGGTCTTTATAGCCCATATATCTGTAGATGTCTTTCGCAGTGTCGGTAATTCATATAAATCCCACATACGATAGGCCATCTTAATTTTAGCATGAACACCGCCCTTATTAACGCGATTTAATAGCTTCAGTTTTTGTCTGTCTTCAGGAATGATGTGTCTTATCCTCCATTCTATTTTATTAATTTCTAGATCAGCGTCAACTTCTCCAAAATAGCAATTTTTAAATGATCGAGCAATTATCAATGTAAGCTCTTGTTTGGTGTTGAGGATGCCTCTTGTATAATCTTCAGCAAATCCCATAAGATATTTTAGAGGTAATTTCCCGCTAAAAATATGACTGGTGGTATCCAAAATATCTTGATTTTTCTGTGTTAAACCCCATCCATAAGATAGTAGCGTTTTCAAATGTGTTTGCCCCCATGACACCATAGTTTTCATTGTAGATGTTATACCTGGTTTTCGAATAACAGTTACTTGTTCGCCACCCATTTCATAACGAATCTCATCGAAAGAAATGCTAACGCATTGTTGGATAGGTAGCATGGTTTATTGACATCGCTAGGAGTAAATTTGCCTTCTATATAGATGTAACTTTCGGCTATATCAAGAATAAGATCTTGGAAGTGAATGGGAATTCGTATTTCATCAGAATTTCTATAGTATGGTGATCCATACGGTTTGTACGTGTGCTCATGTAAACTAACAAGTGAATTGTCAAATAAAGGCTCATCGAACACATCCAACTTTGCACTTGTTGGTATCATGATTATAACCACTAACGTTTCAATTTCAGTCCAATAGATTGAAGAAAAATGCGGTCTCTAGTTGATAATTTAGATGTTGACCGCTTAACGTTCTTTCGTAGAATAAACTGGTCTGGGTAATTGTTTATAAATTTATCATGTTTTCTTGATGGTGTGGACAACGATTGATTTCTCTGATTAAAGCAAAATCCCATTATGACTCACTGTTTCAATATAACTTTTTTTAACTCCAATTTTACAATAACTTTTTCACCTCGAAAATCTACCAGAGCACCGTTATCATCTAATATACGTAGTGTAATGTTATCGATAAACTGCCGCCCTTCAGGTCTTATCAACATATAAATAATATTTTGTGGTTCCTTCGTAATTTTGAAACCTGGTTCTACGTCCATATCAAATTCAAAAGAGTATGTGCTTCTTCACCGTTCATGTAGGCTCCTGAAATAATATTACAATCAATGCGAATGATCCTAACTTTCATAATATCCACTGGAAACGTAGACTGATGTCCAAGATTTGCATAATATAATTTATTTTCAAATCCTATAACACTTGCTAGAGAGTGTTTTGGTGTCAAATCGAAATCGAATTTCGATCGAATTTCACATTTAAAGTATTATTGTTGGCTGTTAACATAAATTGATCATCAATGTTGAACGTAGAACTCTTATTGTTAAGTTTGATTATGGGTTCTATAATTCTTTGAATTGCCTTGTTTATTTCATAAAGTTCATAAGCACCTGGCGGTATTTTAATAAAGGTGACGGACGATCCCTTCTTGAATTTGAATCCAATTATGTTGTTTTTCTCATCAATATTTAATATTGAATTATAGGAATAGAAACCGTGTAGTCCCAAACCATATTGACTATGTATATCTAATTCGATCGGTGGGTAGAAGTCAGCGCTTAATACGCTTGACTGTCCTGTGATGGTAAACGTGCGAGACATGACTGATACATAAAATGTATTCACACAATAATTTATTGATGATTACAACAACAATTGAGAGGTAGTCTCTTTCGTGAATTTGGTGGGGTATCACTATATTCGCACTAACGTTGTTATCCGATGCTAATGAAACATCGTGCACGTTGCAATAACAGCAGAAAAGTTTTCTTGGCACAGGACCGTCATTCACATCTACAGATTCATCTGGGCCGTAATCTTTATTATAATGTTCTAAGCAATATTGGTACTTTAATATATCAATGTCTTCTCGTAGATGTAACGGTAATTTATCCCACACTAGAGCTATTTCATTTGCAGCACAGGAAATCATTACCTCCTTAGGTAGGTCTGCCAATTGTTCCTTTGTCATTTTTGTAAGAGATTTGTGCTTGGAGAAAGCACGCAAAGAATGTCCCATTTTCTTAATCAATTCACGATCACTTTTTGGAGTCACTGGATAAGCCATGGTTGATTTTATTTTTACTGTCACTTAGGAACCTTAAGCACAGATGCCCACACCAAACTGTATTAAATTTTTGTTGGCGGTCATAATTATAGAAGATTTTTATCTGGCGATTTGATTTAAGATATAAATATTTAAGAAGTTCTTTAGGTGGGGTAGGTTTCGAAACTGTCATAATAGTTAACAGTATTACCTAACTTCTTGTATGCTACCCAGTGCGTTCCCATACCATTTCTACTATCCAGATTCAATACAGCAGATTCATTATGGTGAGGACCGCTTACTGGAAGATTATCACGCATAAATACGCCTCGAAAGTGTGGAATTCTCATAATATCAACATAATAATTAATGTCGATGTTACTGAGAGGTCTTCGAGGTAAAGAGCTTAGAAGTTTTTGAATTCTTTGGTTTCAGATATAATCCTAATCCAGTCCGATACGGTTTTAAATACAACCCCTTTCCATTTTTCCAAGGGCAACGGCTTTCATTTCTTTATTATGACGCGTTGTTTCAGCTAATTGATCTCTAGCAGTTTTGATGTTATTAATACTCTTGTATATAGTTGCAGCACCACCAGCTAGACTTCCTAAGGCTGATAGCCCAGCAAATATAGGTATTAATGGTAAAATTCCACCAACTTTTGGAACTGCTATTATTCGTGGAATTCGAATATTTCGTTTACCACCAGACGCTTTTGTAAATCTTCGTGCAGCATTTAATGCAAATTGTGCAGCTTTTCGGATGTCCTTGGACAGGAATCGTTTACCTCCGGCTTTTCGTAATTCAGTTCGGACTTTACTAACAACACCACTACCAAAGCCAACCTTTTTCCACTCATTTTCTCTTGACTTTCTTATTTTTGCTTCCTTCTTTTTGTAATTGTTTTCGTGGATGTACATCCCATACCTAAGCGCCGTTTTGTCTTCATAGTGTTGGTAACTAACCAAGCAGCTGCTTTTTCTTTAATGCTAGCGTCCTTTGATTTAACTCTTTCCCAGGCACGTTGTTCTAATTCGTAATCTGCTTTATGTCGCTCAGATAGATCACTAGATTGCTCGTAGCTTAAGTCGTGTTTTTTACATGCAACGTCAAGAGGGTTAATACCCGGATCCCCTCTGGTTAATCTCTTTTTTAGTTTTGTACCAGGACCACAGTATTGATATCCTCCCGGTAAATGTAGCTCAACGGGAAGTTTATTTATCAATGAATTAACAAATCCTGTCCCAATCACTGAATTCTGCGATTTACGTCTGAACTGTTTGACCGACGGCATTAAAATGAATACAAGTTTTCACATGTAATGCCAACAAACAATTAAATATCAGATACACAATAAAATTCCTTTTATATCGTTTTGAACACTCGAACGATGCGGATTGTAAAACAAAAGAAACATTTTCTGTAGATAATTTAGATGAAAGTGTGGGTTGTGGGGTAAATGTTAACCATGAACGCCATGGTCCACTTTTACCGTCAACAATTAGAGGCCTTATAATTGGTCCTTCTAACTGTGGAAAAACAAATGTAATGATTTCTCTCATTACGCATCCGCACGGATTACGTTTTGCCAATATATATTTATACTCAAAGTCTTTATATCAACCGAAATACGAATATTTGCGCAAAATTTTAAAGCCTATTCAAGGATTGGAATTCTATATGTTTAATAATAACGCTGAAATCGTTGAACCTTCTGATGCTAAACCCAATTCAGTGTTTATATTTGATGATGTTATATGTGAAAAACAAGATGTTATTAGATCGTACTTTAGTATGGGTCGTCATAAATCTGTAGACTGCTTCTATCTTGCTCAAACATACTCTAGGATTCCAAAACAACTTATCAGGGATAACTCGAACTGGATTGTCATGTTTAAACAGGACGAAATGAACATGCATCATATATTTCAAGACCACGTTTCACCAGACGTAACATTTAAAGAATTTCAGGAGATGTGTGCCAAGTGCTGGAAAGATAAATATGGATTCTTAGTTATCGACAAGGACAGCAAATTAGAAGAAGGTAGATATCGAAAGGTTTAGATAGTTACATATATCCGTAATGCACACAAATTTTAACGTTATTTGTTAATCAAACAATGTCGAGTTCGCATCAAAAAATGAAGAAGGTTGACAACAATAAAGACACGCATAATGCTAGCGAAATAGAATTACAACGTAAATTAGTAGAAGTGACAGACGCAGTTCGAAAAAAATTCAACTTGATTAAAAACAGACATATTGAAAATAAAGTGGCATTAGAAAGATATATGAACCCATCACAAAACCTTTAAGAAGCATATCCGCAGCAGCTCAAACAAATCGTAAACCTCAACCTCCAGCAGTGACGACACAACCTAAAAGAAGCAGTTTCAGCAGTCCTATCAAGCATAAAACTATCCACGCCGAAGAGTATGATGATGATGATGATGATGATGATAAAACAATGGTTTTGATTCTTCTTTTCATGGAGCAGATACATCAAATCAGTTAGATACGCCTCCAAGTTCATTGGCATCTAGCATTGATAGCAAAAATGTACCGGAATCAGTTAAAAATTACATTAACGGTTTAAGAGCCGGCGAAACTGCTTTTGATACCATATATGGAGTACATATCGATGTCGAGTGGAAAACTAATGATCGGTAACACCGAAGTGCGATTTTCAGATAGAAAAATTACTCTTTGGAAAAATGGTAAAAGATGAGATCCTACGAGGAAACTCGCAACTCTATGATTTACTATTTCTGAAATTGCCTCCAGATGTAAGTAGCAGAGGACAGGGAATTAGTGACGAAAACAAGAGGTTGTATGGAGAAATATTAAATATAACAAATGCAGCTTATACAAACTACAATGTAAAACAAGGGTATCGCAGCAGCAGATCGAAAAAGTATAATGAAGTTATTAAACCAGTATTAGCATACAGAATGATGCTTCGATCTACAAAAGGTTCCGGTTTAATACCAACTAGAAAACTATATACACATAAAGCAATAGATTTTATATATTGGAATAAACCTAAAGAATTAATCGATCGTTTACGTTTATTATGGAGTTCTAAAATAGCTGGTCATTCCGGTCATGATAATGAAATATTATCTATAATCGAAGAATTACGTGAAGAGGGTATAGTATATTAAAACAAAAACAAAAATCAAGTATAACATTTATAGAAGATAAAAATATATAAATATATATCACATCACACATTAATTATTAGCAGTTTAAACATTGAATGTGAAAGAACAACGATGAGCTCTATAGATAAATTTGGGCGTCGAAAGGAAGTCGTTGTGTAGGTCATCGCGGTCCACAGGGTGTTGGTTTCAAGCTCACCAGTGAAAAGCAATATGACATTCAAGGCAAACAATTAAAAAATATTGGCGATCCGACAGATGAAAAGGATGGAGCAACATTAAACTATGTCAATTTACTTATGGATGCCTGTAAAACTGATATCCTTTCCGCTGTACAACACTCAGCCAACCTCATAACCGATAACTTGGTAGCTTACATAAAGACGGAAAGAAATGAAATCGTGGATGAGGTAACAAAAATATTTCAAAATATCAAAATTAAGACGGATGAAACGATCAGCGATATGAAAATTGATTTGGATAAATTAAAAAGTGACAAAGACAAATATTGGGAAGCTCATAATAAGTTCCTACAAGATTTGTCAGACTTTGCACTTGACATAGAAAAAGTTGAGCAACTTATTACAAAACATCATCCCCCTAGAGATACAGGTAGATTAGTATTTCCATCTATATTGTTAAAACCAGTTGAATCATAAGAGGATGCCAATTGTTAGGAATGATCATTATAAAAGAGAATATTGCGACACATACATGTGCATGTACTCGTATTACAAGGTTTGAATTATATAGGAATACAATATGTTCATTAGTCATACAAAACGACAAATTGTCAATGAATTACACAAATCCGCTCGACGAAATTTTCGAAGAAGGAGAACTATAATAAAGGATTTGGTGACCTATGGCAAGCCGATTTGGCAGAAATGCAAAGTTTTGCTAAAGAAAACAAAGGATATCGATACATACTCATAGTAATTGATTGTTATTCCAAATATGCTTGGGCCAGGCCACTTAAGAATAAAACTGCCAGAGAAGTTCATAATGCAATGAAAAATATACTTCGAGAAGCTGATTATTCTGCAAAACACTTACAGACAGATCTTGGAACTGAATTTTATAACCGCCAATTTTCATCCCTAATGGAACAGTATAATATAAACCATTATTCAACGTTCAGTACAAAAAAGGCAGCTATTGTGGAACGTGTCATTAGAACATTAAAGAATTGGTTATACAAAGAATTTTCGGCCAGAGGCAATTACAAATGGTTTGATATTCTTCCTAACATTATAAACTTCTACAATAATAGAGTTCATCGTACAACAGGGATGAAACCCATTGATGTAAAACATACAACAAAGTTAAGCGTATATAATCATCCCAAAGTAGCATTAAAAGCAAAATTCTGTGTTGGTGACATGGTTCGAATTAGCAAATTTAAAGGTGTATTTGAAAAGGGATATACTGCTAACTATTCAACGGAACTTTTTAAAATTATTAAAGTAAATATAACAAATCCGTAACATATATGATAGAAGATGTATACGGTCAACCTATTAAAGGATGCTTTTATGAGTACGAACTTCAGAGGACTAAATACTCTGATGTTTACTTAGTGGAAAAAGTTTTGAAAGAAAAGGATAATAAATTATTTGTCAAATGGCTTGGACTACCATCATATCAGAATGAGTGGATCAACAAGACAGCCGTAGTTTAATATATTTACAATGTATTTGGGACATAATTCTTTTTTATTATTATTATTATTTTATTACAATAAAATTACACTTCAAGTATAGCACTGTTTTTTATTATTATTATTTATTTTTTGTTTGTATTAGAAATAGAAAGGAAGTTGAAGTAAAAAAGAATCTTTTGAAAAGAAATTTCCTTTATTGGTGTACATAGGTATATTACAATGTTTACAAGTCAAAAAAAATAATAAATAAAATAAGATTATATACATATAAACTAATATTTATTTTTCATTAACATGTCACTTTTTGCTTTGTATTGTTGGCTGACAAGGCCATACAATCTAGCCCTCTCAGCCATCCTATACGCCTTTTTTTCCGCTTTTGTTTTATTTATGACTGCATGGGCGGTCCGTATCACCATCCTATTGTTTGTGGACGCAATAGGGTTGTAGGTCCCCACATATTCATTGTCCCAGTTTTCGGTTTCGGACTCCAGGATAGACGGCTGGGAATTGTTGTTGGACGGCCCCACACATTCATGGTCCCAGTTTTCGGACTCCAGGATAGACGGCTGGGAATTGTTGTCGGACGACCCACACATTCATGATCCCAGTTTTCGGATTCCAGGATAGACGGCTGGGAATTGTTGTCGGACGACCCCACACATTCATGGTCCCAGTTTTCGGACTCCAGGATAGACGGCTGGGAATTGTTGTCGGACGGCCTCATGGTGGAATATGCACTTGAACTATCAAACAAATACAAAATGTAAGTGTATATAGACACACATTCATCAAGGAATTTATAATAACCAAAACTTTTCTTCTACTTACCATTGTGTGTATGCCATTTTAATGCTGTTGAATGATGGATGCTGCTGCAGTGTTACAAGTATTACTATTGGAAGTAGATGTTCGGTTGAACTACCAAACTGATGCATGTTGCGAGTATATATAGGCACTCAGCCATCCCTCCTCTTACATTTGAGTGGGAGGGATATTCAAAATCTTCCTTCTACTAACTACTATATGGTAAGATCTTAAATCATCCACTCATCCCTCCTACTTAGCAGTGGGGAGTTTGAATCTCAGACATTATTATGGTGGTGGGTATCCTCTCTGAGTAGAGATTGGTGGGAATTAAAAGAAATATAAATTGTACAAGATGTTTTTAATTAGGTAGGTATGTGTACAACCAATTATAAAGATTCCTACAGTTCCTTAAGCTATACATATATTGTAACTATGATAAAACAATATGGATTATTTTTAATAAATACAGGAAATGTACTGGAAGAAACATTACGTAATAGAGTATCTACACTGATTACAATTGGGTGCAACGATGTTTCCAATTCTTGTAATAATCGTTTGAAAATATTTCCTTCTGGTATTCTTTAACATAAATCAAACATATCATAAATAACAATAATATAAAGTATAATAAATATTTGTGCAATATATTATCCAACATTAATCCTTGGTGATATGGCTGTAGATATGTAACTCGCTTTTTCAATTGTCTCTAGTGTATTGAATGCAACTGGGGGAATCAATAGATAATGAGCGGTGTATTGTCCACTGATAAATGTAATCTTCTTTGGATAGAACTGTTTTAAGTTGAACCCTTTTACGTCGACAACAATTATCCCCATTTTTATGAAATGCTGTACTTTCCGTTTGACGGTTCACATACAAATGAAACTACTAAATTGCACATATTTCCTTAAGTTACTATTTTCTACCGATTACGTATAGTTTTACTTTAATCATTTATTTTTTTTTTGTATATGTTTTTATTCAATTTCATAGATCTCTCTCAATGATCTAATTAATTATTAGATATAGTCCGTAATAAAAAGACATAAATGCGATAAAAATATATATTATTTATTATAGAAAAAAAAATATACATATAATGTTTAACTTACTTCCTAAATATACTATACTATTATTCAATATACATAAATCTATTTACACAACTTAACCTAAATCATCACACTAGTTATTACTATTACATAGTATGCAACACTCTGTTAGTTTCAGCTGGTTGAGGGTAGTTGACATGAATCGCAAGTATAAGTAAAGGCTTCCTCTCGCTTGATTGTTCGGTGCGATTCGATACACTGATATCTGGATGTGGGGACAGAGCATTGATCGTGAACCACTCGAAGCAGCAATAGCAGAGGAAGTAGAGCCTATCACCTGGCACTACGATGCAAGACATCATAGAGCAATACTTCATCTGTCCCAAGAAGATCTCTACGGCTTCCACATGTATTCCACGAACAAGGTCCTCACCGACGTCATCCGTGGCGTCAGCTTCTATACTCTCGTCATCACTGTCCCCGACGACATCCAATCCAGCATCAACTAACTGCTTTATTGTTAAAGCACCAACGTTATGGGGCTCAACCTACATGAACACAAAATATATGTAAGTTACCTGCAATAAAAATTATAAATTTAAATTCAAGTACAATACTTACCTCGTGGTCCTCTTCATCGCTATTTTCTTGAAAATTTGTGGTAGCCAACCACGTCAGGAATTCAAGATGGGGTTGTCCTACAGCCATTTTATTTACTGTTTACTGTTCGAAGATCAAAACTAAATGAATTGAAATAGACGTCCTCCTCATTTTAAATATATTCTGTGACGTTACCCACATGGAAGGGATAATATCATCCTATATTCAAGCGTAATGTGACGTCATCTGTTAAAGGCATAAAACTGGCTACTTGAGGATGGAGGAGTTCAGTGTTACTACGTCTCTTCAGCAGTATACATAAAATCAGTGAGTGAGTTAATTTTTGTTAATAAAATGCCATTTCCGAAAGAATGGGATTCTAAGGTAAAGATATGTGTATATCCATGCAAAATAGAGGACGCAGTGGTTTGTCACAATTGTTACTGTTCGTACAGCAAACCTTTACTCAATCCTTGTACTGACTTTGCGCTAATTGTGTAACAGTGAATTTTGAACAATCATTGAAGAAAATATACACAAATAAATGCGAGACATGTGCGAATATGGTTAAGAATAATGCAATTAATATGGGGATAATTCGAGATCGTTGCATCAACTGTGTATCGAATGTGTGTCAACCATTAATACAAAGATGTATAGCGTGCAACACATATAGCCAGGATTGTTGGAATAACGTTTGCCGACACTGCAGAGCGAATAAATATTTGTGTGAGAATGTAGGTTGTTTGTACACTGATGAAAATCATCATTTTCGAAAATGTTGGTGTTTGGTTAATAAACAGCAAGTGTTAAGATATAACTTAAAGAACTGTTAAATTATTATTATTGAAAATATTAAATAAAAAACCCTGTAATATACCACTGTGATCATTATTGTAACTATTATTAAAAAAATTAAATTTATAAACAGTATCTTAATTGCAAATTTAATTATAATACATCTTATAAAAATATTATTTTTTTTCTCACAATACTACTATATAGATGGATCGTCAAAAATATTTTATCGGATGGGTCTGGAAATGGTACCAATCGATAGAAAATGTCAAGACGAGTAATTCGATATGCTACACATATATCCGAAATGTTAGTAATCCACAGTAGAGATTTTTATTGAATTTTTCTGATTTTTAACGCACTTTTTCAGATGGGTTTTCAAAAATTTTATCGGATGGGACTGAAAATGGTACCAATCGATAGGAAATGGTTAGACGAGTAATTAGACACGTTACACGAGGTACTACAGGCGCTTAGAACCCGAGAAAATGAATTTAAAAATTTTAAAGCCTTATCGACTTATAAAAATTAAAAATTTTTATTATCCCCTCGTCCCACTCTTCCCAACCCCAACCCTCCTTCCCCAAAAAAGTTCGCGCATAGCTAGTTTCTACTCTAACACCAAAATCGACCATTTTAGTGCGCTCTCGAAACCCTTCGACGATACTTATGCGCAGTACACTGGATCATACTCAGCACCGAAGTTGGTTTTTCTCTCGGAGGGGGAAGGGGAGGGGGAAGGGGGAAAGGGGGGATTTTGGATATTGGGTTATGTTTTTCGATTCTGGAACAATCGAAAATGGATTCCTAGGGTACTAGTGTCTCCGTTCTCGCGGCCGCTTACCCATTAAGGATGTCGGCTATTCTACGATCTTGCGCCAAAAGCCGATCGCGTTTTCGCACTAACTCGTCACGACCCACTAATAATTGTTGAAGTCTTTCTCTGACGGTCTCAATTTCGTGATCGGTCATTGCGAGATCGCGATCGACTTTCTCCAATTTCTCGCTTCGGCGGCGCCTCCAGTGCTTTATTTCGTTACACATCTGCAGGTCCTCCTCCTGCGAGAAAAGTTGCGCGTCCTCGTCGACGTCCTCTCCTACGGCTTCGGATGTGGTTGACTACCGCCCGCTCGTTCCCGTCTCGGTTCGGCCGGTACGTGAACTTGCGCGGCGACAGTAACCACATCTATAGGGGCTCGTTCCTAGATGGCGTCTCTTGCGTCGACGATTCGACCCCTACAATCGCGTCTGCTCGTCGGCGTGGGATCCGCCATCTTGGAGCGTGCCCTTCCCTGGTCTTCTTGTTGGATTTGAACTTGGACCTGGTGGTCTTCGTCCTCGTCCTCGGTATTGCTGCTCATAGGAGACAACATCGGCGGCACCACGGTGGAGATCTTGAAGTGGCTACTTCCCTGACCGCCCGTTGCCAGGTCGCCCTTTGCCACAGACGCCGTGGTTAGATCTCTCCCAGTCCCGGACGATGTAGAGGCCGCCGATACCTGGGAGATTTCCGTACCCTGGGGATGGTGTACGTTAGATGATGGACGAGCCTGTGGCCGGGCTGGTTGTAGCCACTGACGGTGTAATAGCCGTTGGGCGGGCGTCACCAACGGCTGAGGCCGGCGTTCTTCTGCCTCGGCTGCCACACGTTTTCTTGGACGACGTAAACCGACCATTCTTAATAGGTTTTAGAAACGAAACAACGAAAACGAAAACAAAAAATGAAAATTATAAAACGCAATTGCACAATTGCACTTTAGACTCTACGCGGAGACACACTTGTACACTCGGCGGAGGTTGGAAGGAAAAGAATTTCACTACCTGATCTTGTGAGGGTCTTCGTTACGTTCTCCTCTTAACTTGCGCGGTGCTTCTACGCAGCTTGGGTACGCTTCGCTCTACCTGCACGTCCCTTCGCGTGTCCGACTTTGCCGGTATTGCCAACCTCTTTTTTTCCGATGTTGCCAACCTTACTTTTTATACTCTATGTTGCCAACCTAACTTTTTATACTCTATGTTGCCAACCTCATTTTTTTTTTCACTTGACATTTCCTACGTCGTTTATTCATGTCGACTTTTATCAAATTTTCGTGTTATTGCTCCTTAATGTGTGTACTTTTGGATTTAGGGAAGGGATAACAAACAACGATGTTGCATTCTATTTATTCTTTATTTGGTACTGTTATCGTAACCGTTAAATGTTTCTGTTCCTTAATTATATACTTCTATTTTACAATATTGTTACTACCCTATACTACTACTATATTACTTAAATTTTAATTACTTTTAACTTAACCTAACGATTCCGTTACCCACTTCACTTTCTTTGTAATTTTATCGCGACGTTCTCCTATTTCTTTAAGCCGTTTATTAGTGGCTGTTAATTGTTCGTTTAAGCGAACAATATCCGCTTGTAACCCGCTTGCTTCTTGTTGACATTCTCGAACTCGCGATCCGTCGTCTCTTTCTCGGTTACTAGCTTCTTCTTTAACGTTATTGCCTTTTGAATATAGCCATATCTGTTTCTTGAGAAAATATTTCCCAGTCTAGATGGAGATTCTCCTGGTCCTCGTCGACTTTGATGACGGGGATGTTATTATTCGTCGTCACGGTCGAGGTATTACTCTGCGTTTCTTTTCCATTTTATTTTTCACCAGCGTCGTCTCTTCTAGCAGTAACTGTTTCAGTACGTTAGGACGTACGTTGGGCTTTTCGGTTTCTTTTACTTTTGTCTTTTGGAAGACGGCCCCTCTTTATCGACGGAGCGGCGGGGCTTTTTGTCGATGTAGGTCCCTTACTCTTGTTATTTATGCTTGCAGTTTTAGGTTCAGGATCTACGAAGTCGTCCTCGCTCCATGGTGACATTTGGTGAATCATCTCTACCAACACGTCCTTACTTACGTTTTCTGTACTTGTATGTTGATACCCTTCGTTTATTACTTCAGCTAAAGCTTGGTTTACGATATCCAATGGCAGTGAGGCCTCGCTGTGGGACGTTCCCTGACCGTTTCCTAATTCTTCTGGTCGCCATACGTTTTTATATGGTTCCGTAAAGTAACCCGGATGGTGTGATGTAGACGCTGTAGGATGCGATGCGTTTTGTTGTTGACCACTAACGGGGTTTGTCGTCCACAATTGCATCTGGCTATCTTGATAATTGGCGCTAGGTATTATTATGTTGGATAATACCCTCATCGTTTCGATATTTTTCTGTGGCGTCTTGCTCCGCGATGTTGAATTTTCCGCGGTTTGCGGTCTTCGGCTTCCGCTAGCTTTTTGGTTGGTGTTTCTACTGTTACCCATTGTACTTGCACGAACTGATTCTAGTACTACTACACTGTTTCTAACACTTCTACTCTCGACGACACTAGACGAATGTTAACTCCTCCGATCAACCCTGGCGTTTTAAAGGATCAGAGTCGCTTCCCCACCACCCCCACTCTACCGCAAAGGCTTCATATACTCCATACTATGCGTTCTGATGCTCAGTGTGTCTATGACATGCTAAGTGTGAGAGGTATGCTTGAATGATATTGTACGAATGAAAGACTGGTTGTTTAATTGTTATTTTGCTTTAATATTCATGTTACATGATATTCGCGGTATTATGTACATTATTACGTAATACCTATTACTACGTTATTTAAGTTGCAGATACTTCGAGTACTTTGCACTTAGTAATTAAGTCATGTAACAATTTTTTTTTATTACGTTTAAATTGTGGTACGGTAGGTACCTATGCTATTTACGTTACATGTACTTCAATTACGTTGCACATAGTAATGAGGTTATATAACAATTATGTTTCTTACATTTAAAGTATGATACATTACTATGCTATTTACATTTTACACTTACTTAAATTACATTGTACTTAATATTCTAATCATGTAACGATTATTTTCATTACATTTAAATTATGCTACATTCACATTATAGTTACGTCAATTATGTTGTACTTAATAATGAGATTATTTAGCTTTTAATTTAATTACGTTTTCACGTTATGACACGTTACTTTTATTTTCTATAATAGTTTACTTTTATTAGTGTACGTACAATTCTATTCCTTTCTTTTCTCGATTACCGTAAATTTATGACTGACTTATTTGGTTAATTCTTCGATTGCGTTTATTAAATTTTTCAACCTGACTTCACTGCTATCGTTATCACAGCCTGCGGTTTGACTTAAAGCTGTTACGAACCATTCGAAATTTTTCTCTGCGTCCGTTAAGTAGAATTGTATATCGTTATGACCCCACGGTAAGCTATGTGTTGTATTCGGTATTATGAATCTTTTGTCGTCGAAGTATGACAAAGCGACTTTATTTTTATTTCTGTGTATATATTGTGTAATTCGCTACGAAACGAACTCATTTTTCTGAATATGATACCGCCTTGCTCTACGATTTTTTTATAGTCTTCAACGGTTAAATTATTTTTAATTACTGATTTCTTTATACCTTTAGCTTTTTTTACTTCCGTATTTACCGATTTTACGTAATAAGCTTTTGCTCCCGTTCCGTAAAATTCGATTATGGGATCTGAAGGAAACTCGTCTTTCATATTTCCCAATACGGAAGCTGATACGAATACCGAACTTATTTCCTTCTTTATAATTTGACGTATCGAATATGTTCGGATTTGACTTGATAAATTCGTAAAAATTTTCTGTATAGATTTTTATAATTAAGGAATCGGTATCGGTATAAAGCAAAGAGGCGTTATCCTTATAGTTTCTTTTATGACATCGTAGTAAAAGTTGTACAATACTGTCTTGGACAATTCTAGAATTGAAAACCCGAGATAAAGCGGTTTATTATAATGAGCTCTTGTTCTCCCCATATGTATGGCTACGAAGTCTTCTGAAAACGGTGTACAAGTTTTAAAATTAGGACGGGCGATCAACGTGTTTGCCCCAAGGATCTACCACTTCTTTCCCAGTGAGTTATTAGTTTAATATCTCTTCTATTATCTACGTTTTCCATCGTTTTACCGTACACTGCGTTATTCATTAATTTGTATAAATCCTTCTCGAATTTGCTTGTTGCCTTATTTCTCATTTCCGTATTTAAATCTATGTACGCTTTTAACCAACAACTCTGATTGAATTTTATTATACGATGTATTTTTTCAATTTCAAACCGTTTCTTATGGCTTGTTTTAAATTTCTAAAGTGTATTATATATTTATTTTTATTATTCAGGTTGGGTATCAGTTTTGGCATTTTAGATTTTGAACCGGGCGGTACCATGCTTTCGGCTAAGAATGGTAAATCTCTGTGTAAGTCGTGCAATTCCGATGGATATTCCATGTCGACTTCTAACGTATATCCGTAACGACCCTCGTCTGGGATATTCGTGACGTCAAAATTGATAATTTCCTGCTCGCTTAACCATTCGAATCCGCCTGTTGGTAAATACTGTGACATACTGTGCCCGTATAGATTTGTAGCGTCTAAATATGCGATAAAAGAAGAAGACTCTTGCGGATTGTAATTTGGAACGAATATGTTATTTGCGACGTGTTTTCGTTCCGAACACTGACTTATACCGCCCCTAATGCCTTTTTTAAAGAAATGAATCATTGAAATATCTGTCATTAATTCTAGTTCTACTGTAGTCAGCCTTAACATGGCGTCCCAAGCTAATCCTGGGGCGGTAAAGTATTGTGCCGGATCCAAATGATATTTTTCTAATGAAATGTTTCGAAAGTTCTCGAATACGTCGCATAATATAAGAACGTCGGATTTTAAATACGTATCTGAATAGTCACCCAAATTTTGACAGTTAAAGATATTCCAGGTTGTTTGCGCCCTATGATAATCGGCTTCTGATATATGTTCTTCCGATAAATTATCGTAAAATTCTTCTTTAGTGGGTAAAATTTTACTATTTAATTTATCCAAAGTTGTTAAGAAACTATAAGGAAACACGCCCTTTTGTCTGATTAAGTTAAATTGTTCGTCGTCCGGGAAATGTTTAACCGTTTCTTGAAACTGATTATCGCTCAAATTATTAGCTAGATTTTCCAGAGAAGTGGATAGAAATTTAAAGCTATCGATAAATCTCATCTTCAAATATTTTTTCTTTACTTTTCCGTCTTTACCGATATAATCGTGCAAATACACGTTCTTCGTAAAGGATATGTATTTCTCTTTGCTCTGAGCTATAACTTCTATTTTATCCTTATTAGAACACAGTTCTTTAATAAAGAGATGGGAATCGTAGGAGCTCATACTGTGTAATATGATAGGAACAAAATTGGGCAGTTTATAATTTAAATTACAAACAGAATGGGCCGCCCGTATCTCTTTCTGCCTGTCAAATGACAATGGTCCCTGACTTTTACTTCTCCTTCTATAAACGGTTTTCACATATACCGCAAACAGTTGCATTTAAAAAATCTTGTTCCTCCTCCTTAGATAAAGGCATCATTGGAACTATCTCTTTTAAATGTTTGTTATAAATTTCTTTTAAATCCGACTCGAGACGTTTTATAAACTCTTTCCCGGCATTTTGCCCTCTATATAATACGAATTTAGATAACGAATCGTCAAATGAACATTTTATTAAGTATGCATATGAGAATGGTTCGTGACTGAACGTTTTGTTTGTAAAAGATTTTGCAGGATTGGGCTCACAAGTGTCGAAAGGTTTTAGAATAGATTCGAAATCGGCGTACACTACGAAAGGTACTTTCAATTGTTTTTCGAAGTTTTCAAATTTTAGTATGTTTTCGGGAACGCTTTTTCCAAATTTATCTATACGAAAGTTATTTGAAGGTGTTGTGGTATAAACGTGATTACAGTCGTTGCTCTGATGTTGTAATAATGATCTATCGCTGCTAAAATACATCAAGCAACCGTCACAAAAATATTTTCTATGTTCGTGAAGTGAAACTTGACTAGAAACTAGTCTTGAGAAATCTTTAATCCAACAATAATGACTTTTTATGCATTCCTTTCTACAATGATGGTTCTCTCCACAATTCTCTGTAATGAGTAACAAGTTAACGTGATAACGTAATTTTTTTGGCGCGTACCGCAGCGGTCCTACTATTTCGTATTTTATTTTATTATTCTCAAATTCCCTTTCTAAACCGTATACGCTAACTGATATATCGTTCAGCGATTCGAATTTTGAAATATCTTTTAATTTAATTGGAAAATCCATACCCGTCACATTTAGAACTGTAGAAAAATGAGGATATGAAGACACCTCCTGAACTGGACCTATAGGTGGATACATCGCCGATGTTACTGCCCATGCGAAACAATTTTGATCTTCATTTCTTATATTCACTACGGCTTTCTTGTTTTCGATGAACTTCGGTAACTTCATGTATGAAGATGCACATAGAGGACTATTTTTATTTATATTTACTTCAACATATAAAACTTCAACGATAGCCCAACCTAAAACATTAAATACGTAAATATGTATAACGCATCCGTCGTGTTTTGAGAATTACTTACCAGAATCTTTTTCTTCGAATTCTGATGTTTGACATATCATTGAATCGACAAATTCCTGATAAATACTGTTCAGATCCTTGGATTCGTCTATAATTCTGTTAGAACTATTGAAAGCTTTAACGTCGGTTATTTCTTGCGTTGGTAAAACGTATTTACCGAAGGTTTCCATATTGACTTTTACAGATTTGTGCACATTCACGATTTCTTTTAACAATTCCAATATCTTTTCTTTTACTTCATTAAAAAACAAATTGTAATCTATGTGATGATTTTGGCTGCACACTCGATAACTAATAATTCTTCGCTTGAACGCACAGTTAATAATTTGAATGCCGTCACATTTAGGAGTACAGGACATTGTTCTATGTTCCAGTGTTCTGCGATGTGAATTTATTTGATTAGCGGGTATAGTCTTATTACAGCAATTAATAGTTTGAGTACTTGAGGATTCGAGTTTAATACGTTTAGCACTGGGTTCCTCCTCACTAGTGACTCTCGCTTTGCAAGATGCCCTCTCATGACGACGTAAATTATCACTGCGAGTAAACGTTTTACCACAACTACTACACAAATACATTTTGTTATGCACGTTCCCCACGAAGATACAAACTCGAAATGATTTCAGTTTATCCGTTCCCTCCTTTTAAAGGTAGGATTAGGGAGTGTGGGCGGAGCATTCGTTGTTCATTAAATTGCATCACTTAAAGTTACTCAATGTCAAATAGCTCCTCCCATATGTGGAGGTCAAATGAATGTCAGCCACTGACGTGACCTCTCAATGTCAACCAGGTCACGAATGACGTCACCCAAGGTCGACCCAAGGTCAAAAGTGGTGGGGGGAGTCCAGTTCCGGCTATAATTACCTACTCTCCTCCAATATTGGACAAATATTATCGTCGATCGGTAAACTCTCCTTGCTGTTCTTGATCCTTAATATACTATTGCAGTAGTAGTCCCATACCTATTATTGGTCCAACCATCAGAGATACAGCTCCAGTAAACAGCATATTCAGACCATTAGCGGTTGGTAACTTCTCCAAAGGAACATATTTTGGAATGATGACTGACTGAAACACAGCTCTGGCACCTTTAGTTAGGCCAAGCAATGCACAGCACATGTATACTATCACGTAAGTTTTTCCGCACAAGGCTAAAACTGAAATATATGTCGTTACTATTTGATTACATCACCTTCGGATCTCTTACCAGTTCTAGCCACTGTCGCTGCTATCAAAGCTCCGCCATACATGATTTTCGGTGCAATTTCAAAGTAATGAGACACCAGAGGTATGGCCAAACGACCGATTATGTCGGAAATATACTGGACAGAGGTAACCAATGCCACATCGGACCTCAAAAAGCCAGATAGTTCCGGCAAAACAAACTGCATCATTAAAACGACGTTTAGTTCGGCCGCAAAAGATATACCAAGTCCAATAACTACTAAAACATAAGGCGTTTGCTTTAGCAGCTCTAGATCGAACAAACTGTAAATTTTTTTAGCTATGGACTCCTCTTTTTTAACGGGAATCGTTGTGTCTCTGTACACAGGGTTTGAGTTTAGCATCAGTTTATTTTCTTCTTCCTAAAATTATTAAATGTTGATAAAAATCCAGTAATAGGTATAGTTTATCTCATCGATATAAGGTAATAAAAAAAAACGGCACAAGAAATTGCATCAAAGGCTTCTGGATGTATCCGGTGAGCCGTAGACAGGACGTTAGATACAAGGGTTAGCTCAATTTCGTCAATAATTTAAAATTAAGTATATAATAATGAACGTAAATCTGTTTGGAAAAAACTGTTATAGGTATACATTTTTTGATTAAATGTTGAATGTTATTATGTAATTTTAAAATATTATTATTTAAAAATAACGAATAAGAGTTCAAATATACCTATATATAGATACAATATATAACAAAAATAATATTCGTATATATTGCATATACTACATAACAACGACATCATAAAAAACACAGCAAAAAAACTTATACATTATAATACGAAAAACACACTATCAATAAGATTCGACAGAATCACTACTAACGTCACTTGTATCCGATTCTTCATCGGCAGTTATGATGAATCCACTTTTATCTACTCCTATTAATTTATATATTAATTATTCAACTGTTTTTGAGCAATTAATAGGATCAATAAACAAATAGCGTGAGTTTTTATAACTCACGCTGGGCTTCTACAATGATAATTCGGTATGTAAATAATGTACGCAGTAAATTCTTGGAAATTTTTAAGCCGATAAATACGTTCCATTGGTGTAAAATGGAAAGAATTTTTAACAAGTGGAAAGGAATGAATAATTAAAAGATTTTAAAATTATTAAATAACTGCCAACGCCTGTCAGTAGGCGGAACTGTCAATTATTATGATTGAGGGGACTAATGTCATTTGATATTTTAACAAAATAATTTTGACGTTTTCAAATCAATTTCTAATAATAGTTCTAAAAAGATGTTATAGTCGTAGATAAAGTTTAGTATTCATCTTGCGGTAATGGTTATGACCTGCATTACCGCTCGTTAAATAATATACTATTATTTAGCCCAATCAATTGGTGCAGCTTTTATCTTCCTCAATTTTTATGACATGTTCGATGCATTGTTTCCAGTTAGATGATGTAATTTTATTCACCTCGCTTTTTATAACATCGATAACTGTTTTGTCAAATTTTGTAAAGGCATTATTTCTTTGGATATCGGATCGGTTAGTGGTTGGGCGTCAGTACTTGAATCGAGGTTACTAGATCGCCGTGGGTTTGACCCCCGGCCTTTTATAAAGACAAGGACCCATTTTCGTGAAGTACTGAAAGCGGTTACCTTCTTGTGTGAGATGTTACAACGTTGCATTCCGTTGTAGCCGCCATTCCGATATAAGTTTTTGTATTCGAGCAGTGGGCTCAATTGGGGTAAAATAATACTGATTTGGCGACGAGATATAAAATTTCTCCTTACTACCCACCCCGCTTTGAATAATATTGAGTTAGATGACTAAAATAGGCATCATCTAGAGAATTATGATGATGCATATATCCACATATTCTAACGGTTTTTATGGCCACGTGCTTGAAATTATATTGCAACGTTTTTTGATATTTATTATTTTCCCTTATATCGATAAGATGTACTATACCTACACTATATTTTCTACGCATTTCTTTTTAGGTTAGCTTGCTGGTACTTACTTTCGCCATTGCGTTTTCACCATCTTTTCCGTGCTTTTTGTTTAATAGTTCCACAGATGTGTTTGAGTCATTATTTTCGATTTCCAACGTTTTCAACAGATAACAACCAACGAGAGACAACAGTGAAATTGCAAATAATATCAATACCGTATACTTGCGCCCCACATGGGTAAGTAAAATATCACAAACTTTTGGCATAAATATAAGAAACAAGCTAGCACCAGTGGCGGATAGACTTACCGCTACCGTCAGTCTTTTTTTGAAGTATGTGTAAGTGGCGAGGTAAGTAGCTGGCATTAATATACCTTGGCCTAGGCCTAAAAAAACTCTGGATAACATACAAGATTCAAAATTCAAGTTACTAAATCAATTACCTATTAAAATAGATATGGACAGTATCAAGAACCCATAAGAATTGGCGAAACTGCTCAGGAAAATCCCAAATATCATGAGTGATGCTCCGACAAAGGCAACTGCCCTAAATCCATACTTTTTCAGCAAGGGACTGCCAAAAAATCCTTAAAATAAATATTTTTACATGCGTTATTTTATAACTAGTTTGTCTCACCAAATGAACAGTAAAGTGAACTGTGGAAATGAAGCAGAAATGATGTCTCAGCTGCCGTTATGCCCATCGTAGTAAATTCTTTGTTATAGATGATTCCAAAGCACTGAACCAGTGTCAGCAGTGAAGACTAAAGTAGTAACAATAGTAATAATTGAAGTACATTTTCCTAGAAATCTGTAATATTATACTTTTGAAACTTACATTTATTAATATATTTGCGAAAACGATCACCCATCCATAGCCGCCATCTGGGGGCACAAACCCCTCTTTTTCTTCAGGTTTATTCATTTTGTTTTCTCAGGCACATTCTATAAAACGTAAAGAACTGTTAACTTAATTTGAACATTAGTGACAAATTATGAGCAGGAAACTAATAATTAAATAAACATTATAATGTTATCTTATCAGCGAATAATATACATTGCATGCAGACGGATATAAAATATTTTTTAAGAGATTTAGAAATGTATATTGTACTCAGCTTTAGTGATTTACATGCCAATTTTTACTTTGAAGATTATTTAATTTATGTAACGTCTTGCAGATAGATGCTATGTACTTAGAGAAAACAATATTTTCACAGTTATGTATTATTAATAAGTTTGTGACATTGTAACAGAGTTCATTCAGTTAAAAATTTTTTACAAACTTCTATTTTTTAAATTTAATAAATAATTGAATCGATAACTGAAAAGTCATATGGCTTACCATAGCTTTTTATTATTAGATTTGTTATTACAAATTTCTAAAATGAATTGACACCTGCACAAATAAAATAAACCACAGTTTCAAATAATTTGCACGCAACTCCTACTCAACCTATTTTATTATACACCTAACAATAGGTAATCTAGCTTTGATAAGGATAAGTCCAAATTACACTTTGAATGTTATATACAACTTAGAGTAAATGAAATACAGAGAATAAACATTTAAATATTATATTTTCTATTTATTAAATTTGGTAGAAGTAATTATTCCTCTTACTTGTTCAAAATTTATAATAACAGTAGGTAAAACATAATAAATATGTATAGATGTGTAAAACTTATTTATGCTAAAACTAATATAACGAAGACAAACATACATGTGAATTATAGATAAAATATACAATATATATTAATTTAACCTTTTGTCACTTATTTTTAGAAAGCATTATTTTAAATCGTGCATGCATTTAACTCCGGAAATAAATATTAAACGGTTATTACTCCAGTTAAAACACATAACTATGTGCAGTTTTGATCACCGAACACAACAGTTTCCGTCTAAATGTAAATCACAAAACTATAGCTTATGAATTAGGTCATGGTAACATTTGAGTACCTGAAACCATAAAATACTTATTTTATTATCGGACACTGGAACACAAAAGTAAACACAACACAAACATGACAAGTAAATAAACGATAAACACATCAAGATGTTACATGTAAGTGAAGTGACATAGTGTCACTTGAGACCACCTTTGCACTTGCAGTTCTTGGAGTGAAAGACCAGAGGTTCTCAAACTGTATTTCACACAACAGAATTACATGTCTACGTGTGCAGCTGTAATATTATTTTTCTGCAATAACTTATACATGTACATTATTGTTTTGATACGAGAAAAATGTAAATTGTATAGTACATCGAGATATCTTAATATTTTCTAAAGCGCGTTTCAAATAAAAATGTTGAAATTTGCTGAAACAGCCCGTTCAGAATTATCAAAGAAGTGTGTTCAGGATTACTTAAAATACTTAACAATTGTGATAAAATGTAAGAGTGGTGCTATAAACTGCTTTATTAAGAGTTTATTGTTTGTTGATCATAATTACTGTGTATTGTAAGAATTTAAGAAATCGATACTTTTATGTAACTAGAAATACAAAGTTATGTATGTCTGGTTGCATCAAAATGTTGGATGTAACTAACCATTTATACGTATATGTAAAAAGTGTTGCAGTAACAAAAGGGGCAATATAAAATTCGGACGATATTTAGTTGGTAGGTATGTCTTTTGTATATATTTTTTCATAAACCAATAATTTTAGACAAAAGGTGGAAAAAACATCAATTCTTTTAAAATGGGACTATTTGTGTTTGTACATTTATATGATTTTAAAATAGGAAATTAATTTAATGTAATTTTTTAAGTGCCATTATACTTTTATCAGAAGTAACAAAATGTGTGTCAGTTATTGAGGCTTCCAGGCTTCCACTATTGCAGAGACTTTGGTAGTATGATGATAATCCAATGTTTTATTGTGACAGTTTTGTCAATTGCAAAACGCTGTTTTGTTCATTTAGGATATGATAAATTACTACTCACTCAATATTGTATTACAATAAAAATATATTTGAAGTTGTATAATCTTCATGCTACTAAAAATTTACCGATGTTACACCCATTTTAAACATTGCATGACTGAAACAGTATTTTTGATGACATCTGATTTAAATTATCCTTATACTGTTACTGAACTTTAAAGTTTAATTATTTTGTTGATATTTAGGTATGTTTTAAGTAAAACAGAAATTGGTACTTTCTTGCAATATACCTTGTAACTTCCTCAAGGCTACACATTCACACATCTAACCCGTGATTATCATTGTCGCATGATCTTAGTCATGTGTTTATTTAGTAATAATTATTCTGACCCGTCCAGATCTCTTTCACAATGTGACAATTCGACTGGAAGTTTATTTTTTTACAATTAAAGAACCGACTTCCATGCACGTGATTTGATACATAATGTATACCTAATTGGGAGACGTAACATTCAATGACACCAATCTTACATCACACCAGACGGTACTCTTATAAGGTTAATCTAATCGTTGATTGCTTCCATTTAAATATTCCTTTCGCCAGCTATTTAATATTCAGACAGTTTATTTTCAAGCCTTAGATTCTTCAAGATTTCCGCAAAATATTTATCCTATGGAACACATCTTTTTGGTTTTGAAAATATAAAAAATTTCTGAGGCACTATTGGACACTTACCTCTAGATACCTGAAGGGTATCATTAAGGGTTTCAAATCGAATGGTATTACCTACCAATTTCAAAAACTTGGAAAATAGGCAGTTTTCAAATAATGAATAGTTTTTTGTGTCTTATGTTCCATTTATTTTCATGTATAAATATAAAAATTGACAAATATCAACTTTATTCATTATTTTACCAAAATATTTGTTCTGAATAACAATTTTTATATCACCATTACCAGAATATGTTTTATATTAAAGTTTTCAAGGTTAGAGTTGTTCAGTTTCCTGTTTCGTATTACATTACAACCCAAATCTGGATTGATTGTTTTCCCCCACGCAGCACGACTCTGGACTGAAAACTGAAAATGTGCGAACTGAGGATAAGGATATATCGTATCAGTACACTGTGCGCGGTAGTAGCGCTTATTAGTGGTACCACGCAGTGATTTTGGACTACTTAAGCTATAAACAATGCGGCGTGAGCCAGTGAAGTCGTGATTTATACTTAAGTATTATTTATTATTAGTTAGGTAACAAAAAAGGTAAGTAATAAAATTGTGTAAGCATCAAACATATTATATTCTTCATCTCCTGCAGAGAATTTTCTACTTTTAGTTATTTAAATAGTCTTACGCTTTAGAGTTACAAAAAAGGCACTAGCATAATATGAAAAGTTTTTTCGAAATCGAAAAAAAAAAACAGTAATACTTTTGCAGCGAAAATAATTTTAAAAAAGTATTATTATTATAATATGTATCAAAACTGTTTGTCTATTTAGGTTACTTATATCAAGTATAGAATATATTGATTACTTTTTTAAGAGAGTTAAGACTGTGTAAAGCAATATTACATGTTCTGCATTTAATTTTTTGCAACGATTGCATTCAGCATAAAATTTGTATGTATTTGCAGTTTTATTGCACGCAATAAATTTTTCGTATATTTTATAGAAAGCGTAATAACACTTGGCCATAATCACTGTTGATTAAAATTCAGTCAAGATAAAGAGATAAAATATTTTAAAGTAATAACTGAAACTGATTTCTTCTCAATAATAATTATATCCTACAACAATAATCTAACTATTTATTGTACAGATTTACAATTTAAAAATAAAAATTCATTCAAATAAATATTTTTATTCATACTCAGATATGTACAATCTGTTGAAATAATAATGGCACTCTTTAAAATGTATTTAGAGACTTGTTTTTGACTGGTGATGTATAATAATAATAATAACATCTCTACCCCTCATTCGAATCGCGAGGATTAGCCCAGAAATCGAAGACTTGTGTCGGACAGGGGGCGGCATATTATTATTAAGCAGGCCGCATTTGCGCCCAGGAATGACTTACGTTGGTAGGCCCTAACCACCATTCAGTGCAGGAATGAGGGAAACCTGGAAAACCTCATTAATTAGGGGGGTAGTCAAACGTCAACCGGTATCAATCTCTCACATTGACCCAAGCCAACATTCTTCCACCCTACCATACCCGCAGAGAGGATGCCAATCCTCTCCACGAATATAGCTTATATACGTACCGGCTGCGGGGGTCGAACCCACAGCGATCTAGTCACCTCGATTCAAGTACTGACGCCTTGAGCCGCGACCACTGACCAATCCAATTCGCAATGAAACCTACCTTTAACATTAATTCTTAGTTGTTTCCACTCACCAATAGAAATCTAATGAAATTTTTATTCAGAAATTCCAGTACTCAAACACTGTTTTGAGGAAGTGCCATTATTATTGTAATAGATTGTACACTGTAGATTACAGGTATTTTAATATTAGCACAAAATTTATACCTATGCATATCTATATACAAACAATTTATAATATTTTGACTGTATGGATATTTTTCTTTCCAAAACATAAAAGGTCGTGGTATAACATACAATATTTATATACCAAACTAAGCCCAGTTTCCGCTCAGACCTTCTCTTTCACTGTTGACTTAAAACATTATAGATGATACCAATTTGTCTGTATGATAAAAATCTAAAAGGATTAAACAGCTAGGCTAAGTCTTAAGCGGTCATTGAAAAACTATTAATCGTGAAAGGTTATTCTGAGTATGGTTATTTCTTTTAATTTACTTAATGAATACAAAGGCTAGTAATATATCAAGAGGAAATAGATTTGACAAAAGTCGACCATGGGGTTCCATTGAAAAAGGTTTTATTATGTTATTGGTTTCATGATTACAGTGCAAATTTTATTAAATTTTTTTGCAAACTGTAAATTTGCTTATTCAATAAGAGTAGTTCAGGTCCTCAAGATTTTTCCTTGTATTATTTTTTAAATTAATATTGCAAGAGATGAGATCAAACAGTTGCTTTCATGAAGTAATAATTATCAATATAGAACTAATAGAAGCCAGATAAGCCAAATGGAGAGTAGGTTATCTACGATATAGAACACCAAGATGAACTGATATACCCGTACTATCAAAACAACCACTTCTGAAGCTTGGAAAATGCCATTTGTACTCGTATGCTGAAAAAGTGCGATGTAAAAATTTTAATGACACCGTATGCAATAATTAATGTTGCTTAAAGTGGTACTTATTACGTGAATTATATCAACGATTTGACTTTAGTGTAATTTACTACTTTGTATCACATGTACGAAGCAGCAAATTAAGACGAAGATAAAAATATCATAATTAGCTTCATTATTTGGCCTGCTTCAAGTGGAACATAAAAAATTCTTATTTTCTTTTAACTTCAATCAAGTTCACATACGACTATCCGTTGTTTAAGTAAATATTGAGAATCACATAATAATACTCACGTGTCTTCAAAATATTTCTAAAAATAGTAAAAGGTCGTTGTACTGGTGTAGTTGTAGGTATATCAATCAACATTTCTTCATAATTATAAGTTTAACATTAACGGAAATATACCTTCTACAGCTCTTGTGATATGAAATTGGTAACAATATTAATTATATAATCTCTGCTTAGCCACTTGAATGATTAACTAAGCTCCAATTCGTTTATGATATTCTTAAGCCGGCAGATATGTTATCTTTATAGGTGTTAGTAGTTGCTAAAGGGATAAAACTATTCAGAATTGTAGACAACATTCGATAAACTGAAATTTGAAAACTAGAAAAGTATTTTGAAATGCTACAAGATATTTGTATTGTACTGATCTTAATAGAGAAAACAAGCCCTCACAAAAAGGACTGCCTATTGAGTACACAGTACACCGTAATAAATTTTGAGTACAATTGTACTCAAAATCAACACAATTGGTTGTTGAAACAAGTCCACACCCGATTGTTAAATTTAAAAAAAAAATCATTGAGTACCTAATGTTTCCTCCAGTTATTTGTTAGCTAAATAAATCTTTTGTGAGTAACATTAAACACATTAGCTTAATGAACTATGTGTAACACAAAATTGAATTATATTTTTAATATATAATAATAATAATATCTCTACCCCTCATTCTAATCACAAGGATTAGCCCAGAAGTCGGAGACTTGTGCAGGAGAGGGGGCGGCATATTATTATTAAGCAGGCCGCATTTGCGCCCAGGAACGACTTACGTTGGTAGGCCCTAACCACCATTCAGTGCAGGAATGAGGGAAACCTGGAAAACCTCATTAATTAGGGGGGTAGTCAAATGCCAACCGGTATCAATCTCTCACATTGACCCAAGCCAACATTCTTCCACCCTACCATACCCACAGCGATCCAGTCACCTCGATTCAAGTACTGACGCCTTAAACCGCGCGACCACTGACCGATCCAATATTGCATTGATTTTTTCACAAACCATCTCTCTAACTGAAAATGGTGTTGATAAGCTCACTTCTTTGTTAAAATGTTAAATTACTCAATAATCAACACCAAAATTATTTCACTCATAAATGAGTTTGAGGCTGCTGAATGTTATTTTTTTACTGTATACTTATTTGAATCATTTTGAATTCGCAAAATCTCTTTCTTGGTTCAACACTGAAATGTGAGTGAACTAATAATTATAAAAAGCAACTGAATTAACCATTTACTTTCTGCCAAATAATAAATTACTAAATATATAGACCACAAAACTCTCAGTGGATCTACATTAAAATGATATTACCGTCAATGCGAAGAATAAAATATTTGCCAGGCTAATCAATTAAGCCATGTTTTACAAGCTATTTTCATTCGAAATATTCATAAGTTGCTTTCATCATAAATTACAATTATGTTGTATAGATCGACAAAACTAACAAATTGGCTGGGAGCACGGAATTATCTACTACCCGCGCTATTTTTAAGGGGCTTATTAAAGGAATTGTATCAAGGAGTTTGATTCCTGATATTCATCACTAATTATTCTTTCTGGTAAAATTTGTAACAATAAAATCAATGGTGATGGCACAGATCACAACTGATGTTTTACATAAACCTTACTATAGATTTTACAGTGGGAGAATTCCGATGTTTTTATTTTATTGATATTTTATTCAGCAGAACTTGAATAGCAGGCAGCGCCATGTTCACAGATTCCTTGAAATGTGCATTTGAACGCCGAATTCAGTACATTATTGATCGATTCGAAGCTGGCAACTTGGCCTTATCAAAAATTTCCACTTAGTTGAGTTCTGGACGTTTCGCGAGAAATGTATAGAGAAAAATAAAATATTGTGTCGCGACAATTAACATTAATTAAAGTACCTTTTATTAATGTGGGACCATGGTCACAAACGTTAAAGTTTACAAAATTGTTGTTAACTTTGTAGGTATATAAGAATTAATTCATCAAAATTGTCCTCATGTGTAAACAGAATTAATTCTAGACACAATAATGAAAAATTTTCATTAACATATGTATTATCCATGCTTAAGCAATGTTGCAACATACTTCCAGACATCGCTTCTGTTTAGGATAAAACAACGAAAAAAGGGCATAATAAAAGGTTATTAAACAATTCAACTTCCCAACAAAATAGACCGATTTAGGATAATCCATTATTCATTTTGAAAGTGTCGTCGTGATAAATGATTCTTGGCTATAGAGAAACGCTTTACTTGTTACCCCGGGTGGATGAACTCCACAATCTTTTTCAACGAGTTCAAACCGAATATATAGCAGAAATTGCACCGTATTGCTACCGTATGTTCTTATTAGGCATAAGTCGTACTAATTTTACAGAATAAATATTCTGTAAATAAATTGTAATGTCTCCAAAATCAGTTGTATTGTTAATTCTGTTATGTCCAAGGATGAAATAAGTGAATTATTTATGAAGAGTGATTTTTGTCATTTACATAATGTACTAAGGTTGTCGATATTAAACTGATTTTATCTTATTCTTCATGTCAATGGCGATTTTTTAACGCATCATGTATACTTAATTTCTCGATCGAGGGACCTACTTACCATTTGTTAAAATCTATTTTACGAAAAAATCAGCCTTCCAAGTCGATTTCCGTGCGTTCATTATTCATCTTGTCTCTAGTGACAGAATAAACGTTTATTTGCTGTTATCGATCATTGAACTGCTAATGCTAAACGTTTTTTGTGAGTTTGGATTTGCATTGTAAATTTTAGCCATGGGTGCCGGTATTGGAATTGTTATTGAAATAAAGTAGGACTGCAGACTTCGGGGATGACAGAAAATTATTTATCTTAAAAAAGACTGGATTCGATGAATTATTTTGGTTGGTGATTTTGAAATAAGACTTGATATGAATAGATATACATGGTACAAAAGCAAATATTCAAATATGAATGTATACTTACTGTGTTTAACTCTTATGCTGTTAATTGAGTCAAAACAGGAATATTGCAAACTAACAATGAGGAAAAATGTCATTTATAACACGATTTTTCCAATAAAAATTGTAGAGAAGTATCTATTTTCCCATTTTTGCTCTAAAGCTCAATTTATACATTATAAAAAATTACACATTTTAACACAAAAAACAATTTTGTTTGAATCGAGATTAACACGACAGAACATAGTTAAATATGTAATACATTGTTTCAAATTATTTCTTATAGTTTTATTTAAAAAATTAATTCAGTTGAAATGAACATCAGTCAGTTTTCTAATAAAATATACCAAAGTTAGTTTTAATATATTCTAATAAAAACAAATCAACAACACATTCTAGTAAAAAATCGTAAACAACAAAGCAAACAAACATTAAATAAAAATGTATGTAGGTTCTTTATAATGGGAATTCACAAAAAAATTACTTGTAGTAATCTGAACATATCATTATCTTTCTCCAAAATCACAAGAAAAACAAAATACAGAGACAGTATTCTAAACAGTTACATACTCGCTTTAGCGTAATCAGTAATCACAACTAGTAACGATTTGTTATTGTTAGGTGCCTTGCATCTTCTTTGATCAAACCTCAATCTAAATATAAATATTTTTCATTTACCTATCTAAACATCACGAGCGAGAATTAACACAACACAAGGAGAAGCGATCTGCTGCTGACACTGATGACGCATTATAAATGCATACTTACACACAACCATTCAGCAGTATATAGAACCTGTGTTTATACCGCTGTAGGTGTGTTAAGTTAACACATTTTGAATCCCGAATGACACATTCGAAAATCTCATTTATACAACTTTTTTGCAGTCTAAGTGTGATATAAATTCTCGCTTTGTTTTCATTAAGTGAGTTAACTGTGTTCACACCTTTGCAGGTGTGTTAAATTAACACATTTTGAATCCTGAATTACACACTAGAAAATCTTATTTACACAACTTTTTTGCAGTTTATGTGTATTATAAATTCTAGCTTTGCTTTCAGTAATTGAGTCAAAACCGAAATTGACTTTGTATCTGTGGTCACACCTCTGTAGGTGTGTTAAGTTAACACATTTTGAATCCTGAATTACACACTGGAAAATCTTATTTACACAACTTTTTTGCAGTTTATGTGTATTATAAATTCTAGCTTTGCTTTCAGTAATTGAGTCAAAACCGAAATTGACTTTGTATCTGTGTTCACACCTCTGTAGGTGTGTTAAGCTAACACATTTTGAATCCTGAAGTACACACTCGAAAATCTCATTTACACAACTTTTTTGCAGTTTAAGTGTATTATAAATTCTAGTTTTGCTTTCATTAATTGAGTCAAAACCGAAATTGACTTTGTATCTGTGTTCACACCTCTGTAGGTGTGTTAAGTTAACACATTTTGAATCCTGAATTACACACTAGAAAATCTCATTTACACAACTTTTTTGCAGTTTAAGTGTATTATAAATTCTAGTTTTGCTTTCATTAATTGAGTCAAAACCGAAATTGACTTTGTATCTGTGTTCACACCTCTGTAGGTGTGTTAAGTTAACACATTTTGAATCCTGAATTACACACTGGAAAATCTTAATTACAGAACTTTTTGCACTTTAAGTGTATTGTAAATCCTGGCTTTGCTTTCATTAACTGAGTCAAGAATTCTGATGTTCTTATTTCCTTCGAGTTATTTTAAAGATTAATTCTAATATTGTCAACATGTACCGTCCTGTTGTTCCTCTAAGGCTCACTTTTATGATAATAATTCGCCAATTTGGAATTGTCTTTGTTAAAACATGGACTTTTCCATATTGTCGGAGCCACCCACCGACCTGTACCAGGCTTGCAATATCGCCTTCTCGCCTCCAATAAAAGGTACATTGTCTACTGCAACATGAAAAAGACAATGCATTGCGAGGTGATCCCCTGCTTGCTTACAGCTATTGTCGAGACCGAAATTCCTCGATAATCAGCTGGAACGAGCACATGGCCTGCGCGTGAACATCACGTGACCGCCGTTCGCCCGTGGGATCGATGATGGAATCTCCTGTCGGGCCACACTGAATCACATGCGTCAAGAACCGGCGTTAGAGTTGTCGAGGCGACGGTCAGTGCTACACGTGAGATGTGTACGTATTATGTAGCTTTATTTAACAGATCTTGTTCTTTTAGTCAGGCATGTGTTGTTCTTGCTCTTTCCGCAAAGCGTATAGTGTTGCTTAGGTAAACCTAGCTGTTTACTAGTAGGCACAGCTTTCGCATAGGCCTGACCTGGTTTCGGGCAGATCCTTAATGGTGGAGGACGGTTCTGCTCGCTGATCGACCGTTGGAAAATTTTCCATGAAAATTACGGTTCTTATACTGATCACGTCAGTTTCTCTTCTAATTTGCGTAGATTTCGTATTCTACAGCTACAAAGGTATTAGGAATGATGAAATTTTGTATTTGAGTCAGCATTGATTGGTTTTCTTGGAAATCTTGACATTTTCCTACTAATTATGATCGAGTAGATAACGATAAAGCAAACACTCGATCGTATACGGTAATAAACGCGAAAGTACTATTAATTTATACTTGGAACAATTACGTCTTAAAATTTACTAATTATTTATATATGGATAAATTCACAAGTTCCAAAAATGTATTCTACGTTCCTTCTCTTGTTCTCCTTCAACATAAATTTAAATTGGTAAGTAAGCTACAATAAAATCGTAGATGTTTGTTTATGGTAATATATTAAACATCTCCATATTTACACAACTGCTGTGGTTTCTACATACAGGGCATCCTACCTTTCAGTTACATATTACTTATATTCCAAATTTTCTACGTACCTATATGATCATTAAAGGAAAACCTATTTTTGCTCAAAATTCTTTTTCTTACATCCTAATATATTTTTTTAAATAACACGAATTTTACCGCCGAAGTTTTTACGAAAGAAATAGTAAGTTTTCAATTTTATAATGGCATTTATCTTTTGCAGCTATTATGGTATACCTTTTATAATAAAAATAATTTACAGCTTTTCTCAATTTTTAAAATAAAATGAATTAATGAAAAGAACGTAAATTTTATTTTATTTGACTTTCAATGTTTTTATGGTAGTATTTCATTTAAATAAATATTTCTTTCAAGAGTTTTGTACCTAGGCTAAATTCGTAATTCCAAGAATTTTTTTCTTAATGGCGACTTTCCATAGAAATAGCCTACTATTTTTAATAGTTGCATTCGAGAAAGGTATTTATTTTCGCAAATCATCATTTTATTTAATATCTGATTAACAAGTACAACTGGAGCCAACAAATCCATTTTGTTAATAAACTTGGGGAAAAAACTGATTAATTTTGATATAAATAATAACACTTCCACAGATCAATTGACCTCAAAAATAGTTGCAAATATTTTAAATCAATGACAAATTTTCCATTATAGATGCAGATCGACATTCGCGCTTAAACGTTAATCAAGGTAAAGCATTATTATCATTGTCATGCTTTAATCATTACGAACTAAATATAACATTGTGGTATTCGTGAATGGACCTCCACACCATCTTAAATTTAATTAACAAAAAAACTATTGCAAAAAAGTGCTTTCCTATGTACTAATACTAGAACTATCTTCATTTCAATTCTGCAATCGCCGCATTAATTTTGAAATCTATTAAACGATTTTAAATATTCTGTTGTGTATTATTGTCCTGCGATAAATGTAAAATACGTAAATCAGCATGGTTGTTACCTTTGTCTCTAAACGTGTTGGTGAAATACCTATTAACACTTTTAATCATAAAGTGACACATCCTTGTATTAAATTCTAGTATAAAATTCTACGTATGACAAACAACACACGTCGAGTGTCAAGGTTTCCCAACTTCAACTCGTGCGGCAATCAGAATTAATAAATACAATAAAATATAACCGGACAGGGGAGGAATGAGGAATATATCAATTTCTGCTAGGAACTTAACTAGTAATTATATAGCAGCATTATTATACTGATATGTTTGGCCCTTGCTGTTGTTATTTGTAGTGGTAAATAAAATTTATCGAAAATATTTATCAATTTGGATAAAATGGCGAAGGAGTCGGTGTCAATAAAATAATTACGTCGACCGAACACTGTATACAGGGTGTTTAAATAAAGTAGCAAAAATGAAATCACAGAATCCGTGAAAATACCTGAAAATAAATCGATTTATCCTAGCATAATAAAAAAAAGATACAGGGTGTCAAAGTTAAAATTGTATCTTCGATATTTGTAAATAACTCCAAAAATTTGCATAAAATTTGTAAATCGGGGTTTTTGCGATCGAGAAATTCAAATTCGTCTCTAGTTTTGACGTCACTAGTAGAGGCTAAATGACAGAATTTTGTTGCAGCTTAGTATATCCATCTGACTATTGAAACAATCGGTGCTCCTACTGAAAAAAGTATACGTTTTTGAAGTAACAGTTTTCCAAATAATCCTATTTGAAATATTCAGTGCACTGATTAAAAACTGTTATTGTATCAGGTAAAGTGCCTTTTTTACTGAAAATACAGCAAAATGTTACTTCAAAAAGTTGTTCAAAAGAGTAAATTACGGATACGTGCAAAATTTCAAAAAAATCGGCCTGCTTTGATAAAATCTTTGCGCTTTATTGTTGAGAAGCAGGTATATTTTTTGCAAACTAAATAAACTAGTTCAGATAGGTTTACTTTTTTAATTCCGCTCCTGTAAAAGACTGTTTACTTGATGCGTACCAACGACAATGTTTTTTATTGCTGGAAAATATAGACCACCACACATGTATCATTTTCCAAGTGATATGTAGTAAATATATCATAATTCATTTTATCGCGTATCTTTTTGTGTCAGTCTGCTAACTGCAAATTAATTAGACATTTGGTACTTATTGATTATGATTGAGATAACATAAAATATCCATTCACAGCAGGTGAGTGCAAAGATTCAATTACTATTTTTATTAGAATATTAGTGTGACAAAACCAGCAAATTTTTTTAAAATACTTTTTGGCCCTCAGTTTGAGAATAATGAACATATGTTCAACAAATGGAAAACGTAAAATATTTTGAGTAATGAACTAATAAATCCGTAAACTTTAATGAATGTAGGTTCAAAATTAAGTCTCTGAATTCTGTAGTTTGTAGTCCTGCTTAGATTTTTTCAAATTTTGTTGTGTGCTCCAGGAATTATGTATAAAAGCAATTTAATAAAAAGTTTTCATTTACACTGATAAAAATGATTGTAGATTTACACATTGTTTATATCATACATGTAAATGTAAAAAAAATACCGAATCCATACTGTATTATAAGTATCTTTATGTAAATACAGGACAATTACATATTTCATGGAAAATTATATGATTTTTTCTAAAAGTACGTAACATTGTAAAATTACATTTCATGTGAACAAACACGATTTTACTATGGAAAATACATATTTATTAATAGTAAATTTCTATTACTGTTATAACATTACATTCTGCTGTAATATTTGACACTACTGACCTTGGCATTAATATATCGCTAATAATTTTTATCACTGTACATATTATTTTCTTAAATACTTTTAGAAAACCTAACATTATGTTGAAAGCATTGAATATGAATTATATTTTGCTTCAGCAGTTACAAAACAGACATTCGATACCCTAAAATTATTAAACTTATTTGTTGCAGGTAGACCGGTAACATGTTTATCGAACAAAAGAAATTGGTACCACCAGATGGCGGATGGGGGTGGATTGTGGTCATCGGCGTCAGCCTTGTCAATGTAAGTATTTGAAAGCTGTTGTGACATAGGATAATAAAAAAACGTCAGCTTATAAGCATTGTAATGTAACGATGACACATTATTATTTTAGGATAATTGCTTTTATCGATTATTGCCTACCTGCGTAAAACTTTTCATTTCTTTTTGTAGAATTGTGTATCCAACAAACAATTATATTTAGCAATATATCTGGATACGATATACAGTGGCCACGAAAATGCTTGTTACAGAAATATAAAATTATGATAGCTTATTTATAGCTAAATATCCACTATGTGTTCCTTAATACTTTTCAAAATCTTAACTTTATGAAGAAGTAAGATTATACATTTATTTTTTCATTTTTTACAAAATCTGAACTTAGGGGAAGTAAGATTATATATAAATCATTCGTTGTAGCTGTGCACCAGGTCGATCGAACCATCGTTTGGCCTGCTCTTCGGCGACCTGCTGAAAGAAATGGGCGTCGAGACGACGGGCGCGGCGATCATCATGAGTACCCTGGACGCTCTGATCAACTTCTCAGGACTATTCGTTGGACCGCTTATCCGTGCCTTCTCTTATCGCAAAGTATCTCTAATCGGATCAGCTCTGTGCGGTCTAGGACTGATTCTCACCTATCCTGCCAGCACTATGGCGCACTTACTTTGTACTTACAGTATTATTAATGGTAAGTACAAAAACGCAAACACACCAAGAGACATCTAAATATTTCCCTAGTTTTGATTTTAAAACAGCAGATTTCATATCTTCCCCCTTATATTGAGGTTATATCTTCATCTAAAACAGTTGTGTACAAATCCAAAGTAACGTCAAATATGGAATACCTTTCAGAAACGATATTTTGTACCAAATGTGGAGTATGTACAATCTATTGCAATAATAATGGCACTCCCTCAAAACAGTTTTTCAACTACTGGAAGTTCTAAGGTGAAATTTCCTTATATCTCTATTATGATGAATACGTCAGTAGTTCAAAGCAAATAGCCAATTCGTTTCAAAGAATGCCATTATTATTGCAATAGATTGTACCTGCTTTTTGCGTAATCCGTCAATTTAACGTATTTACTGGTTGTGTTAAAGGGAATAGTAAGTTGTGCTTACAAATTTCAGATCAGTAAGAACAGTCACTTACCCATCGGAAGGCAGTTATAAAAAAAATTGATAGGTAATAATTCAAACGACACAACTGATTACTTTTTCAAATATGGCTACCGTTGTTTTTAAATCTCCAAGTTAATTGTGTGTCTTTTGTCATTTTTGTAGTGGGATGTTGAGATTTTTTAGTAAGTGATAGTTGTCACTTTGACATAAAACAATCTAAAAATCATTTAAACCATATAATTTGGTTAGTGCAAAGATCGTGCAAAAGACTTAATAAGCATCACAAGGACTAAGGGCTCCAAACTTTTGATTTCGACCATTAAACAACCCTTACCCCTTTTGATGCTTAAATAATTCTAATATTGAATAGGTTATATTACCAATATGAACTATGTACATTATGTAATCAACATAGATTACTAAGGTCAGTAAATCAGGATAGTAGTGCTAAGTTACTGGCTAGTTTTGTAATAAGTTTATTGAAACTTCGATCTTGAATGAATACCTAGTAAATAAAAGGGTATTTATTGTTCACCCTTTCTGTGGTGTTTTGTAAATATAATTTTACTATTTGTTTGTATTTTTGTTCTAACATTATATCTATATACTATCCTTACGTTTTGTTCAATGTATGTTTGTCAACCCTGGTCTAATATTTTCTATTTAATCATATTCTTTTTCTTTTTTTTCTATTATTGTGTAACTTTTTATCTAGGGTGGGTCTACAATGCGGAAGATCTTCCTATAAATTGGTATTTTGTATCTATTTTTGAAGGAATAAACTAATTATTACAATATCGGACTTGACGGAAGTGAAACATTTAAGTCTCAAATACTTACCGCCAAGATATTGTATTTCTATTTACTACACAAAATTATTAGGTAGTTCAAGATATTTAGGCAAAATGCAATATTTTTAATAGAGGTCTTTGATTGTGGCTACGAATATAAGTTAATGTTGCGTGTTGCAACTAATATATTCTGTTGTATTCTACAATAAGACATATTGCATAATTGGCGATTTATCCACACTCTTTTCTTTTATTAAATCGTAAACAATGCACTTAAGTCATCAATATAAAGAAATAATCTTTTTAAGATTCAACTAAATACATCTTTATCAGATAATTTTGCAGTCAACAACTATATACTATGTTTAGATAATTTCTATCCTATTTATGAGATCGATTTTATCTTAACCTATATGCTACTTCCACTAATTTGTAATTTTTTTAACTTCAAACCATGTTGACAAACCTTCGACATGCCTACTTTTCTAGGTTTAGGAGTTGGTCTGACGGCTTCGGCAACCTTTGTAGCTCTAAATAACTACTTTGTGAAGCGACGTGGACAAGCTGTAGGGTTCTCTCTAGCTGGTACGGCTTTCGGCATGATGCTGATGCCGCAAGCAGTGAAGTTCCTATTGGATAGCTACAATTTTCGCGGTGCCATACTTATTTTGGGTGCATTTGCCTTAAACGGGATAGTGGGGTCGACTTTGCTGCAACCTGCCAAGTGGCATTTTGTCCCTGAGGCTAAAGATGAAGAGGAGGGGGGATACCACCAGGTAAGCTGATTGCATATGGACTGTTTTTCACAATGTTACAGTATCAAAGATGCAAATGCAAAACTTAAAGGTACATCGTGAGATACATCATTTCATATTTTGTATAAAACATGATATATTTTAAATTCTTTAGATACACCTTTTATCATAGCTTAAAATTTATACAAAGAATAAAATATCTGTTATAACTTGTAATAAGCCATGTTTATGATCTGATGGGTCTATTACCCACTGTATATATTGTACAGATACTTAAGTTGGATCGATCCTAGAAGTTTAGAGAAAAAGTATCAGCACAAAAAGCTTGAATAAATCCCCTAGACAACATTCTCTTTCCCTAGGATCGTGCTCAAGCACCTAAAATTGTTTCGTTTGAAAATTATTTACATGATGTTTCAGAAGCATGAGTACATTAGTCATATTTATAATTTTCTATTATTTGAAACATCATGTAAATTAACATATTAATTAAAAAATAGTAGGCTTAATGTAATATTTGTCGTCAGTGTCCATAGTTTGGTCTTCGTTGTGTGTTGTAGGTATGTTTATAAAGTAACGCACTTGCTATATTTGCATTTTGATTGCGGTACCTACGTGCCATATCCACAACTTCCTTGCTACTGAGATATTTAAAATGTAGTTAAGTGTGTATCTAAATACTCTGCAAGTACCTAAATACATGCTCTCTTCAACATATTATACTGTTAAAAATCTATTAGAAATGCATTTTTCATGATACTCATTAATTTAGGATATGATTACATTGATTGCATATTATATTCCTATTATTACTATTTAAAATTTGGTTTGTGTAATACGAAATATGTACGATGCATTCGTTAATTTTCTTGTTTATTTATTTTATTGCTGCAGGGAATACATTTCTTCTTTGCTTCAAACGAGGTAAATTTTTAGAATTAGGCGATCGACATTTTTTGCATGTTCAAATTTAATCTGTTTTTTATTTATTTCTGTTACTAAATCTTAGATACTTAAGTATCTAAACAGTTCCTGCTATAGATTTGTTTGTTAGTTGCAAAGTAGGTACATTTTTCCCTTATATAGATTATATTTATGTTCAAATTCAGGACAGTTAGAAGTATATAAACTTAATTTTTGTATTGTGGAAATGTGGAAGTATATGTTCTACACAATTGTTTCAAATACTTAGAATTACTAATTGTGTGTATCAAAAATACCACAATTAAATGCAGTCGCAAATTTTTATTTACCAAATACGTTTAACGTCATTACATAATTATTATTACCATAAAAAGCGTTTTGTCGAATGTGCAAAAGTGACTGAATATCTAAAAATACGCTCTGTCAATTAAGGTTATAAAAAACTTTAAACATCCCCACTGATTGAACAAAACTTTCATTTTATACGTCTTACATTTAATTTATCCTTCAATAAAATCTACGTTATTATTTTAATATAAGTATTAATCTATTGAATATACAGGGAATTATCGATGAGTTTCGTCAATCCATCCGTTTATCCATAACTTAAGTTCTGAAAGAGAATATTTGACATAATTTGACGATTGACAATTTTCCAACATGAACTATTTTTTCTATAGATAAAAGTATTTAAAACATACCACTGTGGCGTACTTACTGTACTCGGGATAAGAATTCATTTCATTCAATTCAAGTGTATTAAAAATTGAGATGTCTTGAGATAATTGCGCCTGTAAACTAATCGTTAACACCCTGTATATATAGGTATTTTATTCCGATTATCTTATTTTCATCAATGACAAAAAAACTAATAAAAAGTTTTACATTATCAGATTTTTTGGATTTAGTTGTTTTTTACGCCGTAATCTAAACTTAATAACAATAACACCTATTCTTTTTCTTTAGTTTTTTTGGGTTTTTGCCACACTTCTGAAAAAATAATAGAGATTAATTAAATAAGCCCTTGCGCCAAACGGAACAGTCAAGGGTTATTTTTGAAACTATGTTTGCCTAACCAAAAAATCTCACACTGAAAAAACAGATAAGTAAAAATAACAAAAATCACATCACTATCGCGCACTTCCGTATTATTGACGTTTCGAAAACCTCTCAGTTTTCGTTCTCAAAATCGTATTAAAATGTTAAACGTATGTCAAGTTTGACAGTTTAAAATTTATTTATCTGATTCAATAGAGATGTTATATTATTTTTATTTTATTGTTACTTACTTCTTCTTGATACAACTGTAGCCAACAAGGATCGATGTTCACTGAACAGTTTGACACACACTTATCTCCGTTCAACAAAATAATCGCGGTCTCTTTTAATTTTCTTTTTGTTGTGTTATCTTCCTTCTCTAAAATTTTTGCCGAACCCCATTGAATTAAATGACCGTTTTCCCAAGCGTGTTCGCAAATTTTGGATTTTTCAAATTCCCGTCTTTTTATGTAATTTTTATGTTCCTCAACTCTAACATTCATAGGCCGAGACGTTTCTCCAACATAGTGTTTATTGCATTCACAAGGTATGCTGTAGATGCAATTTTTTGAATTTTGTATATCATTTTTTGGACGCGTTTTAGACAAAAATGATCGCAAAGTATTAGTTGTCTGAAAAACTGTTCGAATATTAAATTTATTACCGATTCTTCTTAACTTTTCTGATAATATAAGAAGAATCGGTAATAAATTTAATATTCGAACAGTTTTTCAGACAACTAATACTTTGCGATCATTTTTGTCTAAAACGCGTCCAAAAAATGATATACAAAATTCAAACAATTGCATCTACAGCATACCTTGTGAATGCAATAAACACTATGTTGAGAAACGTCTCGGCCTATGAATGTTAGAGTTGAGGAACATAAAATTACATAAAAAGACGGGAATTTGAAAATCCAAAATTTGCGAACACGCTTGGAAAAACGGTCATTTAATTCAATGGGGTTCGGCAAAAATTTTAGAGAAGGAAGATAACACAACAAAAAGAAAATTAAAAGAGACCGCGATTATTTTGTTGAACGGAGATAAGTGTGTGTCAAACTGTTCAGTGAACATCGATCCTTGTTGGCTACAGTTGTATCAAGAAGAAGTAAGTAACAATAAAATAAAAATCATTTAACATCTCTATGGAAGCAGATAAATAAATTTTAAACTGTCAAACTTGACATACGTTTAACATTTTTAATACGATTTTGAGAACGAAAACAGAGAGGTTTTCGAAACGTCAATAATACGGAAGTGCGCGATAGTGATGTGATTTTTGTTATTTTTTACTTATCTGTTTTTTTCAGTGTGAGATTTTTTGGTTAGGCAAACATAGTTTCAAAAATAACCCTTGACTGTTCCGTTTGGCGCAAGGGCTTATTTAATTAATCTCTATTATTTTTCAGAAGTGTGGCAAAAACCCAATAAAACTAAAGAAAAACTAAAACTATGCCACAAATAAATAGCTTTAGACAATATAATAACACCTATATATATCCATGTATAGCACGAACAATAAGACTGATTCTGTTAATATAATGCTTATTACCTAGCTTACAGTTGATAATAGGTGTTTGTGTAGCTTTATTATTGCACATTTGTTTTATGGGAACATTCCTGGAAATCGCATTTGATTCTAGAATAAATTTATGATTTTCTAAAGGAAATGGAAACCATCAAAGAAACTGAAGACGAAGACGTCGAATCGGCAGAAGGGCAAACGTTAATCAACAACAAAATCATTTCCGAACTGGGCATTAAAACTTTGGAAGAACTGACCAAACCTGGACTCACTAGGAAGTCTACATTCCCCAGAAACTTTTCTACGATGAGCTTTACTGGTAACCGGAAACGGAAAACTTCTATCGACTCTATTTCTAACATATCCAGGCTGGATTTTACCGGATCTAGCATTCAGCTGCAGTTCGACGTAAGCAGTTTGATTATTTCTTTAATTTTTAAATTAAAATACATTCATTAATAGTATTAAGTACAGGGGGTTTTGAGATACAAAAAAATTAAATAAAATTTGGAATACGTTTGAAGTTCTTCTTCTAGGAAATTTAAGTAACTCACGCTGTTCGATGTATGTTCATAGAAATAAAGCCTAATTAAATGCCAACCACGCCATACATTTACTCTAAAATGGCATTGGTTTTGGACTGGATTTACAATGAGGGGATTTTCAATGGACCAGTAGTGTTCGTTGCGCCTGTTTGGCGAACCGACTTTCGTCCGTCCAAAGAACAGTGACGTAACAATAGGGCCCGCCGCATCCCATCTGCGGGGGGGGGGGGCTTATTCAAGGGGGCCCCCTCTAAGAATAATAAAATTAATGGAAAGTATAAAGGGATCTACCTTATCTGCTTTATAATGCACGTAGAAACCAAAGTTTTTTAGTTTTTTATTTAAATATATCAATAGGAAGAAGTCTTAAGTTTGTATCTACTTATATTTTATTTGTTTGTTTCTTGTTGACATGTATAGAAATAAATGTTTTATTTTGACTATTTTATTGATAAATACAAAATTAAGTGGGTTTTCGTTCTTTTTTCTCTTTATTTACAGTGTATCGGTAAGAAGGGCCTCTTATTAATTATTGCGGGGGGGGGGGGGGGGGAAATATTGTTACGCCACTGCCAAAGAACGTGCCGAAAAAGTTCTGATCAACAGTTTCTACATTGATGATACCCATTGGTCTTTAAAATTTGTTGATGTGTTGATTTATCCAAACTTTTCTGTCCTCACAATAGGCTCATCCTATCAAATTTTAGACACCGTGTATATAAAGCGTGGTTTTTAAAATTTCTATATTGTATAGTTTAAACAGTGTATTTCGAGGGAAAATATGTATATTTTTTACAATTAGGGCTCACAGTCTGAGGAAACCACATATGGGTCTTGCCGACAACTGAGAAGAAATATGAGTTATCCAGGTGTTCAAATATCCCCCCAGCACAAATTTTATCAACAGACGCACACGACGCCAGTCAAGCAGCCGCCGAAGAAGAGCACGTGGCAGAAAATCGTCGTCTTCATGGACTTCGATCTCCTCAAAGACCCGATTTACCTGAATCTGGTGTTCGGACTGTCCATATTCTACGTGGCAGAGCAGAATTTCAAGATGGTCACCCCGTTCTTTTTCCAGGACATAGGCTATGACAAGAGCGACGTAGCTTTGTTCTTATCCGTCCAGGCGCTTACCGACATATTGGCGAGATTGATATTACCTCCTATATGCGACCGACTTACCATTTCCAAGAGGACACTGTTCATGACAGGAATTTTTGTTTTGGGTATTTGTCGATCAGGTAACTATCTTTTTATATTTCGCTACGACATGAAGGAATGGGATGTTTCGACGGTCTAAATTTGCAAAATGTTAAATTTAAATTACTAGAGGCCTTTTCACTTTGGAGGGAAAACGGATTTGATTTGGAACATTTCCTTCACATATACAGGGTGTTCCTAAATAAGTGTCGCAACGGAAAACTGTAAATTCCCCTTGAAAAATGAAAATTTTTTTTCTTCTTCCATTTTTCTCTCCGGTTTTTCGTTTTTGAGATACACGGTGTCAAAACTTTATTTTTTTTTAGTTTTTTTTTCCAATATCTTAGGAACTGTTTGAACTACAGGACTGAGCTTTTGTAAACACATTACCACTATTAATAGATACTTTTTTGCATCCTTCTCGAATTTATTGGACGTGCCGTGCCAGTGGTGGAGATTTTAAGGTATCGGAAGGGATTTCCCCCCATAACTTTTAGGCCACTGGAAAAATTGATATTTGACAGCAAATTCACAAGCGCCAATGAATTTTACACCAAAATAGTTATAATTACTACCTATTTTTCGAAACGTTAGCAAAATGTTTATTTTTGATCGTAGAAAGTCATTTCTATTGAAAACGGTTGACTGTAGAGCAATGAACCAAGAGAACTTTTGTGTAAAATTCATTGGCGCTTCAGAATTTGCTTGTCGCTATTAACAGTGGTAATGTGTTTACAAAAGCTCAGTCCTGTAGTTTAAACGATTCCTAAGATACTGGAAAAAAACTAAAAAAAATTAAAGTTTTGACACCGTGTATCTCGAAAACGAAAGCCCGGAGAGAAAAATGGAAGAGAAAAAAAATGTTTCTTTTTTCAAGAGGAATTTGCAATTTTCCGTTGCAACACTTATTTAGGAACACCCTGTATATTAAATTAGTTTGAAACTATTTACGAGTAAGAGAATTTTCATTAAATTTATCAAATTTTGGAAGTTTTACTAATAATATCCAACTTTAAATTGAGAATTTGTTTCAAAATATACTTATAATAGCATCTAAGGCCTGGTTATGTAAATACAGATCGTATTTAATATTATCTTGATGCTGCCTTTATACAGGGTGTCCGAGGAAACGTGGGAAATTTCTCGCATGCAGATAGAACATGAAAAAATAAGATGACAAGTTCATATAACATTTTTTCCTACAGGTCCTCCCTACAGAGATATGTGTCCACAAAATACGCCGCTGGAAATCGGTTTTTCTGAATAAAAAAAGTGGTTAATATAATTTAATTCACATTTAATGTGATGGACCTCTTAAAATAGTGTCCTTGAAACATATTTAGCTTTTTTAAGTTTAGCAGAGGCGGGCTAAGCTGTACAACTTAATGCCTAAAGTTTTAAAACCCTGTATGATAAGACTTTAAAATAATAAATCTGGACAGCTTCATACCTTAGACTGAAAAAAAGATACCTGCTTTTGTTTATTATCGATAAAATGAACTGTTTATAAGAAAAAGAATAATAAACGAATTTATGTTTTATTTTTAATAAAAACATCCATAATTTCTATTTTTCTTTTTTCTCGACAACAAAGTGCGATACGAAAGTCAGTCAAACAACAGAAAAGTGTCATTTTAAGATGTTTAAAACGCATTGGTCATTATTTTAGAGTCTATAATACAGGGTGCTAAAAATTTAGGCATTAAGTTCTAAAGCTTAGCCCGCCCCTGTTAAACTAAAAAACTAAATACGTTTCAAGGACATGCCAGCGGCGTTCTCCAGGGACACATATCTCCGTAGGGAAGGCCTGTAGGAAAAAAATTATAGGAACTTGTCATATTTTTTCATTTTCTATCAGCACCCGAAATATTTCCCACATTTTCCAGACACCCTGTATATCATGAATATAAATTTTACTAGTTTAGGATAATATAAAGGAAACGGTTTTAGATTTCAGAAAATACATTTCTTTAATTTGCAACCAATTTACTTCTTTCTTCTATAAAGATATTGGCAAAATTTGTATGGGTAGAATAGAATCCCCTCTCTTCATCAATTTTACTATCATTTATTTAGGAATTTTAGGAGGCAGTCAGCGATTTCTTATTTTTGGTTTCCCTGTTTTTCATATCATTTAAAAACTTTATTTTTCTGTGGTGTACATTAAGTATGTAATAAATTGCGAACGTGCTAAAATACATTGCTCTTGTATTATAAAAATATATATGACGCAAACTTTTATTAATTCGTTTATCTACCGCAGCGTTCACGAGAAAGCTTATAAAAAGACATTTTTAACATTACCGTTATTTATCCACTCAATTTTTATGACAATTACATGCTTAATATACAAGTTTTCTAAAAGTACACATACAAAGTCCGATATTTATCACCGATTTTTGAATAAATATTTTTGACTTTTTTCTTTTAGTTTATATTTTCGTACGTACATTCTTTTTTTTTGCTTAAAATTTTTGGGTGCAGCGGCTTGACAAAAATTAGATTTATCCCTTTTTTAAAAAATACAACTACAGAACTATACAGCCAACATTGGCATTATACAGTGCTTTCGAAAAGTAACGAATAAATTCATTATTTTTGAAATTGAGAAGTTTTCGAAAAAATCCCCTGGCACCTCGATTTTGTTTTTAAAAAAGGCACTTTTTGACATACAACCCACATTTGTGACGTCATCGTTGTTCGAGATATGACGCCATCGACAATTTTTTTAAATAGCAACCCCGAATTTTGACCATGCCATTTGAAAAAGCGTGCCATTCTACATACATACATCATGAAAAATTATGGTGTTACATAACAAAAATTTCAAGAAAATAATGTTTGAAGAATTTAAAACTGAATTTTCACAATACTGAAAATGATAATGATTATGTAAAAATCGACTAAATTAAATGTTCAAATTGTGCACCGTTGGCTGCCTGTCAGTAGCCAAGACGATTAATAAATTCTTTTTGGACATTATCAATAACTTCAGGAGGTATACGATGTATATCGTGACGAATTCTTGCTTTTAAATCTTCTAAATTAACCGGTCTAATAACGTATACTTTGCTTTTTAAGTATCTCCACAAGAAATAATATAGGGGTGTCAAATCAGGCCCCTTTTCCCTATTCAACGATTGACCGGTTTGTGCAACAATTCAATTTAATTTGCCATTTTCATACCCGAGTAGAACTTATTAACCGAGTCTTGTAATGCTATGATATGAAGAATTTTGTTTCAATGATTTAATTAGCTTATTTTGTTTTCATGTTTTCATTTTATAATTTTTATTTGACCAACACTGCTTAATACACTTTATACACTGTGCCTAAAGCTATCTACTTCAGAATTGGTGGTGAATATGGGCCATATTATTATTTTATTTCAGTTTTATTATTATATATTTCGTTTTACCATGAACTGATATATTCTAATATTTTTATGACTTTTTGTTGGCAGCCGAAGGAGCCATTGAATAGGTAACCACAAAAACATAGAAAAGTAAGCTTTAAAAATAAATTTGAAGCATAATTATTTATTTCATTTTATACCTTTTTATTTGAGAATTGCAGGAGTTCTATATAATTTTTTGCTTTTGGACCAAATTTTTCGTTTTCCTTTTTTGATTTTCGCACAGAGTCACCCTCAGCTACTCTTCTCAGACTCATTTATATCTCTATTTCTTACAGTATTGGCAGAACAGACAGAATGGAGCATGATAATGGTTTGGTTGTTTATTTGTGGGTTCTTCAGAGGTGCTGCTCTCATTAATTTCACTATTACCATCTCCGAATACTCCTCTTTGGAGAAGTTGCCCGCCGCTTTTGGATTGCACATGGTGGGCAAGGGGTTGTTTGTTGTGATATTTGGTCCCATATTAGGTAAGGATTTATGAACAACGCCAAAAGTCTTGATCCCCCTGTATATAAAATGCTTCGATTAAACCTAGTGTTTTTTTTAATGTGGTAAAAAAGTACGTGTACTTAGGAAACAAGAAAATTTGGACCATGAACCTTTACTACCAATGTTTTTACAAATTTGGTCAGTTTGGCAGTGTATTCAGCCAAGTGTTCCTTTGTACATTATAATGCCAGGACGTGAAATTTCTGCGTTTCTCCGAACAAGAATGACTGATTTACATGATGCAGGACATTCTAATCATCAGATATCAAACATGTTGGGCATTCCCAGATCATCTGCTGTACGAATAGTATACAGATATGAAGAATTCGATACAGTGGAAAACAGGCCACGCAGTGGACGTCCTCGAGTATCTAATGAAAGGGAGGATCGGTATTTGGTGCAATATGCCCGTAGACACCCACTTTTAAGGTACGTTTTGCCGTGTTATATCAATACCTACTATCCGAAGACGACTCCACAACGCAAATTTTCATACTAGAAGACTATTACGGGCCCCCACTGTGCTTCCAAGGCATCGAGCTGCCGGTCTCCAGTGGGCGCGAGAGCATAGGGGTTGGTTTTTACTCCAGTGACGGTGGGTCTTATTTACAGACGAAACCAGAATTGGGCTGGTTACTGATGACAATCGGCAAAGAGTCTGGAGAGAACCAGGTCGTCAACAGCGACTTCATTTTGCCCATGAAGTTCCTCCGTATGAAGGGGGTAGCGTAATGTTTTGGGGTGGAATAATGTTCAACCGCCGCACCCCATTAATTCGCATACCACAGAATATGACCAGTCGAATTTACATCGACAAGTTATTATGCCCATTATCTACCCCCTACGTAATGAATTAGGTGAAAATTTTGTGTTTATGGACGACAACGCTCGACCACATCGCGCAAAAAGGGTTCAAGTGACACTTGAAGCAGGACATATCAATGGATTAGATTGGCCAGCCAACTCTCCTGACATGAATCCTATTGAAAACATGTGGGATTTCATTGCTAGAGCCATTAATAATCATATGTTTCCATCTCAGACTGCAGATCAGTTAGTCGTGGCGGCAGAAGAGGAATGGAACAATAATCAGCAAGAGATCGTTAACCGCTTGATTATCTCAATGCACAGACGTGTCAATATGCTATTGGAACGTGGTAGAGGTCATACCGACCATTAGTCATGTAGAGAACTTGCTTTGTTACTTCTTTTTGATTTAATAAATTTTGTCAAAAATGTCACACATTTGCTGGTTTTTAATTTTCTAAGTACTCAATTTATCGAACATATTCTTTTCACAAAAAAAAGACTCAGAAAACAATATATTTTTATTAATCTATTTCCTTTTTCTGACAAAAAGATGTCTTTAATAACAAATGGGGGGGTCCAAGACTTTTGACGTTGTGTATATTTAAAGGCCAAAGCGTTATGGATTCATTTTCAGGTCAAATTCGTGATGCAACCAAGAGTTATCCGATTTGCCTCCATTCTCAGACTTTTTTGATAATGCTATGCTGTATTGCCTGGATCATCGAGTACCTGATCAAGTACTTTCGCACCCGAAGTGCAGAGTCCGACACAGACACTACGACCACATGACAAACGGACCTCGACTAATTCAAATTAGTCGAAAAATCAAAGTATTAGTTATTGTAGTTTTGTTGTTTTAGATTCGTCTTAATCTATTTTGTGCATGTCGACTCAATTGTTTAATGTGTCTCTTATGTCTCTTCCATACATGTTTTCACAAATGTATCGAAGCAAATACGCAGATGCTGATGTTTTTAAGAGCGTCATATTTACGTTGCATTTTTGTTTCATTTATTGCAAGTTAGGATGACACTATTAAAATAACTTCCGGCGCAGGGTATTCCACTCTTATGTTACTGCAATTTAGCAATTTGTTTAGAAAACGCAATCAAATTCAAAACAATCCAACGCCAAATAGCTAAAAAGTAAATTCTATATAAAATATGTTATGGAATACCACATATGTAGACATTTTTTTATTATAAATTAATTTGTTTGTTTAATTATTTTTTATATGTGAACAAATATTTCTAGCACATTTTACAAATTCTCGTAGTTTTTTACCCAGTGATTGGGAATTGAAAAACAAAATTCGCATTTTGCTTGGTACTTGTTATTTATGTTTTATCCCCTTCTATCTTAGAAAGAAAGACACTAAACAGAAAGGCAAGATTTATCAAAAAAGTGTATCAAATTCTGTTTTACTGAAAGATGTCTTGAGCTAAGGATATGCTCACACCCAACATGAATTGAACGATCTCACTTTGTGATTTAGCAATTAAAATTATATAAGTATCTGTTATATTTTCTTGATACGAGGGTATAATATCTTCCAATACTCTACCGTTTCCACTGCAAAATCTTGCTCCTTTAAAGTATATTTTTATATAGATCCCTACAAAAATAAATATTATTTGATTGCCGAATAAATGACGTCATATATTGACGTTATATTTATTGAACTTTGTAATTGTATTTTAAAACATGTTGTGTTTGTATTTGAAAATCAAAGTTTATTGAGTAAAGCAGCTATTGTTTTTAGTTGTCGAAGATTTTGTAAAGATCGTTGAATTTGAATAAGGGAACAAGCGAATGAAAATTGTTAAGAGGCTATGGCCAGAAGTTCTGTGTGATATGATTAGTTTTAATAAGACTGAACTTGTGAGTAATAGTGTTCCAAAAATTATAAATGATTCCTCAGCATCGTGTACCTTAAAGCAAACTTGTAGAGACAACGCCAAAGGATAAATATTTGTACTGATATTATTATTATTTTTTAATTTATTTGCTTGAGTATTATGAATACATATGCAAGTATTTGTTCTTTGGAATGACTCGCTACTCATGCCCATATTTTTAGGTGACATTTTCAGTCAAGGCAACATAAAAACATTTATATTTATTTATTTCACTTGTACCGTAATCGTATTATATAATCACAATAATTATTGCATGGCCAGTATGTATATTAAGAATAATTTAATGTAAATGTTTATAATGTTCGCCTTAACTACCATGCTTGATTGTTAAGATTTATAAAATAATTTTTGTAAATATAGTAATATTTTTGCAATAAACGATAAAAAAATAAATGTAATAACTGTATGTATGAACTATAAATGGCGCAATTTTAGATTTTTGGTTGCAATATTGTTTTGCCTTAAGGTACATCAAGTAACTCTTACGATCACCAACTTGTAAATAAATATTTAATAAAATTATTCAAAATGTATGACTTATAATAAATGGTTTTATACAATGCTGCATTTTATTTCGGCGTTTGTGATAGTATATAAAAGTGATGTCATCAAAGCAATACAGTTTGATTTCAATGAGAAATCTTGGCCATTAGTACCAGTAAATTGGTCGAACATATCTTTCAGTAAAACCGCCGCTATCAAAATCTTATTAATATTTATACATTGAAATGACTTTGATTTAAAAAAAAATAAGGCAGATGCTCATGTCTGAGTATTGAATCATAGTGATCTGCAGTGAACCATACAGAAATGTTAGATAATATAATTTATCCGTTTTCTAAAGAAACCCATTTTGATAAATTGAAATAAAGTAATTAAAAATAATAAATATTACATAAAATCAAATAATTAGGTACTATTTAAAAGTATGCACCGTACTAACACTATGTATGTATGTGATATCATTATTTCTACACGGTAAAAAAACTTTCAAGTCAGATATATTTAATAAGGAAACTCGGGTTGTGTCTGGATAATGTAACATTGTCTTATTATGGTGTTATACACTCATTTTTAAGTTATGGAGTTGTCTTGTGGGGTAATGCTCCAATGGCTAATCGTGTGTTTAAACTCCAGAAGAAAGCTACACGCATAATCTGTAGAGTCGGACCTTTTGAACATTGCAAGCCTCTATTTAAAAAGTTAAATATTATGTCCCTGCCATCGCTTTACATATTTTATTCTTTGATTGAAATACATAAAAATCTAACTCCTATCTAACTAATTCGGATGTTCACAATTATTTAACAAGAAACGCTAATCAACTCCGAACTTCTAAATTTAGGTTGCAAAAATCGCAGCGTAATTTATTAAATTTAAATCTTTACAATAAGCTTCCAGTACATGTAAAAATGCTAAACAATGCTCAATTTAAAAATAATATTAGGAGAATTATACTCGATCACTGTTTTTATTCTGTTCGTGAATATATGGATGCTCCCACAGTTCATTTTTAATTATTATTGAATCAGGCAACAAGATTTGAACAACATTGCACAATGGTGCGACGACTGGATGCTCCCTCTCAATGCAAATAAGTGTGTTGTACTCCATCTTGGGAAAAACAACCACCGTTACCAGTACTCTTTATAAAATATCCCATTTAATATCGTATCATCTTATAATGATTGGAGTTACTATTACAGAAAATCTTTCGTGGTCTAATCACATAGCTGCAGTGTGCAAAAAAAGCAAATTCCAAACTTTACCTTTTGAAGAAGACTTTTGCAAAATCCACGTTTCCTGTATTTGTTCGCCTTTTAAATGCTATGTCCGACCTTTGCTGGAATTTGCTGGGCCAGTATGGAATGCCAATCTCGTGAGAGATAAAAATCTATTGGAATCTGTGCAACGATATGCTACACGACTGGCTTTTGGACGTATGCGACCTTGCTATGAAGAGATTACTTTCCGCCGGATCGACATCTTTTGCTGATCGAAAACTTCGTGGAGACTTGATCTTTACCTTCAAAGCCTTGAAAACTAACTTTTCTAGTGATGACATCCCAACTCTTTCCAATAAATCCAGATCAACGCTTGACGGGCCACGACTTGAAGTTAAAGAAAGAAAATTTTAAATCAACAACCAGGCAAACTTTCCTCTCCAATCGCATTTTTTCGACATGGAACTCTCTGCCATTGCACGTGATTACTTCCCCAAATGTACCCATCTTCAAGAAAAGACTTGATGCTTCGCTCTTTAGAAGAAACCCATAAACATTTGTTTTGTTTGTATATTACGCGAACACATTATGTTATTTGCTCTTGTACTAGTTTTATTTACACTTTTATTGATGTATAATTTTAAATTTGGGCTACATAGAAATTTCTTAGCCCTATTCCATGTAGAATAATAATAATAATAATAATAATAATAATGTTTTAACATTTATATTGTTGTTTGTTGTTAATATGTTCTATATTCTATATAATTTTTATTGTTACTTGTTGTTTTACCTTTTTAAATATGACTTATCACTATATACTTTATGTAATTATTATGTTATCAATAAATATACTTACTTACTTACACTTCAGGAAATTTTGTTGAGGGTCTCGTTAGTTGTAACAAAAAAAAATTGTGCAGATTTTGAACTTAAATAAATTATTATTGTGATTATGAACATTCTAGTTGTGGTTTCAGCATTTTTTTAGTAGCATGTTTGCTGATAATAAACAATATTTTTTTATTAGACATTAGTTAGCATATTTATTTATTTCTTGTGTTAAGTTCATTATTGTTAATATCTATTTTTTCCCAAAAGGTTTAACATTTTAGTTCATCGAATGCTTTTTAACAAATTCTTAATATTATTTAATTTGTTTGACAATAATAAAATCGCCACTTCTAAAATTGTAATAAATGTATTTTTTTATTACTATAAGTGTTAATGCACATTTATAACAGACTGTTGTTGTTTGAACTATACTTTTTGTACTTTAATTGACCTTAGATTAAGTAATAACCAAATTCTCTCCGTAATAAATTACACAGTTGATAATTTATTATTATTATATATTAAATGGTAATCTAATATTACTCTCGTCGATGCAATTAATCATATAAGTCATCACAAGATCCACAAAAGGATGCAAAATAAACATACTTCTATCACTTATTTGCAAAGTGATCACTAAATTAAAAAAAAAATCAATAATAACAAGGACACCTTATAGTACGATTTGTTTCCACTTGGTCTTTCAGTAGGTCCAAAAGAAATGTAATATTTTTATGAAACTTATACCTACATAATAATTAATACCTACCAGCAAAAGGTGGAACAATTATGTCACTCTTATATGCGAGTTCTCGATAGTTTTTATCTAAACATAAATTGCAATTGTAAAATTGCCATTATTAAATGTTTTACAATTACTGGAAACATTGACCAAATAGTTACAATTTGAAAATAAACTTTTTAAGTAAACATTAACATTTAATACAAGTAGGTATTAATCATTCTTTGTAAATTCCAAACGACTACAGAACAATGAACATATAAGTACTAATATACATGGTGAATCAGAAATACTGGGAAAAAAATAAGTGCAGAATCTAGATGAAAACAAAAAAATACGGAATACGGAATATTCCGTATTTTTTTGTTTTTCCAATTTCTCGTTTTTCGGGGTCCATACGGCTTGAAATTGAGCCCAAAATTTTGTTTTTGCAAATATTTTCAGCACCCCTAAGCTGATTCTAATTGAATTTGGTATGGAGTTGTAGATAGTCTAAACATTATTAAGAAAGTAGGTTTGTGAAGTACCACAGATAGCGCTAGTAATATGTAATGCCACTCAGTTATTTTCAAAAACCTTTGTTTGCATTATAGTTCTTCTAATTTAATTTTCCAAAGGATATTACATGACGAATACTGCGAGATCTATCTAAATCCTAGAACAAATGTTTCCTTCACTCAAGACTTGGTAATCTACAGAAAATATCAGGTTTATGGTATCTGCTACCTATCTTGAGCAAATAAACTGTTAATTAATTGAAAATTTTTAAAATTATGTAATTTTTTAAATCATTTGAAAAAAAAATAAAGTGACATCTGTCACTCAATCTGTTTGATTTATCTTCGCAACCACCTTTTGTCACTGGTAGTACCACAGCTTTAACAACTTTTTCTGTAAAATTAAGTTTCAAAGAAAAAAATGTACTGGCAATAAATGTATATAAAAATTGAAAACAAGGTTTTTGAAAAAAATTAAGTGGCATTACACATAACTACCCTTCTATGATATTTGAAACTGCTTTCTTAATAATATTCAGATAGACTATCTGCAACCCCATACCAAATTTCATTAAGATGGACTTTGTGGTTCCGAAAATATTTGCAAACAACAAAATTTTAAGCCCAATTTCAATTAGAACTCGGGAAAACAAAAAAATACCGGTCAAATAATCTCTAGTATTTCTAAATTACCCTGTATAAAGCACTATTAATTGTCACATACATTTTTAAGCATGCACATCCGCTGCAACATCTTCCTCTGGTATATAGTAATTCAAATTCCCTTGTTTATATTCTATTAAACTCAATTTGATACTATCAATTTTTATTGAGAAGCAGACTGGTCACTATAACTCAGTCATTAGCCTTATCTACAAAACATCGTTTAGTTGAACACATAATTAATATTTAAAGACAATTCGACAATTCAGATTTAAAAAAACAGATATAATGCATATTCTATGTTATTTAGACGTAGACATACATTGTTGTTTTATAATTACCATTAAATTTAAATAGAAAAAAGGTTCAAGTTCGAAAACCATAGAGTAGTATCATTGCGTTAATTATATGTACCTATATATCCTTCAAGTAACCCACACCTTTACTAGTTTCAATTTGGTTCAATTTTTTAATTATATCCATATGAAAAATATGTAATAACATGTTTTATCGATTCAAATCCTTGACAATTTCGCAAGAATGTAATTAGATGCGTTTTAAATAACTTATTGACAATAATAATGAAAGCTTTCTTCAGAAATCGCTCTTGTCTATTCAGATATTGACTAATACTTAGTTATAACCAGGTACAAAGAATTTCGAAAGGTTTCAAGGTAGTGACCCTCTAACAGCTTCAGATAACCCATCACGTAGGATTGTATGACAATAAGGGAGATACCACTAAAAATCTTAAATTTATAAATAAATTATGAACAATGTAAGCGTGAACTTTAATCGCAGTCCAATCAGTATACACGCACTCTATATAATGACCAAACCAAGATAAACAAACTCAGTACACAATACGGCAGTCGGCAGACTCGTTTGGAAAGCCCATGATAGCTTAGAACGGCGCGAGTTACAAGTCACTGGACATGGAGGTAGTTATACTCGAGAGCACCATCGGACATTCTGCGGGTTCAAAATGTGGTGAGAGTGCGAAGGAGTGTGAACCATTGCATAGCAAAGAAAAGGTTTGCTGCTGCAATGGGAACGGTACCGCAGATGCTACGTTTAGGATGCTACCTCAGAAGACCCCCATAGATATGCAGTTCGAAAATGTCACCTTTACCGCCACTGAGGGAGGGCTGTTTAGAAAGAAAAGTAAGCAGATGTTATTATTCGTAAATTAAACTACGACAAAACAAATGCTATTAGCGCCAAATCAAAGTTGTAGATATTGTTAAGAGAAGGTACGAAACAAAGAACGTCTGGATAACATACAAATAAAGACTGTTTACTTATTTAAATTTATGTGGTAAATAAATCAAATGTGAATCTATTCATATACAAATTTTTCCTCGGCGCCTTCACCATTTTTTAAAATCTAATTACATGCTAAAATAAAAAAAAACACTGTACCAAAAATTAAAAAATATATATAATTTATCTCAAACCAAACAAAGTTTACTAGTATTTTTTGCACTTGAAAAAAATTACTACAATAGTATTGTTGAAACCTGAATATCTCATTAATATACAATGCTTAAATGTAAATGTATAAAAAAAAATCAAACAGGTATTATAAAAATGCTTCTGTGTACTAAAGCTGTTTTTTTGGCATGTATAATGCGATTAAATGTTATATTTTTAAATATTGTTCTACTTCTATTTTAAAAAGAGGTTTTAGATTTAAAATTTATCCAATTTATGTTTCCAGAGGAATGTAGCCCCCTCGGTAGCCCCTAAATGTAAGAAATATACAAATTTTTTACGTATATCTAGAAAAATTGTAGATAGACATAAAGTAAATTCGTCATAGCATGTTATATCAAATATCAATAAAACAATAACCACAGCATTACATTGATATCAGTCCAAATAAATGGTTTATTTGTTCTGTAAAGAACATGTACGTACCTGTCCTCCGATCAAAGTACAAGATTAGGGTACCAAGAATTTGACTACATTACTTAAATTACGATTTTCTTCCGGGTAATTTTTGTACTAATTTTAAATTTAATGAGAAAGGAAGAATGCGTATTTATCGAACAATCCTTACACCTGTCCCGAAATTGATAAGATGTCAGTCTAAAGATTCGCATATCAGATAATTTCAGTAGATTAGTGTAATGCAAGTACCTATGTAGTTACTAAGAGAAAAATTTCACATTTTATTGAATCAATATCAATAATGTTATCTATAAAATATGATGACCACTATGTCTACAAAATTCGCGATAAAATATTATTACATTTAACTTAAGTGGCAGATCATAAAAAACTAAACAACCAAGATTTGAACTAGTGACGGGATATAAGAATATAAAAAACTAATAATCTGTACTTTCCTAGGTAATTTGACGTCAAAATAATACAAAGTTCAACCTTGTTATGTCTGATTTCTTCCACAACATTTGCATACCCATTAATTATTCTCCACGATTAATTAAATAATACTAAATGCTCCGTAATTTGTTCCAAATTCTCCAGTCTAGTAAATACCAGCCTACATAAATTTGCAGCTACAATAAGTTATAGAAATTAGTGTAATATTCCTTTATTTGAGTATTTAGTTTTACCATACATAAATTTATTTTGTAACTTTTTAAACACAGTAGTTACTTTAAGAACAAGTCAATTAATCTTGTTTGAAATTTAAAAAGTATATTAACCATGTAAATTATTAAGCAGTTTTCCAGAAAAGTTTTAAAATGTCTAGTTTTTATTTTTTGATATGAACTATATACCTATAATGTTGATAATATTAATATTATTTAGTTATTTGAAAAATAAACCATTTTTAATTAATAGGTATTGACCTACAAACATAAAACAATAAAAAACATATTTCTTAATTACTCGACACTCCACAGTAATTGTTTTTAGAATTTCAGGGTTATGCCGCATTTCGATATTGATATCTATCTTTCCGGAATTATTCAATACATTTCTTTCCAAGTAAATCAACTTGTTGAATATAAACATCAACGTGTTATTATCAGTTTATTCAACTTATTAACAAATCTCGTGTGAAAGCTAACAAAAGAAATTAAACTTATTAAGTAACCTACCAAATTATCCTAATGTAAATATATCGCTTATTATAACATTGACAGTCCTATATGTATATCAGTTCAGATTAAAAAATAAACTGTAAATCGATTTTACCGTGAGAATTTTAAATACTTTATTGTTAAACATTTCAACTTGTTTAATCTTATATTTGAAATTCTTGCAATAAGTATTGTAATAAGTAGGTATACTTTCTAACAATGTAATGATGTAGAAATTTTTTAGCCAACGATAATAATAATTTACAGTTTGACTACTTTCTAAAAGAACAAATAATATAACGTACGGATAATTTTTGCAGATACTATAAATATCCGATAAACTGATGAAGCTTTAAAAAATGTGCTTAATATTGTCAATCGCAAATAAATTGCGAGATATTGCAATGTTTTAGAATCTGACGCGTATTTAACATTAATTTAAACAATAGTGTTAATTACACTGGCTAGTAAAATAAATGTTTACCTTGTCTGAACAGGTAAGGAACTTAAATTTAACAACCATTGGAGTGTACTTTGCTACTGCTATTCTTCCAACTTGAATGATAAAGATCTAAATATTAGCCTCACATTTAATGAATTTATGCAAAAACTTTCATAGCAGCTCCATAAGAGAGAATGCCAATCGAATTTTGTACATATTGGCATTGAATGTACATGTTCATATCGTAAACATATTACTTATTCAATATTTTATTGAATTAATAATAATAAAGGCACATACATGAGAAATATTTAAAGGTCATACGTATGTGCAGATAAACCTGAGTTTTGTAAGTCAAAAAATGGGTCAATGTAAAGTGTATATAAAAATGGGAGACCATGTATGTGAGAATATGTTGAGTAAACCACATTAAATCAATTCTTAAAAAGGAAATATTAAAATTGCAAATGTATGCAATGTGTATGGCGACTGTATAAACGTCAATAAAATTGTCTTTGTCTGAATACATTTGTTTTACTATACATAGTAAGTTTAGGTAATTTTTTAATGTGATGTCTAACTGTTCTATAACTTGAATGAGTAACAGCAAAACAACTTTTCACGGTATTCCGTAGAAACCTGTCTAATACGATTGCATGGTTCTTAAAAATAAAAATGTAATACCCAGGAGAGATAGCATAACAGTGATTTTTAAAAAACAAACAATTTCATTAGGTAAAATGTTAGGCTAGGTGACTGATTGATGTTTTAAACATGTCAATATTTACGCAGGTCGAAGGCTTAATTGTCTTCAGAGAAATATAAACTTCAATTAACATTTGCTAAAACAACAACTTTTCCGCACGTAGCCACTTTTTTAAAAGAACCGTGATCTCCGCACTTTAACTATTGGCTTAGATGCAACGTAAATAGATAATTATATATTTCAGGACAGGAGCATAATTGTTGTCATACTTCCTTTGCTATTCTAGTCTTAGTTGCTTCACCATCATTATTAAATATTCTGTATCTACAAAGATTTCTATGGCTTCATCTAGAAATAAAACTTGCAAACTATTTAATGATTCACAATTCCACCGGAGGTCATTTATTTTGTTAGAATGTATGCTTTTCTTAAATAATTCCCCGTTTGCAAACGTCATAGCAGTCAAGGAAATCTTGTATGCAAATTCTAATAGCAAAAGCTTTAAGACTTGACTATATCATTCATGCACCGCAGACAAATGTCACGATGAAGTGTCTTATCAAATATGTTGCTACATTTCAGAAGAAAAAGAAATTCTGCACAAAATCAACGGGAGATTTCCTCCCGGCCAGTTGGTTGCTATTATGGGTCCGTCTGGAGCTGGTAAAAGCACTCTTCTGGATGTTCTTAGCGGATACAGGATACGTGGTATAGGAGGCACCGTATATATAAATGGAGTGCCGAGAAACATGAAGGAATTTAGGAAGATGTCTTGTTATATAACACAAGACGACAGGTTGCAACCACTATTGACTGTGGAAGAAAATATGTACATAGCCGCTGATTTGAAATTGTCGTCGGATGTAACTCTAAGGGAGAAGAAGGAAATAGTAAGTAATAATTCGTATTACATCTCAAATCATCGCATATATGCGTTCTATTTAGGAAAGTACAATAAAAACTGAGTACTGAAAGTAAAGCTATTAAGAGACACAATAAGATCGGTAATTATTAGTAGAAGAACATTAAGGAAATAAGCTAGAAAAACTGACAAAATTAGTCAACCTAAATAAACAGTAAAGCACCGGAATCATCTGTAGCTATCATGTCGCACTTGAACTTAGATCAAATGATAAGCAACAGTAAATTATTAATCTATTTATAATTCGCAGCAGAAGTGCCTCTATATAAAAACCGTTATCACAAAATCCTCTGTATTTTTTGTACACTTTGACCTTTGGCACCTAAGTTAGTAATCCAAATGATATAAAACAATAGTTCGAGTGTATAATAAATTATCGATTCACCTTCAAAATGGTCACGTACACTACGTGACAAAGAAAAGCAAACACCCATTAAACATAATCTCATTCTAATAATCTCATTTTTCATGTTTACTTTTCTCAGTGAAAGTAAAAAATCATTAAATTCTCAGATTTATACATTAACAGCTGGATTCATGAAACGGGCGTAGCGTTAGTCGGACTAACCAGCTTTGCGCCCGTGTAAAGCGCGTTATGTGGACTAACCAGCCTTGCACCCATTCACGAAACATGCGTTGCTAGGTAGCGAAACATGCGTTGCTAGGTAGGCTGTTTATTTACGTCCATATTTGCGCCAAAAGTTAGACCCAATATTGTACCTGTCTAAAAATCGCGTAATTTCGGCCTCTAGTTCCTCGCCTTTCCCATTGTATATTTAGTATTTATATTCAAAGACAGTAGATTTCAGTGCTACGGATTAGTTAACATATCATAAAGTAAGGATTATACATAGTAGTGAATAGGAGTATGCCTTTTATTTAAATTGGTGCAACAGATGCGTAAATTTTTCGCGTAACCTCCGCTAGTCTGACTAACGTTACGCCTTGTTGATGAATCCGTATGTAAGTGTTTTTGGAGTTTGCATGTATTGTGGAACATGTAAACGACATTTTTTACAGCTGATTATGCCTAGAGTACGTAGATTTGGGCAAATTTCCCAGTTTGTGACTTTGACAGGGGGCGCATTGTCAGGTTTACCGATGAAAGAAATTTCTAGAAGAACTAACAGAGACTGACGTACCATAGTACGACGTTATCAGACTCAGCATGAAGATATGGAATGATATGTAGCTCCATCATATCCTTGATTATTATTTGATGGGTGTTCACCATTCTTTATCGCGTAGTTTATCAGTTTGATGATTATTTCATAAGTGAAGCTACTTAGAATGAATCTTCATATGGATAGAACCTTATTTTAATTTTAAATGGAAACTATTTACATGTAGTAACAAACGATTCGCCAGTATTTTATCTGTCTCTAACGCGTGGTGCTTATCAAACTCTTTGACCCGTGAATTTACTCGTGGTTGCTAATAAGTCCAACTAGGACAACTCTGAGTAACTAAACTATGCCACACATGCATCAGTTTCGATATATTTGTTCCTGATTTGATAAAACAGCAGTCATATTTTTTCGCAGGATGTTGTTTTGTAACTGGTTGGCCTTTAGGTGATAGCGGTTTCCGTTGCTAACTAAACAAATAGTTGATCGATAGAATTGACAATATGCTGATATGCTTTGCATTCCCAAATTTTGCAAAGAAATTGCATGAGATAGGTCAATTTATTGTTGTAAATAACAATATGCTTTGATATTCTGATAATGTCCGGAATAATATTTAAAAATTAAAGGTCAATTAATTTTTGTAGAGAAGTAAATTACCTCGACAATATTAGGTAGCTGTTTACGTTTATTGTGTTGATGGGAAAAATTCACTTTTACAATTAAGGCATGCGTAATGTTCCTAAATGACAATTTTGTTGTTGATAGGAAATTTTTTAGTTAAATAAACTGTCATGTATTCATCCTCTGGTGAAGTTATTATTTTTTTATATGGCAAAAAAGAACTAATAAAAAATGTATCTTTAAAATAAGGAAGGTGTATGTTTTATATTCCTCAACATATTCTTGCTTTTACAGATCGACGAAATTTTAAACACATTGGGGTTATATAAATCGAAGAATACCAGAGCAGCAGGACTATCAGGTGGACAGAAGAAAAGGATGTCTATAGCTTTGGAGTTGATCAGCAATCCTTTAGTAATGTTTCTAGACGAGCCTACAACGTAGGTACCAAAAATATTAATATTGTTAAATAACTTGGTTTAAGCTATGTCTCTTTTCGTTTTAAAAGATGTAGCGACACGCATTGAATATCTTATTTTACCAAAAACTATTTTGTTTGTGTAGCAAACTGTTTCGATGATAACTTTCACAAGATGTGATTTTCCTTATCGCGTTTATGATTGCATGCAAAACATATGCTGTGTAATCCTTTATATTTTTCCATTGATAAAAGATGGTCCAAAGTTCATTTTGAGTTTGTGCAAGGAAGTGACGGACTTTTATATGTTCATTTTGATAGTGCTTACTCTTTGTTTACAAGTTATATGGAAAAAGAAAATGTAGCTGACCTGACTAAAGTACTATACGTGTTTTATTTTTTAATTGTCCTTCTCAAGTAAACAGTGTTACAGTGGATTTACTTTACGCTGATTTTTGACCTTTAATTAAGATATATTACCTACTGAATATTGCTCAATACATATTTTTCACACGATCGAGAAATGGGTAGAGTAACAACTACTCTAGAAAGGAATACAATATAGCAAGAATACTGAATATATAACCTTATTATACAAGAATAAGTTAATCTTTCAACAAAGTATTACTATACTTAAGAAATATTGAAACTAATCATTGGAATAAGTGTATTAATCTTGATATTAGCATAGCTTTATTCCGTGTAAGTTGCATACACTTTTAAAATACTGTTCGATATGTTTTATTATGATTTTATTGGCCGCTGAAGTCCGATCTTTTAAAACGGAAACATTCCGAATATACTCATCATTTCCTCGAACTAAAAATATTTGTATGACTTTTTGCAGGGGTCTGGACAGTTCATCATGCATGTCTTGCGTGAAACTGTTAAAAGAGCTGGCACGACAAGGAAGGTCAATAATCTGCACCATTCATCAGCCATCGGCGTCGTTATTCCAACTCTTCGACCAGGTGTACGTGTTGGCTGCTGGAAACTGCCTTTACCAGGGAAGCACTTCGAATCTGGTGCCGTTTTTAACAGACGTGGGATTTCCCTGTCCGAAATTTCACAACCCCGCTGACTACGGTAGGAATCCACTGTTTGTTAAGAAATTCCAATATTATTAGTATTCTATGATATCGAATTGTTAATCTTATCTCATTTTGCACTTGGAACCGTAAGCATTTGATAAGTTTGGCGTATTTGTAAGTATTAATCATTTCTATGGAGATATATATTAGAACGTTCAAAGTATAAGGAATGGGTTTTAGTGACCTCTAACCCCTCTCTATATTTATATTTCTTTCGACATCTTATAAACAAAAGAGGAGTATTTATTTAATGCGTACGCTTTTTTAATATACTCCGATCCGAGAATATGAGGATATTATTTCATATCTAGCTATATATTTGTTTTGCGACAAATACTAAGAACATTTTTTAAAAAAGGTTTTAAAATTTTAAATTGTGTTGAAATTTGTCTCCATGTCCAAACACAATATGCTAACTAGTAGCTTCTTGTTATTGAATTTCTAATACATATAGGTACATGTTTTGGTATAATAAAATACGTATTCTAATTGCATTTTTTTATTTCCAGTGATTGAATTAGCATGTGGCGAATATGGCAATAACAAAATTGATGCAATGATAAAAGCTACGGGTAACGGAAGATCACTTACGTATTTTAATGATTTCGAGAACCTCCAGAACATCAAATTTTTCAAAGGTATGTTGATGCCACTTTAATGGCACATGTAAAGCTAATGTAGCTAAGAGATATAACGGTATTGATTATTAAATAACATAACGAAGTAGGTACCTACAATTTAGTTTTGTTGTATACCTAAATACGCTGATGATTTATAGTTATTTTTTATGACTTTATTTAGTCCAGTTAATTATTTATGTTGCAAATTAAGTATAAAGAGATAACTGTGATAAAGAATGTCGAAGTAATAAGTCTCATTTGCCAAGTTAACTTAGTTTACATTAAAAACAAATTAACTTAATTAGCATATACTTGTCCGAAGATATAAATTTTGTATCATTAATTATACAGAAGATAAAAAAAATCATATTTTACTTCATAAAAATATCATTACACTTACCGCTAATTAAAGAAAAGCATATAATATGTAAAAATTAACCCATCACAATTCGATTATGATGAATAACTGCAATTTTAATTATTTTCTAATGATATATAATGATTGTACAATTAATGAAATATTAGGAATCAGTTAATTAAAAAGAGTAATTAAAAAAAACGCAAATTTCAGGTGAAAGCGATAGCAATGATAACAATGAAGAAGCTTTACTAGCTACCTCTCAATATAATCAACTCCAAGTTTTGTTACGGAGGGGTTTTATGAAATCCGGTCGAGATCAGGTAATATTTAAATGATTTCTGTCACATACTCGTATTATGCTACAAAAGAGAATTCATGTGGTACAACGTATCTTTCAATTTGTTTCAGACTTTGACCTACTTGAGGATTGGTGTCAACATCTCCGTTGGGCTGATGTTGGGAACGCTCTATTTTAAGGCAGGAGTAGACGGTTCAAAAGTTTTGGACAATTACAATTTACTATTTTCTATACTAATGCACCACATGATGTCCACAATGATGTTAACGATTTTAACCTGTAAGCAGTACCACCATACTATCCTTCGAATAATTTCTCACCGTACATTTTCGTTTTCAGTCCCAGCTGAAATGTCAATTCTGATTAAAGAACATTTCAACAGGTGGTACTCGTTGAAGATGTACTACGCTTCAGTCACAATCGTGGATATTCCCATTTCGGTAAGTAATGTTCTAATATTTAAAATTTATCTTTACAATTTGTATGCTGGTTTCAGATACTCTGCTGCTTCTTATTTTCCATTATCATCTACTTTATGACGGCTCAACCACCGGAAGTGATCCGATTTCTCATGTTCTTCATAACTAGCTTACTGGTGGTTTTTGTAGCCCAAAGTGTTGGGCTATGTTTAGGCGCTTATTTTGACGTGGTGGTAAGTATAAGCATTTGGATAAACAAACTTATTCACGACCACTATATTAAGAAGGTTCACCCACGGGAATTTTAAGGGGCATATTAATGTATTTGCAACGCATTACTGAAAGAGCTTCTTTCATGGTCGTGAAACTTCTTGAAATATGTTTTTCTGTCTGGAATGAGTACATATAGGTAACTCCCTTTGCCTTGAACATGGTTGATGTCCAAAAAGTTTCACTCATTCATCAATAGCACCTGCGGCTCCTATGATCGTTGCAATCTGTAGAGAGTTTAAAATAAAACGCACAACGTATAAATTGAAATATTAAAATCATGTATTTTCTACCTTAACTAGTAAATCTTCACATCCAGTGCTTTTTTAAAAAATTCTTCGATTTGGTTTCTATCTAGTATCTTTGCATTCTTTGGTTTATAATTTTTTTATTCAACTTTTAAATCTGAAGTAAGTTTACCATACCTCGAAATATCAATACATGTGCAGATTTTAGCATGGAATATTTTGTCCACATCTTCAGATTGAAAAAGTAAGATAGTAGCACTTCTTCTGTAATCGCTCCTTCTCCTATGCCCCTTTTTTTCGCCAGTTATCGCCACCAATTCCTTCTCATACACACGTTTGCTTTTCGCTGACAACAGACATAATTTTGCTTCTTGGGATTCTAGCTGGATTTCTACCGGAATTAAGAGCATTCTCACTCATTTTTTGTGTCGACTTTGCAAATTTGTTCACTCTTGTTGGCAAACAAACAAAAGCATGTCACACAAACGATTCCAAGACTTTCTAGCATTCAGCTGACAACGAATATTCTTGATTAAAATAAAGTTGTCAAATATAACGTTTTTCAAAACCATATTTATTCGCCTGCTCTCACACGGCTTTTAGTCTCCAAATGGACCGGTTCTGGTCGTGGTCGTGGATAGAACGTTAAATTGCATTCGGGAAATTAACCAACCTTTCGAAAAAATGTATCTCTCGGCTGCGTCTTGAGTGTCCATTTTTTCTCATAGACTAAAGGCTTGTTAATTCCCTTATATAATTAACAACTATTGTTAAACATTAATGTGTATCTTTATTTTTTAAGAACGGTACATTCCTGGGTCCTACCTTGTCCGTGCCAATGATGATGTTCGCTGGATTTGGAGTCTCTTTACGTGATCTACCTTACTATTTGCATTGGGGCAGTTATATCTCTTACCTCAGGTTTGGCTTAGAAGGAATAGTAGGAGCTGTGTATGGACTTAACAGGTCGAAGTTGGAATGCCCAGATGACGTTATATACTGTCATTATTTGGACCCTAAACAGTTCCTAGACATTGTCGCTGTTAGAGGGGATCAGTTTAGTAACGATGTGATAGCTCTGCTTTTGTTCCTGTTCGTTTTGAGAATAAGTGCTTATGTAATTCTTAGGTACAAATTAATGGCTGTGCGTTAGCTGTAGATTTATATTATACAGGTTAACTATGACTAAGAACAAATATTTTAAGAGGGGATAGAGAAACTTAAGAATTAATGGAATCACCCTTCAAAAAGACTCCAAACTTACTTACAAAGCGAAATTATATTATATCCTTATTTAACGCCGCCTATGCGACTTGTCCGTCACACGTTTACAGAATCAGAGTAGGTAACGTAGACAACTAGCAACACGACTGTAAAATTTCACATCAAATCATATTTTAATTCCTGTGTTTACCCTGTGTTTACGTTGTAGTTTTGTTTCTTCAGTTTTTAGGGGCTTTTTTAATTTTTAAACGTTCCATAGTCATTAAATAAAGAAATTTGTGTTGGGAGCAGATGCTTTCCCACAATATAGTTCGCCGGTTTGGTTTTCTAGGTTATGGGACAAGACTGCCGAGGGTACATTAAAAGTTTTCTATTATCTATTCTTTTCGTTCGATTTTGTTATACTAAAAAAGTATTTTATCTAGCGGTACCTACGGGAAATATGTCTCATCGGTAGTGAGTGGTTATAACGAATGAAAATGTTGTAATTTTGCCAGTTTGTAACGAAATAATGAAAAACGAATGCAAAATAGTGGAACTAACTGGACTAACTGTTACCTACCTATCTATCAGGTATTATTACTAAGAATGTTAAATTTTATCGTTTCTGCATTTAGAAATGCTGCAAAAAAACGACCGCATGGTAGTAGATATTGTTGACAGATTTAAGCTTATCTATGGATCACAGTATTAGTATACTTTGCCATGGATCTAAGCCATCTCACTCGATATTTGCCATGGGCGCGGACTTTGGGTTGGGAGGGTTTTGCCCCATTTTCTAAAAATCGAGCTAACATTCTGCAATAATTTTTTTATTGTCTTTTAGGCCTGAGTACGTGGTTAAAATGTTTGTGCTTAGTCATAGTTAACCCTGTATAATCTAACATGACGTATATTTATGGCATTTATTCCATCAAATTCCTCAAAATAAGCACAAATTTTATACTTCTTGCTCAGATAGAGATTAATGTTGTACATGAGAAACTAAAAGTGCAGGTTATGCCTTTTTTGTTACAATGTTTATGCAATCAAATTGAAACTGATTCAATATTAATATAACTAATATATAATCAACTTATATTATAGTTTTATGGTACATCCGTTAGGATGAATAATATAATGAATATTTGTACATTTGTAAATTCTATTTTGTATTTGGCTGTGTGAATGTGTATCACATTTTATTTAACATATTTATTTTTGTAATTACTGTAAACATTATCTATATTATAACTATGTGTCTTGGAGACCTAGATCTTAATCTTTGTCAGCTCAATCAGATAAACGGATATTAAATTTTATATTTTTTATAACTTATTTTAAAGTTGGATCGTAGGTAATTAGTTTAGCGTAATTTTAAATTTACGAAGCAATGCAAATTAACAGAGGAACGACTGATACACCTGCTGTAAAAAATAATTTACCAATATGAAAACAATAAATATATTTTTATTTAAAAATTTTGTTTTTCTTTCTTATTAAATTTTACAATATTTAAAGCACAGTTTTATTTGGAAAGAGTTATATTCAAACTTTATCAATAGTAGTAATGCACTGAGATATAGGTGAGATATAAGTGGTCTGCTTACTTCCCGCTCGGCCTAAGCGGCTCGACTTACAGGAAGCGACCTACATTGCAGCAGGTACTTAACGTAAATGATACTGCAGGAAACAACTACTCCGCGGACTAATGCCCCGACCGGCATTGAATTACTCCTGCAGTATCTGTGTGAACAGCCAAGAACCCTTGTCGGACACACCACCAGACATAGACCGGTTTCGGGCTTGTTAGCCCTCATCAGTATGCCATAGGTGAGATGACCGACAATTGAACTGGCTGTTCCTTCATATATATGTTCACATATAAACTGAGTGCAGGTGAGATATAAGTGGTCTGCTACAGGAAGCGACCTACATTGCATTACATTTACAGTAATGCACTGGTTTTCTGTGTGAGCTTATTGGTTCTAAATCAAATATAACTGGTTTTGAAACAATGAAACTTGTAGTGTATTTGGTTGCATAACTACATAACTACAATATTTTAAAAGTAGCTTTATGCAAAGTTCTAATATATATATGAACTTTGGTTTATGGCAAAGAAATTATATATGATTTTCTGTTATCATACTACAACATATAATAGTTACAAGGGGTTACAATATAATTACTTATATGTTACATATGCAGTTATGTCAAAGAGGTACTTACAAGGTATCCTAACATAACAAGATATAATAAATGTAATACATCAAGGGTAATATTTATGTAACGAAAGATCTGGTAATATGACAATTTCCTTATGGGTTAGGGAAATATGTAAATTCACACGGTATTGAAAAATACAAATGTTCATGTTTACATTTTCAGCAAATACTCTGTTTTTATGCAACCAGTTATGCAGAGCTATTGAGCTCTCGTTACATAATATTAAGGTTTCTCCTTAATTTTAACTATAAATATAAAATGTATACAGTTTCTGAAATATACTCGGTAAAGGGCAGTTTACAAATACAATTCTGTAAACAAAATCAAAAAGGGCAGTTCAAAAATGATTTAAAAATACACTCATGCAGGTTACTCGAAACTGGTCCATCGTAGAACCTGATAAGGCAAAGAAAGCTGAAAGAAATTCCCGATTAAAAAAATAAATAATATTTTATTTCATTTATTTTATTTTTCCCTCGTCCAATCCCCTTGGTATTATATTTGAACACGCTGTACATGGTACGGATATAATTGAGCCTCGTGTATGATACACCACACTGCTGCATTACGCCATAGACGCCCTGTACCTCCATCTCTTCACGATTTGGTTGCCAATCTTCTGTGTCACGCCTGGGCTTGCACTACACTTGCACTCACAGCACACAGTTGTAAAAGTAACATTTTCACATGACTCTAAATTAAAGCGGTATCCATCAACTGCGAGTTGTTATACACTTAAGACATTTTTGACATTTGAAATACTAATGTAATTACTCGCATCGCAAAAACGTTAATACGATAAGTAATTGGATATTTGAAATCATCTGGCAAGATACTACAAAAGCCCAGCGAAGTAATGGTTGAAAATACTAATTTTTTTTCTCAGAAACTGTAAGGATTTTATTTAAAAAATACGATATTCATGACGCACCTATGCCTAATTTTTTAGATAAGTTCTGAATAACCCTGAATAGCATATTATTTGAATGGATGCATTGTAGATACGTATACTGCAACAAACGGCCAAAGCTACCTACTGTCATAATTTGAATAGATTCTTTACTAAATTCAACGAAGATAATTATCATTATATGATCGTAATTATTGCACTTAATACATACACTTAAACATTCAATTGGAACTATTCAAATATTATTGCAGTAATTATGTTCGAGTGGGGAATAATTATATGGTATTTTGTAACAAGAAAAAATATAATAGACATGAAAATACTTAGATGAGACTTTACTTCATAAAATATTACTTTAATCATACTTATACTAAACCTACTGAATAAAAGAGTGGCTGAATGTTGAGAAACATTAAGAAAACCAAAATGGAATCGTTTGAATGACTGTTTACGGCAGAGAGGACAATGGGCGGATGTGGTCAATTAAGTCATACATTTTCTCGTCACATCTGCAACAAAGGGAGAGTTGATGCTGGTTTTCCTATAATTTACTTGCCATATAATAATACTTTAATTCTAATCCATGAGATTTAGTTCGCTACACGTGTAATGCATCACGCAATGCATTATAGAATCTACTAAGTAATAATAAAGCCGGGGACACATTACTCTGACGCCACGCCACGCCATGCGATGCCACGTAACGTTACATTCGACATTCCATCAATTTAAGGAATAGTTCATATCAGAAGGTCAAGTTCAAATTGTGAGTCGAGGATGAATACATTTAAGCACCCTAATCCATTTAGCTAGAGTCGTTAAAATGTATGTTGTTTCATTAACAATGGGATGTGAGAAACATTTGCTGTGTAATTTGTTCCTAAGCTTCTCTAAATAACCAAATTTTGTCAATATTTTCTATCATTTTATGCATGTCACATCAAATTCCCCTCACACTGCTACCACGCGACACGTGGCATCAGAGCAATGTGTCCGCGGCTTAATAATAATAATATATTTTTTACAAAAAAAAAGTATACAAACGTTTTTTACAAAACAACAGTGTATCAACAAAGTTGATTTACAACACCTCCTGAGGCAAAATGAGTAGAATCAAAACAAATAAATACAGTAAACAGAACAATCAATGAGGCAAAATGTAAACAGAAAAAAAAACAATTAACATACATCAAACAACACCAAATCAGATCAAAGTATATTATTTTTTATGATATGTTTAACTGCTAACACTGACAAATTGTGATACTAGAGTGGCAAATTATAACATAAGAAGCCAAATATGAAAAAGAATTTTTAAATTTTTCATGTTTATGAAAAGGAATACACGCTTTGCTACTCAATAATCTCAAATCTTTACGGTGAAATTCAGATCTCCATTTTATTTTATCGTATAAGTAAGTAGGTTTGTTATTCTTTAAAATATTAAGTAGAAAATTCACAAAGTGAGTAAGTGTTCTCTCAGACATGCTCAACAAATTGAAGGATCGCAAATATGGAGTTACGCAACTAAACTGTGGAACAGTTGTAATAAAACAGACACAATAATTCTGTATTTTTTGCTGTTGGTGTTTATCGTGTTGAGAAAGGCAGGGGCCACATGGAATATCAAGCATAACTCAAATGAGATGGAACTAAAGATTCGGAAAGTAAACTTTTTAAAGCATGCAACTGTTTTAAGGATAAAAATGCTTTCTTACATATACCAGTTACATGATTCGATTAACGAGGAATCAAAAGTTAAGCCAGGATTTTTAACAACATTAGTTGAAGAAATATTTTCATTATTAATTAAAACTGAAAAACTATCCAAACCTCGCAATTGAGTTGATTGAACAGAATTGACTTTTATTAGGATTAACTGATAAAGTATTTTCTATGGTCCAGTCATAAATTGGTTTTAAATCATTATTAGAAACTTCTGTGGCAATATTTAAATTAGAAAACTTGAAACTATAAAGAAGTTGTATAATCTACCCCAATTCTACTGTCGACTGGAATGCTAAGCGGTGATCCAAGACTTGCGCGTTGAAGGTGTATTGATCGACCAACCCCTTAATGGTGGTAAAAATGTGGTCAGGCAGGTGTATTTTAGTTTAAGAAGACCAAAACGTACGTTACCCATTACAAATTCTAGCTAAATGTTGCTGAATTGTAGCTGCTGTGTAAGTACATTTTTTCACGATCTCTCATTACGAAAATTCATAAAATAAAGCATGTTGTGGTACAGTAGGGTCATTTCACAATGGTAACAAGAAGATGACCTACTGATCTTTCAGCTCTAGAAAGCCAGTACAAACATTTGTGTTCTCTTATAAAACACAAATTACTTTTATTGGATTAATTTATATCAGAGCCATCTTATTTAAATACGGCTGGTATTTTTTTATCTTTGTACGTAATCATTCAAACATAAAAAGTAAAACGCATTTGGTAAATAAATGAAAAATTGGACAATCATGTAACAGAGCCATCTATTAATAGAAAGTAGATACAATTAAAATAACATTTTACTGGCGTTCTACCTCTACTTAGCAACAGAGGGACATAAAAAATGTGCAAGGGGGGTTTCTGTAATGACTAATGACATGTCACAGTCTGTTACGTCAGAAATTTAATGAAAGTATAAATCAAATAAAATGTTTAAAATCAAAGTAAAATTTGTACAGGGTGTAACAACCGTTAACTGCGTATTTTTGGTGGCGAAATATGATCATTTAACCCTACTTATATGTATATAAAAATAGCTCCCTTAAAAGATACAGGATGTTAAAGTTAGACGTGTACAATTATTGTTCTTTTGATAATTTTTCGTAAAACTTCATTTTCGACTTTTGAGATTACAACGTGATAGATAGTCCCAGCAAAAGTTATTTTATACAGAGTGTGTCTGAGGGGGCTAGACAATTGTACCATTTTTATACAAATAAATAGTTGTTATCAAAGCGGGAAAGCGAGGAAAAACAGTGGCTTAAGAAACATATTAGTTATAAGATTTATACCAAAATTTAATTGAAAATTGTAATTTTTACATTTCAATTCACTAAATTCAAGATTTTATTGCTCCACATGTCCACCTGCCTTCGAAATGCATAAACGAGCAAAGAAGAATTGATATTTTCTGTAGTTATTGCCCAATTTTTTCAGCTGCATTTGTAATACGCCTTTTTAGTTGATTAATATTTTCAATTGATTGGCAATAAACGTCGTCCTTCATAGATCCTCAAAAACTGAAGTCCAATTGACTAAAATCAGGGAAGCGTGGTGGCCACTGAATAGTTGCGTCTCTTCCATAACCAATTCATTTTATCCAAGATTCGGTGGAGCACCATCAAGTTGCATCTACATATTTTGACGAAGAGTAAGTGGCAAATTGTTGAACAAAGCAAAAAAAATTATTTTGCAGAATGTTTAGGAATGTCACGGCATCTAAACATATTGATAGACTATGTGTAGACCCTACACGTAGCAGTGCAGCAATTATTGTAAATCTGTTTAATAACGAATATATCTCTTAAATCTCTGTTTTTTTTTTAATAAACGAATTTACGTTGTTAAAAAATATTTATTTGTGTAAACATGCTATCTGTCTAGCCATATATTCAGAGACACTTTGTATAAAATAAGTTAGAACACTTTAGGGTAAATTAGAACAATACAAATTGTTCCTATGTAATTTAAAAATGTTAACATAACATGCTTTTACAAAAAGTTATCTACAGTAATACAATTTTATATCCTTCATTTATATTAAAATCTTCCATTTTTGTTATGTGACGAAAATTTGTATGTTTCTTAAAGAAATTACGATGACAGCAGACAATAATCCGCAACATTCCAATAATTTTGATCTCTGTCGACATTAAGCTCGTTGCTAGATATTATTTAAGTTGCTGGAATTTTTGTATAAAAAATATGGTCATGCGTCAGACAATACGCAAGTATGTTACCTGCCTAGAATGGTTAATAGTTAAATAATATTCCTGAAATTATTTTTGATGCATATAATAGGTATAGTAAAGTTTTCCTTTCAAAAAATTAAATTTGTGGGAGATATACTATCACTGTTGTACTCATCAAATAATGTATATATGCCATATATTCATTATAGCCTCCAAAGCAAGCAAATAAATATCGTATAGACAAATATATATTAACATTTTTGCTGTTTGTTTTACATTTTGCACTTGTAAGTAAATATTTGATTGTAATTATATATCTGCTCTAAACTCTAAACATCAAACATTAACTAACAAATACCACGATTTGTTAAGGACGTATAGTTAACATATTGTAGAAATGAATAATTTCAAATAATGTTATGTGCCTATGCAGGTTTTTGAAGAAAAGCTTTACTCTACTTTTCTTGTACAACGTTGAATATCCTTCACAAATATGCGATGTGAAATTTTCAATTTTATTTTATTTATCTACAAATAATATTGATTTAAGTGTCTAAACATACTAATGATGATAGTTTATCATTGCTTTTTCTCACGATATATTTAATACAATCATCAAATTACGTGTTTAAACACAATTTAATTTAATTTAATAAAATGTACAGGGTATAATTTGTGTACAGATTTCAGAGACGCAGTATATGCAGATCATGTCTGATGCAATTTTGCAGCACCCGGTTCCAATAATTTTACTATCGCGATCAATATGAAAGCTGATTTAGAACGTCAAGCGGCAAATAGCCTTGGTGTAGCAGTCGAAAATATGGTATTTTAAATTGTATCAAATTACTTTCCACATTCGTGTCGTGTATCTACAGACAACGTCAAAAGTCTTGGACCGCCCCTCATTCTTGGTAGAAATTTTTTTGTCAGAAACAGATACAATTATATAAGTATATTGTTATCTAAATCATTTTTTGTGAAAAGAATATGTTCGGTAAACTGAGTACTTAGAAAATTGAAAACCAGCAAGACATATTTGACAAAATTTATTAAATCGAAAAGAAGTAACAAAGCAAGTTCTCTACGCTCTACTTGACTAATAGTCGGCATGACCTGCACCACGTTCCAATAGCATATTGACACATCTGTGCATTCAGATAATCAAGCGGTTAACGATCTCTTGCGGAATATTGTTCCATTCCTCTTCTGCCGCCACAACTAACTCATCTGCAGTCTGAGGTAGAAGAATATGATTATGAGTGGCTCTAGCAATGAAATCCCACATGTTTTCAATAGGATTCATGTCAGGAGAGTTGGCTGGCCAATCTAATCCATTGATATGTCGTGCTTTGAGTGTCTCCTGAATCCTTCTTGCGCGATGTGGTCGAGGGTTGTCATCCATAAATACAAAATTTGCACCTAATTCATTACGTAAGGCGTAGATAATGGGCGTAATAACTTGTTCGACGTAAATTTGACTGGTCATATTCTGCGGTATGCGAATTAATGGGATGCGGCTGTGGAACATTAACCCACTTCAAAACATTACGGTCAGAGCAATTTCACGGGGAGAATGAAGTCGCTGTTAACGACATGGTTCTCTCCAGACTCTTTGTCGATTGTCATTAGTAATCAGTCCAATTCTGGTTTTGTCTGTAAATAAGACCCACCGCCACTGGCGTAAAAGTCAATACCTATGCTCTCGAGGCCACTGGACACGGGCACCACGATGCCTTGGAAGCAGAGTGGGGACCCGTAATGGTCTTCTAGCACGTACATTTGCGTTATGAAGTCGTCTTCGAATATTAGGTGCCGATATAACACGGCGAAACGTACCTTGAAAGTGGGCCCAGAGAGCTGAAGATGTGCGGTGTCTACGGGCACCGATCCTCCCTTTCATTAGATACTCGAGGATGTTCTTCATATCTTTGTACTATTCGTACAACAGATGATCTAAGAATACCCATTATGTTCTATATCTGATGATTAGAATGTCCTGCATTATGTAAAGCAGTCATTATTGCTCGGGTAAACGCAGAAATTTCACGTCCTGGTACAAAAATTCAAAAGAACACTTGGATGAATACACTACCAAACTGACCAAATTTGTAAAAACAAATTGATAATAAAGTAAAGGTTTATGGCCTGCAATTTTGTATTGTCTTTTTTGTTCTCTAAGTACTTTTTTACCACATTAAGAAAAACCACTAGGTTTACTCGAATCAATTTATATAGAGGGGGTCTAAGACTTTTGACGTGTGTATATCAAAGTACAAAATAGTTGATACGAGGATTGACTTGCCAATAAATCTAATGAAGCGTTTTAAGTAACTTAACTTGTTGCACATTTGCAACTTTTCTATAATAATTCATCGTAGTACTTATGTTAAACTTTAATCTAGTAATAAACTTCCTCCCCTCTACCCTTCCATACGCACAAACTTCTAATTTCCAAAGAGGCCCCAAGGTTCTTGTATTTTAATACAACGGTTTTTAAATAATTTTATTTTTAAATTATAGTATTAGTACAGTAGTTTTCTTGGCTTTTCTGGTATATACACAATGTCCAATATTTATTTACTGTATATAATTACATGAATAAAAACGTAACCTATGTAGTTTCATCTGAACATATGTATGTATACCTACATAACATCTTAATAACAAATTATGGGCAATAACACACAAAATTATACTAATTAATTGGTAATTACATAAGCATTACTAATTATATTATTATTATAATGAAGTTTAAATTAGGGTCATATAGATTATTGTGTTTTTCAATGAGCTGTACCACTTAATGGACATTTTCACAATGTCTATATACAAATGGTATATAGTATCTAAATTTCGTAAAAATTTGAGATTTTTATTTAATGTATGTTACTTAATGGCAGTAATTACAAGAATTTGTAATATATTTTCACTTTTAAGCCTAGACCGTGAACTTGGCCGATGTGTTAGGCCTATTAATTAGTTTCTTCTATTATCTATTTACGTTTCACCTGAATGCACAACCGTGAGAACAATAACCAATATATCAGTCAATGGTCGCGCGGTTTAAGGCGTAAGTACTTGAATCCAGGTGACTAGATCGCTGTGGGTTCGATCCCCGCAGCCGGTAGACCGTATATAAGCTATATTCGTGGAGGGGATTGGCACCCTCCCTGCGGGTATGGTAGGGTGGAAGAATGTTAGCTTGGATCAATGTAAGAGATTGATACCGGTTGACATTTGACTACCGCCCTAATTAATGAGGTTTTTCAGGTTTCCGTCATTCCTACACTGAATAGTGGTTAGACCCTACCAACGTAAGTCGTTCCTGGGCGCAAATGCGGCCTGCTTAATAATAATATGCCGCCCCTTCATCATCACAGAAACATGTCTTGGAATAATATAAAACTATACAGAAAAAAATAAAATTATAAGATCCTATTATTCTTAATTAAAACACAAAATTTATTGTCATGAAATTTTAATAAGTAGGTAAGATATGCGCATTATTCAGAAACAACTCTGTAGGTCGATATATTTATTAATGATATGTTCTACCATTTCTTCTCAACGCCATTACGTTGCAGTTTTTGAAATGGGATATTTACCCTTGTAAAGATGATTAGTCATGGTCATGATAATGATACCGGTACTCTTCTAAATTTTAGCGAGTTTTCGTAAACTAAAACTGTTTTATTAAAAACCTTAACATGAAAAAGTAATATTTGCTGCAACAACAATTACCTTATTTTAAAATCCATTTAATATAGGTGCTTTTATTTCATGTTATCATATAAATTGTTTCGAAAATAGAACATATTTGAAAAGTATATTTACAGCATCTCTTAAAATAATAATTTGATCACATTTTTGTTCCAAATATGCAGACGACAAGTTTCTATTTGTTTTCCGAAATTTACAAAATTGTAAATCAAAGTTAAACAGGAGCTTAGGTATAACAAAGCTAAAAGGTACACGAATAAAAATTATTTTTCATTTTTGTGCTATAACATTTGACTTATTGCGTATACCACAAAATATATAGTACAGCAAATAAGTACAGATTTAACAAATGTAAGATCAGTATCGTAGAATTTGCTAAAACAGCAATAAGAGTGTCATTGATACCGAAAAAATAATTTACAATGTTTCGGGTAGAAAGATTGGACTATGAATAATCCTTAGACAGACAGAGATGCATGGGAATTCTAATCTTATCAGTAGATACCTTCTATTCTATTGTAAGAATTAAAGTTTGTTGAATGTGTACGTTATAGTTATATCTAGTTCACTGTCTACTAATCGTCTAGCTGCCTGAATAATGATTTTTTGAAAAATAGATACATATAAAGACTATAAGTGTTGATGTTTAAAATTGTGTTTGATCAGTCATAATAATGATTGTGCCACAATTCTATAGCAGGTATGTCGCTTCTAAATTGTCTTAAAAATGTTTACCAAGTATGTATACAAACACTAAACTGGAGTACAAAACTAGAAAACCCGCTTGTTTATTACAAAATTAGGTGATAATTAAGAAATATACAGGGTGTGGCAAAAATGAGACCACAGATTCCTTAGGTAATAATAAGGCATAATAAAAATGATACAGGGTGTCAAAGTAAAAATTTTATTTTCGATGTTTGTAGATAACTTCTCAAAAAAAAACAAATATCTACATACAATTTGTAAATCAGATCAGATTTTTTTTGCTGGTTAGTGCATCCGACTATTGAAAGAATCGATTCTCCTACCTGTTATATCTGAAAAAGGTATACCTTGTTGAAGTCGTTAGGAGTAACAGTTTTCGAAGTTATCCTGTTTGAAATTTTCAGTGTACCGATTGAAAACTGTTATCGTTTCAGGTAAAGTGCCTTTTCTACTAAAAATGCAGCTAAATGTTACCTGAAAAAGTTGTTCAGAACGGTAAATTATGGAGATTTGACAAATTGTATTTTTTTATTATACGACTTGGGATATAGGTATCGATTTATTTTCACCTAAGGAATCTGTGGTCTCATTTTTGCTACTTCATTTAAAAACACCCTGTATGCTTACATATTTGTGGATATTTGTGAAGATATAATGTTTATTCTGGTGTATCTTTAAAGTTCCCATGTTTTCGTTAAAGGAGATATTTTATCGCATATTCCTGGCGATTTTGATAATGTACGTCGACTCTTGACTCCTAGCACGGTAATAGACGGCGTATAAATAAACAAAACAAGGCGTTCAGTCGCCAGTTTCATTCAAACGTCGAGACTGTGCGCGGGAAGTACCCGACATTTTTCATGAACCGCGTCTTTGGCATGCGGCCGCATTTCTATCCGAATTCGTAGCAGTGAACCTTGAATTAAACGAACAAAATTTTTAAACTCATGTCTCTTTCACAGGAGTAATTTTCTCTGAAACTTTCCGCGAACGATGTCCGTCAGGGAAGACAAAATAAAAGCGTGTGGCAGCAGCCCGTTGAAATGCTGCCAAAGCAACGATTCTCTCACTTCAGTGTCCGTCGACGACGATGAAATCGTTTGTGAGACGCGGAACGCTTTCGTGAAGACGCCTGAAAACAATAACAACCAGTTTGTTCAGGCGCACATGAAGAACCAGCACCATTTCCCGAAAAAGCAAGCTGTCGACCTGAACTTTGAAAATATCACCTTCACGTCTTGGAGCTGGTCCATCACAAAGTTCAGAAGAGGTGAGTTCTTTTCTAAAGTACGAAGTATGTTTCTATTCTACCACCAACTGAATTGTATTTTTAAATTACTTCAACTATTTCAAGTACGAAGTAGGTACGTTTCTTTTCTATCACCAACTGAATTTTAATTTTAAACTACAATTTCGAGTAAGTAAAAGTGAATTCTTTCTTAAAGTATCAAGTACTTACGTTTCTATTCTACCACCAATTGAATTGTATTTTTAAATTACTATTTCAACTACGAAGTACGTTTTCATTCTATCACCAAATGAATTTTATTTTTAAATTACAATTTCGAGTAGAAGTGAGTTCTTTTTTAATGTAAAGTATGAAGTACGTTTTTATCTAATAAATTTTATTTTTAGATTACAATTTCGAGTAGAAGTGAGTTCTTTTTTAATGTGAAGTATGAAGTACGTTTTTATCTAATAAATTTTATTTTTAGATTACAATTTCGAGTAGAAGTGATTTCTTTTTTAAAGTACGAAGTACGTTTCTATCTAATGAATTTTATTTTTAAATTACAAATTCAAGTACACCTCATTACATCCTAAAATGTGATTATTACATTATTTTCCTTATACTGAATTGTTTAAGATATTGTATCTTATAAAATATAAATAACTTTAACCACAAATAGTCAGATATTTACGTTACAGAATATTTTGTAAGAAAAATTATATGTATCTATTTACGTCATTATTATACGAGTAAAGTTTTGTTTATAGACAAGTTAAGATTGTTAACGTACCATTGTACCCGAATTGATGTATTTATCGAACAAGATATCGATCAACATTGAGAAAAGTTTAGAAGAATATTTTAATCTTAACACCATGATAAAGAATAAAATTATGATTATTGCTTTGATTCAATCTGATTTTATTAGATTCTATAAAATCTTAATGATTAAATAGTCTAAAGGATTCCTGTTTTCACCATTACAATTAAAAAAAAATGTGGAGTTATGTGAAGTGCTTGAATATGCCTGCATATAACAATTAAAGAGTAATAAGTACCTACTAATATTATTCATTGAGGCTACTATCTGTCTATATATTTCTTTCCAAAATATCTTCCACCTGTCTGAAGTGCTCTTAGCAACTTTAAAATTAGTTGACAAAACGGCTTTATCTCATAACTTTAATTTCTTATTAGCCAGACCAATTCCAAGATTACCAAATGACCGTGACATACATGACGGAAGATATGTCAAGAATTTTCCAATCGATTGGCAATAACCTCCAATAATTGATAACGGAACATGATATGGAAATGTTAACTAACAAATACAAAGAGCAATGGTAATGTGTATTAAAAGAAATACAGCGAAGACAAAGAAACATTGCAGCTAATTTCAAGTGACATTACATACATAATGATTAACCTCATTATCACCCGTTTTTGTGAAAAGACATTTTTTTATGTTTATAGAGCAAGTTTATGTACAAACTTCTAACGTTTAAAAAGGAACGAGCGTATCATGTAACATTATACTAACAAGGTTAAATTATAAATTTTATGCAAAAGACATTACTACTGGATTTGCTCTCACCTACACAAACTTAACACATGTGTTTATAAAAATATCTGATAGTGTAACAACTTAACCTTCTTCTCAATATTGTTAACTTTGAACTCTGCCTCTTTATCTTTACTACATTTACAACAAAATTTGCAAGTATTTACACAGTTATGAATAAGTTCGACGATAATAACAGGACATTTCTTATCATTATCGATTCTATTCAAGGTTACAGAAAACTACCAAATGAAAATATGTTTATGGTTGCACATTGTTCAGATATTTGAAAAATTTATCTGCTAGATACCATTTTGTATTGACAACAGCTGGTCGGTTACAATAATAGCTGTTTTCTAAAAAAAAAATTAAAAGTATTAGTTAAACATATTCTCCCCAAAAATATCTATTAGTTTCACCATGTTATTGGTTTTCTTTATCTCTTATCTTGACACAGATAAGTGTCCAATAATGCTATATTAAATACCATAATGTAATGCGGAATATCTTTAAAAAACATTTTGAATAATACATAACTGTCAATGTAATGCTTTTTATGTGAAGTATGTAGGATCACAATGGATATTTTACTGTATTAGAAAGGTATTTTAAGCTTATATAAATCAAATCTCCTGCAATTCTTATCAATGAAGTCATATGTATGCTCTCTGATGCCAAACATCTAGGTATGCTAATGAACAATTCCACAGACAAAGCGCTATTCAATAATTATATAAAAAAATTAATCTAGCTAAATTTACTAACCTGGTTTAATTAAAACATTCTATAAATATCTTTTGAAACTGTGAGAACTCGAAAATTCAACCACAATAGATGAGATCTGACCTATTTCTGCATTTTTAGGATTGCTTGTTCTATAAAAATTATTATACCAATAAATTAAATTTATTTGAAATTAAATATCGACAAGGTCAGATCTCATCTATTGTGGTTGAATTTTCGAATTCCCACAGTGAACTTAGATATTTATAGAATGTTTTCATTAAACCAGGTTAGTAAATTTAGCTAGATTACTTTTTTTAGATAATTATTGAATAGAGCTTTGTTTGTGGAATTGTTCATTAGCATACCTAGATGTTTGGTATCAGAGAGCATACATATGACTTCATTGATAGGAATTGTAGGAGATTTGATTTATATTAGCTTAAAATACCTTTCTAATATAGTGAAAAATGTTACAAAGGCTAATAATAAAGAATATATGGGTAGATATTGTGGGTGTAATTTAACGCTTATCAGGGCTTTAGTCCGCAGAGAAGTTAATTTCACACAATATTGTTAATACCTAAAAATATATAAAAAATCACAATGGATGACAATATTTCCTATGAAGGTTATGCCTCATGATTCCAAGTGAACAACTGCTATTGTTTTTTTCATTATTATGAATTAAATTGTGCGTAAAAATGTCAAGCATCGTAAGATGGAAAATTTTATATAACACATGGATAATCAAAATATATATGATAATACGTGCTGTACTAATTTCAAGTGCCTACATGCTTTATTCACATTATTGTTTCTCCAAACAATTTATTATGTTATGAAAAAGGAACAATGGGTATTAAAATATTTATTTGTTTAATTATTTACGGGCTCTTAAAATATCCAACTTAAAGGATAAATTATTGTACAAAGAAACAATTAAATTAATTGAAAAAGTGCTATAAAAAACACGTAGTAAACAATATTATTAAATAAAACTAAGTATGACCTGATTTTATTATTGTTAAATTGGCTCATTTTAGGGAAGCCTAGCGCTTTCCTGCGCATAGGAAAAGTTCCTTTTAATGAAGCGTATATTTTTGCGAGTAGATATTTAGGTTTATGGAAGCATGTAATTGCTATTATGAGCTAAAATATCGCAACTGCATACAATTAACTGACATGCTTAGGCAGTCAAGCAAAAATAGAGATAGAAACGTACACATTAATGACATCCGCAGGATTAAATTGGTGGTTTTACGAACTCCTCTTTAAGTTGTATTAAGTTGATGAAACATTCTTTAAAAATACATATTCCAACAGAAAACACACCACAAATGTTTCTATGGAAAAGTGTATTTTTATTTCTCTAAAATGATGCATGTATTCTGCTCCAGTTACTAACCACTACGACAATAAGTAATTGAATACAAAAGTCATGCAAGTCAAAGTATCTTTTACAGAAATCTATTACAAGGTTCTTCAACGAGTTTCAATTGAAAAATTATCCGATACACTTGTTTTTACTTTTAAAGCTAAAGTAACTGTTTTATCTGAAAAATGTTCGTAAAAAATATGTTAACGCCTATCATTGCTTAACATTCGCGTAGCAACACATAATCAACAAACACCTTTTAGAATGTACAGTGAAACGAGTTTAGAGCCAAAGACGAAGTAATAAGCAAAAATTTATAAATTTTATGTTTACTCTGAGAATTATTCAGCTGAAGACTTAATTTAATATATATTTTGTAAATGTAGCTGAAAATATTATTGACGAACTTAAACCAAGTACCATGGTATACAGGGACTATATGAATTATTTGACGAATAACATCTTCAATTTCTCCAAGGCGTTCACAGAAGTTCTAAAGTATACAATTAATAACGTAAAAATTAAAAAATCTAAAGATGTTTATGACGGAAATACTAAAATCAATACAACCTGTGATTTTAGAACCATTAAAAAACTTATTTAATATCTGTATTTCTCAAAATCTATTTCGTAATTGCTTAAAAATTTCTAAAGTAGTTCCAATTTACAAAAAAGGAAATCACAATGATCCATCTAACTACAGGCCTATCTCTGTTATTCCCTACTTTTCTAAGATATTTAAAAATATCTTAAAAACTCATAGTCAAATATTTTGTAAAAGAAAATCTTTTCAACTCTAATCAATTCGGCTTCAGAAACATCTTTTTGACAACTTTAGCCATTGACAAATTAATAGGTACAATTAATTCTGGCTTTGAACAAAAACAGTTTTTATGTTCAATATTATTTATATTACTTTTAAGTCACCTTTACTATGTTTTCTCTTCCTTTCTTTTGACTTGTGCAAATACTTTTTGTATATGTGACACCAATAAACAAACTAAACTAAATTGTATTTCTTTATGGCCAAATTATATTTGTTGTTTCAGAATTTCTTTTATCTGCATCGATATGTGATAATTTTGTTTATTGTTTTTTTAAATAAATGTCAATGTTTTTCTCTCAATAATCTGTAGAAGGATGCATGGCAAATAAGTGATTTGAAAAGTAAACTTATTTAATAGCAAATCGAGTTTGCAAATAAAACAATTTTAACATCAACTTCAAAAAACATGCTCGCAATTCTATATCGTTGGCAGGAAGTATCATCTCTGCAAATAAATTTTACAAAAGCTATAAGTTAATTTCCCATGTTTTAGTTTTGTACAAATAAGAAAGGTCTCTTTCAGTTCAAGTCAAATTTGAAATCATCCTGTACGTGCGTTAGTACTAAATAACAATTTTAATATATATTCAATTAAAAGCGAACGTAAAAATATTAAAAAAATGGAAATTTTGTAAACTATAAATTATTTTATTTTGAAAGAAAAACTTATTTTCAATAATATTTTTAAATGGTAAAAATGTATTAGCATTAAACTTAACAGTGATTATTATAAAGGACGAATAAGCTTAGCAACAAGCCACTTTCATAAGATCCATTAAATGCATTACATTTTCCTACTAAGTAACATTGAAAATGTGTAATAGAATAATACTGGTTATAGCGAATTTGTAATATGTTTTAAAAGTTATTATACAGGGCGGCCAAATGAAAACAAAACAGAGCCATTTTCAGGAACTGCGTCAAGATTGTAGAAAAATGCTCAGACCCGTCGATTTTGGATTAAAGGGGGACATTCTTTGCTGGTATTTTTAAGTCTGCCATTTTACCCCAAGCAAGGGTAAGCATCACCCCAAAATATTTAAATAGCATTGGGGGTTCAGCAATATTTATTTTGGAAGCTCTTTCAATTCCCCAATGCCATTTAAATGATGGTCATGCTTACCCTTGCTTGGAGGTGAAAGTACCAGCAAAGAATGTCCCTTTAATCTGAAATCGACGGGTCTGACCGTTTTTCTACAATCTCGACGCAGTTCTTGAAAATGGCTCTGTTTCGTTTACATCTGGCCACCCTATATCTATATATTAACACCTTATTGAAGATAATTATGAATAGGTGCATTTAGCAAATTCTTTGAACTTTCCTACTACTTTGCAAAGTGGAAATTTTATTATCTTCGTTTTTGATACGTATGTACCACAATTGAATTATAAAAAATTCTAAGCATCTACCACATTTAAATCTTTACTAATACAGTAACAACGATGGTAAATTGATATTGAGGTTAAAATTCGCAAATAGATAGCATTTGAAGTAATTAAATACCACTTAATTAAAAATAAAATAATTTAATACAGAACATGATTAAAATAATAATGTTTCATTGACCCTGTCTGTTACAGCCTTACCAAACCGAAAAAGGATAACTAAACTTAATTTAGACATGTGAATTTGTTGTGCATCAAACGTGTAAGCATCAAACGTCCTTCAGTCACAAAAAACAACGCGAGTTGATAAGTTAAACCGATATATTACGATTTGTATTCTTTTTTTAATAGTAACATGATACACATTAAAAAACGATATTACTACTAGAAAATCTATATAGTAATATCTCCTAATCTTTAACTTCTTCACACCCGAATAAAAGTTAATTTGTGCTTAAAGGTCTATTCTACTGACAAACCTGGCCAGATTTTTCTAATCCTTAGAATGGACGAAAAACGATCGAGCTAGTAGGAAATGTTGATCAACTGCATGACAAATATATTCAGATTACTTTGTTTTTTACGGACTATGGACAGATACGTGTAAACTGGTATCAGTGACCTTTATTCATCTTCCATCCGTTTTATCAATGTTTTTTGCAGAATGTAGTAAATAAATAAACTTTTTAAGTAAAAAGTATTAATGATACTACTTACTTTAAAAATATATTTTGAGAAGTTCTATTGCAGTAAATTTGCATAGCAAATTTTGACCTTCAACTTAATTTGAATAAATTACCATATTAATAATAGCAACGATAAAAGGTGGCTGATTTTTTAATCGATTTTTATAGACTGGTCTACAAAAAATAAACATTTTTTTTATGTAAATGAAAACTACGTTTTTATATTTTCACAAGTAGATAGAATATAATCGTGAGGAACACTGTTAAATATTTGTTTATAACAAGTACCTATAAATTATATCGATTTATAACGAAGACAATATAAATAGCCCAATAAGATATATTAATTGCCATATATTGTGCATGGCACTAATGCATTCAATTTACGTAAAATATTAAATTTATGAAATGCCTTTAGGATGATATAATAACTTAGTAGATATATTTTCTCGATTTGTATTCACAGTGTATAGACAGTAGTCATAAAAATTGGTTTATTTCAGAGGCGAAGAAGATTCTACATGGCGTGTCAGGTCAATTTAAGTCTGGAGAACTGTCGGTCATTATGGGACCATCTGGAGCTGGAAAAAGTACGTTACTTAACGTACTCGCCGGTTTTATGTGAGTATTCCATCAACAAATCAGGATATGCAACCTCAAACTTACACATCTTGTTTCAATTCTGCGAATACTTGTAAAACACGATTTATTGATGTGTAGGGAATCATTAGAGCAACTTTCTTAAATTTTTTATAGTTTCAAAGATCATTGTTGAGGTCACTATTAATCAAAGCATTTGTGTAATATGTTTACAATTAAAAATGAATAATATACTTGTTACTTTTACTATGACAATTGCGTCAGTTATGAACAAAATAAACCTATTTGTATGTAATGCATTAGCATATAATTACTGAAGTTCCTAAACCTAGTCATTAATCATTATGCTCTGCAAGAGAAGACTTTTGTCTCCACCAAAACATCTAGGCTAGAAATACCTTGAATTATTTTCGACGGTGCTGCTGAATTGTACAATTAAAGATATTATTATATTGCTAATAAGGTATAGTACCCAAATAACTTAGCTCCTATAGCTGTTTATGTAGAGTACCAAGGTCTACACCAAAACTGATTTAAAACTTAAATTGAATTTAAAATTTTACTAAAAACAACACGGTAGTTGTATTTAAATAATTAAATTTGATTCATTCATGTAGTTTGATCATAAAGTAACCGATGGTAGTACTACATATATAATTTACAAATAATTGTTAATGATTTAATCATAACGAAATGGATAAAAAAATCGTTAAATAATTGTTTAAAATTATACAACCTTTTAATAAGTAATAGTGCCAATTAATAACTGGAAACTAGGAAATTAATTATATGTCAACAGTTTTTATTTGCAAGCAAAAAATTTAAGTTTAGAAAATCACATTAAAATTGACATCGAGGAAAAGTAGCTAATAATTAGAGATCAATCTGCAGTCAATAATCATTCGTGATTTGGATTCCATTGTAATGATGCATTTTTATCAGAAACGATGAGATGATTTCCAGAAAAATGAATGTTGACGCCCCTTCTCACGTATCGAAGGAAACATGATCTGTTTTGTAAAAAATTATAGCAACGCCATATTACACATGAGTTGTACATAGTATACAGTAACTACATAACAATCAATTATTTTTTAAAGTGATGAAATTTTGAAAAAGCAGGTACACAGCTTGTGACAGTTAAATTTATCAGCAGTGGAGTATCTATTTTTTTACTGTTTTAGAAAGGTATTTTAAGCTAATATATATCAAATCTCTTACAATTCCTATCAATGAAGTCATATGTATGTTCTCTGATACCAAACATCTAGGTATGCTAATGAACAATTCCGCAGACAAAGCTCTATTCAACAATTATCTAAAGAAATTAATCTATCTAAATTTACTAACCTGGTTTAATGAAAACACTCTATAGATATCTAACTTCTGACAGTGGGAAATCGAAAATTCAACCACAATAGATGAGATCTGACCTATTTTTGCATTTTTAGAATTGCTTCATCAGGTGGTCTTCTTTAAGTTGAGTCAAATATCTAACTATAAAAATTATTATACCAATAAATTAAAATTGTTTGAAATTAAATGTCGACAATGTCAGACTGATTAATCTGTCAATGAATTTAAACATCATAACGACCTACTAAAATAAATAACAAAATTTACCTTTTATGTATCGTTTAGGGAGTGGAGTATCTAATTACGATTATTGTTGACGAAATGAATATTACAAGGAAAATAAAGGGGTCCCAGGGTGATAAGCAATACGATAATTTATTTGTTGATAACTGGTATTGTATAGCACCGGTAGCTATTATATAACAACTTCAACTAACCGTGAGAAAGACATGACATGGATTTTTCAATGCCATGGTGTTCCATTGATAAGCTACTTTGCAAAATAAATAATTGTTAATTGCACATATTTCTGGAATTTTCATTCATTCAAATTAATTTTTATTATCCCTTTAGCAGTTTTTTTGGTAAACAATATTCATCAAGGTAATCATATTATTGACTGATTGAAACACAAATAACGAAATTTACAATGCGATTAGCACTGTTAAAATTGATTTAGCAAGGTTTGGAACTTGCGGCAATTTCCATAGAGATTGCGGAAGTTTTTGTAGGATTTTTTATAAAAAAAAATAGGATGCCCAATTATCAAGACAATATCTTACCCCGAAAAAAACATGTTTGTTTAATACGAAATATAAATAAAATAATTTATCTAAGGTCAACTGCCTTGCTCTTCTTCTAGTGCACTGTCCATGATTGAATAAACAAAGTCTGAATAGGCAGTTTGGATATACAAAATACAGATTTGTAGTGCAATTGGCTAATTGTAGACACCTTTATTCTTCTATTCAAACCATGTATTGTTGAAGGTACCGTTTTTATATTCAAATCCACGAATTATGTAGCTATTTGTTAAGACAGTCTATAAAAAAATCTGAGTATGTTCGAAAGAATAGGTATCTTTTCTCTGCATCAGTTATGAAGTTTTCTCCATTTAGAATAAGAAAAAAAAAACACATAATTTTCACCTGTTACGTATTATCATAAAGTTTCTTGAATTTTATATGTCAGCTGCACAATAAGAAAATTGTATACTCGCGTCAAGAGTTCAGACGTCTTAACGTCACGGCTGACGTTATACATTTGTTTTTATCGTCAACGTAGTTTTCGATATTTGGTCGCGTTAAAAACAATATTTTTTTGCAATTTAGTGCAATATATAATGCAAACTTTTAGTGTAGTATATAATTTTATAACTATCAGTTGCAGTTTCTTAAATATTTTGATGAAAATATAATGAGTTATTCATTTGTTCGTTTGACGTAAGTCGTCTGAATTCCTGTCGTGAGTATATACGGCATTATTACATCCCGAACACTTGAATTGATGTACATTTTTAAGTATTTTTCACTGTGTATGGAACGCAGCAATAAGGTACAATTCATGGTTTTTCATGTTCTCCAGCGCATTTTCTTCCTAAAAGTTAAAGGAAATGATTCAGTTTCAGCATTATATTTTGGCACTACGCTAATAAGAACCTCCACATCCTAGATGCATTATTTTTTTTACATCTTTAGATACGATGCTTCGTGCTTGAAACGCCAGCCTAAAATTTGTTTAAAGTTAAATTAAAATTGCATTTTCGTAGTTAGTATACTATTCTAAGCCAAAACTGCTGTTTACCACAGTGTCCTTGTATGTTGAAAGCTCGGTTGAAAGTAAAAAACTTAACTTTTAAGTGGACAACGATTTGAAACACACCTCTCGGAGATGCCGTACAATATACTTTTCAAACTGGTTTAAAACCGAGACTCCTGAAGGCAGTACAAAAATGACATAGAACTTGAACTGTGAGGTAACCACGGCAATTTGTGTGTTAAGACACACTAGACTGATTATTACGCAAACAGAATAGTTAAATGTTTATCTGAAAGGTTTGAACAGCCTTCTTAGCCTTGGCACACTCATCAGATGGCATGAAACTCGTGTGACATTTGGTCGGATCTTATTGCGATATCATTTTAGGTACTAGAAAAAAAATACATCTAAATATTAAGAGACATATCAGTATCCTTGAATGAGTGAGTAAATTTGTAGTATTCACTTTTTAATAAATTTTCAAAATCAAGTCTTGAAAGCAACATTTCATCAAACAAAGAAGTACCAGATATTTCCTATTACCGTCACTATATTGTTTAAAATTCTGTACACAAACTTTGTACGAATTACAGCTGCGCAAATAAAAAAGAATAATTTGATTAACCTTTCTTGTGGCAAGTGCTGATTTTAAATGATATAAAGACGTCACTCATATTAACATCGGATTCTTAAACTTTACGCAGATATTATCGAAATGATTCGGGATATTACAGTACCAGTTCAAACCCACTCCACAAACTAATTTCACAATGGGCTTGTTCAGCATTTTTTGAGCAAAAAATGCAGCCTTCGTATTTTGATAAATCAAATATTTTAGAGAACACTGTAAATCGAGTTAAAAAATAAAATAACTCATTTTGATTTGAAAATGTTTCATATCTATTCGAATATCGATTAGAAGATCGAAGTTTTTAATTCAAAGATAGACACTATAATTTTTATATTTTGAGAAAAGGTCAATTCTAACTTTGTCATTTTATACCATTACTTTTTTGCGTAATTAATTAATTATACATAAAATATATAGTAATAATTAAGAATATATTTAAATAATACTAACCGAATAAAAATTTATTTGGTTACCTGTAACTTCATTTTATAAAGATAATGAATGAAATGACACCAAGTAGAAAAAATATTTAATATGTTAATAACTGTGTACTATATTCTCTTCATTTCTGTGATCTGGTTTTTATCTTTATTAAAGTAGTCCATAATCATGAGCATATCAACTTCTGGTAGATTGTCAGAATCACGTTACTAAATTCAATTTCAATTGAACATATTATACTAAAATATCTACAGCACAGTAACGAAACGACATAGCACATTTTAATCTGATCGGGTAATAGCGTGTTAGCGGTAGATCTCCTAGTATAGAGTTGCGTGTAGTGACGTCACAAGCGGGCCCACTATTTTTTAAACTAGCATCAATTTCAACCTTTTATAACTCAAAAACGCAAAAAGTAAATCATGAAATTTTAAGGGCGTAATAAGAGTATCATGTATTATACAAAAACTCATAAAAATCATATAAAAGAAATTTGACGAAACAACGCTATTTTGTTTGTTTGAGTACTAATATTGCATATTAATTTAATCTATAGATAAGTTTTCGTAACCATAGGAAGACAGTCCTGTGAGATTTTGTCTCAGTTTCGAGTAGAGTAATTTGTTACTACTTAAGTTGTTGAAACATTCTTTTGTTGCAGAACTAGAGGCAGTACCGGTGTAGTAAAGCTCAACGATACACAGAGAGATGGAAACCCGCGCTACAGAAAGTTATCTGCCTATATTCCGCAAGACGAAGAATTGCGTTTGGCTTTGACAGCCAAGGAGGCAATGACGTTTGCTGCTCACCTGAAATTAGGCTACGGAGTATCTACGGAGTACAAAACACAACAGGCAAGTACTTTGATTGACTTTTTATCTTCCTATTTATCTTGCCGGTTTTACAACGCCCAGTATACGGTTCTCGGAAACGGTAATATGCATATACATTCAGAACTTATCTAAAAAAATAGAATAGATGCGTCAGGAAAGATGAAGTCAATATCGTAAAAAAAATGTTTGTAAAATCCTTATAGTTTCCAAGAAAAAATTAGTTCTAGTAGTTTCAACCTTTGCATCACTGGGCTAATGTAGTCTCTAGCCAGGCGATTTCAGATATACGATGACTTATCGTATTAACTAGTGCTGGCAACCGAAATCGGTTTTTTGGATAATTCGGTTAACCGGTTTCGGATAATTCGGTTTTTAACAAAACCCGAAAACCGGTTATTCGATTCTTCAAATAACCGATTTTAATGCTGACAACTGAAATCGGTTTTTTGGATAGTTCGGTTAATCGGTTTTGGACAATTCGGATTTTTACAAAACCGGAAAATCGGTTATTAGTAGTTATATAGTGAATTTTAGTGCCACTATATATGAAATTTATCATCTAAAATGAACTGTTTTGGAGGTATTTCGATTTTTTTTTGTAAAATGGCATAGCTAACTTTAAAAATTCATATTTTAAAAACAATAAAATAGGTGATCTTTATTTTAATTAGGTGTTATGCTTCGTTTTGATGTATTCAAAATCTAGCCTGTCATGTACAGGGTCCTCAAAATTAATTGACAAACTTGAGGAAATTCAAACGTGCTTGACCTAAAAATAAAGATTCCCACTTTCACTGTTTCTGAAATATTTATTTTTAACCGAATATTCGAATAACCGGTTTTGATTATCCGGTTTTCACCACTATTCGGGTAACCAGTTTTATCTGAAATCGGTTTTTACGGAACCCGGTTAATCGGTTTCACTTTTTTCCGGTTTTTGCCAGCACTAGTATTAACTTTTTTGTGATGCAAGTATTTACATTAGTTTTTCAAATATCAAATATGCCTTACATTTAGCAACTCTCAGTTGAGGAGAATGGTTTTAATTTATGGTGAAGTGAAAATGCTTTAACAGAATATTTCTTGGTAAACATATGCAGGTGTAGTGCAAACAAAGACGTAACACGGGAAATGTGCAACCGTATCGTGGAGATGGAGGTTCAGGGCGTTCACGACGTATTGCATCAGTGTGGCGTATCACACACGAGGCTCAATTATATCCGTACCACGTACAACGTGTGTCCAGCATTAATAACAGGAGAATGGACGAGGTGAACCGCGGTACCATGGCCGCCACGATCTCTTAAATTTAAATCATTTGAACTTATTTTTGTGAAAAAAATAAGTATATTGCACCGAAGTGGACACTATTGATGATTTATGCAAACGAATAGCTGCTGTCAATATCTTACAAGTTCAAAACGGACAAGAAGCAGAAACATTTGTGTTAGTTTGTAGAAACTGGGTAAGACGGGCTCAAAATTTTATTGTAACATCAGGTATGACAAACTATTTTAGTAATTAAAACCACAAATTAATAATGGTGTTGTAAATTGTAATTTATTCCTTTCAATTTTCTGTCCAGTAGCCAATTATACGCCTTATCAGGTTTTACAGAGCCGTGAGGAAGTGTATTTTTAAATCATTTTTGAACTGCTATTTTTGATTTTATGTTTACAAAGTTGTATTTGTAAGTCCCCTCTAAATTCAAAAAAAAATTTTAGATAAATTCTAAATCACCTTGTAGATATAGCGTGGCTTAAGTTAAGAAAACATTGTGCTTTTTTATGCCTGAAAATGTTGATGTTGAATATTCTGTAATATATATTGCGAACTTCTCGATATAGTGACAGAAAACTCGTATTACCCTGTATATAAATTTTTTCATTCTTATATTTTTCTAACAATTAATAAGACTTTACGTATTGTAGTAAAGCTTTAGTCGACGTAGAAAATACAGTGGCGGTTATATATATTTGTAAGACTTACGTAGAGCTACATATTTTAATATTAATTGATTAACATTAACAGCTAGGTTGAACAGTGACCTTAAAATTATATTACATTAAAGTTTTTATGCAAATTAGAAATGAAATATTACTCCAATGCCACTCCTGCTTCTGTTCTTTAAATAAATGTTTCTTCCTTAAGACTTATGTTTACCCAAAGACATGTTTTCTTTTAAGAGAATGATATCTGTTTAAGACAAAGTAACAGTTCTGAATGGGTTAGATGATTTTTAGTGTACTATCAATTATATTTACTATAAATTTATCATTACATTGGAGCAATATAAAATAGTAATTTACTAGATAAACATTAGAGTACAAAATATTCATATAGATATTTATAGCAGATATCTACATATCTACTGTATATAAACAAATAATTTCAAATGACAGCGGTTACTGCAGCTTGTGAAGTTATGTTCTTCAATTGTTTAGAAATATAAAGTTTTTTCTAAAATTATAGAAACGAGTGTATTTTCTGACAGTGGAAAACGTATGTAAAATCTGAATAATTTTTGATATACCTAACTTTATTAATACACACAAAGAAAAACCTAATACATTTATAAAAGTATATTGTTTTCCACACACGTGTGTATTTTGTCATTAAACATGCATATTATTAACAGTTTAAAGATTTTATATTTGATTCATATAAAAATTCTGTCCTTGTCCCATTTAAAGATGAATAAATAAAATCTTTTCCATAATTATTATTACTACCGACTGTAGGAACATGTTCTCATAGTATTTAAGACATTTTTAATTACTTGTCATATATTATACACAGACACGTACCTAGGTCAGAATTAATACCTATTTTATTACATTGTTTATTGAATATTTGTCGTAATAATCGTGTTCTTGAATTTTTTAACGTAATAAACAAAACCATTGTAGGATTTTAATAAATATTTATCTCATATTTAAGAAAAATAATTTTAGTCATATGAGCAGCTAAGGTTTTCAATTAAAAATATTGTCTTAATGGAAAACAGCTCCTACACTTTGTACCTACGTAAACAAAATAAGAATTTATAATAATTATGGATAATATTTACGTAAATTCGATATTTAGCAAAACAATTGTAGCAGTAAGTACTGAATTATTCATTTCCATACGTGATACTAATGTAAACTTTCATTAGTTTAACGACTTTTATTGTGAACCCTTCAATATTTTATTTTCTTTTCATCACTGTCATCCTCGTTGATTTAAAAGCATGAATTGCCATAAGTGGAAGACTCCGGCCCTTCTAAATTGTTAGTAATACCATCAATTGAGTTAGTAATAAAAAAAGCGTAATCATTTTAACCTCTGTACTCACAACTGGTCACCACATAAAAGCATGTCTCTATTATCAAGGATTGCTATCTACATCAGGGGTATTTGCGTCATATTTGGAACATAACTCTATAACGGCACTAATAATACATAGGAAAAACTTCAAATCACAAATAAAAAAGTAAGAAAAACTAAAAAAAAACTAGAAAAAATTAACTACAAAAAAGATATGATTAAATTTGTACCAGAGCCTTGCATTTTCTTACGGCCCTGTAGAAAATTTTAAAATGTATTTTATGAGATTTATTAAGCACGTCAAGGTTAATATCTCATCAAAATTTCGTGATTTAATGTTGAACCGTTTTGATGTTACGCATTAAAAACTGTTTCTGAGGTTACCCCTTTAAGTAAGCGTATCTCCCTTAGGAACCTCCACTGATAAAACTTGTACTAAGGTTTTCGTAATTTTTCAACTTGTTTTACAAGCTCACAAGTTTTGAATACTTACTACTGTTACACCTTGTACATATAATATTGTATACCTAACAAAAATAATATTTAAAATATGCAAAACTTTATAGATTAATATATGTATCAAGTTAATCGTTATTCTAATGCATTATTATAAGTTTTAAAAATTGTATTAATAGGAATTTTAATATCTAGCACAGCAGTGTTATGAGTAACCCTCGTACATGCTATGTTGATTGTCGACTTCTGGCCGTGTCAACTCTAACCACATAAAGGAACTGGTATAACTATTTATATTTAAACTGTGCTAATGTTGATTGTTGCAGGTTGTTGAGATACTGGAACTATTAGGTCTAGATCAATGTCACCATACACTGACGTCTAGATTATCGGGAGGTCAAAGAAAAAGATTAGCGGTCGCTCTGGAGCTCATCAGCAATCCTCCCATCCTCTTCTTGGATGAACCCACAACGTAAGTACAGGAACCAGAACGTAATACACTATCAATATTGAATTAAGGTAACCGTTAATTATTTAAGTCTGATTCGACTCGTGCTCTGCATTTAAATTCCATTCTAATAAATTGCCGACTTCTGAACTGAACAAATTCGCTTTTTATTCAGAGGTAGAAAATGCGCGTAAAACGTTAACGCGTAAAATTGGGCCAAAAGATTTCTACATTGCTGAACGTTGTAGATTAAAATTGTGGAAGAAATATCTTTAGTTGCGAAAACTTCACTTAAGATAGCAAAATAATTACAGTTTGTAAAAAGTCTTGAGGTTTGTTACTTCATTTGTTGTGGGCTGGTAATAAAATTATAATTATATTTAATGAATGTCGACCTACTTATTTTTTCGCTATTCTCTTTGAGCATAATAAAATTCGAAATTTTATGATTTGAAGGCACATATCGTCATTGAAATGATTTTCTGTTTCGGTTTTACGTTTTTAGGTTTAGTATGTACATGTTTTGCAATAATAATGACACTCCCTCAAAACAGTTTTTGACCTTCTGGAAGTTTTGAATAGAAATTTCTAGTGCTGAGTGAAACAACTAAGAACTAATGTTAGAAGTTGAAAGTACATTTCATTATGAATACGTCAGCAGTTCAAAAGAAATCATAAAATTAATTTTAAAGAGTGCTATTATTGTGTAAATGATACTGCAGCGGACTAATGCCCCGACCGGCATTGAATTGATCCTGCAGTATCTGTATGAACAGCCAAGAACCCTTGTCGGACACACCACCAGACTGGTTTCGGGCTTGTTAGCCCTCATCAGTATGCCATAGGCGAGATGACCGACAATTGAACTGGCTGTTCCTTCATATGTATGTTCACATATAAACTACAACTTTTCGAAATATTACCAAAACTAGATTATTTTTAAAACGTATGATTGAAAAACAGATCCAATTAACCTGTGCCGTTCTTAATGAAACATCTTGTATAAAGCTCGACTAAATTTTTCCAGTGGTTTGGACAGCTCTTCGTGTTCCCAGTGCATTGCCTTATTCAAAAGATTAGCTGCAGAAGGGCGAACTGTCGTAGCGACCATCCATCAACCTTCAGCTTTACTGTTTGAAATGTTTGACAAACTGTATGCATTAGCGGACGGCAAATGCATATACGAAGGCAATACGAGTAACTTAGTTAAATATTTAGGAAATTTAGACCTCCGATGCCCGCCTTACCACAACCCAGCCGACTACTGTAAGTATAATTGCCAAAGTTAAGAAAGAGATAATAAGTTCTGGAATATTAGTAATGGAGGTGGCCATTGGAGAACATGGAGCGGATATTTCACTGTTAGCCCATTCGGCGCGAGTTAACCAGGAGATGAAGAAGGTCTGCGAAGTTGATAACGCTAAAGGTAGGCAAAAATCTTGAAGATAATTTTGTACTCATTTAAAATTAGTAAGCTAAGTTTGGCTTAACCGCATTATTTTGGTGTAAGGAATCTACTCTTGCTCTGTGTCCCATTAATTTCGGGACATCTTGTATATGTATTTAATATACAGACAGCTACGTCACAATGGAAATTCAAATTAGTCACGCTACACGTAACGTTGGAATTATTATCTTTGCCCTTGGCAAACTTCCTTTTTGATAACTTGTCAAAGTAAATGTATATTGTACATTTCAATAACAGGATAAGAGCTTTAAGATCCTTGACCACTAGATTCTGAACTTGATTACGTGCACACGTTTCATATTAAAAAAAATTAACGTTTGTATTATTAAAATGAATAATTATTTCACATTTTATCGTTTTCTCAATGACTTTATATTTTTTAATCAATTTTTAAAGACATTATATTTGTGTTTAATTAATTTTAATTTTACTTGTTGATGTAATGTTCCTGTGGCATCAAAACAACTGGTAGTTAAGTGTAATTTAGTATTATCAGCATGTCCGGGAGTCAATTTAATTAAACATATAACACGCCATTACATTCCCGATTTCTATCTGATTATTCCTAGTCTGTGGCCTAGCAATTAGTGTACTGTTTAAGTGTGAAGACTTATCGCTTGTATCGAATATTTCACCAGCTTGAGTTTATACAGGGAGGCCAAATGAAAACGAAACAGAGCCATTTTCAGGAACTGCATCAAGATTGTAGAAAAACGCTCAGACCTGTCGATTTTAGATTAAAGGGGGACATTCTTTGCTGGTATTTTTGACTCCACCGCTTTCACCCCCAAGCGAGGATAAGCATCACCCCAAAGTATTTAAATGGCAATGGGGAGGAGCACCGTCCTGTTGAAAAATCAAATGATCTTCATCATACTCTGAAACATTTTCAATAATATCAGCCAAGGCAGGATCAATAACTTTTTCCAGTAATTGCAAATACATTTGGCCAGTCAAATAACCAGGTAGAAAAATAGGACCCACCAGCCCGTCACCGAAAATTCCAACCCATACATTTAATATCTTCAGTTGCTGCACCTCGTGAAAAACTCTTGGGTTTGAATCTGATCAATAACAGCAATTTACCGTTCTGTTCATGGAGAATTGTTAGAGCTTTTAAAATAAATATTACTAGCAAAGAATGTCCCCCTTTAATCTAAAATCGACGGGTCTGGGCGTTTTTCTACAATCTTGACGCAGTTCCTGAAAATCGCTCTGTTTCGTTTTCATCTGGCCACCCTGTATTGTTCATCTATATATTTTTTTTGCATTATTTGTAACTAGTTTGGCGTTCTATTGTGGAGACAGGTTCCCTCTCTTTCTCCTCACCCTTTTCTCTCAAAAAATTTGGGGAGCGAGTATAAAATATGAAAATAAAAACTGACAAATTCGAACGTTTTTTAGTTTTTGCATTAAAACGAAAAAACCTAGATGACGGTGGCCAACATTGCGGATATTGAACTGAATTTTTTAATCATCAGATGCCACCCTTTTATTTCAAAAAAAAATTAGTAATATATTTGTGTAAAATATACATATACTGTCAAGATTATATATAGAAGTCATGTTGACTTTGATTGAGTTATTGCTATTTGTAGATTTTGTGTTTGTGATAACAGTAAAATTATACAAAGCAAAGGCAATACCCTACCGACATTGGGCTTGACTTATTTGACATTCCAAATAATGTCTAGATAAAATTTTATAAATGAAATTTTATCCGTATTTTTTAATACTGTTGTTAAATTTGGGACTCCTGAGACCTTTCTATTATCAATTTTACTTAATATGATAGTATACTTGAAACTAAATAATAAAATTCTTTATTTTAGAGAAAGAAAATTTATTGGAGAGTTCATCAAAGAACAAAAACCTCACGATACCTACCGATGAGGCGATGCCAGCTCCTGCAGCCATCATAATGCAATTTCTCCTACTGTACAAAAGAAACTTGTTAACTACGAGAAGATTCTACGTAAGTCTATATTTAACGTTTCTATAAAAAGAACAGTGACCCAATTCACATCACAATAGACATTTAATGTTCAATGACAACCTGCTGGTCCCCATTATTAAATATTTTCAAAATCAAGGGGGATATTGCGTTATTACCTGACTTTCTAACCTAAATACACTTTTAATTACTGGTTCAATTGTTAAGTAACATCCTACTAGAAACTTGTGCCAGTGGATCAAGGGTGTTAGCAAATAACAATTGACACTTATTAGAACTACAAATGCAATTATAATCTTATATTTCAGCTTAATGCTCTCAATAGGATACTCGCGCACGTCATCATAGGCTTCATCTTCGGCTATTTATACATGGACGTTGGTATAGGCGCCAACACGATTTTAGCTAACTATGTTTACATCTATGGTACTCTACTTCTTACAGTCTACACGGGAATGATGCCTGTAACATTGTCCTGTAAGTATTACTATTTTGGAAGTTACTAACAATTAGATAAGTCAATTGGATAAGGATGTATACTTACATAAAATATGAAATTTAAATATTGGTCACATTTTGAATAGCAATAAAGTTATTTATGACATTCCTAAGGACATCATAAGTATTTGGAATCCAGTCCAGATTTTTCTGTTTAGCAAAATGAACAGGTACTTAAAATATTAACTATGCAAATTGTTGATCTTTGTTTTGATTTAAGAGAAGTGAGTCATTTATGAAACCAGATACATGTAACAGCATTGCAAAAAACCGTCGGCGTTGGTATGAATAATCGTGAATCATTTTTAACAAGTAGATAATTATGCGAATGTACAAAGTTATTGTTAATTACTGAAATGAGTCATAAAATAGCAGTGCTATCAGAATTGCCTTTCCAAATCTGTGTAGTATTGAGTATGTAGGGTTAAATGAAGATCTTTAAATCTTACAGACCAAAAACTATTATTCATTCAGCCTTAGTGCAAAAATATATTCCTGTTGCAATATAGATTGAAGAATTGTAGCAACACTATCCGATCGTCACGAAAAAACAGGATTACCATACAATGAAAATGAATGTACATTTCCCTAACTGTCGACGTGTGCGTAATTAAATTCAGCTTGAATAGAATGAATTATTCAAAACCATGAATAATTGGAAATTAGTTCTGTAATCTATAAATAGCTATCCATGGTAGAGTTAGAGGCTGGTTGCCTGAGATGCTACGTTTTGTTCGACACGGTTACTTCACCTACAGGAAAACTATTATCAATTTTGTCATACCTTGTCTTACGTATCAATAACGAAAATAATTTATAGCCAATCGAATTTTAATCGAAATAGTTGGATTTTAAATACGTTTTACACTCGTACAAGGAAACATATATCAATAGGGTATTTCTATAAGGGGGTGTCCTACTTTTCAATTGAAGTGAAACAAAATATAAAGGGTGTCCGGGAAAATGTAGGAAATCTCTCGGGTGCAGACAAAAGAAATTGGGGTAAATTGAAAATTCCATATTTCTAAATTGGAAACTCGTCATTCTAACAGGCTAAAATTCGGTAGGTAATTACTTTATAAAATTATCAATTTTCTGTTGCCAGTGGCATCCACTCGCAAGTCGTCAGAGAGTCGGAAATTGGGGTAAATTAAAAATTCGATATTTCTAAAATGGAAACCCGTCATTCTAACAGGCTGAAATTCGGTAGGTAATTACTTTATAAAAATATCAATTTTCTGATGCCAGTGGCATCCACTCGCAAGCCGTCAGAGGGTCGGAAATTGGGTTAAATAAAAAATTCGATATTTCTAAAATGGAAACCTGTCATTTTAACAGGCTGAAATTCTCTAGGTAATTACTTTATAAAAATATCAATTTTCTGATGCCAGTGGCATCCACTCGCAAGCCGTCAGAGGGTCGGAAATTGGGTTAAATAAAAAATTCGATATTTCTAAAATGGAAACCCGTCATTCTAACAGGCTGAAATTCTTTAGGTAATTACTTTATAAAAATATCAATTTTCTGATGCCAGTGGCATCCACTCGCAAGCCGTCAGAGGGTCGGAAATTGGGGTAAATAAAAAATTCGATATTTCTAAAATGGAAACCTGTCATTTTAACAGGCTGAAATTCATTAGGTAATTACTTTATAAAAATATCAACTTTCTGATGCCAATGGCATCCACTCGCAAGCCGTCAGAGGGTCGGAAATTGGGGTAAATTAAAAATTCGATATTTCTAAAATGGAAACCCGTCATTCTAACAGGCTGAAATTCGGTAGGTAATTACTTTATAAAAATATCAACTTTCTGATGCCAGTGGCATCCACTCGCAAGCCGTCAGAGGGTCGGAAATTGGGGTAAATATGAAATTCGATATTTCTAAAATGGAAACCCGTCATTTTAACAGGCTGAAATTCATTAGGTAATTACTTTATAAAAATATCAATTTTCTGATGCCAGTGGCATCCACTCGCAAGCCGTCAGAGGGTCGGAAATTGGAGTAATTTGAAAATTCGATATTTCTAAAATGGAAACCTGTCATTCTAACAGGCTGAAATTCTTTAGGTAATTACTTTATAAAAATATCAATTTTCTGATGCCAGTGGCATCCACTCGCAAGCCGTCAGAGGGTCGGAAATTGGGGTAAATTAAAAATTCGATATTTCTAAAATGGAAACTAGTTATTTTAACAGGCTGAAATTCTTTAGGTAATTACTTTATAAAAATATCAATTTTCTGATGCCAGTGGCATCCACTCGCAAGCCGTCAGAGGGTCGGAAATTGGGTTAAATAAAAAATTCGATATTTCTAAAATGGAAACTCGTCATTCTAACAGGCTGAAATTCTCTAGGTAATTACTTTATAAAAATATCAATATTCTGATGCCAGTGACATCCACTCGCAAGCCGTCAGAGGGTCGGAAATTGGGGTAAATAAAAAATTCGATATTTCTAAAATGGAAACCCGTCATTCTAACAGGCTGAAATTTGGTAGGTAATTACTTTATAAAAATATCAATATTCTGATGCCAGTGGCATCCACTCGCAAGCCGTCAGAGGGTCGGAAATTGGGGTAAATAAAAAATTCGATATTTCTAAAATGGAAACCCGTCATTCTAACAGGCTGAAATTCTTTAGGTAATTACTTTATAAAAATATCAATTTTCTGATGCCAGTGGCATCCACTCGCAAGCCGTCAGAGGGTCGGAAATTGGGGTAAAATAAAAATTCGATATTTCTAAAATGGAAACCCGTCATTCTAACAGGCTGAAATTCTTTAGGTAATTACTTTATAAAAATATAAATTTTCTGATGCCAGTGGCATCCACTCGCAAGCCGTCAGAGGGTCGGAAATTGGGGTAAATAAAAAATTCAATATTTCTAAAATGGAAACCCGTCATTCTAACAGGCTGAAATTCTTTAGGTAATTACTTTATAAAAATATCAATATTCTGATGCCAGTGGCATCCACTCGCAAGCCGTCAGAGGGTCGGAAATTGGGGTAAATAAAAAATTCGATATTTCTAAAATGGAAACCCGTCATTCTAACAGGCTGAAATTCTCTAGGTAATTACTTTATAAAAATATCAATTTTCTGATGCCAGTGGCATCCACTCGCAAGCCGTCAGAGGGTCGGAAATTGGGGTAAATAAAAAATTCGATATTTCTAAAATGGAAACCTGTCATTTTAACAGGCTGAAATTCTTTAGGTAATTACTTTATAAAAATATCAATTTTCTGATGCCAGTGGCATCCACTCGCAAGCCGTCAGAGGGTCGGAAATTGGGGTAATTCGAAAATTCGATATTTCTAAAATGGAAACCTGTCATTCTAACAGGCTGAAATTCTTTAGGTAATTACTTTATAAAAATATCAATTTTCTGATGCCAGTGGCATCCACTCGCAAGCCGTCAGAGGGTCGGAAATTGGGGTAAATTAAAAATTCGATATTTCTAAAATGGAAACCCGTCATTCTAACAGGCTGAAATTCGGTAGGTAATTACTTTATAAAAATATCAATTTTCTGATGCCAGTGGCATCCACTCGCAAGCCGTCAGAGGGTCGGAAATTGGGGTAAATTAAAAATTCGATATTTCTAAAATGGAAACCTGTCATTTTAACAGGCTGAAATTCATTAGGTAATTACTTTATAAAAATATCAACTTTCTGATGCCAGTGGCATCCACTCGCAAGCCGTCAGAGGGTCGGAAATTGGGTTAAATAAAAAATTCGATATTTCTAAAATGGAAACCCGTTATTTTAACAGGCTGAAATATGGTAGGTAATTACTTTATAAAAATATCTATTGTCTGATGCCAGTGGCATCCACTCGCAAGCCGTCAGAGGGTCGGAAATTGGGGTAAATTAAAAATTCGATATTTCTAAAATGGAAACCCGTCATTTTAACAGGCTGAAATTCTTTAGGTAATTACTTTATAAAGATATCAATTTTCTGATGCCAGTGGCATCCACTCGCAAGCCGTCAGAGAGTCGGAAATTGGGGTAAATTAAAAATTCGATATTTCTAAAATGGAAACCCGTCATTCTAACAGGCTGAAATTCTTTAGGTAATTACTTTATAAAAATATCAATATTCTGATGCCAGTTGCATCCACTTAACGCCGTCAGAGGGTCGGAAATTGGGGTAAATAAAAAATTCGATATTTCTAAAATGGAAACCTGTCATTTTAACAGGCTGAAATTCTTTAGGTAATTACTTTATAAAAATATCAATATTCTGATGCCAGTGGCATCCACTCGCAAGCCGTCAGAGGGTCGGAAATTGGGGTAAATAAAAAATTCGATATTTCTAAAATGGAAACCCGTCATTCTAACAGGCTGAAATTCTTTAGGTAATTACTTTATAAAAATTTCAATTTTCTGATGCCAGTGGCATCCACTCGCAAGCCGTCAGAGGGTCGGAAATTGGGTTAAATAAAAAATTCGATATTTCTAAAATGGAAACCCGTCATTCTAACAGGCTGAAATTCGGTAGGTAATTACTTTATAAAAATATCAATATTCTTATGCCAGTGGCATCCACTCATAAGCAAATCAGAGGGTCGGAAATGGGGGTAAATTGAAAATTCGATATTTCTAAAATGGAAACCTGTCATTTTAACAGGCTGAAATTCATTAGGTAATTACTTTATAAAAATATCAATTTTCTGATGCCAGTGGCATCCACTCGCAAGCCGTCAGAGGGTCGGAAATTGGGGTAAATAAAAAATTCGATATTTCTAAAATGGAAACCCGTCATTCTAACAGGCTGAAATTCGGTAGGTAATTACTTTATAAAAATATCAATATTCTGATGCCAGTGGCATCCACTCGCAAGCCGTCAGATGGTCGGAAATTGGGGTAAATAAAAAATTCGATATTTCTAAAATGGAAACCTGTCATTTTAACAGGCTGAAATTCATTAGGTAATTACTTTATAAAAATATCAATTTTCTGATGCCAGTGGCATCCACTCGCAAGCCGTCAGAGGGTCGGAAATTGGGTTAAATAAAAAATTCGATATTTCTAAAATGGAAACCCGTCATTCTAACAGGCTGAAATTCTCTAGGTAATTACTTTATAAAAATATCAATTTTCTGATGCCAGTGGCATCCACTCGCAAGCCGTCAGAGGGTCGGAAATTGGGTAAATAAAAAATTCGATATTTCTAAAATGGAAACCCGTCATTCTAACAGGCTGAAATTCGGTAGGTAATTACTTTATAAAAATATCAATATTCTGATGCCAGTGGCATCCACTCGCAAGCCGTCAGAGGGTCGGAAATTTGGTTAAATTAAAAATTCGATATTTCTAAAATGGAAACCCGTCATTCTAACAGGCTGAAATTCTTTAGGTAATTACTTCATATAAATATCAATTTTCTGAAGCCAGTGGCATCCACTTGCAAGCCGTCAGAGGGTCGGAAATTAAGATAAAAAAAAAATTCGATATTTCTAAAATGGAAACCCGTCATTCTAACAGGCTGAAATTCGGTAGGTAATTACTTTATAAAAATATCAATATTCTGATGCCAGTGGCATCCACTCGCAAGCCGTCAGAGGGTCGGAAATTGGGGTAAATAAAAAATTCGATATTTCTAAAATGGAAACCTGTCATTTTAACAGGCTGAAATTCATTAGGTAATTACTTTATAAAAATATCAACTTTCTGATGCCAGTGGCATCCACTCGCAAGCCGTCAGAGGGTCGGAAATTGGGGTAAATAAAAAATTCGATATTTCTAAAATGGAAACCCGTCATTCTAACAGGCTGAAATTCGGTAGGTAATTACTTTATAAAAATATCAATATTCTGATGCCAGTGGCATCCACTCGCAAGCCGTCAGATGGTCGGAAATTGGGGTAAATAAAAAATTCGATATTTCTAAAATGGAAACCTGTCATTTTAACAGGCTGAAATTCATTAGGTAATTACTTTATAAAAATATCAACTTTCTGATGCCAGTGGCATCCACTCGCAAGCCGTCAGAGGGTCGGAAATTGGGGTAAATAAAAAATTCGATATTTCTAAAATGGAAACCCGTCATTCTAACAGGCTGAAATTCTCTAGGTAATTACTTTATAAAAATATCAATTTTCTGATGCCAGTGGCATCCACTCGCAAGCCGTCAGAGGGTCGGAAATTGGGTAAATAAAAAATTCGATATTTCTAAAATGGAAACCCGTCATTCTAACAGGCTGAAATTCTCTAGGTAATTACTTTATAAAAATATCAATATTCTGATGCCAGTGGCATCCACTCGCAAGCCGTCAGAGGGTCGGAAATTGGGGTAAATAAAAAATTCGATATTTCTAAAATGGAAACCTGTCATTTTAACAGGCTGAAATTCATTAGGTAATTACTTTATAAAAATATCAATTTTCTGATGCCAGTGGCATCCACTCGCAAGCCGTCAGAGGGTCGGAAATTGGGGTAAATAAAAAATTCGATATTTCTAAAATGGAAACCCGTCATTCTAACAGGCTGAAATTCGGTAGGTAATTACTTTATAAAAATATCAATATTCTGATGCCAGTGGCATCCACTCGCAAGCCGTCAGATGGTCGGAAATTGGGGTAAATAAAAAATTCGATATTTCTAAAATGGAAACCTGTCATTTTAACAGGCTGAAATTCATTAGGTAATTACTTTATAAAAATATCAACTTTCTGATGCCAGTGGCATCCACTCGCAAGCCGTCAGAGGGTCGGAAATTGGGTTAAATAAAAAATTCGATATTTCTAAAATGGAAACCCGTCATTCTAACAGGCTGAAATTCTCTAGGTAATTACTTTATAAAAATATCAATATTCTTATGCCAGTGGCATCCACTCGCAAGCCGTCAGAGGGTCGGAAATTGGGGTAAATAAAAAATTCGATATTTCTAAAATGGAAACCTGTCATTTTAACAGGCTGAAATTCATTAGGTAATTACTTTATAAAAATATCAATTTTCTGATGCCAGTGGCATCCACTCGCAAGCCGTCAGAGGGTCGGAAATTGGGGTAAATAAAAAATTCGATATTTCTAAAATGGAAACCCGTCATTCTAACAGGCTGAAATTCGGTAGGTAATTACTTTATAAAAATATCAATTTTCTGATGCCAGTGGCATCCACTCGCAAGCCGTCAGATGGTCGGAAATTGGGGTAAATAAAAAATTCGATATTTCTAAAATGGAAACCTGTCATTTTAACAGGCTGAAATTCTCTAGGTAATTACTTTATAAAAATATCAACTTTCTGATGCCAGTGGCATCCACTCGCAAGCCGTCAGAGGGTCGGAAATTGGGTTAAATAAAAAATTCGATATTTCTAAAATGGAAACCCGTCATTCTAACAGGCTGAAATTCTCTAGGTAATTACTTTATAAAAATATCAATTTTCTGATGCCAGTGGCATCCACTCGCAAGCCGTCAGAGGGTCGGAAATTGGGTTAAATAAAAAATTCGATATTTCTAAAATGGAAACCCGTCATTCTAACAGGCTGAAATTCGGTAGGTAATTACTTTATAAAAATATCAATATTCTTATGCCAGTGGCATCCACTCGCAAGCCGTCAGAGGGTCGGAAATTGGGGTAAATAAAAAATTCGATATTTCTAAAATGGAAACCTGTCATTTTAACAGGCTGAAATTCATTAGGTAATTACTTTATAAAAATATCAATTTTCTGATGCCAGTGGCATCCACTCGCAAGCCGTCAGAGGGTCGGAAATTGGGGTAAATTAAAAATTCGATATTTCTAAAATGGAAACCCGTCAATCTAACAGGCTGAAATTCTTTAGGTAATTACTTTATAAAAATATCAATTTTCTGATGCCAGTGGCATCTACTCGCAAGCCGTCAGAGGGTCAGAAATTGGGGTAAATGGAAAATTCGATATTTCTAAAATGGAAACCCGTCAATCTAACAGGCTGAAATTCTTTAGGTAATTACATTATAAAAATATCAATTTTCTGATGCCAGTGGCATCCACTCGCAAGCCGTCAGAGGGTCGGAAATTGGGTTAAATAAAAAATTCGATATTTCTAAAATGGAAACCCGTCATTCTAACAGGCTGAAATTCTTTAGGTAATTACTTTATAAAAATATCAATTTTCTGATGCCAGTGGCATCTACTCGCAAGCCGTCAGAGGGTCGGAAATTGGGTTAAATAAAAAATTCAATATTTCTAAAATGGAAACCCGTCATTCTAACAGGCTTAAATTCGGTAGGTAATTACTTTATAAAAATATCAATATTCTGATGCCAGTGGCATCCACTCGCAAGCCGTCAGAGGGTCGGAAATTGGGGTAAATAAAAAATTCGATATTTCTAAAATGGAAACCTGTCATTTTAACAGGCTGAAATTCATTAGGTAATTACTTTATAAAAATATCAATTTTCTGATGCCAGTGGCATCCACTCGCAAGCCGTCAGAGGGTCGGAAATTGGGGTAAATAAAAAATTCGATATTTCTAAAATGGAAACCCGTCATTCTAACAGGCTGAAATTCGGTAGGTAATTACTTTATAAAAATATCAATATTCTGATGCCAGTGGCATCCACTCGCAAGCCGTCAGAGGGTCGGAAATTGGGGTAAATATAAAATTCGATATTTCTAAAATGAAAACCTGTCATTTTAACAGGCTGAAATTCATTAGGTAATTACTTTATAAAAATATCAATTTTCTGATACCAGTGGCATCCACTCGCAAGCCGTCAGAGGGTCGGAAATTGGGGTAAATAAAAAATTCGATATTTCTAAAATGGAAACCCGTCATTCTAACAGGCTGAAATTCTCTAGGTAATTACTTTATAAAAATATCAATTTTCTGATGCCAGTGGCATCCACTCGCAAGCCGTCAGAGGGTCGGAAATTGGGTTAAATAAAAAATTCGATATTTCTAAAATGGAAACTCGTCATTCTAACAGGCTTAAATTCTCTAGGTAATTACTTTATAAAAATATTAATTTTCTGATGCCAGTGGCATCCACTTGCAAGCCGTCAGAGGGTCGGAAATTGGGTTAAATAAAAAATTCGATATTTCTAAAATGGAAACCCGTCATTTTAACAGGCTGAAATTCGGTAGGTAATTACTTTATAAAAATATCAATATTCTTATGCCAGTGGCATCCACTCGCAAGCCGTCAGAGGGTCGGAAATTGGGGTAAATAAAAAATTCGATATTTCTAAAATGGAAACCTGTCATTTTAACAGGCTGAAATTCATTAGGTAATTACTTTATAAAAATATCAATTTTCTGATGCCAGTGGCATCCACTCGCAAGCCGTCAGAGGGTCGGAAATTGGGGTAAATAAAAAATTCGATATTTCTAAAATGGAAACCCGTCATTCTAACAGGCTGAAATTCGGTAGGTAATTACTTTATAAAAATATCAATATTCTGATGCCAGTGGCATCCACTCGCAAGCCGTCAGAGGGTCGGAAATTGGGGTAAATAAAAAATTCGATATTTCTAAAATGGAAACCCGTCATTCTAACAGGATGAAATTCGGTAGGTAATTAACTTATAAAAATATCAATTTTCTGATGCCAGTGGCATCCCCTCGCAAGCCGTCAGAGGGTCGGAAATAATTAAGTTTTAAAGTTTAGCCCGCCCCTGACAAACTAAAAAAGCTAAATATGTTTCAAGGACACTATTTTAAGAGGTTCTTACTAGTGTCCATCACATTTAATTTTTATTTAAATTATATTATTATATCTCCGTATGGAGCGCCTAGGAAAAAATTGTTATAGAAACTTGTCATCTTAATTTTTCATGTTCTATCTGCACCCGAGAGATTTGCCACACTTTAAACCAATGCCAAATGAAAATAGGACATCCGTTTTGGAAAAATAACTGTTAAAAGAAAAGTAATTACAACTTTTTGTTTCAGTTCCAATAGAAATGCGGATTTTAACAAGAGAACACTTTAATAGGTGGTACAAATTGACGCCTTATGTATTATCTGTGATACTAGTTGAAATTCCATTTCAAGTAAGTAAACAAACGTGATCAATAATCAGTTTAAATATAGGTTAACCTTTGATAAATAAAATAGTTACATAGGTATAATCGTTTGTAATAATAATGAACTCTCTTTAAACTGAATTTTGCCATTTTGTTTGAACTGCTGACGTATTTCTAATGAAATCTACTTTCCACATTAGTTCTTAATTGTTTCACTCACTGATAGAATTAAATTTCTACTCAGAACTTCTAGAAGTTAAAAAACTGTTTTGGAAAAGTATCATTATTATTGCAAAAGCATGTACATATTTTCTGCATATCAGCACCCTATACTGCATGGGCGAAGTTAGGGGGCGGACTTGGGGAAGCATAGCCCCCTCCCCCAGAAATCAAATTTCCCTCTTAAAAATGTTTATAAACAAAAATATTTTTCTTGAAAGATGATTTTTTTAACAAAAATTTTATGCTTTTCTCGCGGTGGCCGCATTAATATCTTTTCTTTTGTACTAAATAGTCAGCTTGTAGTCAGTTAACTGTTTTACGTATTTAGGAGTTATTTTTTGATCCTCTAGTTTGTTTCGCATAATGTCGGAAACAATTGTGGCAAAAGCCATACAAGCAGTGGGATCTGTCTTCTCTAATGGCCAAGTCTAAAATTAACTCTTGGGATTCACGCTTAACTTTATAATTGTTAACTCTACTATGTTTATATAACTTTTTTCTTATTTTTGATAGTAGAATCCAGAGTTATTTTTTGTCAGGCTAATTTTGGGACCCCTGTATATTTTTATAATATTCTTGTACCAATCATTTGTCTGATATTTAATAATTTTATTATTGTAAATCTTGTTCTTGTTGCCCAAACACTCATACCGTTTGTTTGTTTGTTTTATTGTGTAATTTGTCTTGTCTTGATAATCAGCAGTTTATAACACTGAACCTCTTCCTATAAATTTATTTTGTACTTTTTTTTGAAGGAATAAACTACACTGCGTACTCATGGTCCCTTCTGTCGGGTTAGACAGACTAAACAGCTAGGATTATTCGTCGGATACCTTACCTATGGCATACTGGTGAGAGCTAATAAGCTCGAAACCAGTATATGTCTGGTGGGCTTCTGACGAATGACTCTAGCTGTTGCTATAGGTTTTCCAGGTGTAATTCAATGCTGGTCGGGGCATTAGCCCGCAGAGTAGTTGTTTCCTGGAATTCCGTGTTTGCAAGTTTTATTATTATGATTTTTTTAGTCATGTATCGAGTGTTCTATTTATCTATTTATTTTTATTTATATGTTTTGCAGGTAATGTGTGTATGGATTTATATCGCAATATCCTATTGGCTGACAAATCAACCTGTAGATTTTAGAGTGTATTTATTCATTCTATTTTGTACGGCTGGCTCTCTCTGTGCCCAGTCTATGGGATACTTCGTAGGAGCTACCACTCCTATAAAGGTAAATTTTGCACTACCAAATAAAAAGGAGTTTATTACATATTTTATTTTTAGGTTGCAGTATTCATAGCTCCAGTTCTGGCTTGTTTCCTGTCTGTATTCGGATTCTGCATACGGTACTATGACACCCCGCCAGCCTTCAAGTGGATATTTAACTTGAGCTATTTTCGAGCAGCGTTCCAAAGCCTCGTGTTTACGTTGTACGGTTTAAACAGGACAGAACTGTACTGTTCGGACGAAGAAATTTACTGCCATTACGAAGATCCGGTGAAATTTTTAGGGGAAATGGACATGACTGAAGTGGATCTGGTGTCCAATATTTCTCTGATTGTTTGTACGTGGTGTTTATTACACGCAGCAACTTACTTAACTTTATGGATTAAGTTAAATAAACGTTAACTGGCATTGCGTGAAACATTGAGAGAATATATTTATTTTCAACCAAAGAGAATATTACCTTATTTCGAAAATATGTGAAATTAAGAAAATATGTTTTAAAAATATTCATTGCGATATTTGGTTTCATTTGAACTATTTTTGACTAAAAATTGAACTGGTTAAGTATTTGTTGCTAAAAATTATAGTTTGTTATTAAACAGTTTTATAACGTAAAAAAGTGATAGCAGCTCTTTATAATATGTGATTTAGCAAAAATCTAGATTCTCGGCAAGTGCATAAGACATTTATTTTTATATGATGTATTACTATTTTATACCATGTTCATCTTATACATAGGTATAATGAATTTAATTATGTACAATTGGTATTACATAACAAATTGATGAAAAGTACAATAAGTATGTTTTCTTATCGTGATAGTGTTATCCTAAGATATTAATTATATGTTTCCCTTGAAAACAGTTACTTTAACATAGTCAAAGGTATTTCCATAAAAAAAAATGGGAGATTAAAAATAATATAAATACAAATTAAACTCCTATACAGACCAAAAATTTGCTTTAATCTGCTTTAAATCATTGTTTGCCAAGTTATTTTGGTGAAATTGATCCTTTAGACATCTTATTTAAACTCCTTAACGCTTGTATAGATAATATGAAGGAAATAATTTAGCTGATGACACTCAATTTAAAATGTTCAAACTATACTTTTCAGTTTGATGATGAACATGAACAGAGTTTGAAGTGCTGTGTTAAACACTAGCTAAATTTTGTATTAATTATCTGTAAACAATTTATTATATTAAACCTAGTCAACAGTTTATATAATGAATATAGTTTTTATATTGGTGGATAATTTTGTGCAGTTGTCAGTGTTTAATGATATTTATAATTATTTAAACTTTATAAAAATAAAAGTTTTATTATTATATTATTTACGAATTACTTACTTGACACAAATTTCCTAGTACTAGACGAGGTTGTTGTCACAAAGTATACTATCCCTAGATCACAAAATATTAACTAGACCCTAGATAAATTAAAATATATACATATACTATCTACGTAATTTTGTACTTATGGTTGTTGTTTTACAAAAGAAAACCGAAGAGTGTTGCCATCTATCAATTTCTCGCTTGACAAATTATTCGATATACATATTGATATTAGCTAGTGCAGATCACTGTAAACAATGATGTGTGTAATATGAGTACCAACCCACAGAGGGACATATTTGTAAGATATTTAATGGTATAGATCACTAAGCAATGTCGCATTTAATATACCTACTGACCAATAGAGGACACTGTTAGTGATATGGAAGCCTTGTCCTCGTGGACGCGAAATTTGTGCGAATTTAGCAGAATTTGATTTAGATTATTAATGGCGGGAGAGTGTCAACTTTTTGTAAATTTCGTAAAACAAGAATATTATCGCTATTTTTGCAGCAAAGGCGGTAGTATCTCTTATTCGCATTTCAGTTTTGAGCATACAGGGTGTTAAAATGTAGTAGTTTCCTTCATGAAGTTTGCAACACCCTGTGTAATGCTGTGATTAAAGCGGTCGGTGTGTACTGATGTTAGGCTGTAGCCCCATTTTTTTCGAACTTTTTCGTTCTTTTTTGAACCCGTTATCTCTATTATCAAAGGAGATACACAACTAAAATGAAAATGCAGTATATGCGATAATCGGCCACGTCAATTTCGAATTAAAATGCAGCATTGTGAAAACAAGGGTGGCTATGGGAAAACAAAAATAAAAAATGTACACCATAACACATGTTTGACATTTGTTATAATTTCTATGAAATAATTGACAACTACGTCATTTATGCTGTAGTGCTGCCACGTGTGGTGAGTCACTGCAAACGGGCAAAGGAACAAACTAGAAAAAGCACGAATGGTGCGATTTAGCCGACGATGATTGAAGTAGTGGGACGAAAACTTCAATTTTCAAACTAGTCCCCGATTCTTGTGGGGACAAACTTTGTTGCAAAAGCTTTTTACTAAAAATACCTCAAAATTTGAAGCATTTTGATGCTATTCTAATGTACACATGTCAAAAGTCTCGAAGTCCTATATATAAAATGATTCGATTAAACCTAATGGTTTTCCTTAATGTGGTAAAAACGTACATGTACTTAGGGAACAAAATATACAATAAAAAATTGCAGACCATAAACCTTTACTTTATTGCCAATGTTTTTACAAATCTGGTTAGTTTGGCAGTGTATTCAGCCAAGTGTTTCTTTGAATTTTTGTACATAATAGATTTGTTTTAGCAGCAGTTGAAAACTGTTTGGAAACTATCAGAAATGTCCGTATTGTCCGTCCAACTATTTATTGCGTCAAATTCAATGGTAACGCATTCTGAACTAGTCGAATATTTCTGACAGTTTCCAAACCGTTTTCAACTGCTGCAAAAACAAGCCTTATAATGCCAGGTCGTGAAATTTCTGTGTTTACCCGAGCAAGAAAGACTGCTTATTTACATGATGCAGGACATTCTAATCATCAGATATTGAACATGTTGGGCATTCCTAGATCATCTGTTGTACAAATAGACAACAGATATGAAGAATTTGACACAGTGGAAAACAAACCACGTAGTGGACGTCTTCGAATATGTAAGTGCTCTATTTCTGTAGACACTGCACATCTTCGGCTTCAGCTCTAAGGGCCCACTTTCAAGGTACGTTTTGCCGTGTTACATCAACACTTACTATTTGAAGACGACTCCACAAAGCAAATTTACGTACTAGAAGACTATTACGGGTCCCCACTCTACTTCCAAGGCATTGTGTTGCCTGTCTCCAGTGGGCGCGAGAGCATAGGGGTTGGCTTTTACGCCAGTGGCGGTGGGTCTTACCTATATACAGACAAAACCAGAATTGGGCTGGTTACTAATGATAATCGACAAAGAAACTGGAGAGAACCAGGTCGTCAACAGCTACTTAATTTTATCTGCGAAGTTGCTTCGTATGAAGGAGGTACCATAATGTTTTGGGGTGGAATACTGTTCAACAGCCACATCCCATTAATTGGCATACTGCAGAATATGACCAGTCAAATTTACATGGAACAAGTTATTAAGCCCATTATCTACCCAGTACGTAATGATTTAGGTGTAAATTTTGTGTTTCTGGACGACAACGCTCGACCCCATCGCGCAAGAAGGTTTCAAAAGATACTAGAAGTAGCACATTCCAATGAATTAGATTGGTCAGCCAACTCTCCTGACATGAATCCTATTGAAAACATGTTGGATTTTGTTGCTCGAGTTGCTTGCTCCACCTCAGATGAGTTAGTCGTGGTGGCAGAAGAGAAATGGAATAATATTCCGTAAGAGATCGTTACCCGCTCGATTATCTCAATACACAGACGTGTCAACATGCTATTGGAACGTGGTAGAGGTCATATTGACTCTGTCAAGTTGAGAATTTGCTTTGTTACTTCTTTTTGATTTAATAAATTGTCAAAAATGTCACACATTGGCTGGTTTTTAATTTTCTAAATACTCAGTTAATGGAACATATTCTTTCCACAAAAAAAGATTCAGAAAACAATATACTTTTATAAATGTATTTGGTTTTTCTGACAAAAAGATTTCTTAAAAGAGAATGAGGGGGGAGGCGGTCCAAGACTTTTGACGTTGATGCAGTTGAATTTGTAACGACGTAAATTTGCTTTGCAAAAAACGCCTATAAAATTAAAATAAATACTTTTTTATGATTTTATTTGCTGTGTCTCAATACACATAAGAATTACAAAGTATTACACATCTAAAACTCCTGAGCGAGCCGATTCCGTTTAACTCAAACTATTATAAATTATTAACGGTAAAAAAATTTAAAAAATATCGATCTCATTTCTTCTTCTTCTTCTTCTCGACTCCCCCTCCGCTACTATCGTTCTTCCTCTTCTGAGAAGACTTTGAGGCGACCTGAGTCGGCGTCCCCGCCACCGAAGAAGACTTGGAAGCCTTCTTCTTCTTCTCGTTCCTCTCCCTCTCCTCCAGCTCGGCGTTCTCCCTCTCTATCAACGTGATCAGCGTGTTGCATCTCCTCTGCAGCTCCATCGCCGTCCTCGACTTCAGAAACCAGTCGAATCTGAACTGCGGGGAGGCCCGCACGGCCGCCCTCAGTTCCTCGTACACGTTCTCCCTGTCGAAACCCAGCTTGTGCAACATGCACACCAGGAACCTGTCCTCGTCCTCCATGTAGTTCTTGCCCTTGTTGGTGCCGTACGATATCCTTAGCTGGTGGAAGGGGGCGCGGTAGCGCGCCATCTTGGCGTCCAGGGCTCGTTTGATGCTCGCCCTGCGCTGGATCTTGGCCTCGCCCCGCTCGATCTGGGCCATTATCCTGTCGATATCTTGGAGTTCGTGGCAGCGCTCCCAGAATACGGCTGAGTACTCCATCACTTCTTCGGGGGTTTTGCCCTCCACGTCTTTGGCGATGTTCTCGATGTCGTCCCTGCCATACTTCTCATTCGCTTTTATGAACTGATTGAAATCCCTTTTACTCCAGTTGGTAAATCCGTGCGTCAGCAGCGTTTCTTTCTCTTGCTGTTCATCTTCAGTGAGGGGTTCCGATTCATCGATCTTCCTCTGTTCTTCCTTTTGCTGTTTGGAAGCGTCCGGTCCCAGTTCCAAGTTCTTGGGGACTTTGTAGCCCAGAGACTTCCTGTAGTAATAGATTTCTTGATCGAGTAGTTCAAATAGCCTCGGGGGGAAGAACTGGAAGTCTTGTACGATCGGCTGTTTCGGGGGTCGCGGGGCTTTGGGGGCTTTCGGTTCCGACACCCTCAGGGCTTCCCTGAAGTAGGCGTCGACGGCGTAGTTCGCTTTCCGCTCTCGTTTGGGCGGTTCAATCCAGGTGTTCAGACCGATGGTCTTTTGTTTCTCGCGGTAGTCCTCGCCTTCGAACTGATACACCGATTCGGTGGGTGTGTCGACGGTGAAGTTGCGGAGGGACGATTCGCCGAGGGATTCCATCTTTTGAGCAAACTGTGCAGTCTGAAAAGAAAAATAAAAGTTCGATTAGTATTAAAAGAGTTTAAAATACCTTCGTCTCTTACCTTCATCTCGCCTTTCGTTAAGATGGTGTCGATATCCTCGTCGGTGATCTCGGAATCTTTGGAAGCGAAAACGTGATTGGCACCATGTCGAATCATGCTTAACATTTCGTCCTTGTTAAGCGACTGGGATTTCGAATCCGCCAGTCGTCCCTGCTGGATAACCAGCTTGTCTAATCTCAATTTTATTTCGGCTCGTTCCACGATTTTCTCTTCTACCGTGTTCTCCGTAATAAACCTGCAAATATATAAGAAATTATGTACTGTTTTTGCAAAATTTATGGAAAGGACCAACTTTGCTATTTTTTTAAGCCTCTCAAATTCTCAGGGCAAGTAAAAAGTAAAAGTAGTTCAGAGGTCTCAAAATCAATTTTCAAGAAAAAATGGAGACCATAAAAGGCATATTATGTAATTCAATTATTCACAAAAAAAAAACCCATTTCACATATAAAAAGTTATTCAATAACACAAAAGCAAATCCCATTATTAAATGAATCCAGATATTTCAATACGTCTGTTTAATTTTTTGCGGAAATAAACCTGGGACATTTGAACTACTTTTTGTCTATCTCTACGGAAATCATGAATAAGTTCCGAGAAGTGCAGAAATTGGCTCACTCGGTGCATTGTACCTACCTGAAGACACAAACTTGCTTTTTCTGCCCGATCCTATGGGCTCTGTCCATCGCCTGCAGGTCCATCTGCGGATTCCAGTCCGAATCGTAAATAATAACGACATCTGCAGTCGCCAAGTTGATGCCGAGACCCCCGGCTCTCGTGGACAACATGAAAATGAATTTGCTGCTCCCCTCCTCGTTATATTCGTTGATCTGCCTCTGTCGATCTTCGTGCGGGGTTTGGCCGTCCAGCCGGCAGTACTGGTACTGCCTCCAGTGGCAGTAATCCTCCAAAATGTCCAACATCCGAGTCATTTGAGAGAAAATAAGGACGCGGGAGTCTTGCTCCTTCAACTTAGGCAGCAACTTGTCCAAAAGAACCATCTTACCGCAGTTATAAACGAGGTGCTCGTCGGTAGTGTATGGCGGGCCGGGTTCGGCTCCGTCGAAGAGGTATGGGTGGTTCGTGCACTTCCTCAGCTGCATGAGGATGTTCTGCAGCCTCATCTTCTCCACTTTGCCGGCACCGTTTACGATATCGATGTCTTTCATTAGAACTTTGGTGTACCATTCGCGTTGCATTTTGCTCAAGCCGACGTACACCTTCACTTCTTTTTTGGGTTTTAGCTTCTTTTCTACTTCGGACTTTAACCTTCGTAGTAAAAAAGGTTTCAAGACGGCGTGTAAACGTTCTACCAGTTGGTTGTCACCTAAACACTGGTTCGTGTTAAACCAAGCGTCAAAGTCGTCCGCAGAATTGAAAACGTCAGGTAAGAGGAAATTAAGCAACGCCCAGAGCTCGTGAAGATTGTTCTGTAAGGGGGTGCCTGTGAGCAGTAGTCGATTTGTAGTTTTAAATTCCCTGAGGATCTCGGAGAGTTTGGATTTTTCATTTTTAATACGATGTGCCTCGTCAATGACCATGTAGCGCCAATTAAACTTTTTGAAAACCGATTTTTCCTTAATACACATTTCGTAAGAAGTTACGCATACATCCCATTCACCAGGCATCAGAACATCCCTTATAAATGCGCTCTGAAACAAATCAAATTCATGCAACATTTGAGAGAATCAAGGAATTTTAAACTTACCCTCGCTTCTTGATCACCGATCAAACACACCGCTCTAAGAGAGGGGCACCATTTTTGAAATTCGTTCATCCAATTTGACAATGTGGATTTTGGAACAATCACGATATGCGGACTGGGAGTATTTTTATAGTGCTTCATGAAACCAAGCAGGGAAATGGTTTGTAAAGTTTTACCCAAACCCATCTCATCGGCAAGTATACCATTAATACCGTTCTCATAAAGAGATATCATCCAATTTAAACCACGAATTTGATAATCACGCATTTCTCCATTTTTTATAAAAAAAGGAGATGTATCAAATCTAATTGTAGGCTTACATTTTTGGTTGGTTTCGGCAAGCAATTCTTCGTCTTCCTCTTGTTCTGTTTTTCGATGCCGATGGCTGTCATAATAAAGAAAATTAGTGGTCTTTGCTATTCAGACAAATCTTTACGTAACATTAGGCAAGAACATGAATTACTTACTCTGGAACGACTTCTTCTTTTTTTTCCTTTCTTGGTCTTCCTGATTTCGGTTTAGTAGGTGTTTTGGCCTGATTCATGAAATGAGAAAATATTTCGGTTTGTTTCAGTAAGAAGTCAAATCGCTTTCCTCTGTCTGCTTCAACTTTGGTGTCAAAGTCTTCTCCTTTTGATGTAGTATCAGAAGAAGATTCATTTTGTCCTAGTTCCTTAAAGTTATACATTTAGGTATATAAATTTACTTTAACAAAAAAAAAACTTACTTGAACATCCATAGCACTTGTAGATGTTTCACCGGTGTCAGCTGTGTCTACCGTTTCTACAGACACATCTTCAGGTTTAGACATTTTTTCGTTGATTGTTTACACAAACTCGGCGGGAATTAACTCTGCAGAAGTTCGATCCTCGATCTTTCTTACACTTTTCCCTAAAAAACATATATGTAAATAGATTTTTCCGCATTTACCTTTCTCTTTTCGCTTTGCTTTATGTTTTGAACTGAACAAAAAGAAATAGAGATGGGCGGAACATGACTGAACCGGCTCACTGAGCCGGCTCTTAGAACTGCTCTGAGTGAACCGGTTCCTTCTAAAGATCCGACTCGGATCTCAGATCTTTGTAGGCACAGAATGTTATGGTGCAGCACAGAACGTGCAGTATTGTACCGAAGTCATGAAATGAAGAGATGAGCGAGCAGCTCCGAGTCCCGACGCGACGGTTAGATGACCACAGGTGCTCGAATAAAAACATTGTTTTTCTGTGTTATTATTATTTTTGTTGGTATACTAAACCTTTATTAAAGTCTGCAAATTTAGTGTGTTCCCGAATTTTGAAAATTATATATCTTATGCAAATTAGATCGTTTGGTTGGGTTTGGTTATGTATGATTTATAGTAGGTACTTACATGCTTTTACAATAATAATGACACTCTCTCAAAACAGTTTGTGAACTTCTGAATAAAAATTTCATTAAATCTCTTTTGGTGAGTGAAACAACTAAGAACTAATGTTAAAAGTAGATTTCATTGCAAATATGTCAGCAGTAGATATCGCAAAATTCATTTTAAAGAGTCATTATTATTGCAAACGATTGTACACATTTACTATTTTTAATCATTACCATTGTATCTAGAAGTAGTAATGCTACAAGAAAATTTTTGCTCGCGCTTAAAGAGAGGAATTTATATCAAATTCTATACCGACATGGGAAAACAAACTTGCACCGGACAGTTTGTACAATGCAGGTATAGATTGTGCGCTGTGTGCTGTGGCCTGCATAAAACAGATACATGCGTCTGCGTACGAACACTACAAGGTAGAGGGAAGGGATCTATTGTGAGTTTGGGATTTGGGACGAATCCGGCTCTAATGTGCCGGTTCACTGTACCGGTACACTACAAAGATCCAGAACCGGTGAACCGGATCAGTGAAATGAACCGGATTTCCCATCTCTAAAAGAAATAAGAAACATACCATAACACAAAATACAGAGATCATTCATGGAACACCATATGGTACGGTCGTCACTCATCAGTCATAGTCAATAGTCATAGACTCTATACTGTGTAAAAGCCGTATGACACGGTATAAAATTGTATGTTAAATTTTGCATAGAATTATGTAAGCATTTTTTTATATATTTAGTTTTTGTAATAATTATTGTTATTATAACCAATAACATATAAATTAAGCAAACATAGGATGCATTGAATGTTTTACTATTGTTTACATAAAATAAAAATGTATTCAGAATTTTATGAAGATAGAACAAGTTTTAATTTTCAGTTTTATATGTAGAAAACTGTACATTTTGCTTGTATGATACGGGACGAACCACTTTAATTATAATATCAAATAAAACGCTATTTTAAAGGTTAGCCCGTGTCATACAGCCTTAAGTATGAGTTCACTGATATAAGCCTGTTCGTCGTTCGTGTAACAGTTGAAAATAAGTTCAAACTGTTAGATGCATACGCATTGCATAATGTTCACACAACTCGATTCTCGTGTACTACAAACCTAAGGCATATACTTGAAATTTAGAATATACGATTTCTGACAATTCAAATTTTAAATCGTAATCCCATGAGAAAATATTTTATACGCTTACAAATGTCACATCAATTTTGTTAGGACCAATCAAAAAATTAAGTCATAAACTTTAAATGTTTTTCTACACCTCCACTGTTTACATCAACTACACCCCTAGCCACTACTTATAACTAATTCGAAATGTGTCAAAATGTACTTATTTAACTTACACTAAGTTACACCAAATGCAACCTAGTGTAAATGAAATAAAAAATGGTTTATTGATCTATGATTTTAAGGTCTATGGTTTATGATTATTCGTGAGTGTTCTATGTTCTATGATTTGCAATGTAAATATTTGTTTATGTTTTATATTTCCATAGTTTTTAAATTCGAAAACAAAACAAAGGTGTTACTATAATAAGTAATTTTAACAGTATTGATCAAACAAAGCCACAATATAACTGAAATAATGGTGAGAACTTATTTGAAACTATCTAGGTGTTCAGGTTCCTAAGGTTTTATAATTTTCTAGGCTACAACAGGAACTTTAAAAAAGTCTGCGGGTGGTGCCCCCAGAAAAAAGTCAGGCCCAAAATTTGAGTTAAGTGAAGAGCAGAAAACTGATATAAGAGAGGCATTCGATTTATTCGATAACGAAGGAATTGGCAAAATAGATGCCAAGGATTTGAAAGTTGCCATAAGAGCACTTGGATTTGAACCCAAAAAAGAAGAAATCAAGAAGATGATAGCTGATATCGACAAGGATGGGACTGGAAAAATTTCTTTCGATGATTTTCTTGAACTGATGTCAATTAAAATGGCCGAGAAAGATTCAAAAGAAGAAATAATGAAAGCATTCCGTTTGTTCGATGATGATGAGACGGGAAAAATTAGTTTTAAGAATTTAAAGCGTGTCGCTAAGGAGTTAGGAGAGAACTTAACTGATGAGGAATTGCAAGAAATGATTGACGAGGCAGACAGAGATGGAGACGGGGAAATTAATCAAGAGGAGTTTCTTCGAATTATGAAGAAAACTAGTCTGTATTAACTGTGTTGTGTGTAAAATGCTTTTTTATATTAATTTATTATTTTTATTGAGTAGGCCATTGAGAATGTATGTGTATGAAATAATTAATCAGTCTGAATTATATACGAAATCTTCATATTTCCATATGTACCTATGCGTGCATATATAATTTAGCCTCATTTATAATTTAAATACTGTCGGGCATGATAATTCATTAGGTACTTAATAATGCCATTCAAAATACAAATATCTTATCGATATCGAATGTGAATTTAGTTGTTTCCATGTCTCATTTCAAAATAAATGTTTTTACTGTGGTTACTATATATATATATATTTCTTACCAGTACTTAAGTTTTAATGCATAATAAAATATTCCTCACTTTGTTTATGAAGATCAAAAAAAAATCACTGGGAAAAAAATATATTTTTTAGACAAATATAAAAGTTAAATATATTTTCATGCATCAAATACAAAAAATATTGATCTTATTACCTAATACAGATAAAAACATGAATATATTTTTGTTATACAATATTATGTTTTTAATGCTCTTGAAATTTATTCTTGTACTTTCACAGAACCATCGGCCATTCCAAAATATGCTTTGGAGGCCATATTTATAAAAAGTCCAGTTTCGACAACTCCAGGTATCGACAACAGTTCAGTATTAATTTTATTCCAATTTACGTTTTGATCATATTCCTTCCAATCTAAGATGAAGTTCCCATTATCGGTAACTATTGGGCCAGCCTTTACGACTGCCATTCTTAACTCGAGAGTACCCCCGTACAATTTTTGAATTCTCTTTCGAATGGGAACATAAGCCATTGTTGAAACTTCTATAGGTATGCCTTTTTTGTATTGATCGCCCAGTTTCTGCGAATTTTTGGAAAAATCTGCTATGATGATAAGTGTTTTTGAGCAGCTTGCTACGATTTTTTCTTGAAGCAAACAGCCCCCACCGCCTTTAATTAAATTGAGGTTAGAATCCACTTCGTCGGCTCCATCAATACAAACATCTAATTCTGGATTTATATCTAAATCTGTTATGGGCAGTTTGTGTTTTATTAACAGTTGTCTTGCTTGAAACGAGGTGGGTACACATTTTACCTGCAAATTTTCTTTTTGCACTCTTTCAGCTAACCTTTCTACAGCAAAAACAACAGTTGAACCACTTCCAATTCCAACTAAGTTACCACAATTTACATGTAAATCCACTGCACGATGTGCAGCCAATCTTTTTGCTTGTGTTATCAATGTCATAGTTGGGTATGAGTATTTTGTGAGACCGTTACTTATTCTGGCAGTCATGTATTATAAACTGCCAGAACTCAGAACTGGTAAACCGTAAACGGTTTGATAGTTTGATGTGGTTTGATGCCCGATATTCAAGACTAACGACATGCGCAGATTATATTGTTTTGGAAAAATATTATTTTTTACATTTTTTTGGAAGTAGTTTGTGATATCGTTTGCATGTTCATATCAAAAATTGTTTATTACAACTACTTACTAATAATGATAACCTGTCTCATAATACGTACATTATTACGGCAATGGCAATAAAAAGATAAGCTATCTAATAATTTTAATTTAATATTATTACTGATAAAGATAACAGATAACTTTATTTATAAGTACTTAATTAAATAATTATTTAAATTGTCTTAAATATATTTAAATTTCCATTAAGTACGTAGGTATATAGGTATTAGGTATGTTCGTTAATATCCGTATATACTTACCTACGTATTTTTTTTTTCAAGGAAACTAAAGAAAACGATCAAGCCTCAAACCACAAAAGAAACAGATTTGTTTTTAGAACAGGAGTCAAGTCAAACCATAGCGGTTGGCGATTATCTGACTATCACCTTGTAATCATGTATTGATTCATAAACGAATGCAGTGTATAGCCAAATAGCCAAAAAAGAAATAAAATATCATACAAGGTGTTTCCGAAATGTATGTACCATTGAGCAACCTCACATTATTAAGATAAAATATTGTGATGATTTATGATAATTTATTTTATTTGCAAAACAAGGCGAACAAGAATGTTTTTTACGTTTTGTTCTTGCAAAATCGTGGTGTTTTGTCTGGCGAAAGTCTTTGCCACAATTTTGCAAGACTTTTGCTTGATTTTTGAGAGACTTGCATACAAACGAGAAAGATGGAAATTTATTACGAATTTGATACATAGTGATTTTCCGGGTTGTTGTGCCGTGACCTCGGTAACTGGTAGCTGCCAGAAACGGAGTTAAAATGCACATCCCTAGCATTAGCCGGGATTCTTATACCTGCCCTGGTTGTTCTCGGGCTAGGCTCTGCGGGGATAGACTCTGCAAAACCATCTCTGCACCACTGAAGATGCCGACAGTGAAGAGCGGCGAAACGTTTGGAAGCATGGGATGCGATCAGTTACAGCGGTGGCTACGGAACGCCTCGGAGGACCACCATTATCCGAGGAACGGTTCCGACCGTTGCAGTTTTAATACCAACAATAGGAACCGAAATCAATATATGGACGGGCCCAGAGACACCGATAGCGGGTCTGTCTCCACAGAGCCTAGCCCGAGAACAATCAGGGCAGGTAAAAGAATCCCGGCTAATGCTAGAAATGTGCATTTTAACTCTGTTTCTGGCAGCTTACCAGTTACCGAAGTCACGGCAGAACAACCCGGAAAATCAAGTATCAAATTACAGCACTAGTCGTGAAAGCCTAAAAACCACTTATTACGAATTTGGTAATTGTGGTAATTACTCTCGGTCGGCTACGGCCCTCTTATCTTACGAGACCAAGAAAATACCAAGAAAAACAAGGCAAGATTGCCAACATTAATCAGTTATTAAACGTCGAATGATTAAAATAGAATTTGGTACAAATGTTTTATGTAAAATAATGCACTATTGAACGCCGGCGGTAAAGAAAAAGCTCACGTAAGTAACCTTCGCTGACGTCAGTGTACCGAATAAATATCAAATGTTAAGTGTCAAACAGAGCAACATAAGTGATAAATAATTTGAAGTTCTTCTACTGTGGTCGTCAGTTTCAATAGTAAACATTATTTTTTTTATATATTATTCAATAAAACAATAAAACTAAAATAAAAACAAACATGAAATTTTATTATTGCACTACTTCAGTAAATATAAAATAAACGATAAAATGATTCAGTTTTCTGTAATTTTTAAACACACTAAACAGATTGACCATTTAAGTTTGCAAGCTTGAGAATAGGTGTTTCTTTATTTGTTCTTGAAAACATGAAAATACTTCCAAATAATGGTTATATATCTATATTTAGATAAAATTAAAATTCTAATTTATTAATTTTAGCAGACGTTTATCTGACTTTTAGTTTCTTCTTGAACTTTTTTCAAGAAAAAATCAAAAGGAACTGACTCGGTCACGGCAGATTCTATACACGCTATGCCATTAACATTCTGAAGATTATACCTTCCTCTATTCGTAACGATTTCCACACCCTTACTCTTGAAATATTGAATGATATTGATGAGCAGCTGACAGTAGAAAGTATTATCCTCGATATGCACAAACCTTATGCTGGGAGCGTTCGAATAGATTCCATTCGAGTCCAGGTAATAAATATCGTTGCCGCTCAAGTCCAACTTAGTTAGATGAAGTAGTGGTAACAAATCGGTGCCGTCAAACACTTTAATGGAATTATTTGCCAAAATTAAAGCATTTAGTTCCCTTAATCCTGAAAAAGTGCCGAGCGAAAATCTAGTCAATTTGTTGTCGGCCAAGTTCAGCACGCGGAGGCCGCTTAAATCCTTAAACAGACCTAAGGGTAGGCGGCACAGATGGTTATTCTGTAATTCCAAATATTCCAGACTCTCCAACCCCGTGAACGCGTCTGTGTGGACGTTTTTTATGTTATTGCTATCCAGGCTCAAGGTTAACAAAGTTAAAACTCCTTCGAATGTCTTTTCTGGCAGTTCCGCGATTACGTTGTGAGATAGAGTTATGCCGTTGACCTCCAAATCATTCGCGAATCCTGGAGTTAGCGTTGATATGCGGTTGTTTCCCAGATCTAGCAGAAAGAGCTGTCTGAGACCGCTAAAGGCGTTTCTTGAGATACTCGTAATCTTGTTGTTCTGTAAATAAATATACTGAACGTTTCCGAAAACTGAGAATGCCTTCGAGGAAACTGACTCTATCCCGCTGTTTGACACATTCAGGGATATCAGACTGTTTTCGTATGGAAATGTCTGCTGGGAGAATATCTTAATGTCGCAGTTCTCGCACAATAAATTGTAATTTCCGTAGAATATACGCGGGAAAGTGTTCTTGATGAATTTGCAGTGGTACGAGCGATTGTCATTGATGTAGTCGCATTGAGGTTGATTCGAGGCTGAATGCCCCGCTGAAATAAAGGACCCCAGTCCAATGAAAAACGTAAATATCTTCATATCTGTAATAAAAATGATTAAGTAAAGTACATGAAACATGAAGCACAAAATGTGACTTAAACCGTTTTAGTATAGCATGAAAAGGTCAGCTGAAAGTTGTAATAGGGGTTAATCTATTGCAATAATAATGGCACTCGATCCTTCAAATCAGTTTTTGAACTACTGGAAGTTATGAGTAGAAATTTAATTAGATCTCTAAACAACTAAGAACTGATGTTGAATATACAGGGTGTTAAAAAAAGAGAGTGTAAAATATTTCAGGATGTAATAGTATGAACCAAAATAAGCAGAAAAGTCTTAATAAACATGGGTCCGCAAAGTAACGGTTGCGGAGATATGGACCACTATTCGTTTTTCAAACATCTTATTTTATTAGGAATAAACCGACAAAGGAAGCTTTTAACAAACAAAAAACAAAGTTACAGTCCATTTCCAAGCAGGCACGACATCTTCGTCTCAACGATATTCGAACTCTTTCGAAAACACCTTCCTTGGTTTGGATTTCTTGACACTTTTGATTAATCCGTAGCTGCAGCTCTTCCAGGCTATTTACAGGAGTACCATACAGTAATGTCTTCAAATATCCCCAAACAAAGAAATCTAGAGGGTTCGGATCAGGCCGGACCTGTTTTATGACCTCCAAGATCGCCTGATCTGAACCCTCTAGATTTTTTTGTTTGGGGATATTTGAAGACATTAGTGTATGGTACTTTTCTAGTGTTTTTAGTGATTTTTTCCTCATCATGGTGGCGTACAGGAGGTCAAAGAAGCTGTAACCGTGGTGCTGAACGGGTTAACTGCGGAGGATTACCAAGGGGAATCGTTGTGTAGAGTTAATGGGAGACTATTGTGAAGGTCTATAATATAATTTTGGCGAAATTTAATTTGCTTGTTTTTTCATTGACAAATTCTCGGAACTTAGATAATTGCCACACCTTGTATATACAGTTGAATTTAAAAAAAACGCATTTTGAAAAATTTGTGTTCAGCCGTTATAGGTTCGTTTTACTTAGGTACCTTTGAATATTCGCAGGTGGCATGAGATAACATTCCTGTTATTTGCTAAACTCTATATTATTCAGTTTTAAAAATGTATACAGTTACCTACTTGTATTTGTAAAAAGCACTATTTCTAGAATATGGTTTCCTTAAAGACTGCCATTATTATTGCAATATATTTTACGTCATATGAAAAATGGCGAAGGCGCTAGGAAAAATATAAAAGATTAATTTTTTAATTTTTTTTAGTGAAATATTCTGTATTTGTTTACAAATAACTTACTTAAGCGGTGTAGAACTAACTACATCTATTCCGTGTTTACTTAAGAATTAAATATCACCTTATTTTCAAATATATCCAGCAAGAAACTATTTACGTATCAACACAAAAATTACACAATTGCCTCAAACTGAAATATTATATATCAGTATCTTATACTTCAATATTTAACTTATTCAATCTTACCAATAATAATCTACAAATGTGACCATACAAGCTATTTTTTAAAGTAAATCTTTGATGTAAGCTTCCCGAAAATTGTATATTAAAATATCAAAATAGGAAAGTACTTTTATTTTTACTTACTTGTTTAAAGCTGATTCATACGACTGAGGACACTTTCTAAAAAATGATTATATTCGCAGTCGATACATAATTAATCGACAGACGATAATTGATGCAATGTAAATTTTCCGAATTGGACTATATTTAAATTTCTAATTTAAATAATGTCAATGCTATAACCTATTTTAATTTATACGCTTTCGGTCACATACGAGTAATAAACAGTTGTTACTATTTTAATTTAATTTACAACAATATTTTTCATTACCGCTATAGTTTATGCTTGTAATGCCACATACTACAGATAATTTCATATAATATGTATGAGCCTACTGTGAGAAGGTGTTTTGCTTTGAAAATCCACAACTCCGTCCTTTATTTGTATTCGATATTTTAATAGTTGTAGATCAGCTTTTCTAAAAAAAAAACAAAATTTAACTAGTAAAATAATTGTTCTCTTCTCGAGGAAACTTGCATTTACCGCAGAATACCTACCAGTATGTACAGGGTGTCTCAAATTCAATAGTATGAGGATACAAAAAAATTTAATAAAATTAGGGACACACGTATGTTAAATGGGATGAAGTAAACCCCATTTTCAGTCAAAAGTATTAGATTTGACAGAAACGAATATAATCAATTATATTTTTTTCAAAACCATACCTACATTTCTTCCTGTTAAAAAGCTCTCTTTTTGACAAACTTTTATTAGATAATTTTGTATGTATTACTTCCCGTTTAAAAGTAAAAGCAAATGAATTATGACTTATTCATTGTATGATGAATAATAATTTTATATTTTTGACTTTGGTTTTGTCTCACTAGCCCTGAGGAAGATTTAAAATAAAATCGAAACGTTGGCTTAATCAGAAAATCTAGACCATTAACTATATTGTCCTGTTTTCCGATTATTGCTTCCTAAATACACGTTTAAGGATATAGCAATATATCATAGATATTTATTGTTAATGACATTTATACATTTTAAGACTCTTTAGGACGATATTGCTTATAACTTTTACACTAGAAGTAATACAGAAGAAGAAAGAGCTTGTTAACAGCAAACGAATTGGGTATGTTTCTGGAAAAAATATAATTGATGACATTTATTAGTTGTTTCTATCAAATCCCAAATATATTACTTTCGATTGAAAATGGATCTTACCTCATCCCATTAAACACTACGCGTGTCCCAAATTTTAATTATTAATTGTTTGTATCCTCATACTATTGAATTTGGGACACCCTTTACAAACTGGTAGGTAATCTGCGGTAAACGCAAATTTCCTCGAGAAGACAACAATTATTTTAATAGTTAAATATTAAAATATTGAATACAAATAAAGGAGGAAAGGAATAAATGAGTTGTGGATTTTCAAAGGAAAACACCTTCCTTATCTTTTTCGGGCCTCAAAAGTATTATCAAATTGAGTATTACCATTATAATTCACTAGGGGTGCTGGGCATTTCTTGAAAGTGACAGTCGAATATTAAGTTAGCGATAAGCCTCATTTGGGAAGACGGTCACGTACCTTGTTCTTATTTAACCTCCCGTAGGATTAGTTCTACTGCGGGTGGTTCACTTACATATCGATTTCTTATTATTGAATAGAAACATGTAGTTTGTCTTAATTACAAAATTCCTCATCGAATTAGGTGCTGTATTAGCAATTTTTTAAAAATGTTTCGTTATACACAATGATTTTAAGAAAATCTAAGAGCAGGTTCTAAGTTTTGAAAATAAGGAAAAAAGTTGTTCATTTTTTCCTGATGCGCCGTTTTTGAGATAAAAATTAATTTATTAATCGTTACAATAGACCATATTTGGAATGCTAATTAAAAAACAATGATCTAGGTGGCATATTAAACAAAAAATGATAACACAAAGTGTCGAGTATATTTTTTACAAAATAAGTAAATATGGTGTTTGCACAAGGTAATTGAAGGTCGGGGAATGCATCTTCATAGAGACGCCTTGCTTCAATCGAATTTCCGTTTGCTTTTGCATATACCTACATAAAAAGTATGCCGGCCAATTCTTCAAAGAAATAATTCACCGTAGCGCAGGGCTGTGTATTTTATCCGCTGGGTATCACCACCTTGTATATCGTTATGCTTATAAGTGTTGGAGTTGTAAGTGGGTAAAATAATAAAAGTCGTCTTTCCCGAGCAGTTCCACCGCTTATAATATTACAAATTTATGTAGGTAAGTACCTGAATTTCTGACGAGGAAAGATATTGCAGTGGCGCGATCTTTAAGTAATAGTTCTTCGTACATTAAAGTGTCTTGTTTTGTGAATATTCAAGAGATAAAATGTAAAGTTCTACAAAGCCTTCAATTAGAGGCCTTGTTGATTGTTGCTGTTCTAACTTTTGCATTGCGAAATGCCATACGACAAATAAAAACAGCTAGTTGAAGTCTACTTTAGATGTACCTAAGTGCTTAAAATTTTATTGAAACAATTATTTATTCTTTCCTCTCAAATGTTTCGTTACACATTTCCTCAAGTAAGTAAAAATCTAATTTAATTTAAACGCTACCTCTTGCGGGTTTTGATCTCATATTTATGTGTGTAGTTCTGGAATTCTGGAATTAAGGGAGGGTAGCCAATTAAGGCTACAGCACTTAGGCCCCGTTGGGCCCCTTGTACCTCCTCCCATTAGGAGATCAGTCCACCTGAGCCGCCAGCCAACCTAATAAGGAGAAAAAGGTGCTCAGGGGAATCTCTTTAATGTAGGCCATAGAAGGCCATCGCTCTCCCAACACGGACTCTCTTATTGACGAGATGGCAGTATGGAGTATTGTCTCGTCTTCCTGTTCGCAACCCCTACAAAGAGGTGTATCACACTTCCTCATGTAATAGAGGTGCTTTCTTAGCCAGCAATGTCCAGTTTGAATACCTGTCACCAGACGAAGGTTTGTCCTAGACATAGCCAGGTACTTTTTGGCTGTATCCTTGCAGGGGTACCTACTCTAGGACCTCCTTAGCAAAATGACAGCCATTTGTTTCAGCCCAACGTTTCATAAACTCTTTGTGGGTGTCTCCTTTGATAATTTCAACAAATGCTGACAACGGAAGCATACTGGAGGGACCAGGTCCAAAAATATTCAGACCCGATGCACTCCTAGCCATCTTGCCAGCTACTTTATTGCCATTGCACCGGTCGTGTCCCTTTATCCAGCATACAGATACGCTGTCGTTAGCTGAGGCCACTACTAGTGCCTGATGGCATTCCTGCTCATCTAGTTGTTATCTTATGATTACGTAAGATCAGTAGTGATTGTCTACATGTGTGTAGTTATTGTATATAAGTTGTTATGCAAAGTGCTCTTAAATTATTTGAATAGCTGTTCAACTACTTAAATTAACTTAAAACAGATAAGGCATGAAAACTTAATTAAGCTTAAATACACCTGATACTAATAACCGGATGGTAAAGTAACGTTTTTTTTTTGTCACCGAGTATATGAAAATAAGGAAACGATATAAAACGTCCGAACCAGTAAAATTTCGCGTGGGGCGCGTGTTAAGTTTTTGTTCACGCAGCGCCAACTCGGAGCAGATTATCTTAATTTGCGGAGCCAGTGTAAGAGCGCGTAATAGTGTTGCTCTCTTCGGTATTCCTTGAGAGATGGAGTTAAGGAATGCATTTAAATAGAGGTTTAAAGACACAGCCTATCCGTCACGAGGCATTCAACCGTCCCCGGAGGCACGTACCAACTTCCCCGTTCGGGCTAAGTAAGACTTCCGCTTGGAAGTTTCGTTGCGTTTTACATGCACAATAAACTTCCGAGAGGTGAGATCTTGGCCCGCTTTTACGCGCCTTTGGTGCTGTATATATTTTATTTTCCGATTTTCAAGATTTTTGCCTCGGGCAATCGATCGAGTTAAGTGAAGTGGGGTTTAAAAGTTGTAAAGGTAGCAATTAGTTAAATAAGTATACAGGGGAATCATTAATAATGATACATCGCAACATGCCTTATTCAATTGTTGCTCCTTTTCATTCTACAAGGTGTTAAGGTTGAAAAAATGTCTTAGATTTTTTACTGTATTTTAAGAAAGTATGGAGCGATTGTTTTGACAATTTGTATTATGTTTTTTTGAGGTGGCAATTACGAATATGCAGTGTTGAGGTCACGACTCAAGGGCGCTAGTTATACTGTACTGTCGATGTAAAAATATGTCCAACTTTTTGTATTTTACGGCAAACACTACTTCCTAATCTATGAATTGAAAGGCATTGACAGAAGCAGTATGTAGTGTTATTTCTACGTCCACTACTTTGGAAAATATAATTTTCTAATTTAATTCCCGCCGAATCTCAAAAACTTAAATCGTGTGTTTCGAAAACGATTGAGTTTATGGATTTGTAACTGGTATACTCTTTCTATTTAGAATTGAAGGTAGTTCAATAGTTTCCCTTTAAAACAAATTCAAAAGTATAACATACAAAAAGTTAGACATATGTTTACATCGACAGTATAGTACAACTAGCGCCTCCTAGTCGTGACCTCAACACTGTTTACATATTTGTAATTGCCACCTCAAAGAACATAAGACTACAAATTTTCAAAACAATCGGTCCACACGTTCTTAAAATATAGTAAAACATCGAAATCATTTTTTCAACATTGACACCTTGTAGAATGAAAAACAGCAATAACTGAATAAGGCATGTTGGGCTCTATCACTTTATTTTGACGTTAACAATCTGTCTTTAAGGTATTATTAATGAATTATAGACTACCTGCTTACAACATACCGAATCCTCATATAATATTTCTTATTGTGTTCATTACAGGCTTGAATTTACAAAATATCGGTATACCAAAACTAATATACCTAGTAATTAAAATTAAGGTATGATTTTAATACATAATTATTGTTTTATAAAATACGGCAGTGTATCAAGTGGAGCAGGGTAATCCTCGATAGTGGTTGGTCCTTCGTATACTGTGTCACTATTTCCATCTTTCCATTGACCCTTTGGCAGATATACGTTTCTTGATGTAGCTCCTTCTACTATCACCGGTGCTACAAGTATTTTCTCACCAAGAAGAAATTCTAAAAAGATATTTATTAAAAATTATATGATTATTATTATTTCAAATCTGCCTCTAAAATCATAAAAGCTTGTTTACCGTCATCTGTAGATAACGCGATAGAGTCTGTTGGATCAATCCACCATATAGGAGGATTAACGGGACTTCCGTTCTCTACACTTTGCTGCATAGCGTCTAAGATCTCTCCAGAATAAGTTTTGTGTAAGTCTACGAATCTTTTTACTGTGTCGGCAGAATTTGTCTAAAAATTAATCGTTCTCGTTAATTATATACATATGCAGGGTGATTCAGTCAAAATATCATTAATATATTAACCAAGTATTGGGAAAGGCTAACAAGGACAGAAAATCGAAAAAAAAATTCTGCACCATACAAAAGATAAGACAACCAACCCATAACAATCAGTAAGACGGCACTCCTGGCACGCTTCTTTCTGCTGACGCGAACATAATAGCATGTTCAATAAAAGTCGGTACTAAAGTGATATATTTTTTTCAAATGACAAACTTTTAGTATGCAATCTAAAATGTATGCAATTTGTATATTTTTAAGCGTTTTATCAAGTGCTCACGTAAAATTCACTAATCCGCGAAATATACCAGGATTTTCAGAATTTTCGTATTCATCATGTCCTCGTAGCGCAAATTCAAAGCCGCAAAATTGTATACAGTACCTAAATGATTTTAGATTTTATAACTTACAATATATATTTTTTGTAACTAAATCTTAATATGTTAATTCGTAAGCTTGTAAAAAATAATTTATAGCATGCATTATGACACATTTTAACATTATCGTAAGTACTAGGAAAATACTTGAATTTTGCAACGTTGCCTTTGGTTTGAAAATATTTTTTCTCTATGACTGAATCACCCTAAATGAATTTTATTTATATCCTTACATCCGTAGTACCAATGTCCCAGGGTAGGAAGCTGAATTGCATAGAGGGCATGAATGCGTTCGCTTGCGTCCATCTGATAATAAGTTCTACTGATGGGGAGTCCCCATTGTAAGCATTGCCTCCAATCATATCAGGTAGAACACTAAAAATGTGAGATTATAGTTGGCATGCCTAAATAAAGTACATTTGGATGTTGCATGGAAATTTTTAAAATATGCTACTTTAAGAAAATTGCGTTCAAATTTTTATGCTTACAATGGATATCCATTCATGTTCATCTGGAGTAAGGTTGTGATAAGTGAGGCTAGTCCGTTATTTATACTCCAAGTGGAATCCTTATCAATCATTCTTGTAAATATTGGCAAGTCCTGGGTCCTGCAATTTGAAACTATGTTAATTTCAAGAGGTAATTGACATCCTGTGCGTTACCTCCAGGCTGATCTAGCCTCAATTAGTCTTCCAAATTTAGCACAGGTTCTTACATAAGTTCCAGTAAGGATGTTGGGTATCAATTCTTGGTCAACATTTGGATAAACAGCTGGCTACGAACATAATACACAAAATATAGTTGCATCTATAAATATATTTTTCGTAGGAGATTTACCTGTGGAGAATAATTGATTTCCCCTGCATCAAATTTGAAGCTGTCAATTCCTGGAGAATTCCTAAGCTTGTTGAGCCTAGCAGCGAACCATCTAGATGCGTGTGGATTTGTAAAATCTATTTGATGTGCGGAGGTACCATCCCACCAAGAGCCTATTGAATCCCCAGAGGTATTTTTTACGAAATAATCTAAAATTATTTATGAATTAAGTAGATTAAATTGTTAAATGTCGTTTTACACCGTCACACAAAATAGGTACCTTTTTCGACTCCATCAGACGATACACTTTCGCAGTCACTATTGACGAAAGGATGGACCCATAGAGAAACCCTGAAGTTCATCTCTTTCAACTTTTTAACAGTATTTTCAATGTCTGCGAATTCGGTACTTTTAAACTCCTGGGCTCCATAACATCTCTAAAAACAACAATGTTTCTATAGCGTTGCTTCACTTTCAAATTTGAAAATATAATATACCTCCCAATCATCATCAATTTCAAGTTGGCCTCCGTCAAATCCGTGATCCACTATATCTTGGGCAAATTCAAGGACTACTTCATCGCTGATATATTTCTTGTATTTCGCCCAAGTTGTCCATATTGGTTCCTTTATCATTCTCTGATCCGGATATCCTAAAAAAATTATATTACTTATGATTTCACTTTTTGTTCAAAAACTTGCCCTCAGGTTTTCCCAAGTAATTAGTAATGGCATGGAGATGAGCTACTTTTGGATCATCTAAGGCAATTAGGGTGTATTTCAAAATTGTCTGAAACACAACGTTTATAATATAGATTCATATTTAACGTTAACTGGCCAAAACTTACTCTTGTCCTATTAATATACGGTCCAGATAAGTCAGCTATGAAACACACTTTGCCGTCTTCGACATTATTCTGATCTACAAACAGCGGTACTCGGTCATCTAAGAAAATATACGCGCCCAAAGAATTCAACCAATATCTTTCTGCCACGGCAAAGTTGTCACTTTTCTTAATGACGTAGGCTTCGTCTCCATTAATGGTGAGTTTTTCAATAGGCCACTGTTGGGACCATCTTTCGGGCCCCCCATACCAATTCAGCTCTCCCTTTTTAAGATCGAAGCAGTCTTTGAATTTATTTTCGGTCGTTTCTGTTGTCCACGTGATTTCAAAGCCATCTGCGAGCGATGTCACATCCAATACTATGTCACCAATAATACAGTTGGCCCTACCTATGCAGTTGGCAGCAGTAAAGTCGTATCCTACTCCAATAGTGCCTGCTAGCTTCTCCGTGTTATCTAAAATTTATTTCAGAAATATGCGATACATTTCTCCCGTACATTTTAAATTGTAGTAAACTTACCTTTCGAGAGTTTTACTTGGATGCCATTGTCCGTTGGTACAAGGGATAATCCTGGAATGGCACCAACATTCTTCAATTGAATCACTATTAGAAATAATAGTGGCCAAGTGATGGCTGCAAAACAAAACATTTTTTAAATAAATATTTTTAAAAATCTGTATGAAAAATATAATATTAAATATCTGGCTGTTGTTTCCTATAAGTACTTTTATTCTGACTATCAGAAATAGTTTCCTTAATAGTAGACGTCAACATAAAACTTATCTCTCTTTGTACGTAATTATAATTTTGTTTTCGTGATATTTGCTTCGTAAATAAATTTGCAAGCAATAGGTTTCGACGCACTAGTTAATTTGAGAATATTAAACTTGCATGGTAGGTAGGTATAAAAAGCAAAAATCATATAAATATACTTACCCCTTGCATAATATTCCATGACACTTTTTCAGTCACAAAGCAGTAGTTCACGATCTAAAATGCATCAAAATGATTCGTTTTAAGTATTATATCAGTTATTCTGTATGTACTTAAGCATTCTTAATAGATAATCTTAAGTGTTGTTGCCTGCGGTTGAAAGGAACTTATAAAGAAATCAAGCAGGTGGACGACTTCTCGAAAAAAAAACATAAAAACACAGGGGTGGATTTGCCAACTTTCTAATAATACATTTAAATAATTATTTTTTTGGACTAATTTCATTAATTAAAATAAATGATAGAGTATAATTGCGGAACGGTTTTTCACGGACTTCCATGGAATGTGTATAGTGAGATAAGAGTAATAGTATTTGGAGATAAAATGTTTGTGCAAGTCTACGATTTTTTTTTACTATAGCGACCGAATTTGTCTACAAATGAATTTATTGGTTTTATCCAAGGTTTTTATTATAATCTTACCTCGTTTGTATCGATGTCCCAGAGTAGAAAACTGAATTGCATAGATGGCATGAATGCGTTGGCTTGTGTCCATCTGACAATAAGCTCTACAGATAGAAAATCGTTGCTATAGGCATTACCTTCAATCATGTCGGGTAAAACACTGGAACACAAACACTAAGATAGTTACTAAGAAATGTATATGTTTCGGATCGTTCTTTACGAAATAATTATATTTATAAATATGAAATAGGGCTGTTACTTTTTATTAATAGTAGGGTAACATTAAATCTTACAACGGATATCCGTTCATATTCATTTGCAATAAAGTCGTGATAATGGAATGCAGGTCATTATTTACACTCACAGAATCCTTGTCATTCATCCTTGTAAATATTGGTAAATCCTGGGTCCTGAATTTTAGAAACATGTTAACTTCATGAACTAATCGACATCTACTCATTGAGTTACCTCTAGGCAGATCTAGCATCGATGAGTATGCCAAATTTAGCACTGTTCCTTATATAGGCTGTTGTAAAAACGTTCGGTATAAGTTCTTGGTCAACATTAGGATATACATACAGTTGGCTATGAACAAAGAAATAGCTTTTAATTATGATTGAAATTCGTCTGGTAAATTGCTATGATTTAAGTACAAAGTAAATTAAAAACTCGGGACTAACTTACCCTTTACTCTATACCCCATGCTGCTTTTTCAATAGAAAAATCCACTTTTATAATAGTATACGTAAGCATTCTTAACAGATTGTATACTCGAGAAAAATTAAGTAATAATTAATAGATGAAGGGAAATTTAATAGATATCTGCTAGCAGGAGAGCATATAGGAACACGGATTAACTTCATTAGCAACTAAACTTATTAACTTAGGTAGATTATTTTACTGTAACAGGATGAATATGAGGTTCTGTTATTGCAAAAATGCTTCTAAACCTATTTTTTAAATTTATTTGTTGCTTGTAGTAAATTGAAAAAAGTTGTTTAGGTTTGACTGCGTCTGTTGTACAAATATTGTATCTTATATTTGCATATTCGTCGTCAATACATAAATGATGTCAAAAATGTGATTAATATTACTATTATTAGATAACATTTGATCTTCTTTGTGGTCAATAGTTTATCAAGCGGACCGTATTGGTGTAAATACGCATCTTTCCTGAGCTTTCAGACGACTGACTTTTATTATTAGCAGGTTGTCAAGAAATGAAGGCGACATTTTGCTTTCTCGTCATCTTATTTCTCTTAAAAGGATATGAAACAGGGTATATTGTAAGCAGTAACGTCCTCTATAAAATTGATGGAGGCCTAGTAAATAATTCAACCAGAAATATAGTTAATGTCAGATATAATTGCAAAACAAATGAGTTTTATTCAACAGACTTGGAAATGTGTGTAGTGAGATATGGACGAAGATAATATCGGAGAAAATATTCAGCTTGGATATATATTGAGATGTTACGATGTTTAAATTATAAGAAATATATGTATGTATATAAATAAATGTTGTAGGTATAATTGTATTAAATAAATAAAAACAAATATGTATTTGACATAATAATCATTGAACTTGTGTCAAGCCAAATGTTTATCAAAATAATATAAACTTATAGTTTAAGTATTAAAAAAATGTTTTATGCCAGAGTCTCGATTGAAATATACATGAATTTCTATTCAGAAAATCCAATTGTTTTGAAAAAATCTTACAGATAAACCATATTTATATAATGCCTAAATATAAAAATTGACATTCGAACATTTTTTCGAAAAATTACAAACTCAAAACTTTACGCACATGGAGTACTTATGTATCATTATTGATTGGAAATTAAAATATCTACTGCCCAATAGAAAAATGCGATAGCTTATCTTAATGTCTTTATATTAGTTGATGTTTGTTTCGTGTGTGTGTGTGTCGATACAGTTCTGTTAAACTAGCAAAACCAAAGAAAATGTTGTCTTCTAAATGCATCGTTGTATTTATTTGTGTAACAATAGCAGTAAATCATGTCTATTCAGGCGAAGTATTGGATAAAGTTAAAGATGGTTTGAATGTGGCATACGACAAAGTACACTGTGGATTTCATAAACTGAAGGAACTTGTTAAGCATCACGAGCATGAGGTCGATCCTTGCACAGGAAAATCTGTCATACCAACTACACAGGCGTCTCCACCAGAATTTAATATTGGTAAATACAACTTTTTTAATACTTCTTTTATTGTTCTATTCACAGTGTAAAAGTCAATAGGAAGGCAGACTTACTTTAAACAAACATTTTTTAAGAAAAAAGTAAATGAGATGCCCTTCTGGTTTTTAGCATAATTAGGTACTGCAAGTTATGCCATTTTCAAATTGTCAGCATTTATCTGTAAACAATTATTAGGTACTTCTGGTTTTGGATTCTACTAGCATAATAAAATGCATATTTATATAATTATATCGTCTAAAGATTAGAATATTTCTCGAGTAGTTATATCACATATAAACACGACAGATATTCAAATACTTAATAGAGGCAGTGTGTTGTAATTAGGGCTCAATATTTTATATAGGCTGATTTATTATGCATATTGTATTACATTCCTTCGGGATAAATACTGAAATTTCAAAATAATAATTACAATATAATATATAAATAAACATTTTTATTTCAGATGCAAGGCAAGCACCCACAGACGCATATGGTTGGAGGGTATGAAGGAAAATCTACTTTCACAGAATCCTTGTGTAGCATTCTTTCCCCTAAATTTCTGATGTCACAATTTTGTCAAATTTATTTTTATAATACAAATATTATATTTTCAATAAATTGTACCATGTACTTATTTTTCTATATACATACAGGGTGAACCTTAAATAAGTACAAATATTATAACCAGCAGTAGAACACATAATTAATAGTTGGTTTACAACAAAAATCAGAAATAAAAAAGTGAAATTTTAAATAAATTTTGTAATTTTTCTGTATAAAACCTGTTGAGGTCCGCTGACTTTCATACATTTATCAGTAATAGCGCTTCAGATTGAACGTGTAGTTCACAGTGTTGCCAGTGTTACACAAATGTCTTTGCTTGAACAAACTTTTCAATTTAATATGTTGTGTGAAAATCATAGTTTTTCGTTATTATTCATAAAATAACTAAAGGAAATTGTGTCTTGTGTCTCCTTCTAACAGTGTACAACGCAACTTGTGAAACGTAGGTTATTGATTCAATATTTAATTTTTTAACAAACAGGTAAGCTTGTGTGCACGTTTATGTATAATTTTTGAACATTGGACATAGTAATATCACGTAATATCTTCCAAATACTTTACGGTAGTATTTAACTTGCGGAAATTCATTTTTAATCGTTTATAGTAAGGTAAGTTAAGCAGTTAAAATGTATGGTTAATATTGCTGCGTATCATACTACATACCCAACTTTACTGTACTTATGGTTCAAACAAGTATTAGATTAATAGAATTAACCGTATTACTTTACTATTACGTTAAGGGAAACCTAATATTTATATTAGAGAAGATATGGCAACCTCGCAACAAATCTTATGGTTCATTAGCTTGGTTAAGCAGCGGTCCTTAAAATGTGGGTATTTAAAAAAAAATTAATATCTCCGTAAATATTAGAAACTTTTAAAAATGGCTTTCACTAGACTGATCTATATGACGAACTACACCAGCAGTTAAAATATTTGTACTTATTTAAGTTTCACCCTGTATATGCTAATAAGTCTCAACTTATTAATATGAAATATGGTTTAACAATAAGAAATACATCTTTCTCATCAAATAAAGAAATACCTAAATTTATTGTATTTTTCCATTTATTTTCTATAATAATTACAAACACTTTGTAAGTACTATATTATACAATTGATACCACTGAATGTGTATGTAAATTTGTATTATTTAAAATAATTTTTTACATGTCTTTATCGATTGCGTTTTGGAGATCTGGCGTTTCGTAGCTCCCCATTTTATGGTGTCTTGGTTGGGATTGATCGCGTTGATAATGGTTTTTTCCACCATAATAACCTTTATTATCCTGTAACATGACACAGTATGAATAACAGTTGTTATTTTTAAGCAACTAAGAGCTAGAAATTAATTAATAAACCAATATTTTGATGTCAATTAGTTTGTTTAAAACAAATCATTACAAAAAAATTATACTTACATGATACTGTTTCTCGACCTTTTTAATTTCATGGGATTCACTAGAATGTTCTTCAGATGACGAAGAAGAAGACGATGAATACTTTAATTTCAATTTTTGTCCTCCCAATCCTTCTGGTCTTTCTTCACTATATTGTCCTTTGTTTAGATAGCTGCTTCCAGATCGTCTGTCCTCAATCGATCCTTCTCCATCTTCCCTGTGGCCTTGTCCTTGTTCGTTTTGATAGCCGCCATGTCCCCTTGATTTCACCTAGTGTTTAATATTTTCAAAATAAGTCAATGACAACTGAGTACGTATGAAAAGAACAATACATTAAAATTGAAATAGGGTTCAATTCAAATACAAAATGTTAGTACTGAAATGTTAGTTTATTGTAGAAAATAGTACTTACTTCATATCCTGTTAGTGGAAATATGTCCGATTGCGCTTTCCTCTCATCTGATCTGAAAGCCGTGAAAGAATTGACCTGCATGAAAATAAATCGTTAGTACGATAATACCAACACAAATATATTTTATTTATTACCGCTATGAAAGAACAAACTACCAAGAAAACTATTTTCAACATTTTTGCTGTTCTTGTTACTTGCACACTTTACTAAAGTAAAATGTAACCCTTAGAAATCTTATTTATATGTCTTATATATGAATTGAACTTTTGTAAGGTCACCGCTTAGCATATTCAGCAATGATAAATTTAACATTAGTAAGTAATATTAAAGAACCATGTGCAACAATTTGTAAAAAAATTCTATGTACGTGTACAAAGGGGTCGATGCATCAATGATAACGCCATTGAAGCAAAGCTTTTAAATTAAACAACATATTTGAAGAAGTATTTTTACGTGGGATGTAAATTAGTGGAAACATATCTATAGCTATTTCATTAAAAAAACATGATACCTATATAGCACTTACTGTTTAAGTGTTTTATTTTGTTATTTCAACGACTGATAATTTGAAGTGATATTATTCTAATATCATTAGAATAAAAAATAAATGTGATATTTTCAAATAAGCAACAAATTGGCAATGCACTCGAAAATTAAAGTTGTATAAATCTCACAAAGACTTGAAAATTTTATGTATAAATTCCCCTAAATAAAAATTTTAATATTCATACGATTCATTGAAAAAAATTTTTACGATAACAATTTTGTTTACAGTAGCTGAAGTTTTTCGATAAGATATAATCTTTAATTTACAATAAGTTGTGATTATAATGAAGGTAGAGTTAGTACCATTTAAGATGGCATCTAGACTTGGTAAATTGATTTTAAATTATTGATATTTGTTTTAAAGTTTTATTTAAAAAATGATTTTAGGCGTCATTTACATTGTACTGTGTATTGCAATATGTGTAAATTCACAAGAAAATAACGTTGAATATGTTATGTCATCATCCGATGTATATGACGGACTTGGCAGATCCATAACTTTTAGACTAGGTAAGAATTAACTTATTAGTAGAGGTTCCGAGCGCCAATTGCAACATTCTCAAAAAAAAAAAACATAAATACCTCTTCTTCAGCTTTTGGCGATTTCATCTCTAAAGCAGTAGTTTTTTTCGATTAGAATTACGCGTACGTTTTTAAAGTAAAGTAAATTTATTACAATTTGGACCCAGAACCGTATCTGTAAACCCTATAGTTTCCGAAATACAGCTTTTTAAAGTTTATCAATTTTTTCGAATTTGGAAATTTTTAGCAATATTTTATTGTTCTGTATGAATTTAAACCCTGTAGGCCAATTGTCGTCGGGAAATGCTCTTTCCTCATATGTCAAACATTTTGAAAATGATATACAGGGTGTCCAGGTATTATTGTCATTCTTGGAAGGAGTCAAAATAAAAATAATCCTATTTCTAAAATACAATAAAAATGTCTTTCTTTGACACTCTGTATCTCGGAAACAATGAACTGTTAGATATAGATATATTTGGATAGGTACATCTTATTTATTTACAGTAATACCTGAGACACCCTGTATATCAGGTAATATTGTTTTGCTTATTATGTGGGGATGTTATGAAAGAAAATGAGATTTACAAAAACCTGTCAACCTAAAACCGTCACAGCACCATATGTTTCAATTTATTGTATCCATTGTGATTTAAAACCGAAATACATATCAAAAATTCTCATAAAGATAAATTGATTAGACAAGGAAATCATGTTGTTGAAAATAGAAGAAAACAAGGAACATTTGTGTTGATTAGAAAATCAATTAAACTCAAATAAAATATTAGATAATTATTTTATTCTTTTCCAAATGTGCGCGTAGTTATAATTGAAAAAAATAGTGCTTCAGGGTTTAAATTGCCAAAAACTGAAGAAAGATGGAACAAAAACTTGGATTATTCAAGCAAAAATCAAATTGTGTCTAAACAATAGATTTTTCAGTGAATGAAGTAAAACTAAGCGGTATCGTTGGAGCTAATAGAGATCTTACCGACCAAGTCTGCGATGGAAACACTTGTACAGTAGGCAACGTAAAGTACACAATCGATAACAGCAGCCCATCTGACGGGTTTCTTATAACATGGGAAACAAACGACACTTCAGAAGTATTTAAAGACTGTTACAATCTATCAACGTTCAATTGGTACGGTGGTCCTCAAAGATATACCCAAAAATGGCCTATCGAAAAACAAATCTTAAATGGAAATGATCCTTATGTTGTAAAAAAATCAGATAATTTTGCTGTAGCTGAAAGGTATTGGTTGAATTCGAAAGGGACTTATATTTTCATCGACGATAAGGTGCCTCTTTTTGTCGATCAGAACAATGAAAGCAATGGGACCTTGTGTCTGATCGCCAAAGCTGAAAATCCTTATATCAAAAGAACAAGGGTAACGAGTGTATCTGTGACAATGCGTTGTATTGTCTTTTGTATTCTTTTAGGTAATTCTTCAATACAGGGTAATAGTAAAAGGTAATCCTAAAGAAGCTCATTTGCATGCAGTAAATACATATCTAGGCAAACCAAAAGGTAGATATCAGTCTATAGGTAGTCTAGTTCAGTAAATAATCTGCATTTTAGGTCATCCTAATGAAAAAATGATAAGAGAACCCGTTTGGACTACATGGGCCAAGTTTAAAAGGGACATAGATGACGACACTGTCCTTGGATTTGCAAACGATATAATTAACCATGGATTTACGGGGGGGCAGGTAGAAATTGATGAAGATTGGGAAGTGAGTTAATTGCTTAACAAAAGTAAATAAAGTTACGTACTTTAAACAATAATTGTAGACTTGTTTTGGTTCGCACGTATTCAAAGCTGATAAATTTGCAAGAATCCAGGAAACGGTCAACGCAATCAAGGATTTAGGCTTTCGGGTTACTTTATGGATTAATCCATTTGTCAACAATGATTGCGAAGACTATTCTTCCATTGGAACTGAGAAAGGTAAAGGGAAGCTTTTGCAAGACGAAACTAGCCTTTTGTTAACAGTTTTTGCGTATAATTTATACAAAATTTATAATTTCGTACTAATTTGCAGGTTATTTCGTTAAAAATGAAAACGGAAGTACAAGAGCTATATGGTGGGAAAGCGAAGATGCACATCAAATTGACTTTACAAACCCAGAGGCTGCCGAATGGTTTTCATCTAGAATAGCTGTCCTTAAAGATGATCCAGGGGTGGACGGCTTTAAATTTGACGCGGGGGAGACCGATTATGCCATTCCGGTAGTAATTCTTATATTACGATATTCTACAGGGTTAACTATGACTTACAAATATTTTACGAGATGATAGGGAAAAATAACAATTATCTATCAAAAAATTTCTAAACTTATTTATAAAGCGAAAACTAAATTTTTTTTCAGAACTATATTAAATCCTTATTTATCACCGTCACTGGCCTTCGGTCAGCCGCGGGGTTTGTTATATTGTGCCAGTTCAAGGTGTCAAACATAGTGACATACCGCGTTGACGAGTGTATCAATTTACACCGCTTTGAAAGAAAAAAAAATATTTACAAAATATAGATTATTATCTAATAATTTCATGAAAAACACGATACGCTAGCACAGGGAGGCAACACCTACCTTACTAATATTTATTTCCAGGATTGATATTTGGAGAGATTTTAAGAATGTTGTATGATTTTCTGTTTTCATACTTGTTTAAATTAAAACCTGCCATTGCAAAACTTTTTGCACTTGCTGTGGACCTCTTCTTCCCTCGATCGTTCTTTTTGTTTAAAGCGAGGTATCTAGTTGGTTCGGCGGTCATGACCAGGTCGATTACTTACGTCGGCAAAAAACACAAAGGACAACAAAAAAAATACACGCATTTGTCACACTTCCATAAATCAGCACCTTATCCGTCATCTAGGCATTTGAATATGACATGTTTGTAAATACACATAAAATACGCGAAAAATTAAATTCACGAAAAGCAAGTACTGAAACATTATTTCAAACTAATCAGAGTACCGTAACCGTATGTAATATTGTTTGATATCTGCAGAGGACATTTGTAGGCCACTAATGCAAGGTGCATTTCACGGCCATAAATTTTTAAATTGTGTTAATACTAATAACAGTAACAATATTAACAGTAATCGACGATGTTTGCATAAAATAATTAGTATTTTAAACTATAACATCCCAAGATGTTTCCAGTGTTCTTTAAAAATGTTTCTTAGACCCCTACAATATATTAATCTTCGCATGTTCTTTGAGGTTTGGATAGTATGAAACTAACAATACAGTATTCTATGTTATGTTATTTTAGAACAGTGACTAATTTTAAACGTTTTATAGTAATTAAATAAAGTATTTGATGTCGGATATATTATATAATATATATAATTTTTTATTGTATTTTAGACTTACGTGAGCACGTAGTTAAAATTTTTGTAATTAGTTATAGTTAACTCTGTATATAAGTGGCATAAATGTGGAATGTGTAATTAAATACAGGGTGTTAAAAAAAGAGTGTAAAATATTTCAGGAGGTAATAGTATGAACCAAAATAAGCAGAAAAGTCTTAATAAACATGGGTCCGCAAAGTAACGGTTGTGGAGATATGGACCACTATTCGTTTTCAAACATTTTATTTTATTAGGAATAAACCGACAAAGGAAGCTTTTAACAAGCAAAAAACAAAGTTACAGAAGATGTTCAAAGTGCCCTCCGTCCATTTCCAAGCAGGCACGACATCTTCGTCTCAACGATATTCGAACTCCTTGGTTTGGATTTCTTGACACTTTTGATTAATCCGTAGCTGCAGCTCTTCCAGGCTATTTACAGGAGTACCATACACTAATGTCTTCAAATATCCCCAAACAAAGAAATCTAGAGGGTTCAGATCAGGCCGGACCTGTTTTGTGGCATCCAAGATCGCCTGATCTGAACCCTCTAGATTTCTTTGTTTGGGGATATTTGAAAACATTAGTGTATGGTACTTCTGTAAATAGCCTGGAAGAGCTGCAGCTACGGATTAATCAAAAGTGTCAAGAAATCCAAACCAAGGAGGGTGTTTTCGAAAGAGTTCGAATATCGTTGAGACGAAGATGTCGTGCCTGCTTGGAAATGGACGGAGGGCACTTTGAACATCTTCTGTAACTTTGTTTTTTGTTTGTTAAAAGCTTCCTTTGTCGGTTTATTCCTAATAAAATAAAATGTTTGAAAAACGAATAGTGGTTCATATTTCCGCAACCGTTACTTTGCGGACCCATGGACTTTTCTGCTTATTTTGGTTCATACTATTACCTCCTGAAATATTTTACAATCTTTTTTAACACCCTGTATATCATTCTAGCCCTCACTTTACGAAAATATGGATCCAGAGGAGGTGCCCAATTGTCTTACTATTCATTATATAAAAACTTGTGCTGAATTCGGCGACCTTATTGAAGTTAGATCAGCTTGGAGGTAAAACTTATTCTTTTTTTAAGCTCTTATTAGTTCGTATTTGCTATATTTTACCTTTTCTGCTTTCTCCGTAAACATTTCACACTATGGGTTTTTAAAAAAAATTATATACGAAAATTTCTAGAAACTTCATGTATGTCTTCAAAATTATCTCAGAACCTTTAGGGGTTAAAGATACTCGGAACCGTATGTGGTAAAACTACGATAACCTGTTGCATACGGAAATGCGGAATGTTGAATGGAAATACCTGTTATGAGATAACGCCACCTTTATGTTGAGTAAATATAATTATACAAGGTGTTCAATAAAGAATGGGCCAAACTTCAGATGTAGAGAGTTTGGGTAAAAATAAGCTGAATTAACTCAACTTACCTTATTCCAAAAGTTGATACTAACGGAGCTACAGGGTGTACAAGTTTAAAAAATAAATTACATTTTCTTTATTAGTTTTCGATCGCATCAACCGTATTTTATGAAATTTGGTATAGGGGGGTTTCTTGGGACTAGAAATTCGAATATGTCGACGATTATGGTGTATCTGCTAAAGGGCGCCACCAACGATGGTTTGGACCCTTTTAAATCGCTACGACTTTTTTGTGCTACACTGTATCTCATTTTGGACTGGGAAAATTGCCTTTACTATCTTTTCTAGTTAAAAAAGGTACACCTTGTTGATGTCGCTAGAAGCAATGGTTTCTGAGAAAAACGCATCTAAATCTCATGATGCATGCAATTTATCTAAAAGTAAAGTCAAATTGTTGCTTAAGTAATGGGCCATACTGTAACAGCATAATACTGCGACCAAAATAAGTCGATTTACTTTATCTTATCCTAAAAAAATAAAAAATGAGATTTATTTTTTCAAATTTGACACCCTGTAGCTCCGTTAGTATCAACTTTTGAATTAAGGTAAGTTGAGTTAATTCAGCATATTTTTATCCAAAGTACATCTGAAGTTTGGCCCATTCTTTACTGAGCGCCCTGTATATAACAACGATGGGAAATAGAACATCAAATCAATATGCTTATTATGTGGTATAACAACAGAATTTCGTCATATACAAATTTTATTTTAAAATGTCACATAGTCATATTAATCGTACTGAAAATATTTAAATTCTTTACAGCATGTAATCAATAAAAAATTCCTAACCACTGTCACTGACAATTGTTGATTAATTTTCAGAACTCAGGAAATTCCTATATTCGTTAGGATGATAGACAAAGACTCGGTCTGGGGAGATGATGATGGATTATATACTCTTATTACCACTTTGCTCCAAATGAACATGAATGGTTACACAATGTAAGTTTTGATAATTGTTTGTTGTCTGTTTTTCCCTGAAATATATGTGATCCTAATAAATATCAACGACCTTTCTGTTTATCAGTCAGGATATTCTGATGTGATTCCAAAGGTTTTTCGGATTCCGAGAAAAATAAAAAATTCAAATAATTAGTGTCTAATTATTAATATTAAATTCCTGCACCGTAAATTGTATAATAAGTAAGCAATTTAGGGTTTTGCCTGACATGATTGGAGGAAACGCTTACAAGGCACAACCAACTGCAGAGCTCATCGTTAGATGGACAGAAGCCAATGCCCTGATGCCTGCTTTGCAATTCAGTTTTCTTCCATGGGATTACCCTTCCGAAGAAGTAAGTAACACACCATTTCAAATAATTTATTAATTTCTTTTTTGGTTTGAAGTTTGATGGAACGGAAATAGTCAGAAAATTTGTTGATCTACATGCTGAATATGGCGACGAAATAATCAAAGCTATGGAGGCTAGTATATCAGAGGGTTCCCCCGTCAATCCTCCAATTTGGTGGATTGATCCCTTTGACGAAGTAGCTCTTGCTTGTGACGACGGTAAGAAGAAACTCGGAATTAATTTCTTAATTGAAGACGTTATTAAGTAATAACTAACCTAGTTTAATAGAAACTAAAACTGCCTTCATTTAAACTGTTGTTGTTTTTTTTTTCAGAATTTTTACTAGGAGAAAGTATATTAGTTGCACCAGTAGTTGTAGAAGGTGCTACTTCAAGAGACATATATTTACCACAAGGCTCGTGGAAAGATGGTAACGATGGAACGATTTATGATGGACCCATCACCCTAGAGAACTATGCTGCCCCTATTGATGTTCTTCCGTATTTTATTAAGCAATAATTACGAAATTAATAAATAAAAATATGTAACTTACTGCATATTACTCTACTTGAAGGTCCTGTGGGCAGTTTTGCTGTTGTATGTAACTAAAATGCATACAAATAAAATTATTAATTGAATGGTTTTATTTACACAATGATTTTAACAATTCAGTGATTTTATTCAACTACTGATTAGCATGAAATAGATCATATTTTACTTACTTTTGTTAACATGTACATATTTTTAAGTATTATATAATTCAGTTTCGTTTGAAGAATGATTTTCAGGTACAAGTATTTGGATAGTCGTGACTATGCAGATTTTATATCTACATGGTTTGCATTTTAATGCAAACTACATTAAACTGTCATGTTTTTAATGCACAATAAGTTGAAATTCTTCAGAACTTTATTTAGAACGTAATGATGAAATATGACGAAATATTATGTTATAAAAAGCGGTGTAAGATCAATAAATTGTTGTCATTTTATAAACTTGATACAAATTGGTTTAGTATTGCAAATCACGTACTAATTATATTGATTGTGTCTTACACAGCAATTTTTAATAATGGATTATTATATTGTTAAGCTGTTTACGCAGTTATTGAATTTTTTAAATGTAATCTAACAAGTCACAAAGTGATAAGTGAAACCAATTACTAACTATTCTCAGTGTTACTTTGAGTAAATATTTGAAAACAACAAACAGCATTGTTTATTTTTCAAATAGGTGAGCAGATGGATGCAAGTCATTTCTGTTACATTATCCTGTTATTGCTTTCCATTGACGGTATGATAGGAGGGCGGGTAGTATACAATAATGTTGGTTATGTTATCAATGAAGAAACTGGTATTCCCACAGTCCGTAAACCAAAAGGCAGGAAGTTAATCAATTTGAGATACAACTGCGAAAATGGACAGAGTTTTTCCTTGGACCTTCAAATGTGTATCACTTTCTACTAAAGCCAACGCTTTTAAAATACTAGAATCAGAAAACCTTTGTTCAATTACTTATTATTATGTAGATGTAAATAAGTGTTGTAAAATATAATTAGAAAAAAGGTCTGGAATGTTTATATAAAAATTTCTGTTTTTTTATCTTGGCTGCAGTTAGATTAGATTGCAAATATTCATTTATTCCACTGGATAAAATTTAGATTACAAATTGGAAAAGTTATAAATATCAATAAATGGCATATAATACAGTGTGAATATGTTTTTATCTACCTATATCACCCATTCACCTTTTCAGGCATTTTATGTGCATAACCAGATTGAAAAATTCCAAAAATGTTCTAAATTGGAACTGATGTGTTTGAAAAGTACAAATTTAAGATCTATGCAGTTGAATCTTTGTTCTGCATACATGACATCAAAGTTTATGGATATTATTTGTTTTTTCAATAGCACGCCCTGTATATTTCTATATATTTCGGTAGACCGTGACGATGTCACATATAGAGAACAGGGTCGAAATTTCATAATATATATTTATGGCTTTCAATCAGATTATTTTAAAGTATCAATTTTTCCTAAATTTAAAAATAATGAATCATTTGGGTAAAGAAATGAGCGTGCATTTTCTTTTCCGTATCCAATACCGCAGTGGCGCTTGTAGTATGTATCCGATTTGCAGAAAAACCACCTGTTCGCTACGATAGTAAAGAATGAAACTTCCTGTCCTTACGTATAAATAACAAGCACTTGCTCATCTGACAGTAGTATATCGTTCACCTCCTGAAAACTACTAAAAAATAAAAATGAATATAAAAGTTGTGTTTATATTTACTCTGATTACAAAAGTTTATTGTGAATATGAAGATAATGCATTATCGTCGTCCAAGCTGCTAAAGCATCTGAAAACTATAGCCAGTAAAGAAAATTTTGTGGGAAATCAGTATGTCGCTTATGTTCATACCAGAAAAGTGGATCCAAATGAAAAACAACCGCCATCTTTTAAGTTCAGTCGCTACGATTTTCCTGTATTTAATGATCTTAAGGCGATTTTAACTAGGAAAAGGAATATCAGAAAGAGTAAGTAATATTTTTAGTACCCACAGTTCTAGTAAATTCTTATTTATCTTAAAAATATATGAGCATGCCGATTTTTTTTATTTTCATGATATAAATTTCAGTATTTTTGAATTAGTGTTATGGAAAATTTATGAAACAACATAATTTTCATTAAGCCATGTCATAATAATATTAATAATTTTATTTTCCTTTAAAAAGTACAAGTTTCTGTTTAGGAATTGTCAAAATTTACATGTTAAAGTACTTATAAATAAAAATATTTATAAAAATTTAAAAGAGTTACATAAAAAAGTCATCTAACGTATAAAAACATTTGTCAGTTAAAAATAATTTTAGTTGTCGTTTGAAAACGAATACATTTTTTGTTATCTTAATTTCATCTGATAGATGATTATAAATTTTTAAACCTAGACACTTTGGTAAATTTGTGGCTACCCTATATTTAAAAATGGAATATGAAAATTTCCATTACATCTGGTATTTACATTGTATTTACATTGAATTTGTAAGAAATGAGATTTATTATTATAAATATATTCATTTCCATAATAAAAATGTCTACCAAAGATAAAATTCTAAACTGTTTAAAAATAGGAAGTAGTACTTGTCACACGTTCCACCTTAAAATACGTTTTTGTACAAAGAAAACATCAGTAAATGAAGTGGAACCACCCCAAAAGCAGATCCCATATCTTAATCTAGTCTCCACTACTTGAGAATAATAGAAATTTATCAGTTGTTGTCTTTCAAGTAAATGCATTAAATTTTGTCTGCAGCTATTTATTTGTGGCATAATTTTAGTTTTTCTTTAGTTTGATTGGGTGTTTGCCGCACTTCTGAAAAAATAAAGATTAATTAAATAAGCTCTTGCGCCAAACGGATCAGTCACGGGTTATTTCCGCCTAGTCAAAAAATCTCACACTGCGTTAAGTCTCTTATTAAATATGTTATAGAATTTATTTTTTTTTACTTCAAGTTTTTTGTCTATTCTGGAAACAAACTAAATGAGATTGATATTTACCCTATACTTTTTACTTTTACAGTTTATGAAATTATCATTATATATTTTTTATAGGACATGTAGTGAAAATTGGAGTAAATTGTCCAAAAGGAAGCGTTAAACTTGCAGGACAAACAAAATGCAACTGCACCGAAGACAGTGTCGATTGTATACCAGAACGAAGAATGGGCAAAAAGAAAATTAAATAACTTCCGTGTGACAGCTTTGTAGAAGTATTATTTATTTATTTATTTTATGTTAAGTATAAAAGTATTTTTTTATTGTTAGAAATAAAATGTCTCTTTTATAAAAAATGTTTTTCTTCGCATTACAAACGACATAACTAAAACCCGGTAAAAAGCCTTTAACATTGTCGATTTAGATGGGAGATGAATGCATATTTTTGTAACAACCATATAAATCGTAAGTAGTAACCTAATTGAGTTTAAAACAAAATGAGTATGCAAAACAAGAAATGATTTGTATTAATTACCAAAAGGTCAGCATTACATGTATATAAAAATGTCTTTCTTAGAACTGATAATGTTCAATTATAATAAACAATATGATTTCAAAACATATGTAAAAAGAACAAGATAACATGACGATATACTTTGGCATAATTAAGAATTAGTCGTTATTACGATTTGAAACAAAATGTCTAAAAATGTCATGTCTTTAATTACTTTGGGGTTGTGTTTTTTCATAATTGTGGGTGAGGTGAGGTCAGGAGTGATAATTGATGGCTTTAAAAAAGCTATAGACGACACTAAATGCCACTTGCACGGTATAACAAACGCGATTCATCATCACGAGCATGACAGTAATCCCTGTAAAGTGAAAAATCAGGCTGGAAATACTCAGCATGGAATATCTGGAAACACAAATAGTAAGTATAAATTAATTTTGTTTATACAGATATACCTCAAAAAGTAGGGGTACTTATTTACTATACAAACTTGGTTCCAAAAAATAAAAGTTTCTTTAGATATAACTTATTCATATTTTAATTTTTTCTACGTTCATGCAAAGAACAAAACTTTATTGAACTATATTTAGTGGAAAAAGTGCTTCTTTATTGCACTAGTGCAATAAAATGTTTATTTCATTCATCTGTCATTCTACAGCGTTTTGTCATCATGACAAACATAAACGTTCAAATCGACGTCATATTTTCCCAGACTTAGTGTCATCTAAATAAAACATTTTTTGGTTTTTTCACGAACGTAGAAAAAATATTGTATGCAACTCGTACAAAAAGTGCTTATTACACTCGACGTGTTTCACGTCGCGTGCAATAAACACTTACTTCTTGTACTTGTTGCATAAATAACTATTAATCCTAGGGCATCTGAATATTAATATAGCCAATATTATTTAAATCACACTATTTATGGGAAGAGGTAGTTTTATAGGATGCCTATCACTATATAACCCTTAACTCTTTTATTTTTATTCCATTTAAAAAAAATTGATAACTAGGCTTTTGAGACACAATCATCATCGTATTTAATTTTATTTATAAGTATAACAAGAAACATTTAGGTATTTAGTATTTATAGGTTTAATAGAACAATGAAATTTAAATGCATATGTAAATTATGTAAAAAATAATACTTGCATAAACCTACTAATATCTAACCTACTCCTTACTACCTATTCTGAATAGTATGTATATTATTTAGTATCCATATACCAAAATTTATTATGGTTATTTTAAAAGATATAACATATTGCTTTTTAGAAGTGCATATTTTGCTTTACATATTTTGGAATACTTTAAACCAATGTATTCTCAAAGGTAAAAATATAGATAACCATATTCCTAAAACTCATGGGCTCTTTTTTATTATTACCTAATTGTTTATTTTTGTAATCTAAACTTTTGTCAGTAATATTTTGAGAATTATTTAGTACACAGACACGTCATCTTTAAATTTGGAAAAAAATAATTAACTTTATCAAAAAACAAAAATTACAGATTTTCATGTGAATACATTTTTTTGCAATAACGTTTTTTTTTTGTAAAACGGACATTATTTTACATGCAGGTCAAACAACAAGAAGCCCGATACCTCAAAGCAACAAGAACGCCTCTACCGGCAATGCTGATTCTAGAAGACTGATAAATCCTGGTGCCAACTGTCCAGAAGGATTCAGAGCGGATGCCAACGGAAACTGTTATATGATTTATTAAACAATAAATAGTCTAGTGTTTAAAACAAGTAACCTTTATTAAAGAATCACAATAAAAATTCTTTCTGTGACTATATATTATGTCCTACAGCTATCTCAAGCTAAATCAAATAATAAATAAAAACTTATTTTGGCTATATAAAATACAATGATTTATATATAACTGATTCCGAATCTTTACGTTCATAAAAACACAAATTTTTTGATGTATGATAATTTCCTTTGGTGATGGCCTTACTATTATTTGAGAACACTAAATCAAATAAGCATGTACGTTTATAAAATTTTATAGTATATTGTATCATTTTCAGGGATTTAGCCTTATTCATGCAAACAAAAGATATTTTTCCAATAATCAATCTAAATAAATTCAAATATTATACAGAATATCAAAGCCTGAATTTTGTTAGACTTTTTCCATCCACTAGCAAATTGTATTACCATACCTGACAACAATTTAAAGTCCATAAAGGTGTTACATAATATGAATGTTTATTTACTTTATTGAGTCGATAGTTACAGTTTTAGAATATTACTTTAAAGCTATTTTAGATTAAGTTAATATAATTTTGTTATCTTAAACAGTCCCGTATCTCTCGTTTTAGATATTTTGATTAATTTTAGCTTAGTTTATATATTTTTTCGTAAAATATTGTTTTGTGGTTATATCACTTACAGGGAGCATAGCGTTGGTAGATATTTCACATTAAGTAGATAATTAAAATTGTAACCATATTTAATTTTAAAAATAGTTTGTTTTTACAATACATAAAACAGAATTAAAGAAATTTGATTTTCTCAAGCTGTACGAACTATGGTGACAAATAATAATATAAGCTTATATCTCTCAAAAAAGTTTAACAAAGTGGTTTTTATAAATTCTTTTAAGTTGTTTAATAAACAGGAAATAGACAATATATTTTCAGGACAATATTATTAGGATGGATAATTCAAGCATTAAAAAGGGTTCCAGCCTCTAATACTTGAACCCCTGAACAGTTGCCCAGTTTGCCATCTTTTAAATCCGGCCCTGGGCATTTTTATCATAAAATTTATATGGTAATAAACCATTATTCCGGAAGGGACTTATATAAAACTGAAAAGCTTTGAATTCAGTTTGAATTGAGACGTAGCCTGATCAAATATTCCTGTAACATGCATCCTGTGGGACTAGTACTTCTTGCATTTGTTAGTTTCTCTCTAGTTAGTATGACCCATTCAAGTATTCTTGACACTCTATTATATACAGTAAAACAAATAGCCTCCAACATTAAGCAGATGAGAAAAGACATTTTAAGTGTAATCACTTCTCCAAAAAGTAAATGTGAGAAAGGACACTGCTCAAATGTAGAAGTACAGCCGAATGATGAAGGTGAGTGTATATTGCAATATGATTCAGATAATTTTACTTACCTTACCTTACTAATACCTATTCTGAATAGTATGTATATTATTTAGTATCCATATACCCCAAAGAGTAATTTTAAATTATAAGTAAAGTAACTGAAATAATTATTAAGGTTATTTAAAAAGATATAACATCTTGGCTTTTAGAAATGCATATTTTGCTTTACTTATTTTGGAATACTCTTAACCAATGTATTCTCAAAGGTAAAAATATAGATAACCATATTCCTAAAACTCATGTGCTCTTTTTATTATTACCTAATAGTTTATTTTTTCAATCTAAAGTTTTGTCAGTAATATTTTGAGAACTATTTAGTACACAGACACGTCATCTTTTAATATGGAAAAAATAATTAACTTTATCAAAAAACAAAAATTACAGATTTTACACATACAGATGTGAATAAATTTTTTTAGAATGGTTTTTTTTTTTTGTAAAACGGACATTATTTTTCAAGCAGGTCAAACAACAAGAAGCCCGATATCTCAAGGAAATAAGAACGCCTCTATCAGCAATGCTAATTCTAGAAACGTGATACAAATTGGTGCCAACTGTCCAATAGGATACAGAGCGGATTACAACGGAAACTGTTATTTGATTTATTAAACAATAAATAGTCTAGTTTTTAAAACAAGTAACCTTTATTAAAGAATCGCAATAAAAAATCTATCTGTGACTATATATTATGTCCTACAGCTATCTCAAGCTAAATCAAATAATAAAACAAACTTATTTTGGCTATATAAAATACAATGATTTATATATAACTGATTCCGAATCTTTACGTTCATAAAAACACCAATTTTTGGATGTATGATAATTTTCTTTGGTGGTGGCCTTAAAATTACTTGAGAAAACTAAATCAAATAAGCATGTACGTTTATAAAATTTTATAGTATATTGTATCATTTTCAGAGATTTAGCCTTATTCATGCAAACAAAAGATATTTTTTCCAATAATCAATCTAAATTCAAATATTATACAGAATATCAAAGCCTGAATTTTGTTAGACATTTTTCATACCATTACCAAATTTTATTACCATACCTGACAACAATTTAAAGTCCATAAAGGTGTTAAATATGAATGTTTATTTACTTTATTGATTCGATAGTTACTTTAAAGCTAGGGTCATTGAATTAAAACAAATGTATTTTAGATTAAGTTCATATAATTTTGATATCTTAAAAAGTCCCATCTCTCGTTTTAGATATTTTGATTAATTTAGCTTAGTTTATATATTTTTTCGTAAAAAAATCTTTTGTGGTTGTGAGAAAATCCCATTTTGTTTACTATAAGAAAGCTATAAGGTATGATGATGTCATGTCATCATCAGTCTAGACAAATGGATTACAGTTATCTACCTCTCTATCAATATCACTTACAGGAAGCATATAGAGTTGGTAGATATTTCACATTAAGTAGATAATTAAAATTGTAACCATATTTAATTTTTAAAATAGTCTGTTTTTACAATACATAAAACAACAACAGAAATTTGATTTTCTTAAGCTTTACGAACTATGGTGACAAATAATAACATAAGCTTATATCTCTCAAAAAAAGTTGAACAAAATGGTTTTTAAAAATTCTTTTAAGGTGTTTAATAAACAGGGAATAGAAAATATATTTTTAGGACAAACCTAATTATTTATTTAGTTTTCTAAATACCTAGTATTATTTAGGTTTTTTTTTGTGACAGGACATAGATTTAGCAATTTCAAAAATTACACTCTGATCATGTACAATAGGTAGGTATACCTACTGATAACTGTAACATTTAAATGCTTAGCATTTTTCGAAAAATTTAACGAGCAAAATCATCAGTTATTATTAGGATGGATAACTCAAGCATTAAAAGGGGTCCCACCCTCTAATACTTGTACCCCTGAACAGTTACCCAGTTTGTCATCTTTTAAATCCGGCCCTGAGCATTTATAATCATAAAATTTATATTGTAATAAACCATTATTCCGGAAGGGACACATAAAACTGAAAAGCTTTGAATTCAGTTTGAATTGAGACGTAGCCTGATCAAATATTCCTGTAACATGCATCTTGTGGGACTAGTATTTCTTGTATTTGTTAGCCTCTCTCTAGTTAGTATGACCCATTCAAGTATTCTTGACACTCTATTATATACAGTAAAAGAAATAGCCCCCGACATTAAGCAGATAATAAAATACATTTTAGGTGTATTCACTTCTCCAAAAAGTAAATGTGAGAAAGGACACTGCTCAAATGTAGAAGTACATTCGGCTGTAGATGAAGGTGAATGTACATTGCAATATGATTTAGAAAATTTCAAGCAAACTGAAAAATTAGAATATATTTTATTCAGGTTTATTATTATATAATTTAAATTTGCTGCATTATTTTATTAATAGTATTTTTAAGACGATATCGAGGATACTTTCCTAATGGAACGAGTTAACTTAAATTCATTATAGTGATTCACAGTATCGAAATGAAAAGCCTAACGACTTAAAAACAAGACGTTTTATTAACCACCACCATATGAAACCCTATCTACCTATAAACCATGTATGTTAGTTACTCTTTACTATATCTCTTATTACTATTATTTAGTAATTTTCTGCATAGAAAATGCAGTTTACTACCTGTGTTATGTAATCTTAGTTAGAATAATGTTTTTCTTAAGCATACAAGTGTGATTGAACTTCGCTGTTCTCATATTCCACGATAACAACATCAAATTTTATTAAGAAAAAATCTAATCTATTTATTGATTGATATCGTATGAATACATTTTCAGATAAACAAAACGCAACAATAAAAACTACAATGATAATATTCAAGAGAAAAAGCATCTTTCATCAATGTGAATTATAGAAGACTAGAAACACTGGTGCCAACTGTACATTACAGTATGACACTGAACTTATGAAGTAATGGTTTTATTAAAAGAAAAACATCAAGTGCCTAACGCACTAAATATAAATAACTGAATTTGTGGATGTGTATTTAACAGTATACACCATACAATGCATACATTAATTATGTGTAGATAATAAAATATTGTTATGGACGCTGATCCAAATCTGTAAGTATATAAAAATAATCTAGTTATTGAAATCGATTTAAAATCAGGTGGTTATAGCAGTGGTTATTGAAGTACCGAAATTATTTTGCAGCACTTCAGTTACAGTGAACACCGAATTATAATGAAAATTCTGATATTGAGTTTATGCCTCATTGTTCTTTTGTTATTTCTAATTACCGATCCAACTGTTGCAGATAAGAACAAGAATGGTACGTATATATAGAGCAGAGTAGGTTACTATTAGAGCTACTAAATATTGTGTAATAAAGACATAATTATAGACAAGTCATGTAGCTTATTTGTAATACTATGCATTAATGGTTTCATTACAGTAAAGTGTGAGGTGAAGAAACTTGAATATAGGGTGAAAAAGAGTGGCAGTAAAAAAAAAAGTGGAGGAGGTGGTGGTGGTGGTGATGGTGACAGTTCAGGATAGTCTAGATTTCCTTAAATAATTCTAAAACATATACCTAAAATGATTGTATTGCTGAATAAATAATCGAATAATACAAATAAATATATTTTATATAGTAGTTTTATTAATAGTATTTTTAAGACGATATCGAGGAGACTTTCCTAATGGGACGAGTTAACTTAAATTCATTGTAGTGTTTCACAGTATCGAAATGAAAAGCCTAACGACTTAAACGTTTTATTAACGACCACCATATGAAACCCTATCTACATATAAATACTATATCTCTTTTAAATGTACATAATAATATAGAGGGTGCTAGAGGTTGAGTGCTATAAGCTTAACAGGTAACAGGATAGTATACATCAAAATTAAAAAAAAAGATCTATATAACATGGGTCCTAATCCCAAACGTTTTCCAGAAAAGAATGATCAAAATATCCGGTTTAATGTGCCAAAGTTTAGGTATTTAGTAATTTTCTGCATAGAAAATGCAGTTTACTACCTGTGTTATTTAATTTTAGTTAGAATAATGTTTTTTTAAGCATACAAGTGTGATTGAACTTCGCTGTTCTCATATTACACGATATGAATACATTTTCGGATAAACAACAAGCAACCTATTTTGCAAGTGGAGCAACAATAAAAAACTCTGCAATGAAGAGAATAGAAGACCAGAAACACTGGTGCTAACTGTACAGAAGAATAGTATGACACTGAACTTATGAAGTAATGGTTTTATTAAACAAGCATCACAGAATAAAGGAACTACCAGAAGCGAAGGAGAGAGCTGCCGCCAAAACACAATTTTAGTGCGCATGTGCGGCGTCGCCATTTTACAAGTTGTTTATTAATCAACCTCGCTTTGCTTTCTTGTTTATGTGTGTCGCTATGTCGGTTTGGTGTGTTTTGGAAAGTGATAGATTCTTTTAATTTATAGTTATGTAAAATAGGTATTGTATAAATATATATTTCATGAACCATATTTGTGTTTTCTTTATCATTCCGTTATTATTCTGTAAACATTGAAAAATATATTACTTTTATTCAAAATTAAAACTTTAGGTGTCTTGAAACTAGTTTCAAAATAATCCCATAATATTGATCTCAATTGAGTCTTACACCAGTGCTCTTAGAATCTAGTGTCCAGGGTGCCCTAAATCATATTTTTTGACACAAGTAAACTAAGGTTTAAAAAGTAAAGTGAACAAAATAAATGGAGGGGAAAATTATTTTTTTAAATTTATGTACACTTTGTTTCTGAAAATAATTAAGAATAACTTTGTAAATTTAGAACTAGGAAAAGATGTAAGAGAAGTCGGATGATTGCTGTGTGCTTTGCGGAATGATTGAGTTGACCTGCATCTAGCGTGGCCCACCAAGTAGGTCTCATACCTGATATCTATACTTGAAATGAAAATAGCTTCCATAATTGAAATAAAGGAAATATTAGTGACTATACTATTTAAAACATCTATTGCAGTATACAATTTTCTGTATGGCAAATGTATCTGAAAAAGCTGTCCCACGTTAAATAAAATATATAATTTTCACAACAATAAAAAAATAAACAGGAATAAATGCAATTTATACGTGTATTTTATATTTTTTAATAATTTTATACATAGTAGGTATTTTATACTGCTTAAAGCTTCAATATGACTAAATAAATATAGTGTCAACTTGTTTCTTAGTGTAGACTGTAGATATTATATACAACTTTCTCTCAGTGTAGTAAGTAGTAGATACGTCAAATTTCAAATTCAAGGTTAAATTTTTGTGACCATCCAAGATCAAAGGCGCCGCCTTAGCTTTCGCTTCTGGTAGTTCCTTTATTCTGTGCAAGCATCAAGTGCCTAACGCACTAAATATAAATAACTGAATCTGTGGATATGTATTTAACACTATACACCATACAATGCATACATTAATCATGTGTAGATAATAAAATATTGTTATGGAGGCTGATTCAAATCTGTAAGTACATAAAAATAATCTAGTTATTTCGAATTAGGTGGTTATCGCAGTGGTTATTGAAGTACTGAAATTATTTTTCAGTTTCAATTTGTTGGCTCAATTCAAACGATAAAATTAACGAAATATGTAGTAAAATGTTACAAATAGTTAACTTTAAATAATTGATATTAAACCGAAATTCTAGAAATTATGTATTGCGTTGGTGTAAAAGTAAAGAAAATGCTTATCAGCACTTCAGTTACAGAGAACACCGAATTGAAAGTATAATGAAAATTTCGATATTGAGTTTATTCATCATTGTTTTTTTGTTATTTATATTTACCGATCCAACTGTTGCAAATAAGCACGACAATGGTATGTATATATAGAGCAGAGTAGGTTACTATTAGATCTACTAAATATTGTGTAATAAAGACATAATTATAGACAAGTCATGTCGCTGTAATAAGCTTATTTGTAATACTATGCATTAATGTTTTCACTACAGCAAAGTGTAAGGTGAAGAAACTTGAAAAAAAGGTGAAAAAGAGTGGCAGCGGAAAAGGTGGAAAAGGTGGAGGAGGTGGTGGTGGTGGTGGTGGTTCAGGATAGTCTAGCTTTCCTTAAATCATTCTAAAACATATACCTAATATAATTGTATTGCTGAATAAATAAATCGAATAATGCAAATAAATATATTTTATTCGAAAAACATGTCCAAATCACCTCCCTTTCATCACAATGCAGAAAAGTGCGATGTTTTCTCCATGTGGAAGGGAAAACGGAAGCAATGACATATTAAAAACATCTAAAAAACAATATATTTATATATTTATATCTAAATACTGATCGACAAAGACCTCATTATAATTATAAAATGCTTTTTCTTTGAGTTATTTCCTAATTCTGGCCATAAACAGTTTAGATCTATTAACTAAATTTGAGTTGGAAGTTTATTAAATAATTTAATTTATGTCTTTTTCCATTACAGTGTGAATGAGAATTCTCCTGATTATTCAATGTAAATCTGGCATTCAATAATGTATATCGATGGCAGTGTAAGAATATTTTGCTGTTTGAATTGATCACGGCAAGCATCTCTGTATTTTATTCCAACAATTATTTTTTTACATTTACGTTGTAAACCAAAACTCTTTCTACTATGAGAAATATAATCCCAGATCAAAATTATATAAGTCATAGAGGCATGAAAAGTACCATAATATGTGGACATAGAGACTACACGATTCGCGGATAAATCGCTCGCATGATTTTCTCAACTTGACTTGAAACATTACACCTTTTTGGTCTTGCTGGAAAAGGACCTTACATTTTTCCAACACCAAAAATAAAAAAAAATAATTGTACAATTTTTTAAACATATTGTAAAGCAAAATTTATTATTTACTGAAATAATTTATTTCGTCACATCAACAAGGATTAATTTAAAGAGAGTCAATAATTTCTAATATAGCTCATTTTTTTTGCAGGATATGTCCTAGAACATTGTATCAGATTGATAGATGCTTTTAAATCATGGTTGTATATGCAAGGACTTTAGCAATACACGTACTTTCAAAATTCTGATTTTTATGATGTTATGTTTAAAGGTAGCCCATTTCATATTTGATAAGTTTTATAATAATAATAATAGTCTTTATTTTGCAGTCAGACATTACACATTGAATGTATTGCAATAGTCAGAATAAACTTATAAACTAAAGAAACTGTAAAAAAACATAAAAAACATACAAAAATAGTCAATTAGTACAACAAAGAAATTCAGAGAGTGAATAAAAACATTTAGTTAATAAAAACTTTTTTAATGTAGACCTAAAAACGTGCAAGTTATTGATTATCTTTATATCATCCGACAATTGTAAATTTTTAATCCCATATAATTAGGAAGTTGAGACATTGCTGCTGATTTAGTAAAAGGCAAATGAAACAGATTTAACTGTCTAGTATTTTTATCATGAATGTCTTTATTTAACATAAAATAATTTTTACTTTTAAAAACATACATGCAAATTTCAAATATATATAAAGACGTCACAGTTAAAATATTAGAATCTGGAAAAAGTCCCCTACAGGTTTCTGTATAGGATACATTAGCTATAGTGCGCAAAATTCGTTTCTGTGCAATAAACACAGAATGCACCATAGTGGAATTGCCCCACAAACAAATACCATATCGCAGTCGTATGAGTCTACTTGTGCATGATATAAAATTATCAACTGTTTAATTGTTAACACTTCTCTGAAGTTTCGAAATAAAAAATTTGTTGAATTTAAAGTAGAAATTTCTCGTCAAGATGACAGAAATGGGCCTGTAAATTTTATAACGTTCGTATCCCCCGTAAATCCAGGGTTAGCTGGATTTCCCAGTACAGGGTCACAATCCTTTTTATAGCTATGAAATCGCATTACTTTTGTCTTGTCCATATTAAGATAAAGATAATTCCGATTAAACCAGTCATTTAATGACAGGAGTATTTTATCGCAATTTTTTTTCAAACGTGCATCAGATTTATTAGACAAAACCAAGGAAAGATCATTCGCATACATAGTAAAGGAATTCTCCGGCAGAACCCCTTCTAACATATTTACACATAATATAAAAAGTATCGGACCCAATACTGATCCTTGCGGAACCCCCAAGTTTGTCTCTATAACATTAGAATTATAATATGAAATTTTCCCACTGGTAAAATATTGTAGAGATACATATTGTTCCCGACGTTTAACAAACGAGGCTACCCACTCTAAAGATTTGCCCCTCGGGCCATACAATGAAAGTTTACACAGTCGAATGTCCTGCTGAGATCACAAAAGATCCCAACAGGACATTCGCCCATTTCAATATACTTCATAACATCAAAGCAAAACGAGTACACAGCTGATACTGCTGTCATATTCTCTCAAAAACCAAACTGTTTATTTGCTAGAATATTATGCTTATTCAGAAAAGCCATTAAACGAGATAAAAAGGCATATTCAAAAATTTTCAAAAAAAGTTAAGGTGACAGTTACTGGCCTATAATTCTCTATCGAATGAGAATTACCCTTTTTGTATATGGGAACAATCTTTCCAGTTTTTAGGCTACTAGGAGAGGTACCTGTCAAAAATGACAAATTAACTAAATAAGTGAGAGGCTGAATCAGTAAATGAATATAATTGTTTTTCCAAAATTAGTTATATTTTATTCTTTATTGCTTGGAGTATATAGATTTATAATTACTTTTTTATATACCGTGAAATGACTTTCTCAAAAAATGCAATATAAAAATATATGATCCATTTTCCTTCCTACTCATCTCATATAAATAAAATCTGATATAATCCTTGTTACATGCTTTCCATACAACGTAACACGTAGAATCAGCAGTAACAATATATACTAAAAACATGAGGGTCTTTTATATATTCCTAATGTGTATCTTCTTATACATCGTAAAAAGTGGACATGGAAATAAAAATGAAGATTTTAATCACGACCTGAGAAAAGCAAGTAAGTGTTCAGTCTTTAGATGTTGTTAATAAATAAGTATTTATAGTAAAATCGATCAATTATCCGAAGGGCCCAGAAAGCTAAATAATGTAATAAAAAGAATATTATCGGATAGTAATAGACTGGATAAATCTGTGGCCAAGATGTTTAATCCTCACTGATTGGATGAAATGGATTCCAGAATGAAGCTATTATGTTTACTGCAAATATTGTAATGCCATTTATAATGCCGTCTTTTATTAATATCTAATGAAATCCAAAAATAAATTTGAATTATACATGTCATATAAAAATTATATTTATGTTTTGATTGTCTGAAAACGTTGAGAGACATCAAATCAAACTCATATTTCGGCCTACTGAAAGTTGTTTTATTAATAGGTATTAAAAGAATAAAGTATGCAGCTATTTATATCGTATGTTTCATAAAACAACACTTAAACGTATTCATTAAAAGTTAATCAACATTCGTTGCTGTTCCTGTATAATCCTTCAAAATTTACATATTTAGGGGATATGTTCTATGGCCCCATTTGAAGAGATATTTTTCAACTGAGCCTCTTCATTATTCTCAGTTTGTGATGAGGGCGACTCTAAAAAAGTGGTGCATCAAATCCTATATCGCTTCCTGTAAGTCGAGCCGCTTAGGCCGAGCAGGAAGTAAGCAGACCAGTTATATCTCACCTCAAATCCAATATAAATCATTTTATTAAACTTACGCTCTAAGATGAAATTATGCGTTTGTGTTAAATATCTCTCCAACGCAATCACGGGCGATTCAAAAGCTAATGTCCAAAAGATTGCAACGATTATTGATACCAAGTAGTGCCCGCAAAATAAATAGAACTAAAAAGAAGAAAGATATGTTAGCTCTAGAAAGTATCAAATTATCAATTAGTATAATAATTATTGCAGTTGCAAACATTTAAAAACGTACGTTTGTAATACGCATCTTACTTTACTACTGTATGATTGTATCATTTATGTAATGGAAGTTGACAATGTAGAATGATGTTTGGATTATTGATTTTAATAATAAGTTGCTCTCGTGTAAAAATTGTAAACAGATATACTCATTATACTACCATAATGCTATTTAAGGCTGTAATGTTCGCAATTTTACAAATCCGTTTTTAGACGTCCACGCGCTTTCATATTTATCCTCAATGAAAATTCGTGTTAAGATGGAGCAAGTTTTTGATCAACTAATAAAAGTCTATTTTACTAGACAGCAGAGCCATATTTTCAAAAAGAAAATTAGATCTGAACAATATTTCGGTCACAATATTGCCCACATTTAGGACTGCGGTGAGACGTTGTTAGGCACTATTACAAAAAAAGAAAGCTGTAGGCTAGTAACAAGTCTTCATATAACAGACAATTACCTCAGATTTCAATTTCTTGCATTTATATTCATGAAATCTGTCCGCCAAGAAGACATGTTTTGCTAAATTTCTGCATACAATTGCCTAACTTACAGGGGCACAAAGTTAATTTTTGCTGTTGGAGGTGCTGATGGGCGGAGCCTGATAAAAGCTACACTGTTTGGCCGAACATTATACTTACAGCATTATAGTCAGTAAAATACCAAGGCCCTCTTGTCGTCCAAACATTATAATCAATTATTGACTGATGTAACAAATAGATGCAGTAAGTCAGTCTTCCCAGGATTTGAAAAATTGGTCTACACAAAATCCAATTGACAAAACCTAAATATATAATTGGTGAAATTATATAATGTACAAAACAATGCTACATATTCAAATTATGTGTGTATTTACCTCCATATCCATGATAGGAGGAGTAAATTATCCAACTGAGCCCAATACACCACGCAGGTCTCATCAAAGACTGGAAGAGGATTCTTTCTTTGTATTCGCCACGCATTTGCACTAATTGATAACATATTACCGTCACAGCCATTCCAAAAATTATCAACACCCATGTTACAAAATTTATAACTTAAAATTTGGCAGTTAAAATTAAGTCAAACTTCGGATAAAGAAAAAATAGTTGGTCGTTCCATGAAATTACTGAAAATAATATTAGTTAACTTAATAATAGGTAAGCATACTGATTTACGATGTTTTCTGACCATAAATAAGAATGGTTTATCTATATTCTCTCTCATAAAGACTCCTAATGTTACACCCATAAAATAATCAATGAGTCTTGAATGAGCATCATATTCGCTAAAAGAAATATTCGTTATTTTAAAAGTCAAATACTTTTGTCAGTGGAATAATTTTGATAAATATTCTGACCCAATAATGAAAATACTTATAATAGTTGTAGTTGCGGTTAATATTAAAATGTATACTTACTTTTTATAATTTAAATCGTGAAGTCCATGAGCCATGGGTAGAAAAATAGAAAAAACATTTAAAATTACTAATCCTATCATAGCCTTCTTAAACCCCAAGGGTTTTCTTAAAGTAATAGATAAGGGGATTAACACCAATGGTGATATCAAGAACAACTGCATAACTGCCGATAAAAACCACGTTTGAGCTAAACACTAAAAGAAAATAATACCTATCATCATGAATAATCACGCACATTATGCCTGCACGGATCCACAAAAGCTGCTCGTGAAGGTTCATGTTATTTAATGGAGTATCGCACACTAGACCAGCACCACCATATGGGTGGCCTGCAATTTCTATGATTGTTCGTGCCAGTCTGTAGTAAGTTCTGTCCCCACAAAAGTCAGGGATTGGTTTGAAACTGTTACACATAACCTGAACAAAATTTGCTGGTGCTGGACAAGTGTGCGAAGTCGTGCAGGTTTGCAGGTTCGCTCTGTGCTGGTCCATGCTAGTCCGTACAAGCATAATATGCGCAATCTTTAACGCGATTCAGCCTATCCCTTTGAAATCAACTCTAAAAATATTTAGTGTCCTGGGTATCAGAAAAATGATCTTTACTATATTATCGTAATTGTGGTAATTCTGAACATAAAGAAACACTGCCAACCAGTTATCCGTGCAGGTCTTGGCAGTATTTGTACTATTCCATAGAGGACCACTTCCCAAACGATTCATTATCGAGACGTTGACTAGATACACCATAAGTAATGCTGGTGTGAGCCTAAAGTTAAATTATTCTGTCATTAAAAAAATACTACACTATTAGGGAGGACCGTGCATTGTCGAACACATCATGACATTGTCAAAAAATTTATTTGCTATATGGAGACAGTTCTGTACATATCCCGAAAACCACAGACGGTTCAGCTAGATCAATATAATCGATATAGTAAGATACAATTTTATGAACAGTTTTATTCACGCAGCTTTAAAAAATAAATTTGAGATTTTATAGCGAAATAGTAGGCAGTTTGATGTGCTGAGTGATGTTATTCGGTTCCCCCCTAAATCGAATATTAATAACCGAAATACTTACAAATAGATTTACCTTAAATAACGATGTATATACATTTGCGGCACATCTAATATTTGACTTAGTAACGACTTATCCTTATGCTGCAAATATTTAAAGGCCGTCACAAGCCCTGATATGTAGAAAAATGTATCAACGGCTACATGGGCAGTGAGAACATATCCTGCGGACAGGTGTTTCCTCCACTAAAACAACCCACTGCAGTCGAATGTTCCGTGCAAATGAATTATACTTCACGAACAGTATATCCCCACTCCCCTATATTGGCAACGGGGACCTTATCCCATGACATAAATCCATGACCAGTTATGATCCACATCATACTAATGACCCTTAATCCGTTTAATACCTCGATGTCTTCTCTCGATGTGGAATGTTTAATAATATGGAACACTTTCCTACCATTTGAAAGAACCGAAAACGTGGCAAGCAAGGGATGAATGTTTTCTAAAAATTAGTATGCGACAGCTTTACAAGCTCTATGGAAAACTTTGGCCGATGGCAGCTGGTTTATTGTCAAGCATTTTTTCTTATATGAACGCAGGTTCCATTTATTTACAACTGAAAAGTGTGCAGATATTGTCTTTGATTATGGGTACTCCAATGGAAACAACAGACAAGCAGCCCGAGAATACCGAGGAAGATACCCAAATAGATATCAACTTGCTTACACAGTCTTTAGTGCATCATTTCATAGACTTCGAGAAGAAGGCAACCCCGTTATAAAAAAAACCAATCGTTCTACATCAGCTATCATCTGCCAAAGTTGGTTATATAGTTTGTAGAACACCCTGTCTAAGGAAAATTTTGTAAAACATTGAAACTGTGCCATGTAGAAGAAACTCAGAGCCTGTGTAAATATTGTACTATAGTTTTGATGGTTCAAAAACTCACTAGTGTGCGACTTGTAAATATAGGTATCGTATATTGTTGACATAACCATTAACAATATTACAACTGCAAAAATTGTCCTAAAAAACTCAAATTAATTAGAAAACTGCTCTTAATTTGAACATGTAAAATAAACATCAATAAATTAAATTACATAAATAGAACAAACTGTCAAATATTTTAGCTTCTCCCGATAGTGATGTGATTTTTGTTATTTTTTACTTATCTGCTTTTTCAGTGTGAGATTTTTTGGTTAGGCAAACTTAATTTCAAAAATAACCCTTGACGGATCCGTTTGGCGCATGGGCTTATTTAATTAATCTTTATTTTTTCAAAAGTGTGGCGAAAAATCCAATCGAACTAAAGAAAAACTAAAATCATGCCACAAATAAATAGCTTAAAAGAATATCAAACATTTTTATGAGAAAATAGAACTTGCAGTGTAACGATCTCCTTAATATTGAAAGGTTCAGAAGGTGTCGCCTTTTGACATCTGTCGTCTAGGAAAAGCTCCGGCAGGTTTGGGTCAAGCAAATATTCAACTATTTCATTGTAATCACTGGCATTACAACCATCCGGTCGACACACTGATAATGTATAAAACGTCTGAAACAAAGTTTTGTTCACTTCATAACAGTTTGTTTGTGGGAACTCACATTTGGATCCGACATGTTATCAAACGGATCTGGAATTATCAAACTTTCTGTACAAAATTCGCCCAAGATTCGACCTCCTTCGTAACTGTGGTCTATTGTCAAACATTGATCGAAATTGCCGAAATCTGTTTTGGTCGCGTAACCTAAACCTGTGTATGGAAAATTCGACGACGCGTCCAACACTGCAACATATTAAAAATTCATAGTGCTTAATAAATTATTATTGATGCTCTAGTTGACCAGTTATAGTTATTTATAGTACAGGTGAGATATAGGCATTATTATACGTGAGTGAAACATTTCACGAATGTAATAAAAAATGCCGTTATCCCACGAGTACTATATAAAATTTTATCTAGATCTGCAAAAAGTTCTACAGACTACCTTAAATTGAGAAAAAACCAAAATCAAATCCAGTTTGTAAGTTTTCGTTTTTACTTTTTCTTGTAAAAATAGTGGCGTTGATTGAGTAATTCAGGAACAGAAAACTCCTCTTGAAATTGAAGAAGCAGCTGCAACTGCAGTAGCTTCACTTTTACCAGATAAATCGAGAACCAAGTACGAACAATTTTATAAACGATTCACTGATTGGCGTGTATCTAAGAATATAAAATATGAAACAAAAGAAAAGGTATTAGCATGTTTTGAAGATTTAATAATAATAATAATAATAATAATAATAATAATAAGATTTATTAGTCCAGCGTGAGCAATACAATTTTGCTATTGGATAGGTCAAGATTACAATGTAATTGAAAGTTAAAACAAAACAAAAAAAGACTATTCACATACATTAAGGTATAGATATTAAAATAACACAATATAAATATAAATATACGACAAAAAATAACCTACAATAATAAAATAGAACTAACAGCTATAGTCAAAATATTCCTGAACGGAGTATGCACAAATTTTTAATAAAAATATATTTTTTTTTTAAATAGATGAAATTTGTTTATGTCTTTCAAATTCCGAGGTAACTGGTTAAACAGCCTCAGTCCCAAAACATTGTGAGCTTTCAAGGACATGCCAAGGCGTCTAAACGGGACACAAAAATTATGTTTGTTACGAGTATCATGACAATGGACAGATACATTAGTAATAAAACGTTCTTTATTCTTATAAACATATAGAAGTATTTCAAAGATGTATAAACGTTTCAACGGAAGAGTTTCAAATTTTGCGAATAAAGGACGGCATGACTGGATAGAGGGTACACCAGCTATACATCTGATGATACGTTTCTGGGCAATGAAAACGTTATCTGTCCTACTTGAACCCCCCCATATCATAATCCCATATGCTAACCTTGACTGGACTTGTGAAAAATAAAAAGATATTAATTGGGGTATGTCCAACACATCCCTCAAAATCCTAATTTGATAACATTTTGAATTTATGGTACTGGTAAGTTTATGACAGTGACTCCCAAAAGTTAAAGTTTCATCCAAAATGATGCCTAAAAACGAAACACTATTACTGTTTTCAATGTTGATATTGTTAAACTTTATACTTAGGGAAGATGGTATGCGACTTATTCCAACGACGATTTATCCAAGAAGAAGTACCAATCTAGTCTTTGGGCGTTCTACTGTATGCTGCGGTGTACAATCTGTGTGCGGCAAAATGTTGACATCAGTAAATTCAATAATTTAATTACTTTTCTGAAAAGCAATCAGTCGGATACAAACGAAAAAAGTCAAGAATATTAACGAAACGATGTTTCAAAATTTTTACAAGATGCTGATGACACAAAATTCTTGCTATCAAAGGTAAGAACAAGAAAATGTTTGCTATTTGAAATTCACAGATGCATAATTTAAGGTTGCCTTAATTATTGGACTTGGAGGTGCATGCAGAGTAGACAATTTAACTAATTTGCTGTTAGAAAACGTAAAAAATTAAGAAAACATTTTTCTTATGTTCATACCGTATACGAAAACCAAAGTTTCCCGAGAATTCTTTATCGCTGCGGGGGAATCGTAAAATGTGAATATGGTCCAAATAATACGAAAATACCACGCCCCGTGTCCTAGTCATGCTGATTATGGAAGATATTTTGTTGGTTACAGAGAAATGCATGAAACTTCCTGTTGGTATAAATACTTTTAGTGTAACGTCAAATAAGATTGCTTTTTTTTCTTAATGTATCACGGCCTCAACAATATACAGGGCACTGTTTTCAACGATCATCTACTTCACTTCTAGCCAACACAGGAGCAGACCTTCTAACTATAAAATGGCATGATGATTGGAACTCCAACACCATGTGTGAAGGCTATATCGATACGTCTCTTGAAACCAAGAAAAAATCATTGAAGCTAATTCAAGTGCTTACAAAGAAAATGTAAGCATTGTTAATACAAATACAGCCAAAGGCCAAAGTTGTGTTGTTAATATTTATAACAGGTAATTCAATTTAATTTAAGTTAAATTATCTTTTACTTGTCAAATTGATGAACTTGTTGGTTTTTAATAAAAATAACCATTAAGCAGTGATCTCTTTTTTTAATATTTCACTAGTGGGGTAATATGTCACATTACTCTACTAGTGGTGACCTTCATTATTGAACTGAAACAGTGGCAAATAATGCAGTTGTAGATAAACAAATTTAAATTTTCTTGCTTACTTGTGAGAAGAAGGGAGAAATTTCCACATACAATACTCAGCTGTTCTTTACACTTTGGATTAACAGTACTAACGTTGTGAAAAGTTGTACAAATAGCGTTTAAATCTGGCATTCTCAGCATTTCATTTTTCCAGTCATCTTTTTCTTCATCTGTGCTAACTTCGCTTTTGACAATTATTATTACTACGATAAAAATGACCAGGATACATGTTGTCCTCATATTCCTTATTTTAAAAAATTACGTTAATAAATATATGAGAATTCGTTTGAAATATTTTATGTAGATCATATATCGAATTTCTTTTACGTCTGTGAATAAGTCGTACATTTAGACTGTAATCTAATAATACGTGTCATTTAACTTGTTATTGTTTTATGAAAATACAAGCCAAGGTTTATTAGGTAGCTGCTGATATAAAAACCTTATAAAGGAAATCTAGATTGGGCTGTTGTTTAAATAAGATTTTATGTAAGGACATTTTCAAATCGAGGATGATACTTTTCCGAATCTTTATTGGTTTTATACTTTTATTAATAGGAAGTGAAGTGATGCACTCCGAGAATGCGATAGTAAGCAACACTATTCTAGTTTTATATAATTTTTATCTGTGCCATTCAAACTTTTGCCCGTTACAAATAATATATATTATCTTTTCAGATCCCACCTTTAACGATCGAAAACTGAACCGAAATGTTAAGTTGATAAAACGTAATCATTTCTTAAAATTAATTCCGCCAAAGTAATATTAGCAAGATTTATCTCCTGCCTCTCCACCTGTGCTCTTGAAATAAACCGTTGTGTATTTAATTTATTGTTTTTTTGTGGCCCTTCTACATTGACAAAAGGAATTATATAAATACTTAATAAAAAATAGCCAGTCAAATTAATAAATTTTAAGGGTTGCTCTTCAAAGAAAGAATGATATTGTTTTAAGGCAATTAGTGCTTGAATGAAAACTTATTATAGATAGATTTAAAAACTCTATTACCCTCTGATTTTTAAAGTAAAGTCAGAAATTAAATATAGTTATAGTATAGATTATAAATATTATTATGTAGATTTTTATAGCGTCTCTGAAAAAGTTATACCTTAAGACTTTAATCTAATTATATGTTGTTTAACTTTTTCCTGTTCAATAGTAATAAAAGTTAAAGTTATTACACAGCTACTGTTGTAAGAAATTGAAAGCAAAGCTAGAAATAGTTAACCATTTAAATAAGAATTTTAAGGAATAACGTTTTTATATCAATATTATCAATAGTGATAGTTTTTCACATATTTATTTGTTGTATACTTTTATTAATGAGAAGTAATGTACTCGCAAACTAGGATGAACATGAACCTATTCTTTCCTAATCCCTATAACTAAGCTTAGATCTGACTTTAAAATTTTTACCTTTCTCTTTCATTTAATTTAGACGTATACCATATATTTCCAGATAATGGTCAATGTGGAACACTGTGAAGAAATCATTGGCGGAATAATAAGTATGTAAAGGTGCTAGTTATGTATATGTTCCTTTATCTATTCGCTCTTTTGTTTTTCTGTGACCCTTTCGAATTAAAATTAACAAATATATAATTACTTAATAAATAATAAAAATAAATCCAATTAGTTGTAATGTAATAGACCTGCCCGAATGAAAACTTTTATTGTAAACACTTCAAAACTAATACCTATTTTGTTTTCTGTTGACATGGCAGTGTATCTTTATTTAGATTCGCCTTTACTTTCTCTGTATAGACTGGATGGGTCAGTGGTCGCGCGGTTTAAGGCGTCAGTACTTGAATCGAGATGACTGGATCGCTGTGGGTTCGACCCCCGCAGCCGGTAGATCGCATATAAGCTATATTCGTGAAGAGATTGGCACCCTCTCTGCGGGTATGGTAGGGTGGAAGAATGTTGGCTTGGGTCAATGTGAGAGATTGACACCGGTTGACATTTGACTACCCCCCTAATTAATGAGGTTTTCCAGGTTTCCCTCATTCCTGCACTGAATGGTGGTTAGGGCCTACCAAGTCGTTCCTGGGAGCAAATGCGGCCTGCTTAATAATAATATGCCGCCCCCTCTCCCGCACAAGTCTTCGACTTCTGGGCTAATTCTCGTGATTAAAATGAGGGGTAGAGATATTATTATTATTATTATTATTATAAAGAGATACAGGTTTTTGCTGATATTTTTCGTGATAAGCATTCCACATTTCTGCGAGATGTGAATGATGTAGTTTTAACTAACTCAATATTTTATTAATCATAAAATGCCATTTCCTATTACGTGTATTTTTTGTACACCTGCAATCATAATGCAATCATTTATTACTCAATTATATTTAAATAACAGTTACATAGACTTAATTACTTTAAAAAAATTAATTATTGTTTTTCTTACATGTTTCATTTCTTCAATATCCTTTATGGTTATCATCATTGTACTTAATGAGAATCGGTTTTTCGACTGATATTTCTTGGAGTGGAGAAATGTTAACAGATCTACCAATGACTTGGCATCTAACTCTGAAAATTCTATTACTATATTCTGCTGGTTGTTAAATCATCAAGTTCAATTTTATTTTGATTATAAATTTGCTATGATATAGCAAATACCTTTATTTTGAAATTAAATATCTTATTGAGTTGAGTTGAAAAAAATGAAAATATATGTATTTCCAGGCAACCAGTTATACTTCTAGGTAAAATGGAATATTATCAATACTTGCATCATATAAATTATTGTTCTATGAATATATTGGTTATATTTACTTAGAGACATTAAAAATATGACGTGTCTACACTCTACATGATAATATTTAGTTAAATTCAAGTAGCATCTTTCTAACTATACTTGTTCGTTGAAGAATAACAAACGTTCTACAACTGGTATATTTTCAATTTTCTTCGATATAAATGGTATGGTATTTATGTTGTGTTAGCACTGATGCAGAGAATAGTATTGTATCACCTGAAATAATATATTAATAAATTTTACTTACGTTTATTTTAAATATCTATAAATTAAATTATTAACACATACTGCCAGATAACAAACAACTAAAATGTTTTCTTACACTTTCCTCTAAGTAATATATATCCAGCATTACACCGAACGCCAATAAAATATCTAGTCTGTATTGTCACATTTTCTTGGTCTTCATTTTGATGGTCTAACGTTGGTCCGTTTTCTAAAATATGTTTCGAGTTACTTTCGATCTAATACGTTTTGTGTACTTACTCTTTATATTTTCATATTCATCCGGAAATATTATTCTTTGAGAACAGCAAGTCTCCTGAAAAGTTAAAAAGACAACTGCAGAAACTAAAATAATGCTTTGAAACAACATCTTTTTTAAGGATTTTACCATGAACTGTCTTTTTCACTCGGATGTAAGTAAATCATATTCAGTTCTTATCTCCTTGTAAATAACCATGCGTAATTAATTTAAACAAACGAGTTAGAGTGAAATATAACATATTTATTTTAAATACTGATCTGAGAGTAAATACTTGTTATTATTCTATGTTACATATACGCCCTTAAATTGTACTCCAAGTACTTCTAATATCGACATTTACGTTTTAATTGTTGTGATGACTTGTGATTGCACTTAAAAATAACTTATTTCAAAGAAACATATTTTTTTTTGTTACATATCCTCTAGGTATGATATTGAATCACTATCATATGTATTGCTTTCTTCGTGATTCACACAAATAGTATTTCTGTTCTAAGAATAACTAAAAGGATCTTGCTCAAAATTCTCTGAAACCCGTTTAGATAGCCAGTGGCATGGCAAGATTGCCATGATGGGACTACAATTTGTGCACAAACAAAACATGAGAGACATTATGAATACTGTATAATGTGGTACGAAGATTGCAGTAAATTAAATATTTAACGACAACGATTTTGTATAGGTGCATACTTCCAGAACGTTCAAATTTAAAAATCAAACACACCCAACAGATCTTGAGACACAGCACTGGAAGAAATCTTTGCCTGAAGGCATCGTGCCGTTTAGGTTTTATAGTAACACATTAGCGTCTTTAAAACGCCAATTTACAGTCGGTGATGGTGTTTTAGCTGCCAGAGTTGACTGAGGCATTGCAGTGTGAGCTACTGGATATACCATGTCGAGGGTATCCTTAAAATGTGTTTTGTTATTGACCGTCTTGATCGAATTAGTTATGTGTCAAGGTGACAAAATATGGAACCCTGACGAGTTTGCGGAATTAGTTAAAGAAGGTAGATATTTATATTTTCAGTATACCTAGTAATAGAGTTCGTTTCCTTAATCTTATCAATTTCAGTTCATAAGATTTGTTTTTGTTACATCTAACTTACATATAATTCATACTAGTTTTAAAAAATGTCACAGTTACAAGTCTTCATAATATGAAACGGCAAATACAGATTTAAGCCAAGGTTGTAATTCAAGTTTTGACATATTTGTTCCATTTTGAAGTGCTATAACAATAATGTACAGCAATATAAAACAATTGTCAAAATACTGTGAACTAATGAATGTAACAATAAGTAGTAAGTATTATTTTTGCTTTCTAGGAGAGATCACCAGCAGATATAAAATATCAGAGGAATCAAAAATAAGTACGAATGGAAAATATGAAGATCTCGTGAATAACAGAAATGTTGTTAAAGTAGGCTGTTTCAATGGATATATTCTAATACGTGGAAGATGTGTAGAAGTTATTAACTAAGGACAATAAATAAAAGCTTAGTGTTAACACTTTCGTAATGATAATGTGATAGTCTAAGTCATTAGCATCTTATTTATTGACGCTAAAATGGGTTAAAATCCAAGAAGAGCTTAGCTGAAGACTACTTTTCCTAAAATTATATACATTTTTGTATTTACTTTTTTAAAATATCTAATTTATAATCCAAATCTTTATAACAGCTGTTCTCATTATTGGAATCTGTGTATATTTTGTGAATCAGTAAAGGTTTATTGTTTAATACTTTTTGAAGTTTCAATTTTTTACACATTATTAGAACATATAAAAATTTATTCAGACAACGATTACTTTTCTATAAAACATATGTCGGACTATATACAGGGTGAACCTTAAATAACCACAAATATTTTAACTGTAGGTGTAGTTCGTAATATAGATGAGTTCAGTGAAAGTAATTTTTAAAAATTTCAAATATTTATGGAGATATATGTTTTTTAAACCACTCGCTGGGGGTTCGACCCCCGCAGCCGGTAGACCGTATATAAGCCATATTCGTCGAGAGGATGGGCACCTTCTCTGCGGGTATGATAGAGTGGAAGAATGTTGGTTTGGGTCAATGTGACAGATTGATACCGGTTGACGTTTGACTACCCCCTTAATTAATGAGGTTCTCCAGGTTTCCCTCATTCCTGCACTGAATGATGGTTAGGTCCTACCAACGTAAGTCGTTCTTGGGCGCAAATGCGGCCTGCTTAATAATAGTATGTCGCCCCCTCTCCCTCACAAGTCTTCGACTTCTGGGCTAATCCTCGTGATTAGAATGAGGGGTAGATATATTATTATTATTACTATTATTATTTTAAATATCCACATTTTGAAGACCGCTGACCAGATATAGCTCTGACGGGCCTAAACCATATGTTTTTTTTTTACTTTAACGTAAATTATTACTATTTCTAATTTAAAAATACTTGTTGTAAGCGATAAGTAAAGAAAAATAACACCTTCTTTTATTCTTTCCTTATTAAGTTCATCATATTGTAAAAAGTCAGTTGCCACAATATTTTATATTTTTAACTAATAGATTTCCTGTAAGAGAGACAGAAGTTAAAAATTATTCGTTGCACACTAAACCGCAGCCGTAAACAAAGACGGCTTGTTCTTACGTCACGATCCGGTCACAGATTATTCAAAATTCTCTCTGTTTGTCTTCAACAAATTTTTTATTGAAAAATCGTGAAATTTATTTTAAATTAGATTTTTTTATTCTTGATTTTTTTTGTAAAACAACCATTATGTGTAACTGTACTGATTAAAATATTTATACCTATTTAAGATTCACCCTGTATATAAATTATGAGTAATTATTGTTGGATGTACAGAGTTATTTACATGTATTATTGTACAGCTTTTAATAAGTAATTAAGTAGACGTATTAAAATAATATCTCGGTTCGCAGTAATCAGTACTATTATTTGATAATAAATGTTTTGTTTATGTGCAAGCGTCATGGACCAGTTTAAAATATGTAGTTAAGAAGAATACACCATTATGAAGCTGCTTATCAGAATTGTGGCCATTTTTTCCATATTATATATTATTTCTGCGCGCGACATAACTAAAGTGCTCTCTCCCGATGAATTTCAGGCGTTAAAAGGTAATTTAAAATATATTATGTTTATGTAACATTTTGTTTTACAAAACTGCACTGAATATATGTCTGAAATTAAATATAAAATCGAGAAAGAAATTTTAGAGTATAGAAATACGGTTGGTATAAACGTACAGTGGATTTTTATTTTTAGATCAACGCAACGCAACAACAAATGCAACAAATGTGACTCTTGAGGACAGATTTTTGGTAAAAATTCCCTGCAAGGACAATCAGGTACAGGTTCGAGGAGAATGCAAAAAAGTATTATATTGATTGTAAATAAAGTGTAATAGATATAGATTTTTTGTTTCATTTTGAATGTTAATTTTAGTAGGTATATTTTGGAAATATATGTATAATTTCATGTTACCAGAGGTGACTAATATTAGCTATTATTAAATTTCTCGTGTTTTTATTATACTGTTTTAATGATCGAATCGTTAGTTAATACGCAAATTTATGTTTTTGTAATAATAAGAGAGTAAAGTCACATACATATTTAGATATTTTATTATCACTTGTAATACATACATTTGTAAACAAAATATTTATTTAGTCTTCTATCTTATACCTAGTTGTATGTATATGCAAATAGCTATTATACAATTTTGTTTTCTATAGTTAGCCAAACTTAAAGAAATCGATCAGAATATGTTTAAAGATAATTAACCTACATTACTCAGAGTTCTTTTACTCTCCTTCTCGTATCATTTCAATGAGACCACTATCACGTATTTCTTTAATTTCATAACTTTTATCACATTCAGGTCAGAGACAAGTGATAATCGTAGTTAGGCGACAGTTCACTTCATGACTTATAGAAGATAGTTTGAAAATGGGTGTTAGTTTCATCGCTTCTTCAATCTCCATCCTGGCAGTTTTGCTATGTGTGGAATCACAAATATACGGCCCACATGGGTACCAACCATACGGTCAGTACTTCTCAGGACAAAACCCAGTGTTCAATCCATATCCATACCAACCGTACGTAAGTAGTCAACCTGTACCATATGCGCCGTATTATGGCTACCCAGTGCAAAGCTATGCTCCACAGAATTATCCTGTATACAATTATCCTGCACAAGCTTATCCTAACCAAAACTATGAGGTGCAGAATTACCCAAGTCAGCAGTACTACCCATCGGTTTATCCACAGTACACTGGCGTCCAACCCAGCTACGTACCATATCCTTACGTCAACAATGGATCAAGCAATTTGAATGAAACTGAAAAAGACCCATACGCTGATATAAAAGTCGACATAATAGACATAGAGCCGAAATATTTCCATTACTACAAAAAGTTTTTCAACTTGGAGGATGATACTTACCCAGTTGAAGTTATAGACAACTCGAATAGTGGCAGCGCACAACCTTCATTCCAAGCTCAGCCTCATTACACAGTCAAGAGTGAAAGTAAAAGCTTCAATTTTAGCAATGTCCCACAAACTGTCAACACGCATGACGTCCAAAGCAAAACGTACTCCTTCAAGAGGACCTTTACTGTAGATCCTAGCAAAAAGGAAAACGCTGTTATTAATTTGAATTTCGTCAATGGTGTTCAAGTAACTACCACGCAAGAACCCGAAGTTGAACTAGCGAATCAAGCGCAAACAATAGTTGCACCAGAGGGAACAAGAGAAGTCATTTCTACGACAACAGAAAATGACGAACCATCAAATATTTTGACATGGCTTCGTTAAAATTGTATATTATGTTCTCAAAACAGTAAAATACAATGCTATACTCACATAGCAATAGTTTTATTAGTGTATTTTGATTAATTTTAAATAAATATTTCTTTTATTTTGAATAGTTTCAATTTTTGTATATTGGGAAATTTAGTCTATGAAACTAGCACTGAAAATAAAATCAGTTAATAGCAATTTATATGTGAAATAAACTGCACGAATGTATTGTTACTAATTCATTATCACAAAATCGCAAAATTTGATAAAACAAGTCAAGAATTTTCCCTTTGTCAATTTTTCAGTTGGTATCTTGAAGATTTGAAACATCGAACTGTGTTACATAAACTTGCCCTCTTACCATTATCGCTAACAAATAATAATTCTTTTAATTCCGTTTGGATGTTCAAGCAGTTGGTGATATTATGTATATCACTTCGTGTTTACAAATCTTTGATAGCATAGCATTCGGGTCGATAACGCCAATAATAAGATTGTTGAAACCAATTCGAAACATTTAACATCATCAGTGTCATCACAATGACTGCACTACGTGCCGTCTTAATTGTCACGCTGCTGTTGTCTTGCATTTTTGCAAGATCCGTTGATGTCATAGATTTATCAAAGGCTACCGAAGGCCCTGAGGGCAGGAGGTTTGTAGACGTCCCAAGTTCCTGTCCAGAAGGTAGCAATCTGGTTCATTCAGGTGCCTGCGTGGAACCGTTTATTTTTGGCAGCAGTACTAATACTACAAAGTAAGTAGTACCTAGGTTTAGAATTCAGTTTTCTGCATTAGTTTTCTAACTTATCTACTCATATATCGCTTTCCCTTGACCCCAACAATTGACCTGGTCAACGTTTAAAATTTTGAGGGGTATTTTAACCTTGCCAAATGTCATAAATAATATGATTCCTATTTTTTGTAGCGGACTCTTATCAATTGCGTTTTTCTATAAGCAAAATTAATAATTGCAATTAAAATAATAATTCTTCAAATACATGTTTTAAGACAATACAAATATATATCACAAGATAATATACATAAAATTATTATTTAATTTACTTTTATATTCAGCTAAGGAGTATATATGACAACCTAACCTCATTCTTACCTCCTTTTCTCATGCTCTTGTAATGCATATTTTCTAGTTTTATAACTTATAGTTTGATGTCATTTTATGTTAAAATTTCTAAAATATTATTATGTTGTGCTCTAAATTAAGACTTCTAAAATTTTAAAATACTGCATCTCGTACGAACTGTTTACAGAGAGGCTCAGAAATTTGACAAACGAATGAACTTTGATATGATATTCTCAGAATCATCTTAAGGTATTTAGATATGTAATCATAGAAGACAAGAAATTTGTTTATTTTGCATAAAGTTAAAAACTCATCGTGGTAGCAACTAATACAAATTCCAGGAATTTAAAATACGAGTATTCTTTAATATTTACAACTACAGTTAGATTGAAAAATTTGCGTATTTTGAAAACTTTCTGTCATTATATATTCATTTTCCTTCGCTACCTAAATGTTCACAGGTGGACTGAGATAACATTCCTGCAACTTGCATTTGTAGAAAATATTATTTTAAGAATACGGCGCCCTTAAATTCGAATTCCTCTCTTCTATTTTTTATAATTTTTATAGAATTTTGTGAAACATTCCTATCTTTTTTTATGGGTCCATGCATGCAGCCTACTGATATTAGAATTGTTGATTGAGGTAACTGTTCATAATAAACATGTTGGAAGGGAAGATTTATTTGGAGGTTTTTCCAAAAAAAAAATATTTTACCTGAATTATCAAACGAGAGATAATAATTATTTGATATTTCTTAAGTACTCAAATATTTAAGACCATTAATTATATCTATTGTTCTCCTGATATCAAATCGCACTATAAATGTTCGGGTTTTGTACATTGTAGTGCAAAATTTTTTGAGATCAATTTTCTCAAATAGTTGCGCTGCAATGATCGCCAAAATCGTAGTGTTGCTCTTCATAATTTTGTTCATGATGTGGGCGACAGAAGCAGGTGTAATAATTGGACCATTCAGTAATATTGATGCTCCTGAAACATGTCCAACGGGTCAACAACTTGACGATCAAAATGAATGTGTAGATATAGAATAAGTAAGGTGAGAATTTCTGTTTTAGAATTTCAATTAGCGTGGTTTATTTGCGCATTGATTAGACAAACCTCATCTATGTAAAAAGGCATTTGAGTTAAGTTTGAAATGTATATTAAAAAATTTAATAATATTCAAAGTAGTTAACAGATGAATATTTGTAATTCTCTCAAAAACAGAAAAATATGCGCTGAAATAAAATTTTCAAATAATATTCAACACATTTATTGTATATGTACAATCGTTTGCAATAATAATGACACTCTCTTAAAACAGTTTTTGAATTTCTGGAAGTTCTGAATAGAAAGGCGTTAGTACTTGAATCGAGGTGACTAGACGGAGTTGGTTCGAGCCCAGCTGCCGGTAGACCGTATATAAGCTATATTCGTGGAGAGGATTGGCACCCTCTGTGGGTATGGTAGGGTGGAATAATGTTAGCTTGGGTCAATGTGAGAGATTGATGCCGGTTGATATTTGACCACCCCCCTAATTAATGAGGTTTTCCAGGTTTCATTCCTGCACTGAATAGTGGTTAGGGCCTACCAACGTAAGTCGTTCCTGGCGCAAATGCGGCCTGCTTAATAATAATATGCCGCCCTCTCCCGCACAAGTCTCCGACTTCTGGGCTAATCCTGTGATTAGAATGAGGGGTAGAGATATTATTATTATTATTATTATTATTATTATATATCACCAGTTCAGTTTGTTAAATGCAGATTTACGCTATTAATAAAATCGCGATTCAGGCTTTGACAGAGAAATTTACTTCTGAAATTAAAAAAGTTGTTGTCGACCTTACTGACCGATAACTTCAAGTGTCAACTTATGGATATTAGAGTTATAAATTTCCTTAACTAAGATATTATGTAAGGCGAGAAGATCAATAGTCATGAAATCGTGAACGACATCAATTTTCAGCAGATGCCTAGAATTTTTCATAAAACTTGCTAAATAGGTAATATCGTTCAAGCGTTCGCTTGAATGAATAAACCAGGAAAGCTTTTCCTCTAAAACTTTTATGTATTATCTCATCCTCGGTATTTATATTCTCCGAACATTCTAGTTCTTAATTGTAATTGTCAAATAAACCCGAAATATGAAATGACTTTAAATATACAGCAGTTGGTTTATTTTATTAAAAACCAAGCGATGTTTGAGAATTATTGTAAAATGTAATTTAATTTATGACATCATTTAGAAGTAACTGGGTTACCAACACCTACATCGATAAAAAAAATAATAACATTTGGAATTTCCAAAAAATTGGAGTAATATACTAGTACTACTCATACTCTTAATTGCCAATAGCTAATAGTACAAAAAACGTAGGTTATCTAAATTAACGATATCGACTAAGAGATAAGGAAAACAATATTAGCGAGGTGGAGTTTCACATATCCATACAAATCTATGTTTAGATACAGTATTAAGATGAAAGTGTGTGTAGTTCTATTGTTACTAATTTTAACTCCGTATTTGGGAGCAAGTACTTGGATAACCTATAATCAGTATTTCAAAACTTTTGATAATGCTAGTTCTAATCCACAAGGTGCAAATCTGATTCACATAAAATATAACAATAAATGTGGTCCAGGAACTTTGGAAATTGCCCCTGGTGAATGCCGGTTAATAATCGAATAAGTTGGTAAGCAAATTGTTACGTAGGTCTATAATATATTTTGAGATTAATACAAAAAACTGTTTGAAGTGTAATGATTAAAACGAAAGTATATACCTACATATGCACTTTTTAGAAACACTATTACGTACCCCCTCGAAAGAATATGATTTCTTACAGTCAGTACAGTAAACAACACTCGTAACTGTAAATTTAGTAATGAATTATCATTCTAATATTAGCTACTAAGAAGGCGAGTAGTATCAATAACCTGCAAATAAAATTGTAACGAAAAACTTAAATCATTTAAAGAAAAGAAGAAAGTTGCAGCAACTGTTGTAGTATTCCTTCTACATATGCATGCATGTAGATACAAATTTATTTCAAACCTCGTGGAAAAACTTTAAAGAAATTAAACATATATTTGAGGAAATACGCAAAAGGGAATAAATAATTAGATTTGTAAAATATTTTTATCTATAACCAACTCTTAATTCTCTAAGTTTCTTCATTACGGAATTAATCCACTGATGTTTTAAGTATGAGTATGATGGATAGGTAAATGTACCTAAATAAGAAAATGTATTCTAATATGATTACATCAGGGATGGCGTACTTTTGTTATCTAGGCGCCAAATTGTGTCATAAAATCAATAAGTGTGGCGAAATATATCTGGCTAAACATCCTATAGATATATTTTTATACAGGAAATTGCTAATCGCATACCTAATAGATCACAATTCACAATCACAATTTCAAGGAAAGTCATCAATTAGGTATTTATTTATCATTTTTGTATTAGGTACTAAATTGTATAATCTGTAACGTGCTGATACCAAATTCTAATGAGAATAAAACTAATTGAAAATAGTTAAATATCCTAGTAATCTGCATCAATTACAGATTATAATAACTGTGCTCCAAACCTAATATCGAACAATTACAAAGTAAATAACCTAAATCTGAAATTATCGTATCTAAAAATATTTGTACCGATAAGTATATTTGTTGTTTATTTAACATTTAACTTATTTTTTAATAATAATTTTAATTTCAAACAAGTTAACGTGCATATAATATAGCAAAACCTTTTTTTATATAAAAAAACATTATACAGGGTGTCCGGGAAAATATGGGAAATCTCTCGGATGCAGATGTGTCTCAGGAGGTACCTTAACGAAATTATTGAAAAACTTCGTAAGAGGGTTCAACATGCGAAAATAGGTCTAACTTTTTCTCGTAAACAGTTATTTTTATCGACAATAAATTAGAGTCGTTTTTTAGTCAAAAGTTCAAGCTACCCGGATTTATTATTTTAAAGTCTTTATCATACAGTAATGGTGTTAAAAGTTTAAGCATTTTTTTGTTAGAAATTTGACAACTCTCCGTTATTCAGCGCCATTTAAAACCCAAATATCCAAAGTTTCATTAATTTATGTCGTTGCATGTTTTTTTATAGGGCCTGAAAGTTCTTATTTTAATTTGAAAGTACAGGGTGTCCGGAATGACTGCCTTAATTTTGCCATACGATAAGTTGTACTAAACAAAACATATTTGACTTAACAATTTTTTTTTCTGACCAACGGTAACAGAATTATGCCAGCAAACAGGTCTTGAGTATGTGACAACGTCGCTCAATATACTATCTGAGGATTGTTATGTATTTATACATCATAATCACAAGTAGGTACATCTAAACATAGATACTTACTGTGATTGGTTGCCTTAGAGCTCTTTTCACAGCACAGAATAATAGTTACCAGCGTTTAAAATGACTTCTGTTTCTTGCAAGAAGAAAGAAAAACTAGACAAAAATGAACCGCACTAGCTCTACGCACCACTATGACTGATATTACTTTTATGTTATCACCAGCAGCCTAACACTGCAACGAATTTCTCAGAAACTTCAATTGTTTATTTCATTAATACAGATCCAAAAATCAAAATATGAACAAATTACGTTGCAGGCGCTTTTACTTAACCTCAATTATGCAATTTTGCATATTATTGCAGTTCTATATTTATTTTTTAAATGTATTTGTATACATTTTTTTATTGCTTTTAGTCAGATATACAAGCCCTTAAAATTATGGCACTCCTATTCCGGACACCCTGTATATGTAGCTTTTAGAAATGAATACAAACAATAAAATATTAATTAATAATAAAATAATAATTTAGAAAAAAAAACACTATTAAGAACATCGTAGCAAGCCACGACATTATGCCTGAAGAAATTGACATTTATATCACCCCACCCTGTAAAATTCTATACTGGTGTTTCGAGTCAAATTTGTTTTGTTTTTATTTTTCTGTTAAAAGCAAAAGAATGAATCAATTTTATCTAAATATCAATAAAACCTTAGTGACTACTAATTCCTCAGATAGATAGACCTTCTAGATTTACCCGAAGTTCCCAGTGAATATTTCTCTTTTTAATATCAGAAATAAACCTCTGTTGTGTAAAAATACACAAAATACACATAAATCAATTTCTTATCTTGCAGACTGCGAATGTTATTCATTGAATTCGATAAATATATATCATATAGTAGCCTTCTATAAGCGAAATGTTGAGGTTTACTAAAGTTATTTTAGTGTTACTGTTAATGTATCAAGTTTATATTAGCGAAACGCGCGGTGATACGTACAAAATTTTTTTCGAAAAATTGAACAAAGTAGGCAATGTGACCGATACGAAACAAGGGAATTTGTTTAGAGTTCCTTGTCAACAGGGGTATATCAAAATTAAAGGAAGATGTAGAAGAATCCTTTGACATTTATGGTAAGATAAACTTAGATACATGCGAGTATATGTTCCGCAACTATTTTGACCTACAAGTTAAATACATCGCCGTATTTCTTGCCCTAAAATGATCAAATTTGTGGTATTTTTTCGGTATAGAAATCTCGAAAAATTATTTTCACATATTTATAAACAAAACTGAACAATCTTATATACAGAACCATGTAAGTTTATGTTATAACAATAGTTACATCTACAGTTGAACTTAAAAATACGTATTTTGAAATATTTCTGTACCTGAAAATTTGTTGGTTTGACCGCTTTCAGCCGTTATATATTCGTTTTACTTCGGTACCTTTGAATATTCGCAGGTGACATAAGATAACACTCCTGTTATTTGCTACTCTATATTATTCAGTTCTTAAATGTCTAAAATTACTTGTATTTGTAAAAAACACTATTTCAAGAATATGGAGCTCTTAATACAGTCGCTTACTTTAGTTTTATTTGTATTTTTAATCAGTATTAGTAAAATTACTGCTTAATTAATTTTTAAACTATATCTAGGTCTCATCACCGTTGTATATTGGGTTTGTTATATGCGTTTTCTATATTTATTTATATATATTTTTTGATTAATTAAAGGAATGAAAATTTAAACAAATAATTTCCACTTTTTTAGAGTTTCGGGAATACCCAACTACATAAAAAAGTAATAAAAAATGCCTCCAATAAATAATTACTACTACAATGTATTTTCTATTTATAACAACACTCTAACCATTTCCAATGAACTGAGTTACAGTAATATTAACATGTTTTTCTTTTTTCAGCACTACTTTCCGGACGCTACGCCCAAGTAACCAAAGCCCCATTAATATCCTGTCAAGACAGCGCGTGCAGGCGCAAAACTTGAATTAATAATCATTTCGAATATTAGATTTTAGTATTTATGGATATAATATTCTGTTATATAGGCATAAATAAGTACCAAATGATCAGTGTTTTACCTGTTTAGAAGAGTATCCGGTGTATGTCTCAATGTTATAATTTTATGGTAGTTTTTCTATCTGATTGCTTTTTATGCTACTGCTTTATTAATAAAATGTAAAGTATGGTAATTGGCTTCAGTTTATTATTTTCCTCACACTTTTGCATTACTTTATCTTGAGATAAATTTTTTCGTTTTATATTATTTTCAAAATATTGCAAATCAAAACCAAAGAACAGCAAGGTTAACATTAACAAATATTTAACACAAAATTTATTGCAATTTCAAGAATAGAGACAAAAGTATCTAAAGCTATTAATGTATATACTTACATGACAACACAAATATTTCCTTAGTTATTAAAAGAAGAATTTATACTACCTGTAATTTTATCTAAGAAAAGTTAGAACTTGAAATGTATAGTAAAAGGCAAAGTAATAATTAAAACTAGTCTTAATGTTTTCTTGTTCATTATGTGTTACAACTAAAGTGTAAACTAACCAAAGGAGTAGTATCTCCGATTATTTCAAGTAAATTAGCCAAGCTAGTGTATCAAGTATCAAAATAACCAAGTCGTAGCATTTACAACATGCAATAATTGTGCTTCTTTAAGAACATCCAGCATGTTACCCTACACAAATTACTGAATCAATAAAAGATGATCTCACTGTTGAATTCCATGGAGTAAATAAAACTGAAATATTTTATTTGGTTTGCGTTACTTATCTATACATCTTTATTTCACCTTGATATAAAGGTAAACGAAACCATACATGTGAAGTCACAGTTATCTAAGTCTAATAAAGAAGTAACGGGATGTATTTGATCAAGTTATTATTTTGAGTATTATTAATATTTTCTTTTGTATTTGCTCAGTGTTTGGCCAACCAAAATGCTACTAGTATTGGATTTCGCAGAATTGTCTCTGCACCATGCCAAAAGGGATACGTTAAGCTAAACAACAAATGCCTTCCAGAATTTTAAAGTAAGTGTATTGGTACTACTTTTCAGCAGATATAGATACGTTTTATTGTATTCGTTTCAAAAATACTATAGACAATGATATTCTGTAACGTTATTTTTCCCATCGAGGGACATGGTTTCATAATTATAAAACAAACAGACCAAGTTTTTTATCACTGATTGCACACATTATTATCTTTTGAAACACGATACTTGTCTGCGTTTCATATTGAGCTTAGGAAATCAGTCAAATTCTCTCGAATAACGTATTAATATGTTTTTCATTAAAATTGATTTCATTTGTCTAATCTTTTTCCTATTATGTACCCTAGTCTTTTCCTTAGCATTAGGTGATAGTGGCAACAAGACAGTATTTGCTTTTGAAAGTATTATTACAGCACCTTGTCGTTATGGTTATATAAAAGTGAATAATAAATGTGTGGAAATTTGGTGACCGTTGAAAATTGTAAGTACTTATTCGAATTTCTAATGGAGTGTAAGTATGTTGTTATTCTTATGAACTTTAAGTATAAATTTAATGGAATCATTCAGAAAAACGGTTATTAGAATGTATAAGTAGCAAAGAATGTTATTCATTATTAGCTTCGACAAGAATACTGTATTTAATATATTAAAAATTCATAACACAATATTTGTTTAATTAGATTAGGTATTGTTCAAATAATTTGCGTAAAGAAATTCTACGTCTTACTTGGAGAATGTTTTAAAAAATAATTTACTGCTTTAGTAAACATTATTATCACTTTAGAACGAACTACTGATTTCACGATCATAATGAAAAAAGTGCGGTATCATGCGTCATAAAATAATTTTCTTATTGATCTTCCTGTCCCTTCATGGACTTTCTTGGGCACGACCTTATGATGGCGACTTTGAAATTTGGTTCAAAAACACGTTCGGGATGCAACGGAACGGTGAAGGAGGAAAACCAAAGTGCTTGTTTTGTTCTAGCAACATCAAGTGCAAACTTGGTTCCGCAAAAGTTAATGGAAAATGTATGAAGCTCTTCTGAAAGTAGATGTAAGTGTGAAATATTGCTTAGAGATACTTTTGTCATTAAATACGTCCTAAAAGTCTTCTATACAATTTTCTACTATTTGCTCCATTATTATGTAACATATCTAAGGGTATAAAAATGATTTCAGGCTGACCATATTCTTTTTATACATAATACTATACCACAGAAGATAATAACAATATCTTCTGTGACTATACCTATATATCAATTTACATAACAGTGAAAATCAATAAGATGTACCGATGTGAAAGGTATGCAACCACTATTACATCATGCCAACTTCATCAAATTCAAATTAATTCAATGCGTGCATAAATTAATATCAGTCACAAAAAGTGAACGTTATTTTTAGAAAAATTTGAATATTGCATAAAGTTTTATTTTAACGTATAAAGAATTAAAATGTCGGTATCACAACGATTTTATTTTGGTACGAAATTGACTTTATGAATATTGAATTAATTAATAGAATTGACCAAGAAAAAACCAGTTGCGCAGTATTTATAACAACAACTTGTTTATCTAATACCTATATTCGTAAAATTTTGGGGTACCACGTCGTGTGTTCCGAATCCTGTTTTAAGTTTTTTAGTCAGTATCGTAGATAACGTAAATTTTCAGATACTGATACTTGGTTCCCTTCAAATACATAAAAAGAAATGTTCTTTCAAATGTAGCAAGCATGTAAAATTAACAACAAATTTAAATGTTGCCTAGCGTTACTTGGCGTATAAGAATTACAGTTACATTTTCTTACTAGTACACCAAAATGACTTTAGTTGATACGACATTGTTCAAATCCCTACCGATTGCATAATTATCTGCATTGATGTAAATTCCCATCATTTCCATAATTTTGTGTGACGAATATACCGTGAAAAAGCTGTTTCGTTGTATAGTTTGTCGCACGTTCAATTGAACACAGATCTCTTAAATTGAGGTCGTAACCTCCTGCATGCTGTAAACGTCTCTGTAGCCAGCACACAAGATGTGGCTAGTTTACGTGTTTGTTCTTTTGTTGGTAACCTGCCAGAGACTTTGTGAAAGTGTAGCAATAACATATGAACAGTATTTTCGTAATTTAATAGAGCAAAACTCCACATTAACTGCGGCTTTAATTAATGTGAAGTGCAATGAAGGATACATTTCTTTATATAACACATGTCTGAAGTTGGGTTAGTATTACCTCTATTCTTACTTACTTTAATAGTATCCATCAGTAGAAATGCTGTTAGGCTGGGGATTTAAATGTTCGGTTAAACAAGAAAATCCATAAAATTGCTGCGCAAATAAGAAGCGTGCTACCTAAAGTTAATATTTGTTAGTTTATTTTCAATCATCTCTATTTATTAATTATTATGTTTAAAGTAATATATTTTAAGGTTATGCTAATGTACATATGAAATGAGATTTAATATTATAAAAAATGTTCAGACTATTTTATTAGTCCTTGTGTAGATACGTTTTAATTTTAATATAGATTCTAACAATTTACTATATACGATTTTTTACAATGCCATTTTAATTATGAGGTATTTTATTTCTATTACGTAATATTTTTTTGAAAATATAATATTACTAATTTAACTCAACACTTTAGTTAACGGTAGTGAACAATTAATAAAAAAAAATCTTTTTTCGAGCGTGATTTTCATGAATTTTGGCATTTTTTTAAATTGTTATTGACTATAATGGCAGTCTACTATATAATAGTTATAATTTTGGGGCTTTATAAGGAATATACAGAGTGTTAAATTTGAAGAAGCAATTTGATTCTTTGGTATAATTACTAAAGTGATGGTGATATTTAAGCCCTACTTAGTACACAGTGTAGTTAGTTAAGGTGTCATGAAATGTGAAAATATCAAGAACTTTGAACAACCAGTGGGGTAGATATGGACAGTTCGAATATTTAATTTAGGAAAAAAAGTTGTATCGCCCTGTATGGTGTTAAAGTTTATGGTATTATTAAATGTGCATTTTAATTTCTAACAAAAACCCTATCTTACATTTTTTTCGTGTCTGTTACGGTTACATAGTAAATTTGACTTTTTTCAGTTATTTGATTGCTTCTGTCGGTAAATAACTTATCTTTAGTTTTTCGGAATGCATGACTATTAATTCTTATTGCAGCTTATTGACAACTGTCACTCTTTTATTGACGCTCATGGATGGCATTTTGAGCAATTGCTCCAATTTATAGATATTGATGGTTAATGTAATTTGTTGTATTTTATTTTAGTTAAATTGTACTTATTAAATGTGGGTATTGTGAAAACTTGTAATTTCTTTATAACTACTTATCTAAAAGTTATTAATTTTCTTCAAATCTAGCGCAGGTTTTTAACTAACAGATAACGTAATTTAATCATAGGTACATATTTTCCAGTTTCGGGTATAATTTACCATCAAACAATATTATTATTTACTGACAGGAACAGTGAACTGAAAAAAGTCAAACTATGTAACCGTAGTTGATACGAAAAAATTAAGATAATGTTTCTGATGGAAATTAAAATGCACAATTAAAAATGTCATAAACTTTAACATTATACAGGGCGATACAACTTTTTTCCTAAATTGCGAACTGCCCATATCTCCGCCACTGGTTGTTCGAAGTGCTTGATATTTTCACATTTTATGACACTTTAACTAACTACTCTGTGTACCAAGTATGGCTTAAATATCTCCAATACTTTAGTAATTATTATAAAAAATAACACCCTATATCTTCCTTATAAAGCTCCAAAGTTATAACTACTATATAATAAACTGCTATTATTTTTCAAAGTTCCACTTACCCTCAAAGTTTGTTCATTAAAAACGGAATCACCCTGTATATTAATCTGAATCTACGCTGTTTTTCCTAATTTTACATGCAAAGTTGATAAACTATATGTAATTTTAATTCATTGTATGTTGTGTAATTTTATATTCATAATTTGTTTTTGTGATTTATTTTTTATGTTTTTATGTTTTGATGATGATGATTAATATAATTAATTCCTTTCTCTTTCTGTTTTCAGTTGATACTTCACCAACTTGATGAGGCGTGCTGCATATCTAAGCTATACAATACTTATTAAGTATATTAATACTTAATTATTACTTAGTTATGGATTTAGATAAAATACAACTACAATTTATTTCTTATTTTCCTTCTTTATAAAGTTAGTACAAAAATAATTATAGGTAGAAATAGATAATTGAATATTTGTTATAGCTTTAAAATGGATTAAATACCTATTTAATTCATTTTCATAGTTGAAAAACATTAAATGTATCAATTATATTCGTTGTTTTATTGTTTAATAAACAATAGTTTTTTTTATTCGAATAGAATTCAATTAGTAATTTTTAATCATTTTAAGACAGTAACTTATTGCCATGCCTTAGCATGCACACATGAAAACGCTATACTGTTTTACTGGTTGCATAGATATTCTTCCATATTTTGAACGCATATTAGGCTATCAGTTATTATATATATTTTTTTAAGAAATATTTTTGTAGAATACTTAAATCAAATTTTGTTGTAAGTAAATTTGTTTATATAAATGCATATAATGTTTAACTTAAATAAAAATGAACTTTTGAGAGAATCATATCGCTCTTAAGGAAACATTCAGTTCGTAATTAATTAATTATTATCTGAATCATATCAACATTTTTATGAATATACATTTAACAGGAAATGATCTCATATATGTTGCGACAACCATTTATCAGAATATTTAGCTAAACAAATTTAATGGTGAATTTATTGATATCTTTCACATTACAGTTTTGTAGTATATTTTTTTATATATATTTGTCTTGAAATATCTACACTTTTATTAAGTATTAGATGTTAATAAATAATTAGGATTCATATAAGAGACACATGATTTCAAGACTATAATTGTTATTTGATAATGGAACTTAACGTATCAGACGACGTTAAGGTTCTTTATTCAACAGGGTGTTCTACATTTTCTCTTATAAACTTTGGCAGATGGTGGGTAAATAAAAAAAATATTTATTTACAACTGAAGAATATGAAGATATTGCCTTTGCATATGGATATTCCAATGGGAACGTCAGACAAACAGCCTGAGAATACCGACAAAAATTACCAAATAGACATCAACCTGCCCACACATTTATTGCATCATTTTGTAGACTTCGAAAAGAAGGCATCACTCCAGAAAAGATAATTTGTCCTACTGGAATAAATGTACAAAATGAAGGAGATATGATAGATGCTGTCATTGACAACTCTTCAATTAGTGTTCGGCGTATAGCAAGTAATCCTCATGTATCACCGAATTTTGTATGGCGTGTATTGAACAGAGAAATGTTACATTGTGTGATCTGATGAGCGTACTTTACTCGGGACGGCATAACTAATAATCGTAATGAACATATTTGCACGTTACAAAATCCGAAACTTTTCAGTGCCAACGTTTAGAGTAGCATTTTCAACAATAATTTGCTTTCTGACCATGTTTTAAATGATCTGTATAGAACCTTCTTGGAAAACAACCTCTTTGATTTCATTGATGATGTAGGGCTTAATATTGTTCAACACATGTAGTATCGGCACAATAGTGCACTAATTACATAAAGGGGGACAATTAACTGATTGGTTAAATGATCATTTTCTCAAGAAATAGTCAACAGGATCCAATAGCATGGCCACCGCGTTTCCCTAATCTACTTGATATAATTTAAGATGCAGCTAACTAGATAACGAATGCTCCAAATCTCATCTGTCGAGTGACCGTCAATAAACAAATGTTTAAATTTTAACAAATAATTATTATTGTTAGATCTACCATCCCTTTGATTGAAATATGATTAGTGTATGGTACTCCTGTAAATCGCCTGGAAGAGCTGCAGCTACGGATTAATCAAGAGACGAAGACGAAGATGTCGTGCCTGCTTGGAAATGGACGGAGGGCACTTTGAACATCTTCTGTAACTTTGTTTTTTGTTTGTTAAAAGCTTCCTTTGTCGGTTTATTCCTAATAAAATAGAATGTTTGAAAAACGAATAGTGGTCCATATCTCCGCAACCGTTACTTTGCGGACCCACGTTTATTAAGACTTTTCTGCTTATTTTAGTTCATACTATTACCTCCTGAAATATTTTACACTCTTTTTTTAACACCCTGTATTAAAGATATACAATAATTAAAGAAATAATAGTAATATTAATAAGTTGTTCTAAACTATATATTTAGATATTCATCTGTAGAATGAAGAAAGTATACTTATGGTATTTGCAGCTAATGTATCATTAACGAATATCTAGAGAATGCGCAACTGAAAATGAATGGAAGTAAAACGAAATTTCACTGCAATTGTTTACATACTTTCTATAAACAATCTTTGTATATCAGCCGATTCGCCTTCATGTAAGATTATTAAATGTTTGATCTTGCTGACCCCAAGATAGATCACTTCCATCTCAATTGGTGCCCGACCAATTCATTTCTTTTGTTTCGTCGGTACTGAGTGGTGGACATCGTAAAAATGTTTAGGACGAGGTTATGTTTGATAATCATGGTACTGCTCATGGGTTTTCTCTTAGCAATGCCCTTAGGTGAGACCCCGCCACAGAACACTACCTTAACCACAGCGGTCAACAATAACAGTTTATGTCTGTATGGATTCGAATATGTCAATGGGCGTTGTAAGGAAATTTTTTGAAGAAGGTAAGATACCATAAATTCATTTCATATTTGCCTGAAGTTCAAAGTGACTACATATGCGGCCTGCTTAATAATAATATACCGCCCCCTCTCCCGCACAAGTCTTCGACTTCTGGGCTAATCTTCGTGATTAGAATGAGGGGTAGAGATATTATTATATATTATTATTTATATTAAAAAGTGCTGCAGTGTTTTTTCATATTTTGGATATGCTTTGTTAAATTAAGTTGACAATTTATTTATACAGGTTTTTAGAAGTAATACAAAAAATGAAAGAAGCCCTTACTTTTCTTAAATTATTTTGTGATTTTCATTATATAGGAAACAGGTTTATTAAAATTAAAAATATATTCGAAGTAATAAAGATATATCATTTCTTTAAGTTTTCTTTGAAGAATTACAAATGTGACGACTCAGTGTGAATTTTCTCAAGTCACCTATACAAATATTCTTTTGGGAAAAATGTATAATCGTTAAGTGGAACGTTTTTTGTTTGTTTCACTCATGAACAGGACACAACTCTAAGATAATGACCGTTATCATTTTCCTCGCTTTATCTTTGACCAAAGATTATGGACAGCTTAAGGAACTTCTGTCGGCAATACAAGGCCATTTTTTTAAGTTTTTTTTTATTACCAATTACAACACTGTGTTGGGCTATAATGTAGGAAGTTTCCGTGCTTGATAACTTTGTTACCAGATTGAGGTCCAGTTATCATTATTATTATTTTTGCGTCAATGTATATAATTGACATATTGTTTAAGTTGAAACAAAAAATAATCTTGAGAGAATATTTTTTATAATAACAAAACCAAAAGTAATGTGTATGTATACATAGGATTTTTTTATATTCAAATAGGGCAGATTTCTTCTACAATATAAAATTCGTTAATTCATGCAACAAAAAAGAAGACAAATAGAAATGTACGTACTTTACAAAATCTAAAATGACAGTTGTTTTATTCAATTTGTTAAAACTCTGATAAGGGAGATAACCTATTAATATGATAAATATTTCTTTGTAAAAGCTGGCAATTTTCTCTTAATTCTGGCAATTGTTTTGTCAGATTTATTGCGATATCAATGATATTTATTTAATTTGATATCTATAATTATTTATTAATCAAAGTTTTGTGGAATGAACGTAACTTAATTGATTGTGTAAAACTAAGCCACAATAATTTTTTAAAATAAGACGTAGTTGCTGTACTGGATACTTCATAGATAATATTAATTAGATAAAACATATCATTATGTTATTGCTTATATGATTATTAAATATGTTTCAATTTTCCAGGAAGGAATAGAGGTCGCTATAGAAGAAATAACAAAGATATGCAATATTTTGTATATATAGCTACTACGTTTTGTATTATTTATTTATTTATTTCTGTTACATTACATTAATTTTTATTCTTGCCTTTGTATGTATCGGCAATATTTTATTTACTTACATTACTATTTATAGCTTTTATTTTATTTTCATGTTAAACTTATGTGTATTTTATATAAATCTAACTTAACGTGCTGTACTTAGATTAAGTGCGATAATTTAACGTTATGTACCTATCAAAGATTATTAAAGGTAAAGTGTTTAATAAAAGTGTGTTTTTTTTATTTTCGAAGACATCCCACATTCGCGTATACTTGAAAGTTGACAAAATATTTGCCTTATATTTGAAAATACTGTTATGACAGAGGAATACACACGTTATGTAGTTCTCTTTCAAACGTGTGTTTCGCAAGCATTAAATTATCTTAGTTGTAAAAGAATTCATTACTCTCAAGTGGCAAATTGATGGAAGAATTCAAAACTATCAGACAAGCTGTTACTCATTCATAGTGTAACTAGTAGGAGCCTGTTACTATAAACGGTTGTATTTTTCCATGCGACCATCTACATGCTAGACGGAATATATTGGTAATAAATCTTAATTGATTTCACGTGTCTCAGTCTGTTAAATTGTTACATTGGCTCCCCTGATCTAGTTGCTTAAGTTAAATACACACCTAACAAGTAGACTTGTAGGTACCTAATTTAAAAAATCTTGCAATTTTATAAAATAGGATAATTATAAATAACATAATGTACACATTTTTCTTTGTCTCATAATACTTTTTAAATTTACATGTACGTAACTACAGTACAGTGCTATATTATAAGGGACTTTCCATTCGACTCAAATTTCTTGCTCTTTTAACGTAAGCATGATATTATTTACAAATTAACGCATTGATGAAATGTCACAGCATTATCTTCGAGGAAATATGCGGTTTCTTTTTATGGCGTGGTTCATATACGCAGTTTAAAATCTCTATACCGCAGTTCCTGTTGCCAGAGATAAGGCTTGTTTTAAATAATTATTTTCCAAATATCCACAATTATTTTTGCAGGCGTCACTTTGAAGATACGTTAGAGAATCATCATGCTGTCTTTAAAAAGTTTTATATTTTTTGTGATTTTAATTGTTGCGTTTGTAGTGCTGCAAAATGCTTCGGCATATTTTATTCCCAACAGATGCCGTAGTAACTCCATTTTCGTAAGAGGAAGGTGCAAGCAAATTGTATTCAGGTAATTTAATATTTTATTCAATTTAACTTAAAACCTACCTAGCTTTAAAGTACCTCTACCTGTATTATTTCATCATTTCTTCAGTAAAAAAGGTAAATTGATAAACATTGATCACGTCAAAAAAAAATATTTAAAAAATTATTATATCAAATAGCTTCTTCATTATTCTGAATGCACCTAATTCAATCTGAGCTTATCACTAAAATAGATGATGTGATGATGTTCAGTCATATGTTTATTGTAAATTGGATATAATATAGTGCATATAATGAATTGGATAAGGTGAAATGTAATGCTTAGGTATATTCTGACGTAATAATACATATGTCTACGTGGGTGGCTTACGCGATCATCTGAGACGAACCTAAGAATTTAATAATGAGGATTAACGTCCACATACCGCACAACCTTTATTATCATTCTATTCAGAACGAGAATATCCTTTTCGAAATGCTTAACCACAATTAAATCAATCAAAGCAACTTTAACAATCAAGGAGGCAAGTTTATCGAATTTATCAAAGTTTTCCTCCTTTTTGGAACCTGAAACCTGTTAAAATAGCAAAAGAGGTTTTTTAGAATTTGAAATTTCACACAAACTATGGCGTGCCTGTATTGTGCACATTAAACAGTGCATCAAAAATTACAAAACTTCTATTATGCGCAATTAGTCATAATTTATAAAAAATTTAATCAGCCATGACCTCATCGATTTGTTTAAATTTAGATAAATGCGCTAATATATTCACTGTTTTCACATAAACCTAGTTCCGATTTGAATGTGGAAAATGAGGTTTCTATCAGTGACGGTGACCATAATTTGTTTTTTATTTGTTCTCAGCCATTCCACGCCCGATATACCAAGGGCTAGAAATTTTGCAAAAACGTACAATATAGTTAACCCATGTCCAAAAGGTGAAGTACCGCTCAGGGGAATGTGTCGAAAAGTTTACAATTTATATACTGAACCAAATTTTACTAGAACAGTAAGTCTTTCCACTTGTTAAGGGCTTATGTAGATTATTGCAACCATATTTAAAATTGTTAGATAACGCCGTGCGTTGTTGTTCCAGATTCGACAATAATCGAACCTATCGTTTATAAATAAATACAGCGTAATTTGAATTTATCCATCCCCACATAAAAAATATTTGCTTACTTTCTGTTTACCAAAATTTTGTAACCTTTAATTGAAAATGATTTTTGTAGGTACATGCTTTTGTAATAATAATGACACTCTCTCAAAACAGTTTGAATTTCTGGATACTCTGAGTAGACATTTTATTAAATCTCTGTTGATGACTGAAACATCTGAGGCCTGCTACAGACTATGCGTGAATTTGCGATTTGTGATTCGTGATATGCGAGGAATTCGCGAATAGTGTGCAGGGTCTAAAAATCCATTCATAAAAACACTACACACAATGCACGAATTCAATACGAATCACGCATCGCAAATTCACGGGCATAGTCTGCAGCGAGCATAAGAATTAATGTTAAAAGTTGAAAGTAGATAGCATTACATATACGTCAGCAATTCAAAACAAATCGCAAAATTCATTTTAAGCCGTGTCATTATCTTTGCAAATTATTGTACATATGAACTAATATCATTTTTTATTGATTTTCTTTTTTTTCAGATGAGAAGTTTACCCAGAAGAGAGAAAGAGATTGCTGTTCATCTTTAAGTTGTAAACCAAAAATATTTATACTTTAAATCTTCCTTGATTTGCAATTATTTACAATATTGTTTCTAATGTTTAAGATTACTTAAGTATCTTGTAATTTTTTTATATATGTCGCCGTAGTAATAAATTATGATTCACTTATTTCATTCCTTTTATGAATTATTATACTCAATGTTGAAAATCATTGACTATTTAGGTACTGCTTTGTATCTGAATTAAATAATCATGTCGTAGATACTTGCAAATTATTGTGTTTAAACGTGATGTCTCTATTTGTTGACATTTTCAGTTAAAATCACGCATAATAAGGTACACCACCGATAATGTTCTACTGATAAAACTTTTCCACTTTGATTCAAGTGAAAAGTGTTTAACATTCATGGAATTTATTACAAACAAAACAACTTATTAATGCAATATTTATTTATTTTTTTATTACATCTACTTATCTCTAAATTAATTTTCCATACTAATTTTATTAATGCGGCATTAAACAGCAGTAATGGAGAGACAGGACATTATATAAGGTTAATTAATGAGTGTGATAAATCCCTTTATAGTTTAAAGCTTACATTAAGAAAATAATTTTGCCTCATTGCTTACGTATTTTCCTACGCTACCATTTAACTTGCAAACTGTGGTATACCTAATCTCATACTTCAAATCTCTCAATGAAGTGTGGCATCAGATCAGGTTGTTTAGAGTTGTTTTTGAATGATTCCGTTTGCATATTTTTAAATAAATTGTAAATGAAGTTTGTTTGGAGTTGTGTGAACAGGTAAGTGAAGGGTAAATATTTATTTAATTCAAATGGTCCTGCGATCATTTCTCATTTTACTGGGGCAGGAACAGCCCCCAAAAAAAGTGTGAAGATAAATAGCCGGCCCTTCACTAAATAACCAAACGAGGCGACGATGGCATACATAAGGTAGATTTCCGTCATAATTTAGGATTACAGTCATTTCAACATTATTTACTGCAGGAAAATTTTAAATGTCAAACAGATGTTGCTTCTCTTCTCCCAGCAAAAATAGTAAAAATTTTATAGCTGTCCGAACTTGTAACGAATGGCCATCATTTGTAGGTGTTTACGTAAAGGGGAATTTTTGCTTTTTTGTATGACAATTCGGCAAAACAATTGTGTTTTTACAGATACGTTCGTAGAAGGAAGATATGTAAGGTTAATGGTTATTGTAAGTTTAAAAAATAATTGTTTCTTTTATCACTGATAAATTGCAAAAATATTTATTTTGTGCCGCAGTAAAATAAATATATCAATGCTTTTATCTGTAATGTTTAGCCTTCACGCGAAGTTAATAAAAAAATAATGTCCGATAACTATCATTTCGTTTTCAACCAATATTAATTCGGACGAATTTTGTTAAACCATTTATATGATCAGAATTTGAGACTTATAAAAAGTTTATAGAATCGTAATAAATATAAATTTCCAATTACGTTCATGGTCACCAATTTCTCTCTAATTTTACTTTTTAAGGTCGCCGTCTTCCTTGCTGTAAAATAATCAAATTTTCGGTGTTTTTATGTACAAAAATCTAGAAAAACAAAACACGTAGAGCAAAAGTAAAATCAAAGATAAAATTATTGATGTTTCGTTTATCCACTTTTACTGTGTAAATTCTTCTCAAATAATATAACTTTTAAAATACAGGGTGTTAAAAAAAGAGTGTAAAATATTTCAGGAGGTAATAGTATGAACCAAAATAAGCAGAAAAGTCTTAATAAACACGGGTCCGCAAAGTAACGGTTGCGGAGATATGGATCCCTATTCGTTTTTCAAACATTTTATTTTATTAGGAATAAATTAACAAAGGAAGCTTTAAACAAACAAAAAACAAAGTTACAGAACTTGTTCAAAGTGCCCTCCGTCCATTTCCAAGCAGGCACGACATCTTCGTCTCAACGATATTCGATCTCATTGGGAAACACCCTCCTTTTGGCTTGGATTTCTTGACACGTAGCTGCAGCTCTTCCAGGCTATTTACAGGAGTACCATACACTAATATCTTCAAATATCCCCAAACAAAGAAATCTAGAGGGTTCAGATCAGGCGATCTCGGAGGCCATAAAACAGGTCCGGCCGGAAGACGAGGGTCTTCAGCATCATGACGTAGAAGCCAGCGGCAAAAAAACCAAACGTGCTTGATGATCATTTATTGGATTTAAGGCCTGCACTCGTTGCACATGGTATGGATAAAGCAGTTGCTCGTGAAGGATTCTCGAAGCAAGAGGACCACTAATTCCTACCTCGGCTGATATTCTCCGCACTCGTACCTGGATTCTGCTCTACCAGTGCTAGAATTTCTTCTTCTGCTCTAGGAGTGGATACCGACCTTCCGGATAAACGGCACTGTTTGCTCAAGGAACCGGTATCACGCAATCTTTGGTCAACTGTCAAATACGTACTGTTTATTTCACTAAACATCAACCAACTATTATAAGAAAATACACAACGTTTTTGCAAAATAAAAAAAGGGCTAAAAATATAAAACATTCCATATCTCCACAACAGTTACTTTGCGGACCCATGTTTATTGAGACTTTTCTGCTTATTTTGGTTCATACTATTACCTCCTTAAATATTTTACACTATTTTTTAACACCCTGTATATTTATATGATACACATTATTGATCTATTCTATCCCCACATTTTAGCAATTATTTTCACATACTTATAAACAGATGTGAATAATCTTATACTTATGCAGAACTATGTTAGTTTATGGTATAGCAAAATTTACGTCAACAGTTGAATTTAAATAAATAAGTATTTTGAAAGATATCTGTACCTAAAAATTTGCTGGTTAGATCGCTTTCAGTGGTTCATATATTCGTTTTACTTCGACATCTTTGAATATTCGCAGGTGGCATGAGATAACATTCCTGTTATTTGCTAAACTCTGTTAATCAGTTTTTAAATATCTAAAATTACTTGGATTTGTAAAAAGCACTATTTCAAGAATACAGCGCCCTTAATAAGCGACTTATACAGAGTGATAGTTTTGTTGTCTAAATTTCAGTCTCCAAATGAAAGAATTGTCTAAATTACTGTAGCTGAGTTGAGAAACTGACCACTTTATATCCTATTTTTGATGCAGACGTACGAGACTCTGTACATGGCATAAAGAAATAATTTAAAATAATTTGTTACTTTCGGTGCAGGTCGAAATTTAAGAAGCGCAAAACACAATTGCCTGTAAATCAAAACTCTACATCCTTATCTTAGCACCTTGTCGGTCTTTACCAAGACGAAGAGCCCTATTTGAATTTTAAAATACTGTTCCTCGTCTCACTTGTTTATGGCCATTAGATTGCGAAATTTATTTAAGATTTGTAGCAGGTTTCATCCGATTACATCGGTTGCCGCCAAGATATTTATGGAGCACGATATGCACATTAAATATGCAACCTAATATACACGGCCAGACATATCAGTGCGTCAATAATAACGGAAACTACTTTTTTAATCATATTTTTATACTTTTATTATGAACAGCACACAGCAAAAAACCGACTTTACGCGCTACTATTTGGGAAGTAGGAAAATAATATGGTTAAAATTGTTCTAAATTTCACCATTAAAAGGATATAGAAGTCGCCCTAAAAAAAATATAAGCCAAAGTATAAGTTTAAACTACATAAAATTATAGGTACTATACAATATAAAGGGTGTTCATTTATATTTTGACACAGAAGTATAAGATTTATTACAAGAATTAAAAATAAAAAATACAATCTTTTGGATTAATTTAAATAAACAATTAAGTGTCAAACAGCATAGGGGCATTCGTATTTGTTTATTTTAAAAAGAATTTAAAAGGACTGTCCCAAAACTTATGTCGTTTAGTTATAATAAATCTACCACCTGAATGTCAAAATATGCAAGAAGAAACATTCTATACGTTGATTAAAATTGATATCAAACTGTGTACTTTTTAACGCCTGTTGTTTGAAAATACACTATTGAAATTAAATTCTACCAAATATTTGTTAAAATCCATCACTTAAGTATGTTCGCAAAACTTTCCAAATAGCGCTGGGGTTAAATTTAGCCTTTTTCCACCAATCTTTTTTGGCTGTGCAATGGTGAAATTTATTTAATTTTTTAACTCATCGAATTATGTATTTTTAATACGTTCAAAACTGAGATGCGGTTATGATTACTATATCAATTTGGGAACAGGTTAGATTCAATTGCTGTACATCCCATTAATCCAAAATCTATAGCAGCGAACCGTCCCAACACATATTGCAAATAAATCACTGATATTAGCCGTAGCATGCGTTAGTATATATGCACCTATATTTTAATTTCCTGTATTGTGATCCTATTATATTCCGTATATATTCGGATATGACGTCAAAGTTCGATTGATTTCGTCCACCAGTCATTTCCGGTTGAGTCGCGACGTTACGCCGTCCAAAACCAATTTCGAACTGTCTCATTCTATTCGTAAATACATATACTTGTTCTATTCATCGACTGTTTCAATCAATTTAAGTACTATTAGCTTGCAAATCCCTGCATTGAAAGACTGACAAATGGTCCTCGCGCGAGTCCTTTCGAAACTCTTCGTGCTCGCACTTATTCGTAGAAAGTTTATAACAACATATTACCCAAAAAATTAAACGGATCTATATAGCGTAGGTTAAGTTATGAAAACTTTTCAATTACTGAAAGTTATTATCGTGTCAAGTAGAATATTACGTTACTACCTATTTCCTTTCCTATATGTGAAACAGTGTTAATCAAGTAACAAGGATACATGTAATATCGAGATTATCCATTCAAACTAAACTGCTAAGAAGCATTATATTGTATCGTGTTTATAATTTCTACCCTTCTGCCCTTAGGTAGTTTTATTGTGTTCGTGGGAGAACATTCTATTTGAGCTTACAAACAGAGGCAGGCAATGCGATGTTAAGCTAAGCATATAAATATAGTTAATGCTGTGTATTTAGTAATTCATACCAGTCTGCAATATTAGTTTGCCTTGCACTTAATGAAATCAACACCTTACAACTCTCTAAGCAACAAACGAACAAGGTAATTCTATAGTTTATATACTTAATTAGCAAGCCCTATATCTTCCAATGTAAATATTTTGTTGGTCAACTGATCACACACTTTCACCTACATTCACTTTATGCGGAAAATGTCAAAATATTTCAATTTCAATAGTAACAAAGCAATCTTGTCGTAACTTTTCAGTTTCGACGTCTTAAATACCCCTCACAAAATAATTATTTCCTTATTAGAAGCAGTGCCTGTCTTAAAGTCTTTTGAATAACTAACGAGCCTTTTTAATCTTGATAATTAGTTTATTGCTAATAAAGTTTTCCGAGTTGAAATCATCAAGTCGCAGCTCAAATTTCTTCCAAATGAGAATGCTTTATATAAGCCAGCTAAATGCGGTGTTTATTACAAAAGCTTTATTCGGAAGCTTTTCTTTGATTCAGCTCCATTTAACTTGGCGGCGGGTTTTAATAACGCGATTATTATAACTTCTACAGTTCTATTCCGACATATATAAGAACATAAAACAGACACTGTACCAATAATGTTGCTATTAGCCATTGTGCGTTTTACCATAAACAATTCCTCGCTAAATTTGAATTTGCCATTCTAGTGGAATAGGTTTTCAATAATTATAAAACTTGTATAAATACGGACATGACTAACCTATTCAGTAAGTCAAAAAACGTGCATTTCTATTTTATCTACAATATTTCGACCAATTTAAATTTATTTATAGTCTTTTTTTGTTAAATTCTGTGGGTAAGAAGAAATATGATTTTTATATTGTCAAAAGAAGATTTAATTAAAAATTTGCATTTAATAAATAACAGTTTTCAGGGCAAATTTTGTATGAAACTAACTGCAGGGTTGCCAAATGGATTAAAAATAGCACATTTGAAAAATTGTTTCTTTAATACAGAGTTATTCAGAAAAAAGTATTCTACAAAAGTTGACATTTTTTAAATAGAACATCATATAGGTACTTATATATTTCTATTTATTCAAATTCTTTGAAAAGGAAGTTTTCCGAGCTTCCACAGTTTTCGACTTTTTCGTATATAAAAATTTGTTGGTAGATGTTATACAAATATAAGTGTAAGTTTAAGAGTTCGTCTAGCTATAGAAACGATTTTTAAAAAGTTATAAAACAAATGCATTTTTTTCTGGAAATCACTTGCTATGAAAATCTTATACAGGTTGTCCGCATAATGTGCTTAAATCTAATGCTATTAACATCTTAAAAAAAAACAGTAGGGCAACAAGTACTAGGTATGTATCAGCAGTTAGTAATTTACTCAATAAAATTCATATTTTTTACAAACCGCTTTTTAAAATATGCATATTTTCACACAGTATGCCATGAAAGGTCAAAAATCATGATCAAGAACGTATCGCCATCTAGCGGTAAAAATGTAAAAGTAAAAAATCATTCTAATAAACTTCTCCCAGTAGCGGGTGTTTGGAGAACACATTATGTGCTGCCTGTTCAATTTCCATCTGAACAATATTAGAACCAGCGCCTCCGCCAATTTATATAAAAAAATTGCTTTATTCTACAGTCATTTATTTTTATTTATTCTTAAACTTAAAGCAGGCCACCTGAAGAAGCAATCCTAAAAATGCATAAATAGGTCAGATTTAATCTATTGTGGTTGAATTTTCGAGTTCCCAGTGTTTCAAAAGTGAACTTAGATATTTATAGAATGTTTTCATTAAACCAGGTTAGTAAAGTTAGCTAGATAATTTTTTTTAGAGAATTATTGATTACAGCTTTGTCTGCGAAATTGTTCGATAGCATACCTAGATGTTTGGTATCAGAGAGCATACATATGACTTCATTTGTAGGAATTGTAGTAGATTTGATACATATTAGCTTAAAATACCTTTCTAATACAGTAAAAAAAAGGATATAGGAATTGTGGGAGTTGTTGGTTTTTAGAAAGGCGCCACAGAGCCATATATAAAAATGGCGTTTCTGTGTACACCGCAGCATAATAAATGACAATATAAACAATGAGGAAAGCAAAGCACGAGATAGACCCAAGGTGGCGTGAAACATTTCCGGTGGTGAGGTGACATTAAGCATGAGTTATGACGTCAGTAAATGTAAGACGCCGGCTTAGCCGTGGTATTATAACAAGTGAGATGTCCTGCCCAAGGGCGTATATACAATACCTTTACCGCAAAGGATTACCCCGTCAGCAACTAATAGATAAACGGACAATAATTATTATAAAGTGCCCCGAGCGACACGTGGGATTTTGTTGATGGTACTGCGTGAGGAAATCCGATGTCTCATGAGATATGGCCCTACTGGAAAACCTAAAGCCTCCCTCTAAACTTGGATCCACAATGCAAATGTTTTACTAAAATGTCAATGGACAATGCACAGGTAAAAATAACACTGAGTAAGTTCAACCTCATTTATCAGTGAATTAATTTGAGTAAATTTAACATTTTAACAAAGAAATATATGTGAATGAGAACGTATTATGTAAAAATAACACCAACTGTGTTGTGTTTATTACACTTTGTCTAGCAGGTACTGACGCGCAGTTGTAGTTGTGCTATGTATGATACAAGTCACTGCTGTCTGTGAACGATAATCATAAGTGTATTGTTCTAACCGGATCATGGACCGCAATTGTAAATATATTTTCAAATTAGAATTTGTATAAAAAAGTATGATTTAACCTGGAATATGAGAATTTATGTCATGAAGGTGTGGTAGAAATAGGTAAGTAACAATACGTACGATACCAAAAAATTGTTGATTTGCTTCTTATTTCAGAAAATCTATCTTGGGTGTGTCATTTCATATTATCCTCAACTACCTGTACTCAACTAATGCATTGTTTAATAAAATAATAAAATAAATCATCTTTACATACTGCATCATGTTATTATCTACAAATATAATCTCAACCTTTATCTTATTTTACTCAAAAATTATTCAGTTCTTAAAAGATTTATTTAGCTAACAAATAACTGAGTGAATATTAATCAATGAATTGTTTTATTATTTCAACACAATAAGATATGGAAACGTTTTGACAATCATTTGTGTTGATTTTGTGTAAAATTTTACTCAATTATTTTTACGGTGTGGCTATAATTATACGAATGATAATAAAAAGTAGTTTTTAATTATAATCAATTAGGTACTATACAGAACATTGGATCATTATTACTATATTCTCTTACAACCGATGCCGTTGATGGCATCCTGTGATTTAGAGAACCCCTTGGCGACTTCCACTCCTTTCCTCTCGAAAGTGTTTATAATCGAATTTAAGGTCCGACAATTAAAGGAGTTTATGGATAATTTTACAACAGCAAGAGTCCTTAAGTCACTTAAGACGTTTTGCACATTTAAGTTGCTTATGTAATTAGATTTCAGATTTAATTCTTTCAACTTACTCAGTCCCGCAAAAGCACTGTTCGGTATAGCGTTAATTTGATTGTCACTTAAATCAAGAACTTCCAACTTATTTAAATTATTAAAAGCGTTCGTTCCCAAGAAACTAAGTTTATTATTGTTGAGCTTTAGGGATAGTAAAGATTTTATTTTATTTACATCAGTAGGAACGGTTTGTAAATTATTAAATCCCAAATTAAGTTCTTCCAAACTCGGTAGATCGTTAAATGCGTTAGTTTCCACGTCACTTATTTTGTTCTGACCCAAATCCAACGACTTCAGGTTTCTGCAGCTCCTAAATACCCCTTGATTTATAACTGTGAGCTCGTTGTTATACAAAATTAGTTTCTGTAAGTGCTCCAGGCCGTCGAAAGCGCCTTTTTCGATAGTTTTAACGCGATTGTTGCTTATGTGCAGAATATTCACCTCCGGCAAAAATTTAAACGAACCAGTCGGGATTTCTTCCAAACGTCCGCTCTCAAATTCCAACAAATGCTTGTAATCTACTATTTTCAGTGGGTTGTTTTTATCCAATTTTTCATTCCCACATGTAGTGAAACCCACAGTGGATTTACACCATTGGTGACTCGATTTTATGAAAACAATTACGAGTAAAATATTGAAGATGTACATGATTCTTTCAGAAACCCTGCAAAAAATGGCATGTGTGTCAAATGTTGATATGAATAATTTCATCTTACCTAGTTAGATTAACATTAAGCAATAAAATGACCATGTAACGATCATTTTACAAACAAGATAATATTAGTGGTGTCAAAAAGTTATCATATATTTATCAACTGCTTTATAATGTTCATTAGCGTAGAGAAAATATATTTCAGTGGCCACAGCAATAACTAATGACTAACATTTTGATATAATTCATACTGTGTCTGTTAGATTTTTCCTACTAGATATAGAATGAATAATTATTTCTATTGTTATTAAAACGAGATATGATATGGTGAGGAAATTAACATGCTGACTAATTCTAGTTCTCACTAACTTAGTTTACATTAATACATAATAACAAATAGAAAACTACGATTATTGAATTTAGGACGTGAAGTGAATATAAAATAAATTTTCAATCGCACTGGAATAAAGGCTTCTAGCCTAGGGTAAATAAAATGACTGGGTGCCTCTTCCGATCATTTTGAGATAAATGTGATCATATTTTCGATTTTATTTAAGTGCAGCATATTCGTTTGATATATTTGTGGAAATAAAATAATAAGTTGAAAGAAAAACCGACAATGCTTTAGAACGCTCAACAGACTGGAAATGATTTAGAAATGAAATTGCATTCATTCTATGAATTATGGGGATATGATGTCACCACCTCAATTCTATTCAATGTATTGAATTTTATTGAATACTTCAATTTATGTATTTGACTTTTAGAAAGATTTATACTTGTGTGTAAATTATGGCTTTTGCCATTGGAATGCTTTGTATTCTTACAGGATAGTAATATTACACTGTAGAACCACATTTAGCTTCATTAATTTTCTATTCCATATTAAATGTATTTATCTAATTACACAAGACCAGTACTAGTAGGTTTTCTAAGTCTAATTGTCAATCAATCGAATCAACAAATTACAAAATTTGTAGCACCTGTTTGGTAGTAAGTACTCAAGTACTCCACTGTAACTAAACCGAGAAACTTTTAATGGCGTTATTTACATTGAAGTGATTTCTACAACAAACAAAACATAATATCTGAACTAGTACTAGAAACTTTATGCTGAAAATAGACTAGCATAGATTGGATTTTAAAACCTTTTATGTTTTCTCTAAGAAGCAGCTGATACTTATTTGATTGCAACGATTAAATATTTCACTCGTTTTGCTTCTTTTTGGTTTTAAGTCTAATAAATTATTAAATTTTGCTGTGTGAAGTTTTATATAAGCCTTACCTTTAGTAAACTAAGTTCTAGTTTTTAACGTTCGATATTCTCTAATTTTTTAGCTACGACAGGTCCAACGTAACACTCAAAAAATATGTTCCTTTAAAGTCGTAATATTCGAAGACAAGTCGGACCAAGAGCTAATTCATAAAGGTAAGGGAATCACGGCCGCAATAAAGTTTTTATGTGTCCACGTAAATCAGAGAGATCATAAGGAATATGGCGGAAATTTTCATTACTTGGATCTTTGTCCACACCTCAGAAATTTAGGAGGGAATTTTGTTTATTACTAAAATAAAACTCATGAAGTGTATTTTATTACTTTATAAAAGAAGGCATTTATCTTTCGTTATTAAGTTCGTGTTGTACCAAGTGTGAAAGTAAATATAACTGGTCTGTAAAATTAATATTTTTTGCACATATTTTCCATCGTACTATATTCAAATCTGACGTTTCCGTCGGCTGATATATTACTTCTTTTATTTCACTTTGTAGGTGCCTATCTGCTTTTTTGGACACATACAAAAAAACTTAATTTAAAGCAAAGTATTGCTTATATGTATATGGGCGCGATTTTTATTCAATATTAATTTAAAATTATTTTATACGTTACTTTATTTTACAAAACTTTTACAGTTCAATCTAGAATTTATTTATTTAGGTATTTAAATGACAATAAAATATGAAGAATTGACACGTAACGCTTGGATATAATATGGCAGCTTAATGAGTTACAGGGTATTTTATTTAAAAAATTTGAAATCATTTTTACCCATTACTCTAACCCTGTTTGATATTTCCCTATCATACCTGGCATAAAGTTTAGATACTTTAGAACATAATATAAAATGTTTCACAATCGATTATGGGTACTACCAGAGGCATACGATAGGGATAGAGAGGCAGTTTTTAATTAAAACACTTAACAATCTTATAATAATAATACATAATAATAATATCTCTACCCCTCATTCTAATCACGCTTGTGCGGAAGAGGGGACGGCATATTATTATTAAACAGGCCGCATTTGCGCCCAGGAACGACTTACGTTGGTAGACCCTAATCACCATTCAGTGCAGGAATGAGGGAAACCTGGAAAACCTCATTAATTAGGAAGGTACTCAAATATCAACCGGTATCTCTCACATTGACCCAAGCCAACATTCTTCACCCTACCATATCCGCAGGGAGGATGCCAATCTCTCCACGAATATAGCTTATATACGGTCTACCGGCTGCGGGGGTCGAACCCACAGCGATCTAGTCACCTCGATTCAAGTACTGACGCCTAAAACCGCGCGACCACTGACCGATCCAAATATGTTATGTATCATATTTTCACCCTATACAAATATACCTAAGTATGTACGCAATGTATTTGATTTTTTTTTAATAATTTATAATGAATACCTACGCCTATGGCTATTTGCCACATAATTCTTAGTAAAATATTATAAACGCAAAAGATTTCGTATTTAAATTACCTATCAATCGGTATTTTGTTCGTCTCAACAAAAAATGATTAACAGCTTATTCTCGACACGGGGTATGATTTATTGCAAATTAATTTTGAGTAGGTATACGCATACTTTTCCGCCCCCAGTTTATTTAAAATGGCACGTATTGGTTACGTCGTTTTCCGGAGTTTAAGGAAATTCCATCAGGAAAGTAAATTAGCAGACAAGTACATTCTGAGCAATACCGAATAGAGGACAAGAAAATGTAATTTTCGTTCACCTGCTGGTCGGGATATTAAACCAAGGCCGGAACGAGGAAATAAATTCAGAATTCTTTAAAAAACATTACACATCATATAAAATTCCATTCATGTTCGCTGGAACGGGTCTCACAAACGAGCTTTTGATTTCCAACTGCTAAGGGATTCAAAAAATAAACGGTTTATGCCCAGCAGGGAAATCCATCAGAGGCTGGTAATTACGGTGCATCCCCTTATTACAAAAGATTCCCTCTCTGATAATAAAACAACGGCTCCGTCCTCGAAATTCCTTTTCACCTATCAACAATCTCGTGTGTAGTCAATTTTTCCATCTACTCGTGGCAAACTTATAGCCCTCACGGGTGAAGATCACGGCATCTGACGGTCGTAAAACAAAATAGGCTTTCTTAAGATTATAACTTTTTTATTTTCTTTATGTTTTTGGTTTCATGCCCATAAACATTACCTTCATCAGACCTGAACTTTTAAGACTTCCTGGTTTACACTTTTCACATCGGAAAAAGAAAACCTCCTTCACTGAAATTGGCCCCCTGATAGGTAAATCCGTGTTTTTTATGGCATATTTTTTTCTGTACAATATACAAGGTGTTCTGAAAGTCCGTCAGAAAACTTCGGGAGGTGATTTTACGGATTAAAATAATAGCAGTATGTAAGGTTATATCTCACCCACACTCGATTTATATGTGAATCTACATATGAAGGAACAGCCAGTTCAATTGTCGGTCATCTCACCTATGGCATACTGATGAGGGCTAACAAGTCCGAAACCGGTCTATGTCTGGTGGAGTGGCCGACAAGGGTTACTGACTGCTCACACAGATACTGCAGGTGTAATTCAATGCCGGTCGGGGCATTAGCCCGCGGATTAGTTGTTTTCTGCAGTATCATTGATAGATTTAATGGCGAATCGCCCAGGGCGAAAGGTCTGCGGTTAAGTACCTACAACAATGTAGGTCGCTTCTTGCGAGTCGAGCCGCTTAGGCCGAGCAGGAAGTAGCAGACCAGTTATTACTCACCCATATCTCAGTAAGTAATGACAATTTTTTCGAATTGTCAATTGTTTGCAAGTTGCAGCTGGTTTCTTTTTAAATCTTATTTAATTCAAGTTCGATTATTCTCTCCTTTGGCACACTTACTAAGTAGGTCAAGCTGTATTGGATCAGTCAAAGAATAGTATTATTATGCGCCGCTAGAGGGCACTTTACCTAAAACTCAAAATTAGTTAGTAGTTTTTCCTGCTAAATGGTTACATTTATCGGTTTGAATAAAGAGTACATGATTTTTTCTGATATTGTTCCTCTTTTCAATAATGTTTAAATTTCTGTGATGTCTAGTAAGAAAAAACAGTTATGAATAAAACTAATTCGAAGTTTTAGGTAAAGTGCCCTCTCGCGGCGCATAATACAACTTTTCTTTGACTGGTCCGATCGAGCTTTATTCTACTCAATGGGTGTGCCAAATGAAAGAATAATCGAACTTGAATTAAATAAGTTATTTAAAAAGAAAAATAAAAAACTGAACTTTGACAAGCTGTAACTTGTAAAACATTGACAATTCGAAAAAAAATTTCATTACATACTGCTATTATTTTAATCCGTAGAATCACTTTTCCCAGTTTCCTGCTGGACTTTTAGAACTTCCTATATTCGATTAGATATTAGGAACTTCAATTTGTCTGTCAAATATATATTCAAAAAGTATAAAATGCAAATTAATGTATGAAAATTAAAAAACAGTCAAATTTTTTTCATTCAAAAAAAACTACCTCAACAAGTGCAAATAAAATTGGATTTTTCCAAAAAATGATGCCATAATTGCTCTTTTTGTAATATCCGAAGTTTCTTTCTTCTATTGTAAAGCATTATATAGGTAATATTTTGTTGCTGAAAGTATTTTATTGCAATCAGTTAATCTGTTCATTTACACACAGTTTAAAAATAATTATATTTGTGGCAATACGGATGTAATTCGATTATTTTTAAAAAGTAAGCGAATTTTCCGGGTAACAAGGAAGATTCATTAAAACAATGGGAATTTCATTGTTAGCGTATATTTTTAAAAAATAAATAAACTTTAAACATATAATCGAATATTACAAACATTTCTTTAGACTATTTTTTATACTCCTAATCTTTACTAAAATACCTTAGGATATGCAACATTGTCTTGGAATCCAGGAGCATTTAGGCCTCAAAAAAATCGGAATTAATTACTCAACTAAACCAATTTCCTAATTGTCTATTCTAAAATAAAAGCAGTAACACAAATTCAGTCATATTACATACATGTTGCAAAATATTATGATATGTTTAATTTTTGTATTGTTATTAGCACTATAACTGTTTGGTCACTTCACTTTAACGGTAAATTGTTTAGTATCCTGAGGGCGGATAGTCCACTAAGTTTATTTATTTATTTATTCGAGTTTATTGATATGGCACAAGTCACTTTCTCGTTTTAGTGCTGCTTCCAACTATTCGCCTTGTAGTAGACGTCCTTGTACATGCTCGGACACTGTTTGCCTGCCTGAAAAAGAACACACCGTTAGTCGTATAAAAAAGCTTTCAGGAATGAAACCTAAGAAGCAATTATGAATCGGAAACATTCCCTACTACCAACGAAAACGTAGTTTTTAATACTTTTTGTAGATAGTTATGGAAACAATGTTTTTACATTTGTCATATAGAACACGCATTGTAAATAGATGCAAACAATTCTGATTACTTATTTATCATATTTTTAATAAACTTACGTAGCAGTGAAATTACTAGATAGAAAAATTGTTATCAAATTTCAAACTCACGTATATAAAAAGTAGGCATAACCTTGCTCAGCTAGATAGCTAATATTTCACTAGCTAATAGTCTAATATACATGGTAATGTTTTTGAAAGACTTAAAATGACATAATATCACCTGGGATAGTTTCATTTTTTGTTCGTTTGTTCGAAGTAACTCGATTGACTCCAGAGTCGTTCAGTAAATTGATGGCACTTTAAATAATTTAATTTACCGGCTGATAGGCCCGAAATGGCACGCAGGAAGCAGAGCTCGGGGGAATATCGAATCCATCGGTTTAAATTTTACATAGTTAATACATTTTTTGTTGCCCGAAATAAGATTATCATAATAGGATTTCCACGAAAAGGTTAAACGTAGGCGTCTGGGAACGCAACGGGTGGCAGTGGTAATGCAAGAATTATTATATTATGGCTCGGCGATTTCCTTGTAATATGGAGTTTTTCTGATAATGACGAAAGGTAATTTTTTATACATTGCCTCCATTTTAAATGTATCCACGAAACCAGTATCTTTTTTGTGTAAATATTTATAAAATATTGCTTGCTACCGTTTTTTTTTGCTACTTTGACAACAGAAACAGAGCCGAGCTAATGCGCAACCACATTTGAATGTTAGCTACTAAAATATTATTTGAAAATGGCAGGAAAAGCCACTTATTTATTAATTTTAAGGATATATTTGGGACAATTCAATTCAATTATTTTCCAATGCCTAATGTGATTTTTAGGTCGTATTTCATTTAACATCCAAATTTTATTAAAATTACCTCACAGTAGGCCCATACTATCGATTTTGAGACACCCTGTACAATATAAAATTACAATTTTGTTCTCTTAAATGCTGTAAACTAGAATATATTTGTTTAATATTACCCTAATTCTGGAAATGTATTCTTTAACACCATTATTAACTGACTGAAAAAATAAGACAATAGAAAAAATACCTATGAATTGTTTATGTACTATATAAAAATTCATATTTTTTAAATTAAAGAATGATACCAAAAATTGCTTATTATACGCAACACAAGCGGTATTTTAGACGCCGAAACGTTAAAAATGAGTAGGCACCTGCTGCAACGTATTGAAAACACTTTACATTTTATCAATAAGTATGAAAAATTGAATTTCTCTCAACTCAAAACCTTTTATAACTTTTAGGATAAAGTAACTTGGGGCTACGCCACAGCGTAGGTAATATATATGAATAATGGGTTGTTTGTTGTGGGTAATGTGAATGTTTAGACAGCTGGCTTAGGATGATTTATGATAATCTTATTGTCGAGTAACAACCGTGATTATGTTGGGCTGATATTAACAAGATGAGTTTAATATATGTAAGTACATTGTTGTTCCCTTGATGGCTTCAGTAAAACAATTCAATTATAATACACCTATTTTCCGGCACATGTTCTATGCTATTTTTTCTTTTATAAATGAATAACTTTCTTGATTGATAGAAAACATGTTGTGTAATGTAACAACGTCAAAGGTTTTATATGGCAAGCTATTTATTTTATCTTCCTAAATAAATTTGGAGATATTTGTGCTCTGGACAATCTATTTTACAAGAATTGTTATTTGCGAATTCGATTGAATTGACGATTGTATGTAGGCATGTAGATGTTTTGAATAATCCATCATAATGTGTCAACAGTTTCCAAGCTGTATTGATTTAATGAGTATAAACTAATAATTGAAGTACACAGTTTAGTTAACTTAACACATATTAATTAATTGTATTTAAATTGTTAAAATGTACTTATAGATTTCACATATTTTGTAGATACCAATTGAAAATTAACAGATTTTAGAATAGGGCACATTTACTACCTAATGATGTTATACATACAGGGCGATTCTTAAACGATACGCATTAACTTTGGAAATTATAGTTGAGGACGAATAATGAAAAAAATGTTTTACCGATTTATTTCAAATAAAAATTAAAAAAATGTGATTTTCGTAATTCTGTGACATGCGGACAATATCTACCATAAGTAATCGGATTTTAATATTCCAAATCGCTTGGATAGAGACTACAGTAATCCAGAGATGTAAAAGTTGAAAATACAACAACTTCAATAATCTTCTTTCGGAAACTGTAAGAATTTTACAAAAAATTTGTTATTCCCTATTTTTTTAGATACGTTGTTGATCACTCTGTATATCAAGAAAGACATGATCTAAATGTTGGCGCGCGAAATGTGGTAAAGCACCATCGTGAAGAAATCACATATGGTGTATATCGTTGAGATTAAATTCTTCGAGGAGTACCGGTAAGTTATTATGCAAAAATTATAAATAAGGAGCACCAGTTAACCATTTTTTTTTAAACTGAGCTAGAATTCCGTAATAAATGTTTTGTCTTTCAGTCTTCCTGAGCGTGTGGTTAAAATTTTTGTACTTAGTCATAGTCGTATTCCAGAATAAAAGGGCCAATAAATACTCCGTTCACAGTTTCAGCCCACACCTTTACTGAAAATCATTGTTGAAAGTGTGTTCGTCTAGTCACTAATGACATGGGAAAACTGATATACATTATTGTAAACTAATAGTTATTTATGCAACAAGTGCAAAAAGTAAGCGTTTATTGCACGCGACGTGAAGTTGTCCTACGAGGCCGTCAGACCGAGTAGGACAACACGTCGAGTGCAATAAGCACTTTTTGTACGAGTTGCATACAATATTTTTTCTACGTTCATGCAAAAACCAAAAAATGTTATTTAGATGACACTAAGTCTAGAAAAATGTGACGTCGATTTGAAGGTTTATGTTTGTCATGATGACAAAACGCTGCAGTAGAATGACAGATGAGTGCAATAAAGAACCACTTTTTCCACTAAATATAGTTCAATAAAGTATTGTTTTTTGCATGAACGTAGAAAAAAATATTTTACTACATATTTTTCATTATTCGTCATTATTTGTTACTATAATTTCCCTTGTACAGCATAAAACATAGTCAAGTACGACTATATCGCATACTTATTTTAATATTTGCAAGGTTTTTGAGAAAATATCTCGTATAGAGTTCTTGTACTGCAAGAAAACTAGGTAATCGGCAACTAGTACCGTAATATGGCCGATTCTACTGACGTAAATTTGTTAATACACGTACATTTACATTTAACATCAGTAAATACTTACATCACTTCGGTGTTTAACATTAAAGTCAATATTTGTCCGCACTGGTCGATGATGCAGCGGCTGAGGCGGTCTGAAATTGTTTCCTAGAGGCGCTTTAGGGTGTTTGGCATCCCCCTGCATCAACCTCCGCAGACCATGCATCTGCAATAACAAAAACAGCGCAATTTAGTTCTCTTTTCTATTAAATGCGAGACGTAATATGTCTGCGGAACATGTAATATGGTGTGGAACTGTATATTGATATATGAATTACAAATTTCATTGTTTTGAGGAACGATCATATAGTTAATAGAAATTTCCAACTCATCGTGGACAAAAATTAAAGAATGCTAAAAAAAGGAAAATTGTTTGTCCAACTTTCAGGAGAATTGAAAGTTAGAATAAAATTCTCTTTGAAAACTCCGTTTGGTACTGAACAAATATGAGGTTACTGTAACTTTTACAACAAAGCGAAACTTTTCGGTGCTGTTAATAACAGACTTTTATACATGAAAGAAAAGAAGTATGGGTGTAGGGATGATACTGTACCTTTTTAAATATCTATCAACAAATGCGGCATATCTAGTCTTACAGTTAATGTAGAAAAATCGTTATACGTACTGGATATATAAACTTGCAAAAATAATAATACTAGATACGAGTAATTATAGAATATAAGTCTTGATCTGACGTGAATAGTAAACAAAGAATCTTTAGCTTAGCAAAGCTATCAAATTTACTTCAATAGTTAAGAAGAAATTCTATTTTATATGATAATGATGATATATTCTTATGTAGCAGAAGTAGCACTCCAAAATCACAAAAGTTACCAAATATTTTTAATTGGTGATCATAATGTATCTGTCAAAAGTTTTTACAAAGTCCTTGTTTGTCTTATCTATCTGACCTTGACCATTCAGAATTTAGAAATAAAATATGTTATGCGTAAGACAACTAAATTTGTACAAGTGGACGTCAATGAACGACTTACGTTGGTAGGCCCTAACCACCATTCGCTGCAGGAATGAGGGAAACCTGGAAAATCTCATTAATTAAGGAGGTAGTCAAATGTCGACCGGTATCAGTCTCTCACATTGACCCAAGCTAACAATCTTTCACCCTATCCTACCCGCAAAGAGGGTGTTAGTCGTCTCCAAGAATATAGCTGATATGCGGTCTACCGGCTGCGGGGCTCGAGCCCACACCAGTCTAGTCACATCGATTCAAATACCACCCGGCCACTGACCGGCCGGATGTATCTATAGATACAAAAACAACTCTATTTAAATAATTTCTTAATTTCTGTCTACCGTAGATCAATCCACTCCGCTATATTGACACTACAAGTAATTCTCGTCTGTTTCGGAAAAACAGATAGAGAATAGATAAAACTGTTTTATACGGTGTGTTCTACCAGCAACAATAAAATATTTACTAAGTCCTAAACACAACTTGATGTTAGACGATAAAGTTGTTGAAAGTAAATGTAACCGCTAGTGGTAAACTGTCAAAATGTGTGGCAATAAACTCCTTAACGTGCTATGAATACGTCGTTAATAAAATTTCATATGTAAATTATAATGATATTCCATTAGCTAATGCAAGTCGAAACCATTTTAATTATATCTCGTTCCAGTGAATATAAAGTAGGGTAATTTTAGCGCAAATATAAAGGGGTTATTAAAAAATAAATTGACGGGGACTCGCTAGTCGCCTGATATACTTATGAATTTTGATCACCACTGCCCGAAAAATGCTTTAATATTAATCCCGATATGACCAGGCGCTTTCGGTAATTTAGTTTCAAGAAATTTGACACGTCCGGATGCATTGCCCGTCATAATTTTTGCCATATACAGTAAAAAATAACATTGAATTATGAGTGAATTAATTTTGTGTTGAATTTTGAGTAAATTTACCATTTTAACAAAGAAATTATTATCTACACAATATTTGGTTAGAGAAACCAAAATATGTGTGAGTAAGTACATATTGTGTAAAAATAACACCAACCGTATAGTAGTAGACATTACACAGTATTTAATAAGAGGAAGGGGGAAAACACGTAAGTACCGATACGATAATCATGAGATCTAACCCGATCAAGGACAATGAACTGCAACTGTAAATACATTTTCGAATTACAATTAGCATAAAAAAGTGTATACTGGAGTGTGAGTTTTTATGAACGCTGATCAATTTTTTTCAACTCGGACTATTCTACAGTTTAAAGTGGTATCTAAAGATGATTTCTGATTTTTTTAAGACAAAATAATCAATATTTCAATGTTTACAAAGATATTTATCACTGGGGTTCGTACGTACCCCACGAGTCCAGGTATGTTACTCAGGATGAGCATGCCAGGTGAAGGTTAAAAGATTTATTTAACTAACAAATAAGTGAGTGAACATTGGTCAATGAATTGTGTTATTATTTCAACACAATCTAGTGTGGACTCATTTTGACAACCGTTTGTGTTGATTTTGAGTGAAACTTTACTCAAAACTTTTTACGGTGTATTCCACCCATTCCAATTCTTGTTAAACGGTTTCTTCCTGAATATGTTGATTTCTGCCGCTTATCTTGAATGGGGCGCCATAAATTATAAAGCATCCGAGTCTTCGGCGACACTAATAAATTAATTACCGGCTAATTTGCGTTAAATATAATGACAAAATGGCAAGCGAGGCGCGAAACAAGGCCTTAAAAACGCCACACGCATCGCTGCCTCCGAATAAAACCCTCAAGTTGGCGGCGATATAACACAGAACGCACTCCATTTCAGCGGGTTTAAAGGCGCAAAACCATCCACTAAGGCCGACGCTGAATTCAGATTAGACGTCGTGACGGCCCTCCCTGCAACATAAATCCTGTTGCGCTCCAGGAAACGGAAAGGATGTCAGACTTAGAATTACATTTATGGTTGTAGATGTAAAGTTTTCACACTGGATATGATTTGACTGCATTTTGCACACTGCCACTACCTTTTGAACGATTAAAGCGTCTAATGATTTTTTTTATAAATTTGACAACGTATTATTTAACAGAAAATAACGCAGCATACCCCGTACATTAAATATAGTGTGTCTCGTTTTTCATGTTAACGCCTCTGAACATATAAGAAGGCTATGGAATTTCGGCAAGCCAGTTTTTTACAATTAGTATCCTAAAGGGAGGTTATATTTTACTAACCATTTTATATGTGACAAAATCCTGGCCTACTATTATTTTATAAAAAGGTCTTTTCTTCAGAAAGTGGTAATTGGCATTTTTTATCCAAAAGATATTATTACCAAGCAAACAGGACACACTGTACATACCTATATGTTTGTTCTACATAAATAAATTATAATAATTTTTCTTTAGTGAAAATAAAATGTGTAGTTATAACTTATCGTTCGACTTTTAGCGATTCAAGCAAAAGTAATGGAATTACGATTTCAATTGAACTCCATTTTGGGCCATTGCCAAAACAATATACTCAACAAAGTATTTCTGTGAGGATATACGTCCCCATACGCTATTATGAAATACAATTGAATTTATATCCGTTTGAGATTGTTTTTGTATACTTACACCACCTAAAATATTAATTTGCATTTCTAATTAGTTATGAAGCTCATGTTTTCTACATTTCCTCTAGTTGTTGACATCATGTAGAGTGTACACCTGTACCATGGAGTAAATTCAATTTAGGAATTGAACTCAGGCAAACTTTTTCATTATTGTTACAAGTAATAACTATTATAATATATCTGAACATTCTACCTAGTTAATAGCTTGGGATGAATATTGGTACTACGGTGTACACACATAAACCAAGAGAAAAAAAGCTTCGCTTCATACCATGTGACTTATCAATTTTTAATTACCTGTTAAGATCATCTGAAATAATTACAAATTATCAAGGACCCTTCACTCTTTACAATGGCGTGTTGTACTGCAGAGATTCCTATAAATAGAACAATGGTATAATGCCAAACGAATTTTCAACAGTATTGGGGATTTTTAAAGATGAAAAGCAACTGGGCTGCTCGATTTCGAGCATCGCATGAGTGGAATTGCTTGATGAGAAAAATCATTACCTTTGCTTTTAGAGATTAATTAAAATCGTAATTTATTGTTCCAGATTGCGTTACAGATTATAGTTCCATCAAAGGCACAAAGTGTAAAGTAAGTGCTATTAAAAAGCATGAAAGAAAAACGGTAAATCTTTTACAATGTTTTAATAATACGAGTATATGTAATGGTTTATACACAAACAATTTGTATAAACTTAAAAACACGTTAAATATACCTATGTAAGTTCCAGACATACATTGCACGAAGTTGAATAATATCTAAAGAAAGCGATTCTCACAATAGCTATTTGTACTTCGTGTACTATATACAATTTTATCTAGAACTGCAAAAAATTGTGTCTACAACTACCTTAAATTGTGAAATATCCAAAATCAGATCCAGTTTGTAAGTTTTGATTCAAAGTCAAGAAGTAAAGGCATTGTTATGGTCACCTGTCAAACTTGTTAAAATTGAATTTTTGTTTTTACATTTTCCTGTGAAAATAGTGGTGATGATTAAAATAATGAGTGATTCAGAAACAGAAAACATGTCTCTTGAAATTGAAAAAGTTGCTGCAACTGCAGTAGCTTCACTTTTGCCAGATACATCGAGAGAAAATTTAAGCATTGCAAATACAAATACAGACCATCAGCTGCATTCATCTGGTATTAATATTTCGAATTGTGACAAAGTTTATAACAAGTAATTCGTTAAATTATCTATTAATTGTCAAATTGATAAACCTGTTGGTTCTTAATAAAAATAACCATTAAGCAGTAATCTCGTTTTTTTAATATTTCACAAGTGGGGTAAGATGTCACATTACTCCACAAGTGGTGAAATGACCTTCATTATTCAACTGAAACAGTGCGAAATAAATGATATAATGAGGTTATTTTAAAGCAGTTGTAGATAAATACATAAAAATTGCAACAAACCGAATTTCTAGTAAATACTATACCTAAAAATTTAATTTCACACATGTATAAAGTACAAGAACCGATCATATTTCATAGTATTTAACAAATGTTTGTGTAATCTTAATGTTTCAATAAAAATTACCCACATAGGTACTTATTTTAGTGACTCTATTCGAGTTTAATGAGATATATCGTTATTGGAAATGTTGGAGGCCCTATTCATGAATTTAAACAACAATGCTCATTTCATAGTTATTCAACTTTGCATGCTTTATTAATCAGTTTAGCTTTTAATATGTCAATAATGGTTTCCGAATGTTAAATGCGAAATATCTACGAGTAATGAGGATTACAAAATAATTTTAGTATTGCCAACGACCATTAAATAAAGCATTAACTAATTAGGACGCTTGTACAGAGATTTTTTATTAATGATGTTTATCCTACGTCAGGTTTTGTTCAGCTTACTCAACTTATGAACTGCATTATGCAATATTTGTCAAAGGTTTTGACAACGTTTCTCGAATTTGAAATAAATTGACGCTTGGAAAATTTCACAGCATTCAATTGCGAGTATGCGACTACGAGTTATGATAATACCACTGTTACCACGACGTCAATTATGAAATGGATTTAAATTATCTGATATGGGGGATGGTTTCCCTCTAACGGAACTAGGTAATACATTGGTCGCCAAATTGATACCGTTACATTAACTGAGTGATTTTACCAAAACAGAAATGCTCTAATAGCTCTACATCAAAAGTTAATTACATTCAGCCACATGTCATTATTATGTAGCTCTACATACATATCATCATAAAATAAGATAGTTGCTGGTTAACTTGACACAAAATGTTTTATTGAAAATTATTTGTAAACACATAAATTCTATTCTAGGACTCCTTAGCCTTCCAAGACGGAAAATAATTAGCTAGTAACGGAACAAACTAATTTTAATATGCGTTAAGTTAATGGATAAAGCACAATCGAATTAAGAGTGTCAACAGAGGGTATAATACACTTAGTTTGAGTGTATAAGCCTCGGCAATTTGTTAAAGTAAACCTAAAGAAACGTGAGATACGGATCAGCGCCGTAAATTACCATTATTAATGCAACCTTAGCCACTATAATTAACACAACTTTTAATTTACACAATAAGGGTTTCGCCTTGTTGAAATTTAAATTCGTAGATATGCTTTCAGGACTGACACGGCAATTTCCATAAAGTTATTCTTTTTAATATTTACTATAGTTGACTTTCAAAATTGTACAGAGTGACTCAGTTATAAACCTGCTCACAATTGATAGCAGACAACAAAGAAATATACATGCAGTCCGTATATTTTTCCTACAAAATCGTGTGCCGCATATCTCTGAGAGCATACCCGATTACACTGATTCTGCTGCAGTAAGTACGTTGATTTTGATTGGCTGCGACGAATTGTCGGATCCAACTGTTTCATTTCAAGCGCTATCATGGGCGGATGTATCGTTCGGACGGGCAAAATTTCGGGTATATCTTTTCGCTAATTTAATTATGAATGTAATTAATTTTATTAGTGATTTGATCGAAGTGAGGAATATCGGATGTGACATGTATGAAGAGTTTAGAGCGCGTGGTCAAAATATGAGTGTAAGTGATGTTGAAATACGTATTTCATTAACAAAATTGTATGTGAATAGCATATGTGTGCAAATAAAAAAGTGGTAAAGAAGTACAACTGTGAAACGGAAAGTGATGGAAACTTGCGGAAGGAAGATTGTATTTTTAAAGTGAGATTTCGACAAAAAAAGTTCTATTGCTATATCTTACAAGATGAGACTTAGACCGTATAAATGAAATCAAAAAGAGTGTATTGATAGAAAAGACAAAATAGTGATATGGCGAAGAAACTAATTAAAATAAATATTTAAAAATGAGAATCTGGATCAAAGGATATATTAAATTTTACCGAAACTTGGACGTACGAAGGTCACATGGAAAGCGGTACGATATAATATAAAAAGTATTAATGTGTGACCGTTATAGTGACAGTGCTAGTAACCAGTAGTAAATAGTGTGTATGTCTTCTAAAGCCTTCTGGCTTTTTGAATGCGAAATTCGCGATATCTGCGCGATTTATTTAATGGTGGAAAAATCTCTATTTGAAACAAATTTTGTCAACTATCTGTCACATTTTCTATCATTTTCATCATTAAACTGCTATGGTAGATTATCAGAAGCTCAAAACAAATTTATTAACACCACATAATAATGAAAGGCGCAATAATATTTGTATTGTTTGATAGTTTCGCAAATCGCAATTGTCAAAAGTTGAAATTTTCCCACCATAAATAATTAAAACAGTTCACAAAATTCGTGCAAAAATCCGTGAATTTCGCGTCAAAGCTTATGTGTGACATCCGCGGAGTGCGCATCAGGTAGGTATAAGTGGGTGGTGGCGGGCAATCGCCGTCCAAAAGAACGGCATTCTAATTTGTAGAGAGGATGACACAGGTGGCATATTTAAAGTAAATTGTTATTGTGCTTGTGTTAAGCCAACGTCAACTTATTTTTGATAATTTTGTGTGCTTTAACTCTTCTCAAGTGGCACGCTTAGGTAATCATACCACCCGTATCTTCCGTACTCATCTCTGTGTTGTGAATTAGTCACTCTCTATTATTTTCGACCTTGGGTAATCGATAATGCAAGATAAAAACTTTAAATTTTGAAATAATCTTATTATTTTTATTATCTAACGCCTCGAAATTGATAAACACTGTTATATCATCGTTTCTACTCTAAAAATAATGGATGTTATGTAATGTAATTATTTTTGTATATTTTGTATATCTGATCGCGTTCAAATTTGGCACGCCTATGAAATATTGCTCCTCGCATGCTTCGCCCGGCGCGCCTGTCAACAAGCTAGCGATTAGTCACTCTCTACAATTTTGGCCGCCGACTATATTCAGCACCGGTATATGTTCTAGTACATTTTAATTTTGATGTTTTGTGTTTATTGACATATTTTTGTTTCGTACATTGAATAGGATTTATTAAAATGTATACTGTAGCCTTATAATAGTACGAACTGTTACCTACAGATAAGAATGAGGAAATTAGGGGTGAGGGTGAGGAATTAAGTCATAATAAAGGCTGAATCACTCACGATGAAATATCTCAAGGAAACCGATGTAAAGGAGAGATAAAGAGTACGTGTTAATCTAGCCTGCGGTCACCGTTTCGATTTGAGCCCCGTGATTCATTGGCCACGGAAAATAAATTATCTTAGCTCATGACGAGCCGACACGCAGCTAGCAGGAAACTCCAATAAAAGCTTCATTTGCACAACAATGGCCGACCAAATTATTCAACTCTATGGTTCCAATGTACCGCTTTAACCTAACGATTGATTTGGAATTTTGCATGCGGTGACAAAGGCAAATACGCTTAGTGACAATCTACTTTCGATGAACCGCAGGACTACTACTCTGATATATTTTTAACAATATAAACTCAATAAAAAAAACTGTTATGGAAAAAATGTCTAAAACGAATACTTTGTCTACAAATACATATCGAAAATAAAAATACCACTGCACTAATATGCAAAACTATGTTACGAAATTACAAACTAAGGTTATGACGGTTAAGTAAATGCGCCTGTAATGTAATTTGTTCGTAATTAGATTTTTTATTAAAACTGTAACGTACCTACTGTAACGTTCGACAACGTTGCAGTGTCAGGCTTCTGCTGATAACCTAAAAGTAATATTAGTCATAGTGGTGCGTATAGCTAGTACGTTTCATTTTTCTCTAGTCTTTCTATGATGTTTGTGAGTGTACGTAAATAAAAATGGAACAATTTATAGTAACCATTACCAGCTGCATGGCAGTAAATGCTTCTTGCAAATAACATCAGTCATTTTAAACACTTGTAACTAATATTCTGTGTTGTAAAAAGAGCTCTAAGAAAACCATTCACAGTAAGTACCTATCTTTAGGAGTACCCATTTTAATTATTATGTATACCTAAGTACATAACAATCCTGAGATAGAATATGAGCGACGTTGTCACAAATTCAAGACCTGTTTGCTGTCATAATTATGTTACCGTTGGTCAGAGACAAAAATTGTTAAGTCAAATATGTTGTGTAACTTTTTTGCAGCTTAGTGTATCCATCTGACTATCGAAATAATCGATTCTCATTTTTGAAATAATCCTATTTGAAATGCTCAGTGCACCGAGTAAAAACTGTTTTAGTTTTAAGTAAAGTGCCTTTTCTGCTGAAAATATAGCAAAATGTTACTTGAAAAAGTTGTTCAGAATTGTGGAGACGTACAAAATTTCAAATAGCCTGATTTGATAAAATCTTTGTACGTACTTTGTTGAAAAATGGTTTCATCAAACCACCCTGGAGAACATGTCAACACATAATGATCAATGATTAAAATATTTATGGATTGTGCCAAAAGATTTTTGTTATTTAGTTCGCAAGTTAATGCTTCTGACATAGTTAGATAATTTAATGCACTGTATCTGTTTGATCTTCAACTTGTAACCAGAGATGTTCATTAAAACGTTACAATAACTAAGAATTTTTCTAATCATCTCAAGACAATTTTCTGAATGGAGACATTAGCAGAGCACATTTTTTTTCAAAATTGTCCCCTACATGTTGTACACCAAATTAATTATAGGAAGAGCTAGTGATTCATACGAAGCAATAAAAAACGGTGGTTTATGCTATCAAAAGATTGGCCTTTCCCAACCATGTTTCTAAAAATTGCCAGTTTCCGAAAAGAGCTCGACTTTTGTAAGAGTTCTGCTATTGTAACAAAACCGAGAAGGATTTATCGTAACTGCAACTAAAAATCCATCAACTATTAACGTAATAAAATGGAGAAATTCAGGAAAATATGGGTACACGAATCCAGAAATAGTTTATCGATTGTGAACGTCCTTACTTTATTAACTGTTTTTCTGCATATTCAATCAAATATTCGTATAGCTTTATATCTAAGAGTATAAATAATTTCGCAGAAATGTTTATAGTGCTCCGTAGCGTTTTATAAATTCCGAAAATACATCATTACATGCGTCCTAAGAAGTTTATTTATTATACTTGTGTATAAGCCTTTATAAATTACAATTTTTCATTCCTCCCCAGTGTAGTGTAGTGGCAGCAAAATGGTAGTATATACAAAAGTACTATGCGTGCTTTTAAAGGTTTTCCAAAATACTTTCACGAGCGAAATTTTGTAACTATCGAATTTGAGTATTTATTTGACCAATTTATATCAATAAAAATGCATGTGTTGTATAATTATAACGCTGCATCCTCTGAAACAATACGTTGGCAATTTGCAACAATTGGACGGGAGCTAAATTTGTATCTGACTGTGCATAAAATTGCAAGCGCGCTGATCAGATAATGGACCGTTTGAAATTTGCGTAGATAAATTGAATAGCTTATTAGACGATTTTGTGGATCCGTCCAAAGCCAATATTTGCTTTTGTGAATCGGAATCCCCAATATTCTGTAAGTTGAACAGAACAAAATTTAATTAAAAATTCAGGGATACGAGTACTATTTTCCCTCGTAGCAAACGGAAAATAAAAATCATTGAAAAGTGTGTAATTAATATAATATTTAATATCGTAATGACATGCAAAATGATACATTAGAACAAAAAGATGTGCTTGTAAGTCTTACTTTTTTTCTGTCTCCGTCTTACTAATTTACTTGACCCGAATCTTATTGATTTTCATACAATGAACTTACAATTAGACTCTTGTAATATTTTTGTTTCAATTTTGATTACTGTGTTATTAGGACAGACATTCGGGTAATGAAACAGCATTTTGCATTACAACGCATAATTGTGAAATTTGCATTTGTGGCAGTGTTAAGCATCACTTTCATTGAGAGAAATATAATATACCTTAAATGAGGTTGAAAAGCATGACCATACATAAAAAGCCTTTCAAGAGAAACTAGCCGCTACATTTCGAAATTGTGAAGTTTCCTATTTCGCCTGTATCCTATTTTGGTAGGTACATTCTTTAATATCACTATTAAACCTTATTTCCTTTAGTTTCTGTTAAACATATCTAAAATTTTAACGACAGGCGGCAAATCCGATGGATAAAAGAGATCTAAGGTGTCAAACGTTTCATTCTAAAGAGGATACAAAAAATCCTTAGAGGATTTAGCCTTATACTCGCATGCGAAATATTGTGAATATGATTTTTCCAACATGAAGACTATACTGCAAGAAATCGACTCTAAACACTTTCTATTTGTACTTGTTGCATAAATAACTATTTATACCGGTAATGAGGCATATGAAATTTATCTTTTTATCGAGTATTTAGTCCATGAATATTACTTTTTGTTAAAAACTTAGATTGATTTAGATAAAACTCATATATAAAAATTCCTGTAAGTGTTAGCCCTCCACATTCCTTAAATAATGCCCAGCAAGTATGGTACCTTGGGACAGCCGCCATACATCGCAATATCTTTTTTTGAACAGTAAATACATCCAGCGACAGCACAGAAATCCCCAGAAACATATCCCATACCTCAATTAGGAGACAACCTGAGCGTAGTAAAGTTGTATCAATTGATATTTCAAATGGACTGACTAGACTTTTAAATAAGTAGCACTTGTCTGTAAACGTACTGCGTTATTGACACTGAAATCAATTCAGGTCGACACCCAGACGGAAGGAGCGGCCGATATCCCTTAAAATATGTACCCTAGGGCGAAGTTATACGCGGTTCGTATAAATACCTGTTGCTTGGTGATGTAAATAGGCTTATTGAGTATCATCCATGTGACTGTCTCATGGCAAGCCGGCATCGTGGTGGATCCATCGTACGTCATGTAATAGTCGGTCTCCGGGAGCAGCCCTCTCACTGATAACCGCTTTACCTCCACCTCATCTCCTGTTGACAGACGAGACAACTGGATATTATATTGTTCTACAGGAACCCGCCGGTTGGACGGGATGGAGTATGATTTGGTTTGGAGTTGGGGTAACTTTATTTCGCTCGTATGTAATTAACAGGAAATACTAACTTTAGCAGGATTAACAACGAGGGTATAGTTACTGAAGCTTGTTTTGAATCTAGTGCTTTATTTCACAATGAGTCGCAAAAAATCAGCTGCAGATATATTATATCCAAACTACTACAAACAGCTCAACTTGCAATTACTTAAACAGCGTTTATCCATTCTGTTAAAGAAAAGCGTTTACAAAAGTCCTTACTGCAAACTCTCTTGCAACTAATGAAACAAAATGTATTCAGAAAATTTAAATCAATACGCCTTCACAACAAGAGAGGCGTCATTAATTATTTATTAACTTCTAACACGAGTTTGCAAGAAACTTTAGTCTGTGTCTATACCTATTAGGTAGATTAAACTTTAATCTAGTTATAAATACACTTACTTGATGTGTTTAAGATATGTACTCTATGGAATATTCTTGTATACTGCCAGTCACAGAGGTAATTCCAATATTCTATTATATTATTAAGGAAGTATGAAATATCTACGGTTCTAAATACTTACAACCCTCTTACAACTATCTAAACTAAGATTTACCTAGACCTTCTGTTGAGACAATCAATTTGCGACAACTTAAATAGTAAGCAACAAATTATACAGTGTAAGCCATCGAAAACTTGAAACCCAAGTTTTCCCATTTTGATGAAAAACTAAAAAAACGATAGGATCCGTCAATTTTTGTTTTCAGGAAGATATTTTTTAGATGTAGTCAGTTTCCAAATAGAGGTAAGTTACCTTCACATTTAAAAAAATCTTAAATGAGAAGCAGTATTGTGTGATATATACTTTTAAAAAGTATTCAGTTAGCTATGCAGTGCCATATATTTTTTAATACTGGAATTTAATGCTATAAAGTATTATCTGAATAATATTAATCGATTTAACAAATTAATAGCTTAGCACTGCCTTTAGTTTTGAGTAAACATTTGTTATTAAAATACTGTGTACTATTCAAGAAAAGGTTGGCCTAGACCTTTTATTGACACAATCAATTTGCGAATACTTAAATAGTAAGCAACAAATTATAGAGTGTAAGCTATCGAAAACTTACAAACCATGTTTCCTCCATTTTTTGATGAAAAACTAAAAAAAAAAATAGCACCCATTTGTTTGAAGAGGGGGGGTATATTTTTTGAACGCAACCAATTCCAAAATAACTACCAATAGAGAAACTTACCTTCACCTTGAAAATCTTAAATGGGAAGCAGAATCGTTTAAAGAGTAGGTATCTATTCAGTGCCATCTAGTTTTTAATACTGGAAATTAACGTTATAAATTATTATCTGAAGAATGTTAACCGCTTTTGTAGAAATACAAAAATGTGAGTAAAACATATTAAATTTAACAAATTAACAGTTTAGTACTGTCTTTAGTTTTGGGTAAACATTGTTATTTGTTATCAAAATGATGCGAAGAATAGACTGGAAGAAAAGTTGCTACTGAATGATTCATACATTACCAAAGTTTGTCTCGATTGTGGAGCTATTTAAAGACAAAAATGTATACTACTACGCAGATTAACCCGATTAATCCACAAATGTTCCACAATGTTAGAGAACGCTTTGACCATAATCTTTCTAGAATTGATCATATAACATTAAAAGGGTAAGTACTGTTGAAAGGATGCATGAATGATCATTAAAATGATATATCACACTTTATGTTTAAAATAGAAGAAGAATAAGGGTAGAAATAATTTGGGAAATGAGTGCACCCATAAAATATGTGCCCCTGTAAACAAAAATTGATCAGTCTGAGGGTTTTCTAGTGATCACATCAAAACGAGGAAAATCTCAATGGCAAATTTCGGTAGCTTACACAGCGTATATATACTTAGCTACTTACCTCCGTATCTAATTTTATCTAATTGATCTGTTAGTATCCTAAGTTCTGGATTTGATAAGTCTCCCAACTGAAATAAAAATGAAGTAATTCATAAGGGAACTTTTGGTATATATATATTATTATCTACGTTTAAACAATTACAAAAGTTATAACGCGAGACAGCAAGAACCAACAATTTAGTTCTTGCAAGAAACTAATTGGCAGTTTTTTTCTTACGAAAACATAGCAACAGGTGGTAAATACGTCCGTGAATGAAGATAATTTTATTTAAGACAAGGACTGTCGCCTCTTACCTAAAATTCCTTTTCGGCAAACCAATTATTTATATGCCTTCCTTGGGACCAGGAAATCCGTAAAATTAGCCATAAATATTCAAAAATCGTTCCCCCCGGCGTATTTAAATAACAGTAAATATACAAGGCCTAATTCGTAAACGCCAAAAATCGCCATAAAATTACGATACACTTTGCCGTCTTCCCAACCACGGAGAGCAGCAAGAGAGACATAAAAGAAAAGTGGATGAAGGTGGTGCGAGTACACCCTTCTTTTTATGCAAATTGTATTGTAGTCCAACTTTTAAAACACTCTTTAAGCCACCGAGTAATCATGCAAATTTCGTCGTGTACCTTTATTATAATTGCATTTTTCACTACAGCAACCGTCGAGTTGGCCTGCCTCCTATCTCATGTATGATACATGGCGTTTCCTGAATTTAAATTAATCCTTTGCTTTAGATAACACATTTCTCAGATTAGGTTATTACGTTCGCTGCCAGATGTGATTTATAAGGTAAGGACGGCATGAACTGCAATTAAATTTCACCGAGAAAAATAATTGACGATAGAGTTGGAATAGAAAAGTTGATGGAACATATTAAGGTAGAAATTAAAAGTGCAGACGGACATGAATGTTTCCTGTGGAAAAATTGAAAACAAATATGATAAATTCAACAATTTTGCCAAATGTTTTTAAATGCTGTTGTATGAATTTATATTTCATCACACGAAACACTTAATTACAAAGGCGCAACACGGTCTTTTTTAGGAGCAGATCTACTGTTACCTGTTACAAATCTCTTCAGTGTTACACAGTTTTCAGCCAATGCAATTGATGATGGATGGCAAGCTGACAAAAGTATTTGACAAAATTGGTCACACAATACTCTTGAATAAATTAGATAATTAATTTGATTTCTCTTACAACTTAATAAATCTTATACACTCTTATCTTTCCAACAGAGGTCTGCATGTTGTTTACCGCGGTTAAAGTCTGCTGAAGTAGGGCCACCTCGGGGGTTCCTCAAGGATCTAATTTGGGACCCTTATTCTTTAGCCTATTCATTAATAATTTAACTGTGCTCTATCTGATGTATCCAGATGATCTCAAAATTTTTAGTACAATTAAGAACTCTGATGATGCTACTGAACTTCAGTACAATCTAAATGTTATTCATGAATGATGAAAAGTTAATAATCTGTCACTAAATATTAGTAAATATGATGTACTGTCTTTTTCTACAAAGAAACAGTTCATTTCTTATAATCATTCCACTGAACAACATACGCTTTCTAGACTTAATACATTTTGTGACTTAAGTGTTATATTTGACAGAAAATTGGCTTTTAATAGCCATACACATAACTGCACGGACTTACAGATCTCTTGGTTTCATTATAAGGAGTAGTAAACAGTTTCAGAATTATAATACTTTGAAAATTTTGTATGTTACTTTTGTCAGGTGCAATTTTGAATATGCATCAATTGTTTGGTGTCCTATATATGCTGTACATGTGGATGCTCTTGAAAATGTTCAGCGTTTCTTAAAATATATTAGTTTTAAAGCCGATGGTGAGTATCCCTGTGTTGGTGTCCCTTAACTTGAAGTGCTTAATAGATTTCGTCTTGATACTTTGGAAAATCGTCGTAAAAATACTTATTTAATTTGTTTACATAAAGTAATGCGTAATGTCATTGACTACCATCTTGAGAACGTCGGGCGTTCATGTTCCCAGAATTGAAACCAGACAATTTAATATGTTTTATTTGCCACCTGTTAGAACAAATATTCTGAAACACTCTCCATTTCATAATATGTGTGACTTATATAATGAAGTTGTCCGTAGATTTTATAGATTGTAATATTTCAACTTTGAAAAGATTTTGTCTTGTAATGGTTGTCTTTATTTAGATATTTAGACTGATTATTTTTCAGATTTGTCACATGTGTTATGTATCCTTTTTGTGTGTTTTCCTATTCTCTAACTGGGTCTTTGACCCGTTGGATAGTTTAAGTAAAATAAATCAAAATTCTCTATTCAGTTTTAGTTTACCTCAAAATAAAACTAGTTTGTTTCTTGAATGTCCAGATGTATCCGCTGTTGGTAGCTGTAACTCCAGGGCTTACTTAGTATTGAGAAAATTAATTCCACTCACCTTAGAGTTATTGAACTACCCTTACCGTGCTACACGGCTACACGTGACGATCGATAGTATGCTCGTATAACACATTGGAATCATCAATGTGGTTGGTACGAAATACTTAATGTATGCCTGTTACGAAATTGCCAATATAATTAATTTTATAATTAATCTCACCGACGCTGAATCGAATCATATAATGGCAGTAATATGTGGCGCGTGGTAAAATAATCAGATAACCGATAAGTGTAAAATTAGGTACACGACATTAAACCGTAAGTGTTAATATTGTTATTATGAAAGCAATTTTCAGAACGTTTATATTTTTACACTTTGTTGACTTTGACTAACCGACAATATAATATATTTCAAGTAAATAAAAGAGCCTAGTTCAATGGTAACAGAACTTTGGTGTCCTATTAAACACTTTGTACTTTTAAATCCGTGTTTCCATTCATGACTATAGTAAATCCAGTCATTTCTTTATATCAAACTAAGCACGACACTATTTATACAGGGTATCCCAACAAAAATTTAACCCCCCCTATAATTTGAAAACCGAATAATATTTCAAAATTCGCCGAGACCCGTCGATTTTTGTTCTTGGGGGGAGCTTTTTTGACAGTCAAGCCAACTCGATATGTTCATCCCCCAATGACTAGCAACCCCAACTTAAAAATTTCAAATGCAACTACCCCACTTGTGGCACATCATTCTAAAGCCCTTTTCATTGCGAATACAGTGACGTACCGTTTTTAGAAATCGGTTGAGATTTGACAGAATTATTGGTTACAAACGAAAAGATGACAAACCAACTTACGCGTAGTGATTTCTACACAAATGCCCACCACTAATAAGTTTTTCATCTACTACATATGACCGCATTACCTAATTGTTATTGAGGTGTCTATCAGTTTACAAAAAAGTCAGAAATGAAATAAAAAAGCTGAAGCAAATAATAAATCAGATTTATTTTAAGAATTGCTCAAAATGACCAACGTTAACTTCCAAACAACAATACAATATGTTTTCAAATTCTGTTCGAACATTATTAATGACATCCGCAGTTATTAATCCGAATTCTTCTACAATTCTCTGACGTAGCACTTGCAATGTTTCCGACTGAGTGGCGTACACTCGTGATTTTAAATGACCCCACAGAAAAAGTCCAAAGGGGACAGATCCAGAGATCTTGGTGGCCATTCGACGGGACCTCTTCTGCCAATCCAATGCCCCGAGAAATGATCATCCAAAAATTGTCGCACAGCAGCAGCATAGTGCGGGGGCGCACCATCTTGTTGGAAGTCACTTTCTAAAATCTCTGTTATCCTAGGATCAATTGTACTTTCCAATAATTCTAGATAGGTGTTTCCATCGAGATTACCTTGGATGAAAAATGGTCCAACAAGATGGTCTCCCAAAATGCCTGCCCAAACATTCAACTTTTGAGGAGTCTGCGTATGAAATTCCCTGATTAAATGCGGATTAGTATCACTCCAATAACGACAATTGTGGCTATTCACTTCGCCATTCAACATAAATGTGCATTCGTCGGAGAAACATGTATTGTAGAGAAGATTTGGATTCAGTAGAAGTTGTTCACTAAAGTATTCGTAAAATTGGTTACGGCGATCAAAGTCATCTTCATGTAACTCTTGAACCAGCGTCATCTTAAATGGATGAAACGTGTTTTTTTTTCAAAATTCGATGAACACTGGAACGGGATACGCCAGAAGCTTGAGACAAGTTGTAATCGATTGCTTATTATCCATCTGTACATGACCCAAAACTGCCACTTCAACTGCTTCATTTCGAACTGGCCCAATTACTTCACGTTTCTTGTTTAAAAGCGAACCTATTACAACAAATTTGTCAATCAGGTGTTTAACGTACTGATGGTTTACATTTTTTTCAGGATGATTGGCCTTAAAATTTCGTGCTGTAGCTTTAGCGCAATCGTGATTTCGATAATAAATTGCAACAATTTCTACTCTTTCCGCGATAGAATAAACCATTTCGAACACACGTTAATACTTCCAATAACGGCTGAAACTAACGATTTCTTGGTCACAAGCAAAAAACACCGACTTTTTTTGTAGTACTGATTTTTTGTTATTTTGAAAAGGTCTGAATTCCTATAAACTTAAGTATCTTCTACTAATAACAATTTTAGTATCTAGTATTATTTGTTTCAGCTTTATTATTTCATTTCTGACTTTTTTGTAAACTGATAGACACATCAATAACAATTATGTAATGCGGTCATGTGTAGTAGATGAAAAACTTATTAATGGTGGGCATTTGTGTAGAAATTACTACCCGTAAAGTTGGTTTGTCATCTTTTCGTTTGTAACCAATAATTCTGTCAAATCTCAACCGATTTCTAAAAACGGTACGTCACTGTATTCGCAATGAAAAGGGCTTTAAAATGATGTGCCACAAGTGGGGTAGTTGCATTTGAAATTTTTAAGTTGGGGTTGCTAGGCATTAGGGGGATGAACATATCGAGTTGGCTTGACTGTCAAAAAAGCTCCCCCCTAGAACAAAAATCGACGGGTCTCGGCGAATTTTGAAATATTATTCGGTTTTCCAATTATAGGGGGGGTCAAATTTTCGTTGGGATACCCTGTATGAAAGTTTTTACACGTATAACCTACCTACATATTAATTTCAGATTTTAAGATCATTTGGTTAGTGAAGATGATAATAAAACAATCGGAAGATAATGATTACAGATGTATGTTAATTGTGAATCTTAGTTCGATAAAGTTTAAGTTGCCTGAATTTCATATTTGTTTGAAATGTATTACAGGAGAATCACATTGAAAGGTTAGAACATGTAATCATATAATAATTAAAATATTGTTGTAGTCACCACCAACCTTTAATATCATGTCTGAATTATCAAATTGTGGTTGGCCAAAAAAATAACTACCACTGGGACATTAATATTCAACTTAACAAATTTTAAAAATTAATTTTAACCAGCGTCTAATATTTAGAGAAAAAATAGCTGTTTTGTCCTTTACAATGTAAAATAATAAAATTAAGTATTAGTAGTAGTTTTACATATGGCTTTAAGCCTAAAAAAACAATAGTATCTTAATCGTAACGATCAAAACGTAATAATTGTTGCAGATTTTCAATATGATTCAAAACCGCAAAACAAATAAATCCATGCAACTTCTCTATTAATGAAAATTGTTTAAATTCCTCTGGAATCATCCTCGATTTAACGATATGCTTTCAAGGAAAAAGGAAGAGGGACCAATTATCTGTATCACTATAAATCCGTCACTATTTTATTAATATTTAATATCATAAAACATTAAAGCATATTACTTTACGCCTTCTAATAGCGATTATGCTAATAAAACAGACAGCTGATGAAATATAAACTGCAAATGAAGCACACCGTCGAAAATGCCGCTGGTTTGATCTGACAACAGTTAAACTCTATAAAAAAACTCATTTCAAAATTAATTACGCAATTTTAATTAGTTTCACCTCCGCCGTTCTGATGAATCTGTAACGACGACAAAGTTCATTATAAATAAGCGACACTTGAACTTCCACTTCTCTTGTGTTAACTACCACTGAAATACACCTAAGTTATAATTAAATCCACTGATACCCTCCCATAATTTATGGTAAGACTTTGCAGTGTACACACAAATTTCCGAAATGAATAATAGTCTTGCACAAATCAAATTACTCAAGTAACATCATTAAAAGTTGGTTAGTGTTAATAATTTAGCGCGTATCTACACCATGGGGGGGGGGCATGTAAACAATTTACCCCTTTTCATATAACCTACTGTTTAAAAATGGATATTAGAAAATAAGTTCATTTGAGTTCTCAATCTAGCTAATAATATACTCAAATTATTATTTTATATTTCCGTTAAATAGTTATAGTTATTAATTATATCAGGGAATTAACAAGGAAAAAATGGATACTCGAGCGCAGCCGAGAGTTACCTTTTTTTATAGAGGATTAAAGGCTGGTTAATTTCTACAGTTTTAATATTTCTGTTTATAGTCAAATATGTACGATCTTTTGTTTGTTACACTTGACGCTAGTTGTTGAGTTTTCTGAGTTCAACCGTAGTTTGAAATTAAATAATAAATTACAGGCTAATACGTTATACACCAGATTCCAGCTTAAACAATTGAAATGCGGGAATATAGTGGTAGTTTACAAATTGCTGTTTGTTCTGCCACTCGTAAATGTTTACTGAGCACACATTAAGGACTGCAAAAGACCGTTATTTAAACAGAAAAACGTTTAATTTAAGACCTTCTAGTGACATTTTGTCAATATTGTTTCTTGTTTCTTTGCTCTCTTTATTAAAAAATCGTTCTATGCCATGTTCATGACCTTAAATTAGTTGTTGTTGTTCCAGGTGATGTATGTAATTAGTTTAGCTTGTCATTATATATATATTTAATATACCAGTTGAAAATGTTGCTATTTTAATCATATATCTGAGCTACAAGACGAACCGTAATAGTACTGATTTTCATTATCCTCCAAAAACGTTGATTTAAAATTTCCTCTTTGCGAATCCCCAACCGAGATCTATTATAAAATATGATGTTGCGAAGCTGGATATAGAAATTTTACTCCATTTACCGCATTTCTTACAGTAATTTGATACATACGTGTGGTTGTTCCGACTCTGGTGAAGATAAATATATTCTAGTTAGTGAACGGCAGTGTTATTTAACCCGCTTTTATCAAATATTATATTATATTATATACAATTTTAAACAGGATGTAGGGTATGTAAGATGTAGACTAAGAAATGCCAGATTCCATGGGGAAGAAAACTTAAATTAATAAATAGAGAAGTTTCACCAGGACCATATTTAACTATTTATTAAAATAATAGTTAAAACAAATACAGAGTGATTCTTAATCTAGGTATACGCACAAACTTGGGAAATTATAGCTGAGGACAAATAACGTAAAAAAAATGTTTTTCAGTTACGGAGATACACAATTTGTCTAGGTCTAATGGCTCCTCCATGTTTAGTTTAGTTTGTTTATTGGTGTCAGATATACAAAAAGTATTTACACAAGTCAAAAGAAAAGAAGAAAAAACATAGTAAAGATGACTTAAAAGTAATATAAATAATACTCAAAATTTAAAATAAAGGTTAAAATTTAAAACAGATAATACATTAGATAAATAAAATACAAACAAAAAAAATCAAATCAAATACACACATGTAATATAATCAAATCATTAAAACAGGAACAGACCAGAAACGCACACATACATAGATAGACATTTACGGACATTTGCATTAAAAAATTCTTCTGTACTATAGCAAGCATTACTTAATAAAAATTGTTTTACCCTACGCTTAAAACATATGAAATTTATTTTTTTTTGTTTCCTATGATAATTTGTTGTTAAACTTTATACCCCATACATGGTTGTACGCACTGGATACATCTCAATATGGCTCTTTATATATAACATTGTAATATGCATACACAAGGTTGTGTGTTTGTTAATGTTAACCATTTCTTGAAAAATGTGTTTTCCAATAATTGTAGTTTCCTCAAAATAAAAATTGTGTAAATGTCTTTGTGTATGTTCTTCAATGGCTGTTTTAATATTATTATTTAATAGTGACATTGGTTTGACATGGCTTATATGTTGTGAAATTCGTGTTTTGAGGTATATATTTTTGTTTTGTTGTAAATTTTTTAAAAGTATTTTCACTACTAAACGCTTTATAAAAGTTGTACAATATACATATGATTGTGACTTGTAGAGCCCTGAAGATGGCCAAATATAGGCCGCAACGTTGGCAGTATGTAAAAAAATATGTTTCTTTATAAATCTACTGACCTATCACCAGGCAATAATTTCCTCTGCATTAATCTAGAGGTCACTAGCAATAAATAACAATTTAAAAATATTTTTTGACTGTATTGTAAAGGTTTTTTAAGCTAATATAATCTAGTGCCCCTACAATTCATATCAATGAAGTCATATGGCTTTAGTCTATTCGTCATTAATTGTCCTCAGCTATAATTTCACAAGTTTATGCATGTAGGTTAAGAATCATTCTATATAGGTTTTTATGGTACAGTAAAATAAATCCTTTAATAGAACTTTTTGAAATAATTTAAGATAGAATATAAAATAAAGAAATTTATTAGGTGTCTGTACATTCGATCATAAAACAATTGCTGGAATGTCTGCATCCATGACTATAAAAATTTAGTGGGATCAGAATTGAATGTGTTTTTCCGTGCGGTACTTGAACAGATGTTCCAATCGCAATTTTTAATCTTGGCCATAAACAAAAGCTACACTAATTTAATAGAATTACAGTCGGGCAATATTATCCGTTGAGTGCTCAAATACATCCATTTCCAACGCTGACTCACAATGGCATTAAAAATCAAAAATCATCGGAACGGTTTAATAACTCAAAATGAAATATAGCCGTACGTATAAAATTTATTATGAAAAAGAGACCGATTACTTGGATGGAACTGGATGGAATTGATTATGTAGCACAAAATAGTTCGTGCCTGATAGAGATGTAATGTGGATTAGAGCTTTATATCTGCTTTAGGACCGCATTTAATTACTTTAGAGTCCCTGGAGAAAAGAAGTTACAGACGGTAAACAATTCCGTGGATCGATATGTATTTAACTACTCCTTATTTTAACTGGATTTAATTATTTTACGAGAACGTAAATAAATGTAGAAGTAAAATGCACGTCGATAAGAAATTGTTGACTCGACAGGTTTAATTAGAAAGTTAAGTAAATAATTCAGTCCTTCGAACTCATTATTTTTTTTGTTCAATTAAAAAAATCGTATCTGTTAAGGACAGGATATGATTATTCGGCACCGCACTATCACTATTCTTTGTTTATGTTCAGCTGTAGAGAAAAACTCACCTGCAGCAGCAGAGAAATGACAACAATCCCCTGGGCTTTGTGCAGCGCTTCGGAGAAGTTCGAGTAGAGCTGCGAATTGAAGCCGAAAATCTGTATCTGAAACAAAACGGAATGTGTAGAATGCGTCTTTTCATTTTCGCCGACTGGCCCAATCATCGCTTTATTGCTTTGCCGCTCATCGAATTTTCCGCCCCTGGCCGAGATTTTATTTTATCATCGCGCCCTCCCGTTTAAGCACCTGATTTCTAATAAAGGGACGGAAATAACCATAATCAAATAATTTTTAATTAAAATACACCAAGGGACCGACTACCTTTTATGGAACAACGCGCCTTTTATACTTTTAACAGAAATTGGTCATTACTACATCCGATACTATGGAACGCCCATCACTGCTTTTTTACAATTTATTATGTACAGAGTGTCTGAAACCGATTATGGGCTTACTGTGGCGATAAAAAAATTATTTCCAGAAACACACCCAAATTTTTCCCTGTTAAAAAGATCTCTTTTTCTAATAAACTTGTATTACTCCCCGTTTAAAAATTATAAGCAATACAGTCCTAAAGAATCTCAAAAGAAATACCAACTAAACATCACATTAGCGGTGGAAGGATCCAGTGGTCGTTAGAAAATAATTGAATGTTCGATGTTTAAAGTGCATTGTCACAAAATACTTATCATTACTCAATACGAACGTCTGAGCCTGAGCCTGAGCGTCACATTAAAAACAGACTTAATTTTATAGCTCAAATTTTAAATGTAGAAACTGTTGATCAGAACCTTTGTCGGTACGTTCTTTGGACGGACGAAAGTCGGTTTGTCATTAATGGTTTGTCAAACAGGCGTAACGAACACTACTTTTGGAGTAAATGGAAATCAATCAAGGCATTTCGATTGAAAACAATTTTTTTGGATGCATGTATTTAGAATGTTTTTTGTCTCTATCAATTTTTTGATAAATATTACAGGTTTTGAGTAAAAAATCAGAATTTACGGCTACATGCACATAGTTTCCTTTCCAATACCTGCGACATCTAGTAGGGTTCCATCATTTTCTATTTGACAGTTCATGGCTCTCATTTCAATGATTGTGTCAAATATTGCTGTGTATTAAACATTTGGACCTAATTAAAACTTATCACAATTCTCCTTAATGCGAATTGACACTTTTCTCGATACTTACTGTTTCTAAGAATATGTATAAAAAAATATGACGTCTACTGATTTTCAGTCTTTCATATTTTTTAACTTGCATTGCTCTGCTTGCGAAATTGCCAATCTCAAATTGAAGAATATTTTATTTCTAAGAAAACATGTTAATTATTTAGACATTCCTCGTATATATTTCTACCTGAAGAATGTTTCTAATTGAAAATTTAAATTAGCCTTTTTTATATGAAAATTAGTGGAATTCATGGATTCAGGAATCCAGAAAATCTTAATTATTTGAAGGTATTCCAAGACATAAATTTTTAATTAAGGTGTCATTTAAGAAACTAATCTTGTTTGTTTTGCTCTCATAATTAAAATAAAGAAAGAAAAATATATTTGAAGAAAAAACAAAGGTAGGTATTAAAAGCATCATAGAACTAAGTATTTTAATCAATTGCATAGTGTATAAACAGTGTTAAACCAAGAAGACATTCCATAATTCTATGCAAATCAATCATACAGAAACAGCTAGTGGTATTTACACGGTGTTTCCAAAAAATATAGCAATATTACTAGGGATGATACAACATTCATGTGTAAAATAATTTTAAAAAATCAAATTTTGGATGAAATATCAAGTCAAACGAAATATTTTACTTCGAGCTACCTAAGTGAAATTACAAGTAACCCATCGAATTCATAACCCTAACGAAATTAGGCGCACATATATGCAAATAGGTACAAATCTATTTCACAACAAATAGATGCTAATAATTTAAGCCGTGAAAAACATTCCATTATCCTTCCATGAATAGAAATTAATTTATGTTGAAATTGAATTCTGCGCTGCCCAAGATTTACATTAATGAAATTTCCACGGTTAAATATGAGGAGGTTGTGTTTGCATTTCATCTTGCAGGCATAAATTATCAAATCCCATACCTTCACTGGAAAGCAAAGCAAGAACCGCTATAGAAAACAGATAGCAAATCTTTTTCATTGGAAATTAAATGTTCCATAAAATAGAATAATTTTAATTTTCTCTGTAGTATTAAAATATGAGATTATAGGTAGATAATATATAAAAGGTATGTGCAATTTTGGCTCTAATCCTTCTTTTACTGTTGCTCAAAATCTTTAATTTATTTCGGTTAGTTCTTTCGGAATAATTTATTTATATTCTTCTGCGGGGCACTTTGTTTTTTGTGCTTTAGGTGAATCACTTGGGTTTGGAGACATCTATAAGGCGAGACCTGCTGTCACAAATAAATCTGCTGGTTTCTTTTGCCAACAAAAGACCACAAGAAATACAACTCCTACCTAGTTAAATTTAGATTTCCTTCAATAAATTGAACCTGAAGTAATCACAGATTTAGAGATTGTAAATATTTAAGTTCATAGACAAGGTGAATCTCAATAAATATCTAATATTAAAATAACAATTTACTAATAAAAACTATAACTAATATAATCATTATTATTATTTTTCAAAATTCAGATTATCTTTTGACATCACACAGTCAGTCACAATAGCTGAGATCTGACCTATTTCTGCATTTCAAAGTTTGCTTCTTTATATGTTCTATAGAGAATTTGAATTTTGAATTGGTAATAGTGCCAATAAGGCATGTATGTTTTTCTTCGTTGGTAAATTTAGCTAGATTATTAAGATTTTCTATATTTAACGTATTGAATTCAAACTTTTTGGTACACAGGTTCAGTGTCACTTTTTGGATGCTTACATTTTCAACAAGATCAGGGAACCTACTGCAAGAAATAGTTTAATAAGGTCGGATCTAATAAGGATGTAAATAAGTTTTTGAAGGCATCTCATTCCAAGCTATCTTAACTTGATGGGTAAGAGCTGTTAGAGTCGGTAGGGGGTAAATGTAGCAGTTTTCGGCCAATCATGTCTCAGACATGTTCAATAGGTGAGAGATCCGGAGATCTTGATGGCCTCTCGCTCTGTACGGTCTTCCTGAGTCCACGCCTGGTAACAGCGTACTATGGTACGTAAGGATATATCAGTCCTTCTAGAAATTTGCCTTACCGCAAACTTGCCTCGCTGAACCCAACAAATGGCCCCCTTTCAAACAAGGGAACAAGCTGGGAAATCTGACCAAATCTACATCCTCTAGTCATAATGAGCTGTAAAAAATCTCATTCGCAACAAGGTTCATACCAGTTGCAACGCATTGCAGACATTTTTAAAAGAAAACTGTTATCAAAGTATGACTGATTCAAATTCCAAAAGAAACTGTATGGAAACAATTGGTTGAATTTTGCAGGTATATCCACCATATTTCGTTAAATAAAAAAATTACCAACTTTAGTTACATCAAATGCTAAAACTCACATGGGTAGTAGTTCAATCTATTGTTCTTTGGAAGTTTTGCGGCACTAAAGGTGGCAGGAATAAAATTTTTACAAGTAACACAACGCAATTCATGTGTAGGTATATCCACCATATTTCGTATATAGATAATATGCCAATGTGTAGATCATATATGTTTACCTTCTCAACTGTCAAAAAATGTCCACTTAATTATCGTCTCGTCACAAAAAACAACGAGTCAAAATAAAAGCATCTTATTGGTTTTAAAGTAGAGGTGTGAAATTTTCAAAATAACATGATATTTGGGTGTTTACATTTCTTTGTCACTTAGTATATTTAGTAGCTTCATGACTTCATAGATGGGAATTGTAGCTTAAATGTCTACAATAAAGTAAAAAAAATGTAAGCGTCTTGGAATATATTGGCGTTGCATGAGGCCATAATGATAATTTATGGTTTTGAAAGGGGATATTGTAGCAAATGCTGTAAAACAATTTGTCAACAAAACCTTTGCTTATACTTGGCGAAGTTGTCTTAAGGAAGTATAAATTCTACTTGAATTTATTTTAAATATGATATTCCCTTTAAGTAAAATGTCCCAAATTTATAATTAATTTGCAGGCGCTTTACTCGAGAGCCCTGCAACGAAACACACCTACTCGAAAAAGCGTAACCGTGATTTTCTCCAGAAAAGTTTCGCACGCCCCGTTTACTGTTCTGGGGGAGCTTCCACTCGCGACGCTGTTCACACGACGGCAACGGGCAAATATTATGATTACTTTAGCCTGACTCAATATTCGATTTCATATTTGACGACTTTTCCGCCTTCGCAGGTCAAAATCAAATGTCTATAGCGCTCGGAAGAACAAATCCCGTATATTACGATTGATTGTGCAGAAGAGGGTTTCCAGTTGCGCGAGAAAAACTTTCCAAGACAATGTGTATTTGCAAGAGTTTAGTTTGTATATTTTCATCTCCACTTTATACAGTAAAATCGAATAGGTATTTGTTTAGCATTTTCTCGTTTCTCGACGTAATACGTATACAATTCAGGATATCTCAAAAAACACGAACCTGGTGTGTGGTAAAGTTATTATTCCAAATATTTGTCAAAAAGACAAATCATCAGATAGGTTCGTAGTTAATATCACAAAGTACACAGAGTATCCCAGTTTTTTCGTTTTTAACTTTTGTAAAGGATAATAAAGCAGGAGGAAATTGATAAGGGTCTCTCCTGGAACATGTTTTTCTATGATACTTCTTTTGGTGAAAGAAATATTGTACCTACATTATATGTCAGTTTTCTTATTATCTACTTTATTTTTATTGTTTTTCTATTCACGATACACACTAATCGAGATGAAAAAAAGTTCGCATATCTAAATAACTTTTTACAGTTGAGACCAGCACCGGATTATGAAGTTTTATTTGCATTTCAACCTCTTAAACTTCGCTAATTCGTTCATTAACTTTCTCTTTGAGATATTTTGACATATTTTAATGAGGACTATCCTACAGATCTTTTAAAATTACAAGAAGTAATTGATTAAACAACATAAAAGCCATAGTTTGCATGCAAACAATTTAATTGACGGTACTCAAAAATGCGAATTGCTTGAAATGATCCAGTTGTTAAAACGCGCGATCTCTTGACTTCAATCTAATAGATTTATTTTGGGGCATAAGGAGAAAATATATGCAATTCTGGTGTACAACAGAAAAATATATTAAATCGTATTCGAAGGGCTTGTAATGAAGTAATTTGGAGTAGTTTAGAAATTTATTTTATCAATGTATTTAAGAAATTGGACATTAATCTGAGTATTATTTATATTAAATTGTTTACAAACTGTTTTTTCTTAATGCGAGGATTTTCAATGGATCAGAAGTGTTCGTTGCGCCTGTTTGGCAAACCATTACTGACAAACCGACTTTCATCGGTCCAAAGAACGCAACGTGCCGAAAAAGCTTCTGATCAACAGTTCCTACATTTACTACAATTTGAGCTATAGAATTAAGTCTGTTTTCAATGTAACGCTCAGGCAAATACTCCAAATTGTGAATTTTGTCATGATACCAATTGGCCTTTAAAATTCGTAGAATGGTTGTTTTATCAAAATTCACTTTCCGGTTAGCCTGCTTTATGGAGTCTAGCTGTAGTAACATCATAACTTCATTTGTGACTCACCGTAAATTAGCGACATATAACTTTTTCTGAATGAGAAAACATTTTGTGACCACAAAAGTTATACGTTTGACGTTCGTATCGAGTAATGACAAGTATTTTGTGACATGTATGCAATTTAAACAACAAACATTCTACTTCTGCTTCTTCAACAGTTTTAGGCTTTTATTTTATGTTATTTATTCTGCATTAGTCAAAATGTACTGCATATATCTGATAGCTGAGAGTAAGACATTTAATTTTTTTGTTACAATGTACGAGATTTTGAAAGAGTTGAAGTGATTATATTAGAGAACTGAGAGTAAGATATTTTTTTTGTTACAATGTACAAGATTGTGAAGTAATGATTATATCTGAAAGCTGAGAGCAAGTAACAGCATTACCGCATTTCATATCTCGGGGCTAGCCTAAATTACCAAGTTTGATCGGTGCGCAGCCTTGATGGATTACACATTTAAATTAGATCCGAACGGTGGTTAGCACAACGATCGGCAAGTAGTGTTTATCGGACAGGATTGGTCCAGAGATCGAACTGTATAAAGGGCACAACGTCGTTCGCTAAGTATCTGCGGCTACACCTAAAGTTAAATATCGCGATTAACTGTAATCTGCTTGGTGGGATAGTTAGGAGCGTACAACACTAATGGCTCTCCGTGGCTTCCAACAACAAACAGCAACTGCTGTACCAACTTAATGCATTTGTATCTATTTACATCTAACAGATGTGCCTGGGGAACTTATTACTTGTTCGCGCCCTATAGACGATTAATTCTGCGGCTCTGGCTGCCGTGTCTCTCTTCGAAGAGAGCATGCTACCCCTTTCCTTCATATCTTCAACAGTAGCAGTCATTGTATAACGTAAACAATATACAGGGTTAACTATGACTAAGTACAGTGCCTTCATAAATGATTACAAGCCACGTGATCAGGGTCGAGATTCTCAAATCAATCGCAGAGCAATTCATATGCGAATATCCTTTTCCTCACTACGGCAATTGGGAGAGACAAGAAATCTATTTACATACGAGTTGTTCTTCAAGAATCACAGTCCTGGTCACGTGGCTTGTAATCATTTATGAAGGCACTGTACAAACATTTTAATCACTTGCTCGGGTAGGCCTAAAAGACAATAAAAAAATGATTCCAGATTTTAGGTCCATATTTAAAAATTGGGGCAAAACCCTCTTTTCCTACGGACAGTCGGCGCCTATGATAAGCATCGACTGAGATGGCTTAGATAAAGCTTACATCTGTCAATAATGTCAACTACCATGCGGTCGTTTTTTGTAGCATTTCTAAATGCAAAAACGACAATTAACCTGAATTTTAACAAATTTGGAAAACGCTGATTTAAGAAATTGTTCATGAACTTTTCCTGTATACACATATTTCAAACCTAATAGCGAATCCTGCTCTCTAAACATACCTGCGATTTAGCACGGGAGTACCAGCACTGTTTGCTATAGATTTAGAGGGCCGTTTTATTATTAGTATCAATGTCTTTTGTACCCCAAAGACAAAAAGCCATTTATTATACTAGCGCGTACTCCAAGGCCGGTATGAAGTGATATTAGTTATCTGCCGGTTGCAAACGAAAACGTATATGCGCAAAAACAAAGCAGCATCTCTCAAAGCCGAAATAATAAGGCTTATAAATGCGATTTAAACTTTAAACAATGACAAAATAACAAAGAACTTTCACGTCAGTAATTTCAGAAAGACTGTGGCAGCCTGCATTCTAATGCCGCTATTCACATGGAGTGCATACTCCACGAACATTAATTAAATGTGGTTATCTGCAAGATTCCAATTGCGGCCATAAGGCCACAAATATCAATTAAGGATGCACGGGCTCGGTCATAACTCACATTACTGTTTCACTTACTCCAAGATCGCATTTTGCGTTTATTGTACGTAGGCTCCACCGAAATTTCACTCCAACGTTTGCAGCGTTCCCATTTAATCACTGTGGGGTAATTGAATTTAATCCCCACGATATAGTGTGCAAGAACTATACTTTTAAGGACCATGTTTCCTAATTTACCCACTCATTACTTGAAACAATCATTCAAATCGTCTATACGAAAATAATCATTGCTCTCGTACTTATTGCTTGAATATAGAGGGTGAGTCAGAACTTATCTAAAAAAATTGGAAATTAATCCGCCATGAAAGATTAAGTCAATATTGTAAATAAGATTTTTGTCCTTATAGTTTCCAACTAAAAAATTATTGATGTTGTAGTATTTTCAATCTATACATCGCTGGGCTATTGTAGTCTCTAGCCAAGCGATTCCGAATATTGAAATCCGACTAATTTTTTATAGGTATTAACGTTTTTGTGATGCGAAGTGTCAAAAATGGCTTACATATAGGTATAGCAACTCGAAGTTAGCGGCAAAAGCAGTTGAATTTGCTGTATAAAATAGTTGTTATAAACCTATTTTATTTGATACTCAATCCTCCACATATTGTTCGGTAACTGACGTTGATGTCCAGCCTCCCAATTATATGATCCCTATAATTCCGTCTCCAGAATTGTCAACTTTAACTCAGGATTGGGAAGTTAAGGTAGGTATCTTCATTGGAATTTCGCCAATAACGGTTTTGACAACAACCTATCTTGTGCAATGTCCATTTATGCCAGGAAAAAACGACGAATTTCGGTACTTGCTGAATGCAAAGCAGCATTTTTTACAAATATCCAATAAACTCGATTGCCTATCATTGTTAATAACACTAAACATTCAATTCTTCTTTGTCTTAGTATCACGCAGAGTAACTAGCACTGATGGTCCCAAATCTTGAATATCATCAACTTCCAACTGAACCAGTTCCTGCTTTCGGCATGCCTCAGCCAAACCAACAATTAGCGCAACTACTTCAGTAAATCCAAATTAAAAGTTTATACAAAATGAAACACTTTATCTTACCTTATTCAACAAAATATTTCATTGGGTGCCAGATAAAGTATCCAAATAAACTTGAGTAATTGCTAATATCTACGTCAAGATTAGTTTTCATGGTGGACTTCCTTTCTGTCGATAAATATCAGAAGTAAGTCAGGAGATATTTTATCTAATGACAATTTTCGACCATATTCTTCATTGTCACACCATTTGATATATTCAAAGTAACTTTTCTCGTATAAATCTTTTGATTTTTCAGGAAGCAGGCCGCAATTTTTCACCTTTTCAGCGGTTTCTTCAATTTCATTCATCTTAGTTCTGGGAGATCTCATTTTAAAACTGACTACCAAAACATCAAATGACTTGTCAATATGTAATGCCTAGTGTGGGCGGTCTCATGATATGTGCCAATACCTACTTATCATAAATGTATTTCTTTTAAAAACAATAATAGTAACAATTTATTTTCAATATTTTAATATATTAATCGTCCATAAAGTTTTGTACGCATTGCTGGCATAACTGGTTTTTATGATTCTACAGCGCTTTCGGAACCATAAGAACCTCATTATGTTCTTAATACATAAATAACTATTAATAAATAAAAGTATATGTAATAATATCTGCATCGGCACTTTTGACCACCCTTCTTAATGTGTGTTTAATTTGACCTTTTATATGCACGTAGGTATTCATTACCTTATATGTGTGCCATTCATTTACCATCTACCTAATTATTGTATAATATAAGAAATTCCTAATAATTTGGATCTGATGTTTATGGTACGCAGACAACATCGATCTTGCTCGAACGTGTCAGTGAAAACTGGAGAAACAAAAGTTTAAGGCATCTCTCATGATCTATTCTAATGCAAAAATGGGATTTCGATGTTTTCGTTTGCGAGATAATGCAAATGTGAAGAGTTCCAGTGTAATATTTAATAAAACCGTTTTCCAGTTGACATATGTTGATATAAAGCTAAAAGCTTTCATCTTATTTCCTAACGCACTCCGACTTATAAGTTTATTGGATTTGCTCAAAAGGTTGGATCCAATTTGGATGCAAAGAAATGACACACAATAGCAGATGTTTTCAATGAGAACCAGTTATTTTTTCTTTGTGTGTCGCGTTTTTAACCTAATAGAAATCCGCGGCGAGGTTTGTAAAATAATTGCAGAAGCAATAAGCGAATAACTATCACCTACTTTACACTCAAAAGAAAGAAGTATGATGTTTATGGCAAATTAGAATTGAAAACTAATCACTTCTAACTGGACCGCCATTAATACCCAAATAAAATTGCCGGCAATACCTAAAATTCCCTCTGTCTTATTGGATTAAAGGGGAGAGCGAGCAGACTTATAACTTTTAAAATTAAAAGATTATTACGGTATATTAAAACCATAAATCATATCTGAGGCTAAAGTAATTAGGCTCATTGATATCTTTATGAATTTAGGAAATCTCAAACTTGCTACAATTAGAAATTCTCGAGCTCAGCTTTTAATTCTCTCTTATTACGAACTTTTAAGGAGATGAGCAATAATATTTCTTATATTAGTTTGGGAGATAAAGGGGTGTTAAGGATAATGAAAATAGGGCAAATTTCTATTACTTCTAACGACGCATTTTTTGTTTGGGATTTAATAGCTATTCAACTTGTAATCTTAATCTTTTTACTTATACAGGGTGACTCTTAACCTATACTGCGTTTTCTGGACCTCTAAATAAGAGGAAAAGTCTATATAAACATGTAGTTTCCGACATACAGAGTGCGAAAAAGAAGAAAAGATTTTAATATGCTATCCCATTAAAAATCTATGGAATTGGCTTTTAAATGAAAGAAAGGAAACAATTTTGACGTCAAACAATACTTATATACAGGGTGGTCCACTTTCCAAAGCGGTGTGTCAAACGAAAAAAAGTAAGGAGCCTTTTTCTGTTGTAAATTGAACAAGGATTCTAGAAATACTTTTTGTTTCTAAAATAAACATTGGCGTACCATTCTTTTCTCTAAAATTTCCCGAAGATCTGTCCGTACGAACGCCACTGGTGGAAGAAAAATAATATTTTTTACGTACAAATATATATCTATATTACCTATTCAGAGGTTCCAAATTTCATTTAAATATCTAAAGTAGTTTTAAAAATATTAATAAATTTGTTACTTTTGATACAAATTTTGACACTCTGTATCTTTGTAAAGAAGAATTTTTCGAATATAGTTTATAATACAAACTGATATTATTTTGTGGTTCTCTGTCTGCCTCTAAAGTTTCCGCTTTCGTGGACCTTCATACCTGTTCCTTCATATGTATGTTCACATATAAACTGAGTGCAGGTGAGATATAAGTGGTCTGCTTACTTGTAGAAGTAAGAACAGCCAGTTCAATTGCCGGTCATCTCACCTATGGCATACTGATGAGGGCTAACAAGCCCGAACCCGGTCCATGTCTGGTGGTGCGTCCGGGAAGGGTTCTTGGCTATTCACACAGATACTGCAGGAGTAATTCAATGTGTTTCCTGTAGTATAATTTACAAGGTAATATTTGATTTTCGTATTTTTAATAAAATTTTGACCGAATTTCAATTTTTAGCAGTAAATATGTGCTACAGTCAGGTGGATTTTTATTTTTTCATACTATATGCAGTAAACATCCAAAATTGTGTTATATATATTTTCGTAACTCAGTTGCCAATCCTTATATTTATTTTAAGAAAGTATATTCTGAAAAATACTATCTAGGTGTGCTGCATTCAGTCCATCCATCTCAATGCTCAAAAGTTCAGACTTTAAATGATCTAATGCCGGGAGCAAACATTCCTGAGATTGGAACAAAAGAGGTAAAACAACAAAGTAGTTAATGATACTGTCTGTAAGTAAAGTTAAAAGAGAACGAGATGAGAATAATTCCTAGAGTATGGCTCCCTATGGTACCACACGAACTCCTAGCCTGAGGAGCTTAATCTAGAGATAAAAATGAACAGCTCCAATTCTGGAAAGAATACAAATTTATTAAGAATTTATCCCGTGGATGATAAAGTGAACATGTCGGCCTTATGTATTTTTAAAATAGGTGCAGCATGCCCGCCATAAAACCGTGTTTAGTTATTTTTTATGTCCCCGTTTTATTGTTGACGTTGAGAAGTATTTTCCTGCCCCTGCGAAAAGAATTCAAGACACGACAAAGACAATTACCTATGTATTCATGTCTTTTATATAGCGAATGATTTCACTATGAAAAGTGATGTACTGGGTGATATTTTAACAATGAGTTGATCAGTAGATTGTACCTCTATATAGGAATAAAAATCCTGTAGATAGACTGATACAATCTGCGATACAAGTTGAAGTATGGTTTTCCAGTTCATCAAACAGAATCCAATATGTCACGCATTATATGCTAGAGGTACGACGAGGTTATTTAGAATAAACCAATTACTTACAAACTGTGAACTGTGTTATTCAGCATCTAAATAGTTTTGCATTGCCGTGAATTGAATTAGATCCGAGTGCAATTTAAACTTAGTATAAAATTATCTGTTGCGCTCTACCTCTATGGCATAATTTAACAAGAAGCAACAAAGCGCGCATACTCTTTGAACATACAAGCATTATGTAGATACCATTTTAAGTTCAATGCGCCGTAATAATTTCAAGAAACAATATTGTTTAAACATCAGTCAGGTTGCTGCTTAATCAGTAAAACAAAAGAATTATTTATGTCAATATTGATTTATTAACTACGCCGCTGAATGATTGAAAACTTTAAAACATTTTAGTATCTTTAAAAGCTGCAGTAAATTATTTTTACTTTCTCCTGGACTTCCTGAAATTTTCATCAAACGTCATATCGCTCGTCAATTCCCTTTTTCAAACATTTTACAGCTTTCGTCCAACGTCGGTGTGAGAAAATTGTTTTAATATATAAAATATTCAAGACGCTGTCTATAAAATGAAGTGGATAGAGGTGGCCGATTCGATAATTTTATTGAATAAGAGAAGGTAGTAGGTATGCAGCCAAACCCAGATTTTACATACCCGATGTTAGTTGTAGTCGTGAAAATAATAATAATATAATAATAATGGTAATATCTCTACCCCTCATTCTAATAGACGACATATTCGGATACTTTCAACAATAATTATTGTTAAAAATACACATTGTAATTTGTTTAATATTTAAAGCACCGTCCAGTTAACTAAGACTAAGGACAAATATTTTAAGAGAGGATAGAGAAAAATTAAGAATTAACGGAATCAACTATCAAAAAATTTCCAAACTTGTTTATAATACGAAATTTTTTTTTTTCAAATCTATATTAAATCGTTATTTATCGCCCACTCTGACCTTTTGTCATCCACCAAATTCGGTATATGCCACAAATCAAAGGTGTCAAAAATAGTAACATGGCATCACGTTGTCACGTTGCTTTGAAAGAAAAAAAAATGAAAAACACGATATGGTAGCACAAGGAGGTATTATCTACCTTACTGATATTTATTTCCAGGATTGATATTTGGAGAGATTTCAAGAATGTTGAATCATTTTCTGTTTTCTTACTTGTTTACATGAAAACTTGCAATTAATTACATTTATTAGTATTATTATTTTTCTAAATGTTGAAAAATACTGAGTTAAGTGAAAAAAGAAACAAATGTAACTCGCGCCTAAAATTTCCCTCGTGTCCGACAAATTTAAAGAAAAATTAATTTTATTGGGCAGGGATTTTATTGTTGTATAAATTGTAAAGCAAATGTATAGAAAAATGCGAAACATTTTGTTTGTCTTAACATAAGAATTGTTAAATTATATGAATTTATATGATAAAGTTTAAACATGCATACTCAAAATTATTTTATAAATACTTGGTCTTTTTGTATACAAGAAGTAGAATTTATTACATCTACTGTTAAATTTGCTAAAAAAAAAATGTGAAATCTAAGGTGCTATTATCATCCGGACAAGGTTCCAAATAGATTCGTAAGAGACAACTTTTTATGCCTATTTATGTTTCAACCGTATAATTTTCTTTGATAAGGTCATGGTTAACCGATAGCCTATAAGTTCTTACCTCGGCAGGAAAAGCATATCCGTTTATTGAATGTTCGGACCCGAACTGATCATGGAGTCCGTAGTGGATATGGATTTCTTGAAATTGATATTTATAGGATAGTGGACCTCCGGTCACATTTATGTGATGGCGAGTATCGTTATCCACCGTAAATATTACGCTGTGTCCTGTGTTCATCATGGACCCGCTCACCTGAAAAGTAACAATTTTATTGTCAGCGGGAAATGGCCAGCAGACGAGGAGATGTAAATTTTTTACGAACTTTGAGGGCAACACATTGTTAGAATGTACGAGCTGATTTTGAAATGATGTAATGGTTTTGAAATGAGTATTACAAGCTGATAGATGCAATTGAATGAAATGTACACTTTCTGGACTGTGTTACCGTAGTCGATGTTTAACTGCAGACGTTTTGTCATACAGATGGCATCCTCAGTGCTTCTCGTATCTTGAGCGGCAGCTGAATGGCTACCGCAGTGTCTAAGGCTTAGATACGTGGACGACAATTTCATCGATTGGCAGCATAGAATAGACTCCCTACAAGAATTTTTGAATCTCTATCCAGCAACGCAACAAGATTGCCTTTACCATGGAAGTGGAACAAGATAAAGCCTTACCGTTTCTAGACATTTTAGTAAAAAGGAAGTCTTTTGGCGTCTTAGGACACGATATCTACAGGAAGAAGACCCATACTATGGAGTCCATGGGAAGTCTAATTATCATCCGACACAAAAACGTTGGGTCATAAAGACCCTAATTCACTGTGCATTTACGTTGAATGATGAAGACCATTGCCAGGAGGAAATATATTCGCTTCGATCTGTGTTCCTAACAAATGGATACTCTTAAGAAAAACATCGATATAGTCATTAGACCTCGGCGTGAGCAAATAGCAAGGCCCGAGGAGGTAATCACTGCAACCACCACTTTACCACATATCCCCAATGCAACAGATAGAATTGCGCTAAAATACTACGCGAAAGAGGCCTGTGAACTACTTTTACGCCGACGTGTAAAATAAGTTAGCAACTCCATAACCCAAAAGATCAACTGAGTCTGTTAATCCTCCGGGAATGTATATGGCGCCATGCAGCGACTGTGACAAGGTATACATGGGAATGCCCAAAAGGACTATAGAAACTAGGCAAAAAATACGAAAAGCACATACGGTTATACCAGCCTGAAAAATCCGCCGTTGCTGAACATGTTTAGAAAGAGGGACACAGAATCTCACTAGAGTGCTAGTTCGTACTAATGGGTATTACAATCTAGCACGAAGGGAGACTTTGGAGATTCCTTAATACCCGAACAACATGAACAGGGACGATTGGAGATTAGTCGTACTTGGATGCTTTTGCTAAAGAACAAACAAGTGAACTGGAGCGTACCTGAACTAGTCAACCTAAACACTGAACTAACCAACCTTAACCTACCGACTAGTATAAAAGCTCGGCTTAGACACAGCGGTAACCATTTAGCTGCCGCTCAAGATATGAGATACTGAGGATGCCATCTGTTAAATATGGCGAAACGTCTGCAGTTAAGCTTCGACCACGCCAAACAACCCAGCAGCTGTGAAAACCTACGAATTGATAGATTCAATGTTAAATTGCTTTGAGATACACGTTTTGGTATATTCGATGAAAACTTTGAGATGCGAATAATTTTTTTTAGAATGTTTTAGCCGATTTAACGGATGGGAGGGCACAAAGTAATTCGATATAGAACACAAAGCGGCGTGTATACCGTTCGCGATAATCTTGACATAATCGACACTTGGGAGGCGTATAAGCACATGTTTAAGGGAGAGCGTAAGCGGTAAGCTTCTTACTCTGTGTTTATCGATGTGCAGGGGTCGGAGATTCGGGTCAAAGAGCAGCTTACTGGGCTCCAGATTAACGGGAGACTGTCTTCGGCCCTTGTTGCACAATGACCATTCTGGATTTATTAAACCCCAGAACGCTGGACCTGAAAATAATACAGAGACGTTATAGGTGCGATATTTAATAAATGGGCAGATTTCTTAGAAAAGGATTTTCGTAATCGCTCATAACCTTTTGTCTTATTTGCTAAGTCAGGGTGTACTAATAGCGGTAATTATTTTTGCTTTTCTTTTAAGTAAACGCGGAATTAGATCTAAACTATGGCAATTTACTGCGACTATAAATGTGAACCGTAAGTAATGTTTCCTCTATTTTTAGTGCATCAAATTTCGCAGAGCTCATAGCGATAGCGTATTCTACAAACATAGGAGGCGAATTACACTTTGAAAACAACGAACAAACATTCAGTGACCGTTGATTGGGAACTATTCCTCTCCAGAAATTATTCCGGCCACGGCCAAGAATCAGTGCCGGACTACCTGTACGAACAAAACTCAATAGCCCAACAAAGGACAAACAAGAAGCGTCTTATGTACTTGTAATGGATGTACAAGCATTCGAAGATAAAAGTCTTGTTTAAAAATATCGTTAATAAAATTCAATTTCATCAGCACAATATTTCTTCAAAAACGTAACTTGTACACGTTTATTAAATCTTAAAGAAAAACGTTATTCTAAATTATTAATTAAAGTATTCTTAATCGTAGATCCATGGTCTTAGATAGTTATTTATGTATTAACAGTAACTCGCGAGCAGTAATGTCACTTTTCCTGTCAACTATTTGAACTTATTTAAGTTAATATCGTTCTCGGTAGATAATATTGATTTTAGCATCGAGTAAATCGACCATAATGATGACGATATTAGTGTCTTTACTTTCTCACGAAAATAGACGAGAGTCACAAATAGGTTATATTCTCGTATAATTTCTTTGGTTTTTCTGGTAACCAATCTAAAGTTACAGTTACTGCAGCATTTCTAATCTCAGGAGGCGTATTCGGGATATCACTGTCACTATTTTCAATTTCCATCATTTCTTTTAACTAAAATGTTCTCAATGAAGTGACGTTCATGTCATACTCCTCAACAAATGTCGCCTTTTCATTGTCACCGTCAAGCAAAAATACCCTACTTTAATTAATAATTGTGAAATATATTATAGCATGTCATATCCTGTAACAATATTCAGTAATCATTCAAATATTGTTTATTTATTGATTTTAGAACAGGAAAGAGTTATGTGATTTGTCTGAAATACATATTTAGGTTATTTATTTCACAGCTTTAAACTGTTGTTATTAATGTAATGAAACATCTAATATCGTACCTATCCAATAATGGGGATTAATTTTCAGTTGTAAATGAATTCAGTAAGTGAAACTGTTTAATTTAACCCTCTTTTATCAGACTGGTCCACATCCTTCCTTTCAGATTAACCTAGTAAAGCGAAAAGGTATATGCCTCGCCTGTAACCCGACCATTACCCATCAACATTACCAAGTTGCGGTTAACAGTGCTGACCTTAGCTCTAATCTGATTTTTCTCCGCCGAGCGGTTTCGAGGTCTAATTAAAGTCAATATTTGTGCGGGCCATTGCACATTATCAGCCATTCGATGAGCGTCTAACGACTCAGCAGCTTTGTCTACTCGTAATTTCAGAGAATCAATGTTATTTGCACCTCCCACGAAATAATACCTAGCGATGGGTATTTAGGTACTTTGAAGACGACTACTGTAAAGGATAAAATACACTACTAACAGTATGGCAAAACTATTGTTCCGTTTATATAAAACTAATTTAAGTTTTGTTGCAGTAATTAAATGATGCAATTTAGCTAAATTTTAAATTTGGAAAATTACTGAAGCTAAAAGTATACCTAAAATGGGATTTCTTTAAATTATTGATTAATTGCAGAAATTCTTGATATTTTCTGAAGCTATTTATTTGAGTCGTAATTCTAGTTTTTCTTTAGTTTAATTGTGTATTTTGCCACAATTGCTTCAAAAGGATCAGACAAGGGTTATTTTTTGATTATTGAGTATTACAGAAATTAATCACTCCATAAAAATACCATACATTTCTATATTATTAAAAAGATTAAGAAGAATCGGTAACAAATTTGATATTAGAACAATTTTTCCGACAACTAATACTTTATGATCCTTTTTATCAAAAACTAGTCCAAAAATGATACAAAATTAAAAATTTATATCTACAGCATATCTTGTGAATGCAATAAACTGTATGTTGGAAAAACGTCTCGATGAATGTTAGTTGCGAAACATAAAAATCAAATAAAAACTTACTTTTAATACAATTGTAATTTTTGAGAAAACAGAGAAACTTAAAAAAATACGGAAGTGCGCGATAGTGATGTGATTTTTGTTGTTTTTTACTTTTTGCTGCTTTTTCAGTGTGTGTAATTTTTGGTTAGGTAAACTTATTTTAAAAAATAACCATTGACTGATCCTTTTGGCGTAAGGAATTAATCTTTAATTTTTCAGAAGTGTAGAAAAATACCCAATTAAACTAAAGAAAAATTAGAAATTATTAACTCTAAAATCTGAAAATATAACTAAAAATACCAACAGTCTTGAGGTGTTTAAACGATTTTATTTTATGTGCTCGCATACTTGTAGCTTTTTTTATTAATAAAAAAACCCTTTTAGGAGTAATATATTGAAATATAATAACCAGAGTCCTGTAAATATTGCTGACTTCAAAGGAAATTTTGCGAATTCTATTATGGAACATACAAGTGCCTATTATAATGTAGAATATAAATATGTATCTCAATATATTAAGAATTCTAAATATATATGATTGACCTTAGCTCTCATTGTAACTTAATTTTTGGAAAAATATTCTTGACCTTTTTAAGAAATTATATATAAACGTAAAAAGTTCCATTCTCAATATTGTGATATCAAGGCAACGATAATATTGTTGTAGGAAATAAAAAAGTTATATTGCTTATATAGAAGTCTCCAGTGTCTCAAATTTATAAAAGCCCAAAAAGGGAATTTTAAGTGGAACGTAGAATAACATTCAACATTAAAAAAGTTAATTTGCTTATATTTAAAGCAAATTACTTTTTTTCTCTTATTACAAAGTGAGCCGTAATTAAAAGTTCATTTGAGTTTAGGTCGAGGTTCATTTAAAAATTCAGGAGAATGAAACCGAGGCACTGTTATCAATGTTATTTCCCACTCATTTTGACAGGCCAGTACATAATTCGCGGTTAAGAGCCACACTAATGACTTGTAAACAGGCAACTAATTAACTAATTCCACCACAGACGGTTTCTGGCTGTGTAATCGTCAATATCCATTTATATTCGCATTAATATTTCACAAAATCATCCCACAAATGTATTTGTTTTTCATTAAAATTAATAAAGTTTGTTAATAAGTTGTTCACAGAATGATGAATTTATTATTGAACTGCTTGTACAAATAATGCTCGTACAACTTTACTGAAACCTTTAACTTTTATCCTACCATCAGAACTATTTTATAACTAGATTTTAGATACATTTTTTATTAAGTATTAACAACATTGTCTGCAACTAACTACTCTGCGGACTAAAGCCCCGACTAGAGTTGAATTACGCCCACAATATCTATCTATATATCCTAAAAATGCAGAAATAAGTCAGATTTCATCTATTGTGGTTGAATTTTCGAGTTCCCGCAGTTCAAAAGTAATTTTTGTAATAAACTTAGCTAGATTTTTATTTTACATAATTATTGAATAGAACTTTGTCTATGCGATTGTTCATGAGCGTACTTAGATATTTGATATCAGAGAACAGAACTGAATAATAGAGTTTAGCAAATAACAGGAATGTTATCTCATGCCACCTGCGAATATTCAAAGGTACCAGAGTAAAACAAACATATCATGACAGAAATCGGTCTAATCACCACATTTTTAGGTACAGAAATCTTTCAAAATACGTATTTTTTTTAAATTCAACTGTTGATGTAAATATTGTTAAAACAAACTTACATAGTTCTGCATATAAAATTGTACACTTTTGTTTATAAGCATGTGAAATTGTTACAATGTGGGGTTAGAATAGCAAAATAATGTGTTATATAAATGCTAAATAATAATATGCCGCCCCCTGTCCCGCGCAATCCTCGACTTCTGGACTAATCAAAGGACACTCACTCATTCTCTTGTGTTTGTGTCCTTTGCTCTTCCTTCTTATTCCATCTTGTTTTTGAAGGGCACAAACTCAGAAACAACGTTGTCAGCAGTTGCTTCGTTGTTCCTTCCATCTCTAAACTATTGAAACTATCGTTTTCAATAGACTCGGAATACGTGCATTTGAATAGTTCTATCTGCATGTTTTTCAATTTTCGTATTATGAAATTATTGCTACAATTTTTGTGTGTAAACCCTTTTATGATTTCTCTTCAATAAAGCAGTATTTCACACTGCTTACTATTCAATATAATTGTTTGTGCTTATGATATTATAATCAATATTCTAGCGATCTGATAAGTCTTCAGGTAATAGGATAAGCCAAAAACTAGTAGGAAATAATTAATTAAAGGACAAGATCTACAGTTCAGGTTCAGTTTATCTTACACTATACAGGTTTACTGCCTTATGTGCTGTGGTAATCGATCTTTTGTTTCAAGATTTACTAGTATAATGGGTGATTTGTTTATTGTAATTTGTCAAATGTGTCGGAATAAATACCTCGGAAACTTTTCCCCTGGTAAGTACCAGGGCAAGATTTTAATTTATAGAGAGGGAACAACAAACTTGTATTAAGAACGGTAGGATCCCGATTGTCGGTGACCGGGTTCACGGAAATTTGTTTGGGGTGTCTAAAAGTTTGTTAGAAGCGGACATGTTGCCGTAAACGTGGTATAACTCCAACCTATCCACATTTTACTGGTTGTAATTCACAAGGTGACTACTAAAGGAAAAACCTCTTTGTAAAATGGAACTAGTTTTATTGTCTTCCTTTGCCCCCTTAAAAATACTACGCTCTTTTTGTTCGAATGTTAATTAACTTTAGGTTTGTGTTTTAAGGCTACAGAAACATTAGCATAAATATCATGAACATACATATAACACATGCAACAACGGAAAAGCAATTCCTAGCGCAAAGAATGCCTCATTACACCGAATGACTCGTATTGTTCCATAAATTGCACGAAATGTGCAAAATATTCACTGGCGGCTTAACAGTTCGCACTTCGTGAGCGACTCGTGGCATATGTGTTTCCACCAAACAGTATATCGAGGGCGTCGTCGACGTCTCTTCAGTGAAACACGCGATACGGTCATAATATGCCCCGTGCCACACCTAGTACTAAACCCTGAGTTATAGTCAATATATTTTATGATTCGACTAGACATGTAGAAACTAATCAAGGGATATTTCGGTATTGTCTTGTATACATAAAGCTGATGTAAACCTACAAGATATCCTATTTGTCCATATTCAACCGTCGTACCTAATAACAATTATAAAACATGTATATTAATAAGCAGTTACTGTTTTAAATTTCCATATTCACTACAATTTATATTCATTTAAAAATAAAGAAATTATATTAATAGCGATTTTATACAAATTCATTACTTCCTTGTTTTGATTTATTTAATATAAATATTGTGCTTTCGTGCTCATTCAAATTATATTTGACTAAATTCAAGATGAATATCATATAATTAAAGGTTAACTTTTGTTTTATAAGAAATGGGTAGTTTACACGATTTTTATGTAAACATTAGCTTACCCTTTGTCTCTGGTATCACACGAATGTAATCAGTCGACATCTACGAGGTTTATTTCTGTTACTGTTTCTTACCATATTCTTAAAATAATGTGTTACGCACATGTAACATATTCTCGAAAAGTCAATACTAACGAAGCTACATAACCTCAAAATTAATGTGTTTTATTAGTTTTTTTGCTATAACTGGTTTAATAATGAAACGATTTTTTTAAATTTGGCAAACTTGTTACTTTTATAGAGACTCAGTTTCAAGTAAAATATCTCTAAAATTGCAGCGCCCTAAAGAGCAGAAAGGGCACGTTCTAGGTGAAAAACTGGTCATAACTTTTCTGGCTTTGATTTCATTAAGATTTTGATGGCATTTTCTTAAAGAATGAAAATTTGTCTAACCATTTTGTACTCTTGTTAGCAGTCAAACACACCAAGCGTTTGCGAGAAAATGGACAGTCAAATTTTTTGGACATACTGGACTTACGTTTTCATATGATAAAATCAAAGTAAAATTTCAAAGTTACGTCTGAGGAAAATAATGATATGTTAAAGATGCTAAACCGACGACGTGGCTACCAGTCTGGAAAATATTCTACCAAGATTAGAATAAATTAATTAAATGTATATATGTTCTCATAAAATATTGCGTTTCTGCTTTTATCTTGTATGAATGAAACATATAATGTTTGAAATTATCCTCATAGCAATATGAGTATACTTTGCTTAATCGTGAAAGGGATGAGATTCATCAGTATGCCGTAAAAATTTAAATGTCGATTTTATCAGAAACAGTTGGTTTTTTAACATCAAACAAGAGTATCAAATTGTTAGATAAGCTTTCATTATTTAAAGGAATGCCATCAAGATCTTATCAAAATTAAAGACAAAAAAGTTATCATAATTTCTTCATCTAGCAAGTGCCCTTTCTGCCCTTTACGGCACTCCATTTTTAGAAATATTACCTTAAACTGCGTCTCTATAAAATAAACAAGTGTGCCAAATTGGAAAAAAATCGTTCTAGTATTAAAAAAGTTATAGCCAAAACTTTTACTTTTAAATAAAATGTTACCTCACACGTTATTTTTCCGAGTAGTATCACTCCCTGAGTTTTATGCATGGAGTTTCCCGACACCCTGTAATTACTAAAGATTCTCAATATATATTTAAACCAGTGCTATTAATAGCTACTCAAGAATTCAAATACAATATGGCTCGGTTAGCTGGTGGCGGAACTATGCCAGTGATTTTGAAAATAATGGCCTGGAAGGATCTGCAGCAGTATCGTATGCAGCGGAAATAAATTCTACTGTTTTGTGGCAAAATAATGCGCGTTGACATGCTTTTAGGATTTATTAGAAAGAACGTCTAAAGCGTGAAGGTGCCTTGATGGTGACCTGCTATAACCTTTTATGTTGTACAACTTCAGTATAGATGAGGAACCTTTTACAGAATTCAAAAAGAATAGGAAATACGGACTTTTTAACTTGTATTTTAAATGGTGAAAATTTGTAAACCATGGCACAGCTATATTGCATTGTCGAAGCACTTAAAACACTCGGAAAGAATGACTACTATTCGTTTTTAATAAAGTTTCAATATAGTTTATTTTTAATACTACTCTAATAAATTTAGAAAACGGGTGAATGTATTTATATTTTGTTTTCTTTTTTTATATTTGCAGAACATATATTCAAGATATAAATCAGCTGTCTAAAATAATCCGTAAAAGTATATTTATAAATATTTGCTCCATAAATACGAACGAAATATATGTGTGTAGCAATTTCCATAATTTTTTTAATCGCCTATTGCAATCTCTAACATTGTTTTCCAAATCTGGTGAAATATATCCGTCTAGATTTAAGCGTGTTTAATTAATTTCTGTCAGTAATAAATATCATTAGGCATTTATAAAAATTTACAGACACAGATCTAAAAAATACATAATAAGAGAGCGATATGAAAATTTGTATATGCGAATTTTTTTTGTGAATCATGAAATAATAAAATTATCCAATAGCTTAAGCCAAAAGTAGTCTACTGAAACTATAAAAAAAATATAATAGAAAAGTTTATTAGAAATTGTATTGCTTTGAGTAGGTACGGGTGCCAAATATATTTTTCAGGAAAATTAAAAGTGAACAATAATGTAATATTCAACAAACCACTGCATTGATATGTATTTATTTTATGTCAGCAAAGACAACATTTCTAATTTCTCTCTGATGAACTATAAGTACGGTAAGATATATATAAAAAAATGTTTTGTTAGATAAGCGTACTGTGGTGGTTAAACAAAATTGATTTAACTTTGAACAAATCAATCTTTATCATGTTCTGTTGTGAATTTTCTTATATAATCCAAAATTGAATGCGAGTAAGTGTGTGTGGCAATGATTTATTACTTAGGTATGAAACATTTTAATACTTTTTACTCGTATAAAAACAATTTTGGCTAATTATCCAATCGAAGCCTCTCTTTTGTCCGTCCACTGTGATCTGATAACAAATTAAGTTGTCAGCGGCAGGTTGTTTAGTTGCCGTTCATTAATTTAACCCCAATAAGGGCGCAACCTGAAATTTTAATAATATTTTAAGTCATCACTGGCTGCTTGGCCTTACCTGCTTTTTGTATGATAATTAAATCAATTAGACAAGAGCTAGTAGTATCACGCTAAGGTCTTTATGAATTTAATGTTCATTAAATTTATTTTATCAACACGTTTCATGTTCTCGCTTACATGATTGCATGTTAAACATAAATTTTAAAATTGTTGCTTGTACTCCTATTATTTAACATCCCAACTAGCAAAATGGACCCGGAGAAGCGAATTATTTTATTTTGTAATTATCTAATAGTGTTGTTTAATGATCAGTTTGATTTTATACAGCAAATAATTATGCTAATTTTGTTCCTGTGTAAAGTACTTGCATAATAGTTATTTACAATATAAATAATGTAAAGATTCATATTACAACACGAATATTGTACAAAATTGTATCTACTTTCATTTTAGAACACAAAAAGAATATATTTGACAAAAAGTATCAAATGACGCTGGTGTATTTTCTATGAACAGAAAGATGTGATTTATCTATCTATCTATCTATCTACGATTTATCTATGATTTATCGGTCAGTGGTCGCGCGGTTTAAGGCGTCAGTACTTGAATCGAGGTGACTGGATCGCTGTGGGTTCGACCCCCGCAGCCGGTAGACCGTATATAAGCTATATTCGTGGAGAGATTGGCACCTTCTCTGCGGGTATGGTAGGGTGGAAGAATGTTGGCTTGGGTCAATGTGAGAGATTGATACCCCTAATTAATGAAGTTCTCCAGGTTTCCCTCATTCCTGCACTGAATGGTGGTTAGCGCCTACCAACGTAAGTCGGTCCTGGGCGCAAATGCGGCCTGCTTAATAATAATATGCCGCCCCCTCTCCTGCACAAGTCTTCGACTTCTGGGCTAATCCTCGTGATTAGAATGAGGGATAGAGATATTACTATTATTATTATTATGTACCTTCTAGATATAGTTTTCTTTATATTTACCTTTCGCATGATTACTGTCAAAACTTTATCAAATAAACATGCGCTTTTCAAAATGATGCGGATGATGATTCTGATGAAAGTTTACCTTTTGGTATAGAAGCAAAAAATATTTTTTAACAAAATCATTAAAAATATTTATAAAATGTTAGTATAAATTAAAGGTAATGAAAAATAATTAATTAATGAAACAGTGGTCTAAACTAAAGAGCATATTTTTTTGTCAAAAAATATATACATATATTTTATTAATAAAGCTTGCAGCTTAATAAAAATTTCGTTGTTGAAACACATACTTTTTTAAGTAACATTTTGCTGTATTTTCACAAGAAAAGGTTCTTTACCTAAAACCAAAACAGTTTCTTCTGGATGTACTGAATATTTCAAATAGTATTATTTCAAAAACGGTTACTCCTAACGACTTCAGCAAAGTATACCTTTCTCAGATAAAAAAAGGTGAGAGACTGTTTCAATAGTCAGATGGATACACTAAGCCGCAAAAAAAGTTCTGTCATTTAAAATAAGCATGATGTGCCATAAGTGGCGCCCTCTTCTAGTGACGTTAAAATTAGAAACAAATTTGAATTTCTCGCCCCCAAAATTCCCTGATCTCCAAAATGTATACAAATATTAATAAAATTTCGACTTTGACACCATATACCATTTTTGCCTCAACTTTTGACTAAGTTCGGCAACATCGCATTTTTTTGTCGCCAGGGATATAATCTTGCTCTATGTTGCATTTATTTTCGGATATCCTGTAATTTTAAATAGTTTACTATTAGCTCTATGAATATAGCACCTAATAACGTGTCATTGTTGATATTTCTGAGGAATATGTCTCAGTGTTAGTTAATGTTGCAGCTTCAGTCATTCAGGACTGCTCTAGTAAAAACATATTTTGTTTGCCGAAACTGCTTTTAATATGTAATTATGATGTCACAGTGTTTTCCCTTAAGAGTTAAAGTGGTTGGAAAATGGGAGCATTTTTCATACGGAGCCATCTCATCGGCGTTAAAAACAGATAAAACATATGACATAACGAGGCACTTAAGGAATTATAAGAGGTGCAACAAAAAACATTAAGAGAAGGCGTCCGCATCCCACAATATACCGTAATTAGAATTTATGTTAAAAGCGTAAAAAAGCACTTAGAGAGGCGTTGTAGACAAAGTTGTAAATATGTTGTAGTACACAGAGCTATCGGTTTCCTCCGGCACTTTAGCACGCTCAGAAACCCATTAGAGGTTTTTGCGGCAAGCAGGTGAAGTTAAGGAATGCTGGTAGACCTGCTATAGATAGATTGACCTAAGGGCCACTTTTTATCCATCATCTGCCTCAGTTCTCATAGGGAACCAACCACTTTGCCAGTTGGCAATGCATGGAGGATATATCACACATCACTTTCTTGCATTATATGTAAAATGTACCTTTTGTATTGGAGGGTTTTATTAAAATCTTGTACCCCGCATCAATATCTCGAAAATACCTGATATCAATCTTGAGAGGTAGACGGATTCTTCGTGTCAGATACGGACGTTATTGACGCTCCAAAAAGTGGAATTTTGTAAAAAGGAGAAGTAAATGTTACACTTTTAGGAAGTAGAAGATAAATAACAGTTATTACAATTAAATGGTTTCTACTTTTTAAACTGTTCATTTAAAAAAGTATATCTATCAAGTTCGACGTCAAATGAAACCGGAAATTTTGTTATTTGTAGGTACACAGTAAAAAATTACATTGGGTAAGTTCAAACTCATTTATGAGTAAAGGAATTTGGTGTTAAATTTTGAGTAAATTTAACATTTTGCAATATATATTTGTCAGTTGAATTGAGAATGGAATAGTTATTTTCCTAACTACATATAATTGTGGCAGGATACAGACGACTTACTTCACGGCTGAAGACAGATAATTGTTTTTATTGTCAACATAATTTCGATAGTTTGCATCGTTGAAAACAATCATTTTTGCAATTTAGGATAAATATATAGTGCAAACATTTAATGTAGTATATAGTTTTATTATTCTCGGATGCATTTTCTTAAATATTTTGATGAAAATATAATGAATTGTTTATTTGTTCGTATGACGTAAGCCTTTAGTTGTGAAAAGTGAAGCTTTCGATAACAAAACACAGACATGTTCGTAGAAAAAGTTACAAAAATTTTAACCACGTGCTCAGGGAGGCCTAAAAGACAATAAAAGAATTATTCCAGAATTTTAGCTCGATATTTAAAAAATGGGACAAAACCCTTGAAAGTCGACGTCTATGATAAGAATCTACTGAGATGGCTTAGATTCATAGATAAGGCTTACATCTGTCACCAATGTCAACTTCAACTACCATGCGGTCGTCTTTTTGTAGCGTTTCTAAATGTAGAAAGGACAAAAATTAACATTCTTATTAGTAATAATACCTGATAGATATGTAACAGTTAATCCAGTTAGCTCCAGTATTTTGCATTCGTTTTTCATTATTTCGTTATAAACTGGTAAAACTACATATTCGCTCATTACAGCCACTCACTATCTACCGATAAAAGACACTTCCCGTAGGTACAATTAGATAAAATGCCTATTTATTATAACAAAATCGAACGGACGGAATAGATAATAGACAAATTTTAATGTAACTGCGGCAGTCTTGTCCTATAACCTAGAAAACCAAACCGGCGAACTATATTGTGGGAAAGTATCTGCACCCAACACAAATGTCTCTATTTAGTAACTATAAAACGTTTAAAAATTAAAAAAGGCACTAAAAACTGAAGAAGAACACAAAATTACAACGTAAAGACAGGAATTGAATTATGACATGACAGCGATACCGACTGAACGACTGTTGCATGCTTGTAGAGTAGTGCTGGTTGCCTACTCTACATTGGTGGCGTTAAATAAGGATTTAAAATAATATCGAGAAAAATTTTTTTTGGCTTTATAAATAAGTTTGGAATTTTATTGAAGGGTGATTCCGTTAATTCTTATTTTTTCCTATCCCCTCTTAAAATATTTGTACTAAGTCATAGTTAATCCTGTATACCAGCTATCATGCTAGTGACTGAAGTGTATTAAAATATATCGTGCAAAATTGGATTTGTTCAAACCGTTTATCTCGCAATTAAATCTTACATAATTATTTTAGACATGCAACTAAGACAGTTGAACTGAGAATGTACCCGTATGTGTATTTTACGAGTATATTAACGGGACTAATTTTTATGTAGGTACAAACATAACAGCAAACATCAGCGTTTCCCTATAGACCGTTTTCAAAATGACTTGCTTCTACACGAAATATGCGTTAATGATGTTTGATTTCGTAGCTAAGCCCTAAAACATCAGTGTTGCTAATATAACGGTGCTTTGTCAGACAATATTTGCAGCCGCGTCAATTCCTCCAAACAATTCGGGTTATGGGGAACGTTAAGTTTAATAGCTGTGTACATTATTCGTTTAAGATAAATTCCCGGCAAGGTGCTAATTGTGTTCGGGACAAGGGATCAAAGGTTAACTCCTCAACTGTTTCCGTCACCTCTTTCAACTTATTGTTACGTTGCCATGGTAGCAATCCAGCCGTCGATAATTTGCAATCAGTGTTTCCCTAACTCGTCTTAACTGTCATTAGGTTTCATCAAAACTCTCCCTTTCAATTATAACAATCTTCCCGGGTGAAATTTCCAGCTTTAATTTTCATCGCAGATTTGGTGTATCCCCACGGAAACCGCTTATTTAGAAAGCATCGGCGGATACAGCAATTTTTCGAAAGTTTAGTAAAATTTATGTATTTTTTTAAATATACCGGATGCGTTAGAATACCACCGCTGTTCTAAGCAAGAAATAAGGGAAACTGAACGGTAATCCGCCTCATGTTTTTGTCCTGACCTTTTTTTGCCAATTCGTCTGGCTATTAAGGTTTAAATCTAAATAGGGTTGTTGTCCGGAAAACGTGTTGCCACTTTATCAAAATCCTCTTCTGCTATAAAACACATTTTCATAGAGACATATTGCTTATAAGTACTAAACCATTGTTAAAATACTGTAAGCTTTTATCTAGAAGTTACATAATATTTTTTGTGTACTCCGTAGACTAAAAGTGCTATTACATTTCCTCATTTAGGAAGTGAAGTGTCACCCGGTAATTAAAAATAAATTTACTGAAAAAATCTGAAGAAAATGGTTCTATAAACATTTAAAAAATTGCCATAGCCATTTTCTTGAGAATTAAAAAAGTTATTAACTGATGTAGAAGCGATTGATGGATGTATTGCTTACATTTATTTTGTTTTCTTGCTCCATATTTTTTTAGTTTCCATGCCCAAGAAATTTATACAGCAGAAACTAGGAGGATCAAAATAGATCGTGCGAACTAAATTTATCTAAATACTAAACTGCATCCTTCTTGGTATGTGTGAAAGATACCTCAATAAAATGTGTTCATTCACGGCATATTGTAACGGGAAGAGGCTTACAGCCAACAGATTATTTTCAGCGCGGGCCACAGAGGAAATGAAAAATTAACAGTTCGGTGTTTGCTGAATATTAATGGGCTCAGAACTGAAACTGCAAAGAAAAATAAACCCAACATTAATTAAACCAAGCTGGAGTTACTCTAAAGACTCGTTTTTTCTCTCTATGACATTCATTGCAACCCTACTCTGACGGCTACATATACGCGTCCAGAAATATTAGGAATAAACTGAGATTGAGGAAAAAAGTTTATTTAACTATGTTTTTGTACATAGTCTTTTTCAAATTTCAATATATGATGTTTTAGAATATTATGTAAAACTTAGTAGGACTTGTCACAAAAAAAATGTCATTTCCAAAGCCAATTAAAGAAATATAACTACGAAACTACACAAAAAAACAGGAACAGTATAAAAAAAGAATAAAATATACCTAAGAGTACAAAATGAAAATTAAAGAAATATAACCAGAAAGTACAAAAAGAGTAATAGTGTAAAAACAAAGAATAATATATACCTAAAAGAACAAGTACATACAATGAAACACGTCGAAACACATTTAATGGAAGGTGTGTCAAAGACTACATAAAGTTTCAGAAATGTTGTCATATTAAGAATTTGTTCAGTGTTCGGAATAGCAACATAAACAAATATTCATCATAAAAAAATTCATTTAATGTATAGTATGCCTTCTGTTGCAGCAGGTCTTTAAAATATTGTTTAAAATGCTTGACATTCATGTCTCTTATACGTGTGGAGACTTTATTATAAATCCTTATAATCATGTGATATACATTCCCTTCTATGTGACTAAAATTTACTTTCACAAATATGGCGAATGCGCCAGTGAAAAAAAACAATATTCGATGTTTGCGTTAAAATCAGAATATTTATTCTGATTTTTCAAATTAGTACTCATTACAAATTTTACCATAAACATTTTTTCCTTTGAATCTCAGCGTCTCATTCAAATTTTTATTAAAACAGACCTCTTTTATTCCGCGTATTGAATAGAAAGCTAATTAGCAATTAGCGGTATTATATTTGCTTAATTACTTTATTTTCCTTCAGAGGAATAGATCTGATAACTCTAATGATTTCAAGATGCGCTTTTCAAATTCGTCTTTATTCTAAGTGAATTCCAACATACAGAGGGAATTATCCGTGAGATTGGCAGCCCTACTGAAGAAAAAGGTTTTAAAATTCATTGGGATCGGTCAGTGGTCGCGCGGTTTAAGGCGTTGGTACTTGAATCGAGGTGACTAGACGGAGTTGGTTCGAGCCCAGCTGCCGGTAGACCGTATATAAGCTATATTCGTGGAGAGAATTGGCACCCTCTCTGTGGGTATGGTAGGGTGGAATAATGTTAGCTTGGGTCAATGTGAAAGATTGATGCCGGTTGATATTTGACTACCCCCCTAATTAATGAAGCTTTCCAGGTTTTCCTCATTCCTGCACTGAAAAGTGGTTAGGGCCTACCAACGTAAGTCGTTCCTGGGCGCAAATGCGGCCTGCTTAATAATAATATGCCGCCCCCTCTCCCGCACAAGTCTGCGACTTCTGGGCTAATCCCTGTGATTAGAATGAGGGGTAGAGATATTATTATTATTATTATTATTACCTACAGTAATACAAAATGTATCTAATTGTAAAAGAAATAAATAAAAATGAAAGGGTAAGTATATCCATATGGCGTGTCGATTGTTTTTATAACCAAAACAGGAAAAGATCCAGAAATATTAATTATTCATCGATTTACCTGAGGCAAATACTGTTACTATTTACAGTTTAGTAAATTACACGCAACCGTTTTTAGTATGTTCATGTTTAAAAGCAATTATAAGGAACTTTGACACTAATTTCGTATAAATTACAAATCAATGTCGAAAACGAATTCTGAGTAATAGAATTGGTAACATTATTAAAATCACATCAACAGCAATTTCGGTTAGAATCAAGATTGAAATAACATACAAGAAGAAACTATTCTGGTTCGGTAAATTAATTTTCAAATAGCAAAAATTTATGTTTGTTATTTTTATTAATTTATAAGTGAAAAGAATTAGGATCCTTATCTCATGAGGTGCCGTTTAGCTACTGGTAATTTGATTTAATCCTTTGCCTGGTTGTAGGAAACTAATTGATTAAACAACGACACCCACGAAACACAGAGGGTGGTGAACAAATACTGAATTATTACTCGGGAGAAAGCTACAAGTGCCTGCGAAAACCATTGTTGATATAGAAAGTCGGAATGGCATGCTGCTGACATAAATATTATTCAACAAAAGAGCTCTCATAACAGAATGAAAAGGTCTAAGCCGGCTTCAATCATACGGCCCCGGCAAAACTCCACTTGATTTTCCAGTTAAGCATTATCGCGACGTCTGTGCAATATTTTCTCAAAAGAATCTGATTAATTTAATTATGCCGTCAATTATTATCTACACCAGAGATTGGTCAAAAGGTTCTCGAGAAAGGGTAACTAAAATTTATTTGCGTTGAATTTTTTGCCGTCATGAAGAAATACAATGTTATTATTGTAGATTTATACCTACTTAAACTACTAACCGTAACTATTGTTTGTATTGCCATCTATTCAACAGAAGAAATAATTCTGTTAAAACAGTTCGCCATCTTTATTATCTTTAATAACATTCCAAGAAAAAAGAAATACATAACTTCATTAAAGAAAGCGATCATATTACAAATACATATTTTTTCTTTGTAAGATCTATTTTTGAACTTGATATTTAATATGTATATATAGCTACAAGGAAAAAAGCTATACTAATATCAAGATTAATACACTTATTCCAACGCTAGCTTAATTTATTAATTATTGAAATATTAACTGATTCTTGTATAACAAGAATACAAATTACTTGAAATAAAAAAAGTACCATACTTAATATGAGATAAAGTTATGTTTGTTTAAAGAATTGTTTTGTTTTTAGTATGAATTACTTTAGTCAATATCCAATTACACTAAAGAAAAATCAATGATGGTTATTTTCAAAACAAAGTTATGTTTTCTTTAATTGAAGTCGTAAGTGACTTGATAGGATTACTGCAAATATTTGAAATAATTTTGAATAAAGTAAATAATAACGTTGCATTAATAGGATTTGAGTATTTTTGCTATATTGTATTCTTTTCTGGAATAGTTACTACTCTACCCACCTTATATAAATAATTAAATTCTACTCACTCAATAGTACTTAATTATTTATAAATGCAAAAAAACTTATAGCAAACTGCAATTCACTGGCGGCACATCAGACATTTACCACTTTTGAGCTTAATAGCTCTCCTCAATGCAGTAGGAGGCTAGGCAATCGACGATTTATTCGACAGAAATGAATCTGAGTAGATGTAATGCAACAACTACATCTTGTGGCCACATGCTAAACCTGGTGGTCCACCAAAACATTATTCTTTTTTAAATCATAAATTTGTAAGAGAGAAAGGGGTTGAATTATGCATAAGAGTGTTTGAATGTCAAGAATATGTAAATATTTATATAAAATACTGAATTAATACATATTATACATATACCTGAATGATGTCTAAAATTTTAAGTACGGTATATTATTATAACTAAATGCAGATTTGATATTTTTCCGTGTACAAACTGTCCCACTCTTAAAAGCGTTTCATGAAACTCATCTAACACATTGTACATTACCAATATTGTGAGAAAGAGATTTACGTTCCAAAATTTGTTCCGTATGATTACTCATTCCGCAAATTTCGCTCCCATCTACGTTCTCAGCAAATTTTCAAACAAAATTCTCATCGTGCTTTACTGTGCAGCCCCTAAAATGTAATTGGTTGGCGATTTTCTAACGAAAAGCCGCGAATCATATTTTGTGTATGAGAACAAGTTCAATATTTTTTTATTACGAGCGATGTCGTCGAGGCACATAACAAATCTGTGGTTAAGAAAGGTCTCGAAAATAAACGGTAGAGAAAGCAGGAGTATATTTTTCTTAGAAATTGCATCATCTTTCTTGCGGCTTGGTGATATACATTGGATGTTCGGTTTTATATTGCCCACTCATTCACTTGGCTTTGATTTGATTGCAAATCTTTCGCCCGCTGCTATCTGTTACATATCGTATACCGCCGTTTTTTATTTGCTCCTCTTTCGCACGCCATATTTTTCCGAGTATAAAAATATTTCTGCGGATATTAAAGCACTAAAATTTTTCAAGCTAAAAGTGAATGTCTTTGGACTCTTTAACATCGTCTAAAATACTTTTATAGTCTTTTCTAGAGATCTTCCGCATAGAAATTAGAAACATATTTCTATTTATTTTATTCATAGGTAAGTGAAAATGACTTTTTGGCACATAAACGGAAAAAAAAATCATTGCCTACATTAAATAACGACTTATTGTAGAACAGAATTGAAAGGGAAAATGTAGGTAATGAAGAAATCTCCGTAATCGATTTTTTATGCCGCGAACAGTGATAGGCACAGGAGGAGTTATCAAATGTATTTTCCAAAGTACCTGCAAATGGGTTCGACTTTCAATAATACTTCCACTTACTTGTAACTCCTATTCTAAATGAATAACTTTACGTCTTATAAAGCTAACTTGAACTCACTAAAAAACAGTGTAACCACTTTTTGCGAGTGGTAGAGGTAAGTGTAAAAGAACGGGGCTTATAAATGTATCCTACAAGTATTTGGGAAACATACACAGTAAAAATATCATTAAAGTAACCTCAAAATCATTTATGAGTGAAACTATTTTGGTGTTAAATTTAGAGTAATTAAACATTTTAACAAAGAAATGATCTTATCTACACAATTTTTGATTAGAGAGATGGTTTGTGAAAAAAACAGCAATATGTAATGATAATATAGATAACATAATTTTGTGTTTGTAGTTACACATAGTTCAGTAAGCTAACTCAAGATGTATGTAATGTTACTTATAAAAGATTTATTTAGCTAACACATAACTAAGTAAATATTATTGAATAAATTGTGTTATAATTTTAACACAATCGGGTGTGGACTTGTTTCAACAACCAGTTGTGTTGATTTTGAATGAAATTATACTCAACATGTTTAACGGTGTAGCTTTTGGAGTTTATTTACAATTTTTTTGGAAATGAGTGTAGATATATTTGAAGAAATATATAAACCTTTTGTTTTTCTATTAATTTTATAACATAGTTTTACTACACAACAAAAAATAACATTGAGTAAGTTCAAATTCATTTATGTTTGAAATTATTTTGGTGTTGAATAAAGAAACGATTTTAGCACAATTTTTTGTTAAAGCCATAGGTTGTGAAGAAAACAACGAAATATGTTGATACTATAACAACTTTATGTTAGTAGTAACAAATAGTTCAGTAAGCTAATTCAAAAGTTATTCATACAAGATTTATTTAGATAACAAATAATTAAGTAAACAGTAGGTACTCAATGAGTTGTGTTATTATTTTAACACAAATTATTTTAACACAATCGGGTGTGAACTGGTAACAACTAATTGTGTTGATTTTCAGTGAAATTTTACTCCAAATTTTTTACGGTGCAATATTGTGGTTTTTAAAATTAAAGGAATGTTTTTTTTTTTGTTAGTCTGAAAAATAATTTGGCAAGAAGGTGAAAATTTAATAAGTTAATGACGTAATTTTGCGATGAATGAAGTCTTATCTATTGGATTCTAGGAAATTTCGTCCAGTTGACTGCAGCCTGTTAACTAGCATCTGCGAATCATATTTTATTTTTCGTGGGGATAAAAAAACCGTAAAGTTCGGTAGTAAAACGTTTTGGTGCGCGCCACCACGTTACAAGGATATATTGAAACTATCCCGAAGTCAGGAAGTTAGAAAATGTAATCGACGGCAAAGTAACTCAGGCAGATTTATGAACTGTTCTAATGTAAGAAGTTAGTTCGTTTAGTTAAATACGTGTTCAGTAAAATTATAATGACAGGTAATCTGGATGTTCAACATTTGCAGATGTAAACTAAAACATCTCTGGAAAGTTTAGTTCCTGAATTCCGAGCGGGCGAAATTAACCGGGCGAAACTCGAAGAGCCTCTTAATTGCAAAAGTCTTTTCCAGTTTGTTACATTTACAAATTGACACGTTCTGGCCCGCTGCAGCTCTCCGGCCGATCCGGGGGCGGCAAGAGTTGCTAACTACCTTTCTGGCCATTACGGCGGCACAACTGATAAAAGAAACACCATTACTGGCGGCTTGAGTTTCGCCCCGTTTCGACTTTTTCCACCAGAAAGCAATACCGCCGCCACCTGAAATGTCAGCTGCTATTGCGGCGGCCACATGTCGCCAATCTCACGAGGATCTTCCACTGCCCGGCCAAAACTTTTTTATTAAAAATATACAATCCGGCTTACACGCTGACAGGCTTTTATTATTCCCCATCGATCGCATAATTTAATGGAATTAAGCCGGAACTTAACTTTCTCCCGGAGGAACTTCCTCAATGACTCTCTTATAAGTGTCAGATGTTAGGAAAATTGCCTCATGAATATACTAAACAATCCATAACTCGCTCTTCCTTGTACTCTGTCTATCCCAACTAACGTTTAAGCGTAATAGGCTACTACATAAGAAAAATAAACCTAAGTTGAAGTAGTTTTAAATGTAACATTAAACGTATCAATTTTTAATATACTGTTCATCTAGTAATATAGTAGAGTAGCGTATTTATATTATGTCACTTCTAAGCACATTAGTTGTGGTTACTGTTTTGGGCTTTCAGCCTGTTTGTATCTCAAACGTTGTAAAATAAAATAATATAACTTTAGTTAGCGCGGAAACACGTCCCGTGGACAAACAAACTTTATTGTCACTCTTGATTACACGAAGAATATCTTTCTAACAAATTTCACAACTGTCAACTCTTTACTTTGACGTTTCTGTCACTCGCGTTTGGCTGCTCAATATAAACTGACTCCACCAGCGAAACCGATCCGCTTATATAGATTTTTGGGGTTCTAGTTTTCGGCGGTCTCGAGAATCAAATAGAATATATCCGAGAATATTCCAGAAAACGTCAAAATAAATTATAAATTCTAACAGAAACAGGAACATGATTAACAAACTAAAAAAGTAGGTGAGCTTTCGTAACCATATAATACCAAAATTTTAGTCAAAAATTTGTTAAACATAATAACTTCCAAGTATAAAATATATATCAATTTATATGGTTTGAATGTATGTTTATAAGGCGCGTTATTTTTGTGAAAGTTTGGACATCCCATTATACAAAAAAAAAATCCTAAGTTGTACAATGGAAACCAAATAATACAGACTTGATATTATATAAAAATCTAAATATCTATAGATATACATACTCCTGCTCTACTTGTAGCTTTGTATCTGACTTCAGTCTTTAGCTCTTTCTCTCTCTCTCTCTTCCTAACCCTGTTTGCTAGTAGAACATACAATGTTGTCTCTCTCAGGCACAAGTAAATCATATAAAGAGCATAATTAGGGTATATTTTGATAATAATATCTTTTATATTTTGATACTTAACATAAAATTGGTCTGTACTTCTTTTAGATTCAATTATCTTATTGGAATAATTTTCTTGCCGACAAATTACTTATTTCCATATTTAGTTTTTTCCCCACATCAGGAAAAAGGCCAACAAGGTGAACTTCTATACGTAATAGGTTATGAACATTTTTTGACCAATTCAGATGCCAAATTAACGTAATTTTAACTTTAAATATTTGTTGGAACATTAATCTTTAATCAAATCGACTTTAAATACATTAACTATAAAATTATCATCTCTATTCCACTACGCGATTTTGCATTTTATTTGTAGAAGATCAAAAATTTAAGGCAACACTAACTTATTCAGAAGTTGGTTTACCAAGTTAACTTTTGAATAATTTAAAAGGAGTATGGGTACGTCAATATTTGTGTTAAAAATCTTTTAAAGAAACGGGGAACTCGTTTGGATTTCTAAGTAAATCCTATTGTGAAAGTCTCTGATCTTTAACTAAGTGAATTCTAAACAAGCTATTTCACATGTCGTAGCATGCAGCAAAAATTATTACCAGGCAAATATTTGTATTATTGATAAATTGCTAGTTAAAGATTAGTTTATATGAATCATGTTTCCTGTTTGGCAAATTAAATAAAACTTCCTTACTATAATTTTAACTGAAAGAGAAAATAACGATAATATGTTAACGTTCTACTAATTGTTCAATTGTATTTTACCTTTGTGAACAAAATTTGATAAAGCATTGAATTGATTAGCAAGTTGTTTCAGAATAGTATGATTCAAATATCTGATCAGAGTTGATATTAGATACCTTAAAAATGTAATAGTTACGAAAATCATATGCTTCTTTTATACGTATTTCATTGTTAAGTGCCCAACCCAAAACTTTTATTTACACTACGAACGTTGAAAAACACTCATCAATTCGTCATTAAATAACGCTGCAGCCGTCAACTTTCGAAATTACTCGAACACACGCAAGATATCTAAATATAGATGCAAATTCATCAATAGCGCGAACAACCTTTGTTCCTTGTTTTCAACTTTCAGCGTTTTTACTGGTGACATTGTACTCGATTATTATACAAATACAACTGCGAAATGTCACTCACGATACGTGTATGTTAGTTGTACTGCTTTACTATCAGTCTTTGTGAGAAATATCAAAATAAAACTTCTCTCGGTGTACAAATATTTATTCGAATAATTGGTAAGCAGCGCTTGTGCTCGGGAAAGTTGAACGTCTGGGAAATTAAACTATGATCAAGTTAAGTGCTACGGAATCACCGCCAGCTTGATCTTAAGTCATCTCAGCCGGCTCGACGATAATAATTATCGTTAAAGTTCCCAAAGAGAACAATTCCACCAACGTTTGATCTTGGATAGTTTAATTATTGCGAAGTTTATAGATTGGATTAGAGAAATTGTTATAATTATTCCGTCAAATTGAAATGCGTTGGCTTGCCTGTAAAGTGTTCAATATTTTACAATAAATTATTAATTTATAGGTTAGTTTATAGTCACTCTAGTGTGTGATGTACATATCATCATCTTTGCGATAATATGTGTATGCAATAAAATAGTATAAGAAACGAAGTTTTATTGTTTGTTTAAGACATATCACTACTACTTTTGTAAATGTTCTGACAATTTTAGAAATTTTCACAATGTCTATCTCTTCATAGTTCAAGAGTTAGTAATTTTTTTATAGAACTGATTTTTCCATTTTTTTATTTGGTGAATATTTAGTGGTACTAATCCGGTAATACTGGATCTGCCAAAAATGTTACTGTTTTTCCTTTTATGAACCTTTTTGGTTTATTAACGTAGATTGGAAAACTTACAGAAGAAGCAATTTTGCATTTCTCCAGATGAAGACAGTGACTGAAGCGTTTTAATAATAATAATAATAATAACAATAATATCTCTACCCCTCATTCTAATCACGAGGATTAGCCCAGAAGTCGAAGACTTATACGGGAGAGGAGGCGGCATATTATTATTAAGCAGACCGCAATTTCACCCAGGAACGACTAAGTTGATAGGCCCTAACCACCATTCAGTTTTTACATTTACATTTGGAAGTTATTAAAATTCGCATGATAGTCTATATTATAAATTCATGAAAAAAACGCAAGCCTGGCTGTTATTTACAATTACCAAAGCTTTGCCGGACTCTTCCGATGTTTTAAATAGAACGCGCTAAATTTGGTATACTTTGAATGTCATAAAACATAATTTTGCACTCTATATGGTATGCTATTTTGAATGCTCTAAATTACATATACTGTGAAGATACAACATCATTGGTCTATATAATCGAACGTATCGATTTGGGCACGCCTGACGAGCATCAGACGAATTTAGAAAGACTGTTGTTATAATGAAAACTGTCATCTGACAAATTTTCTAGACTACCAAAATAAAAACAATTATTTTAAAAATATATATTTTTTAATATTCACGTGCCAGATAAAATTGCTTATTTATATGGTTACAAAATTAACGTTAATTGGTTAATTTTTAAATTGGCATCTGTTACACTATTCAGGTTATACAAAATGAGAATATTTGAAGTGATTGATGAACTTTGGTATATAAAATTTGTTAACGTGCATATTCATAACTAAAAATGTATATTATATCTACTCGTATTTCTAATAGTGAGTTATAAATGGGAACTAATTAGATTAAAGGCAAATAGCATTTAACAATTATATCACAATTGGGCGTTAAAAAAATCATTGCAAGCAGTAAGCCAAACAAACCATACTTTATTCGTTTTTCGTGTTCTCTAGCGCGCAGACCATTTCATTGCGAGCAAATCGTACTGAATAGAACATTGATATTCGTAGCTTTATACATTCCGATATTATCAATAAATTTTAGTTTGCTGTCAACCCTTTTTGTCTTTTTTTTCGGTAAATAACGTCGGGTATTGACAAAACTACCGGAACACATCTATATTTACTGAGTAACAACATTCATGTATACGAGTATTTATTCGAGTCTATTAGCGTACGCCATTTATATCAGTTTAATATTTGTAATATTATTTTTCACGTATAACATCTAGGAAACGATATAAATGGAATAATAAAAAAACAAGTAATGGGTAGGTACATACAAATTATATAGTATAGGGAAATTTATTATTATTGATGTATTAAGTAGCAGCAGGTTTATTTGTTTATTTAATGTCATTGAAGCGACAATTTTATTGATTAGGAAATGTTCATCGAGTAAATTTTAACATCCATCAATGTTGAATATGAAGAGCTTTTATGTTGAAATTAAGTAGGGTAGAATGAGGCTAGCTGAGCATAGTTCGAACTCAAGTTGACTGCAACAACTTTCGACAGGTTTGTTTACATTTTGGTGTGGACGCAAAACAACAACGACTATTAAATTGAGGTAAGTATTTAGAGTTTGTTTAGTCCTTCCATTTTCTAGGTTTTATTCGTAAATTGAGCTTATCTTTAGGATAAAAATATTATATCTATGTATCTGAAAAATGGCGGGTATGGGGTTAGTTGAGAGACATTGCTTAACTATCCACTATCTAGTTATAAAATATTATTTATTCATACTTATTTCAAAATGCGTACTTAAAAAAACCGAATCAGGCCGCTGCTACTCCAGATCTACAAAGGACACCTGTAAAAATGCCGTTCTAATGATAAAGCAACTATTGATTTTGAAATTCCAAGAATGACTCTTGTAAGGTATATTAAGAAACTGCATCACCAAGAACAGTCTACAATCTTCAAAGATGAATTGAAGACAAAAAATGTCCGTGCTTGTATAATAATGTGCTGTTAAGTATGATATGAAATTTTAGAATTTATGGAAACACAACAAGATAACACGTAAAGGCTGGCTCTCAGGTTTCTTAAAAAGCAATGCTAAATTATCCGTTAGAAATCAGACTACTGATAATCTTGGGAGGGAAACTTCTTTTGAAGACACATGAGTTGCCAATGATTTTAAACTATTCACTAATATAACTTACAGTTTAGTTTAAATTTTTGTTTTTTTTTTAAGAATTTTTAAATAAATAAATAGTTTCCTTCAGCAGTTTTTAACTGAATGACCAATATGCCCCACAGGGTTCTATACTTATTAGATGTGGATGTTCACAATTATCGATATATTATTTCAAAATTTTTAAGCAATATTATGAAGTCAGAAGTCTAATAGTTCCGTTGAGATACCTATTAATAACAGAATATGAAAAATAATATTTGATTCAATCCTCGAAGAAAAGGTGACATAACCTCCCCACCCTACTGGTTCTAACAGGATAATCGAAAACATTTGCTGGTAAATTCCTTATTAAGGATTAATAACACTTAATTTAGTGCGTAATTTTAGCGATAAATAGTATTTAATATCAATTAATTACACCTTGGGAATTTGAGGGTACAGAATAAGGTTTCTATAATAAATGAAACCGTCGGTGTAATTAGAATATTCATTACCTCCGCAAAATCGAGATCAAATACATTCCAGACACTTAAGCGCACCGGCTAATTAAGACTGACAAATGTAATAATTAGCTTTGGACAGATTTAAAGGAGAGGGTGAAAGTCGATTAAATCGGTGGTGCGCTATTTTAGCCAAATAATACCTGCAGAAAGAGAAGCAAGCATCCCGGAATAGCGGGGCAGGAGTAAATAAAATACCACAAACCCCAAATTCAGCAATTTGCCTCAAATGATAAATCACTTGGCCGCATGTTGTTCTGAACTGCGCGTGCTGTTCCCGCGGCCACCATTTATATTTTTAACTCCACAAAGTCGGAAAATGATATATTTCGGACACTTACAAATTATTTACTTTAAATATTCATTGAATTATCAGTCGTTTGGGACTTTTTAAAGGGATCATTTTTTAATGCCCGTATAAAGGTATTTTGTCAATGCCCTGTTCATTTATCAAAAGAAATTCATAATAACTTTCCGTGTCAACTCCACACATAATCCTGATATCCCACAACATAAACAAATTGCTCTCTGTATAAGCCGTTTTGTGACAGTATGCAGTGACGATACAGAACGGTATTTTAATTACTAAATATTAATTTTATCTGAAGCACAAAAGAATTCAAACCTTATTCTCATCTTTTGTCTTTGATATCTACATGGAGGTGATTGAGAATGAGAAGAATCTTTAACAATTCTTATATAGTAACAAGGAGGGGAAGCATTTCCTTATATATTTTCCAATGATATTAATAACAAACTAAGTCAGGCGTGGTCTAGTTCCATTTTTCATTTTTTTGAGTGTGAACAAAAGAAAGGTCAGAGAATGACAAATAAAGAAATAATGGAATTTATATTACATTTTTCTCTATCATATTATTTCGGTCGTCAAGGAATCTCGTTCACTATATAAATGTATCAGCGGTATTAAAAAATCTTGGATAAGGAAGATACGTTTACCTCGTTTTTAATATGCATAGAATAAAAATAAAAAAATCCGTACTTCAAGTATTGGCGGTGAGTAACGACATTAAATATTTATAAACTTTTGTTGAATTAACTGGGTATTGTAATTCGATATTAAATTATTAGACTTTCTCTATATTATACATAAAATTCTCGTGTCACAGTGTTAGACGCCATACTCCTTGGAAACGGCTTTACCGATTTTTATGAAATTTTAAATGTATATTCGGCAGGTCTGAGAATCGGTTGTAATCTATTTTTCATACCCCTAAGTGATAAGGGTGGTCCACCCCAAACATTATTTTTTTATTTTTTGGACAAAATTTTTTATTTTTATTTTTTTAAGATGTGGCATTAAAAAATACATACAACCCTTAATTTTCACCCTTCTATCACAAACCCCTATTTTTTAATAGCCATTTTAGTAGTTTATTCATTTTTAACCCTGGTAGATAACTAATCGATTATCACTATCAGTTATCCCTGCCAGGCGTCTACCGGTGTCACTTCTCACCACAAACCTAGAAAAAATATAGACAGCGCCGGTTCATGATATATGTCACGTGACAGGTGCCGCGTTTTCTAGGGACCTAAGATCCAGGAAATTGATATTTTCTTTGCTTTATGTTGGCGGTTGTGCAAATATGATGGCTGTATTGCAATATGAAATTAACTAACTTGCTGTCATTTTAAATGTCATTAAAGAATGTGACATGAATGTGACCAATCACAGTAAACAAAAGAGATTCACGCCACAATACAACCAACGTAAATTGTCATAAAAATCAAGTTTTAGTGATTCTGGACCGTTTAGGGCAGCCATGAATTAGCGGTCGCCGGCAATATGGCACTGGCAGTCTATATTTTTTCTAGGTTTGTGCTTCCCACCCATAGAAATCATAAAATATATAGAACGCCAGAAGTCTTTTCATTAGGCATTCAAACATAGCCAGACTATGGAGAGGCTTAGAAAGCAGCCATCTGGGGAAGAATTAATGTAAGCAGTTGGTTACACTGCATTTTAATCTCAGCATACAATTGAATCCAAAACGGAATGTTTGTAATTGGACCATAGAAATCACAAATTGGACGTAAATTTAATATTCCCGCCTATTAGTGTAAAGCTACCCCGCTATGTAACCAACTCATGAAAGCTAAGTTACTGTAATATTACCACTCGCATTTTCCATAGGTTGACTATTTTCGATACCTCTTTCTATGTTCTCCTCACCCAGTAAACAGCACGGAGTAGGGATGATAACAAAGCCGACTATCAAAATATTCACTAGAAATAATTCATATGGCAAAACAACATTTGCCGGGTCAACTAGTTTTATAAATAAAAAAACTAAAAATTTATTACATATTTTATTTTTGATTCGTAACTTACATTTTAATTTTGTATATGTATTCCAATGGTGTATGTACACCATAACAACAATGACTTGTAGTTCTTTGACTAATAAAGTAAGGTACAATTAATTTCTTTATTAATTACAGCTATAAACATCAATGCAATTAATTTATCCGGTCAAAGAAATACGCAAGTAAAGTTTTCTCGGCATCCATTTTTTCCCATTTTACTAACTCGCATCCATTAAGAAAACCAATCCAATTCGTTTCATGTAGATAATGCACGACACTGGTTGCAGAAGGATGATTTTCGCCTCCCAACTAGTCAAATTAAAAATGCTCCTTAATTATCCTTTAATGATAAACTTTATGCAGAACAATTGCATTTCCCCAGTCAATACTTCGACAATTCTTGTACGCCATCGACACTGTACAACCCACAAATTTACAGACAATAATTACCGAACTCATTTTCCAACAGACTGAGAAACAAAAAGCTGCCCTCAACAAAAGAACTCGTTCGTTGGATACGCTTCGCGAAACAAAAGATAAATTATCTGGTATCCTGATAGAAAACGCCACACGTGAGGAGGCCTTTTTCAAATTGCGGCTTAGGCTTCCACTTCCAATGAAGGGGTTGGCGCCGGAGACCATGGGATTCCCCAGGTGCCGACTATTAGAAGGAGTTCGTCTCGATGCGGATTGCCATGAACTGCCGGTCCAAGGGACAAAAGGGACTATTAGTTTAATTTTACGTGCGAGACGCTCCTTATAAGACGTGTCGGAAGGTAAGAGACTCCTGCCATAAGGCCAATAAAAACGGGATTGCCGTGCCATCTTATATTTGTTTTCCATGAATATTTGAACTTATGGGATATTTCATATCATTGCCACGTGCCTGGAAACGCAAATTACTATTTTAAATCTAATAAAATCAAACGTGGGGGACACGCTCGAATATAAACTACGTTAAGTTGGAGTATATGCTTTAATTTCATGTATATATTCATACGTAGGTACTCGTGTTACATTCCGCAAAAATCTTAATAATAAATTTTCAAATAACGATACTTTTAAATTTTGAATATAGTCATAAATTTTAAAACTGGAAAAATAAGTAGAAGATTGCCAAATGTATACTGTGAGTATACAAAGAATTCAAATAAAATTTGAGACACGTGGTTTTAAATGAGATGAGATGAGCTCTATTTTCAATCGAAAGTATTATCTTTGGGATTTGATAGAAACGACTAATGACGTCATCAATTATATTTTCTCCAGAAACATACTCAAATTTGTTCCTGTTAAAAAGCTTTTTCTTTTCTAATAAACTTTTATTAGAAACATTTTTCTGTATTACTTCCCGTTTAAAAGTTAATGCCACCTAAAAATCACATTAGCGGTGGAAGGATCAAGCAGTCGTTGGAAAATAATTGAATGTTGTTTAAAGTGCGTAAATGCCACACAATACTTGTCATTACTCAATACGAACATCAAACGTATAACTTTTGTGCTTCCAAATGTTTTCATCATCCAGAAAAAGTTGATATGTTGCTAATTTACGGCGAATCACAAAAAAAATCAAGAAGAGCTGTAGAGTTATATCGAGAAAGGTATCCAGAGAGCCTCATTCCCGATCATAGAACCTTTACAAGATTGAAGACGACCTTGCGATGAATTGAAGATGCATTTTCTGTTCGGGAAAATGAAGTAGTTGACCGAAGGGTAAGAAACAATGTTATACCGTAAAAAAATTGGAGTAATTTTTTTCTTAAAATGAACACAATTGATTAAGACGAGTCCACATCCTATTGTGCCAAAAAAATAGCACAATTAGTTTCTTCACAAACCATCTCTATGACCAAAAATTGTGTTGATAAGCTCATTTCTTTGATAAATTTGTAATTAGGTACTCAAAATTCGAACTGAAATAATTACACTCATAAATGAGTTTGGGGTTACTCAACGTTATTTTTTACTGTGTAATTCAGCTAGACTGTTACTGTTTCGAACAAAATCCACGAAATTTTATATCAACAGTTCAACGAATGCCCTTAATTGCAGCACTAAAATTCTGGGCACTCTGTATATAATTGCTTATAATTTTTTTTTACATCCGACCCATGTTCTTGTAGGCATAGAGAACTCGTCATGTCGCACAGAAAGTTTTAGACAATTATTGTGGTTTTGTTGAAAGTGAACTGCACGTTCTCATTCATATTTCGACTACAATTCGAGAACATACGAATAATGTTAAATCGTGAAGCACTGACATTTTGAATGAACTGGCTGCTCCCGTAATGCGCTTATATTCTTACAGTGATTCATTCTATTTTACGCCGTGGTAATGTTGAAATGAGTTCCATCTTTCGGCCCAACTATACGGATTCGTCGCGGCCTAATCTGGCGGTAGGATAAAATCGATCTACGAATTTGCCGGAGAAACTACTCAAACTGAATGTAGTTTTTACTTTTCCTAAGGAAGGATTATCGCGATTTGTAACTTTATCCTTTTGTGCTAATAAAAAATATTCCGGTTCTTCCCAGTTCTTAGATTAGAACTAGAAGGAGAATTTTTCTTGGTGAACTATCAGTACATTATAATTCGTGTCATAATTATCACAGGTTAAAGAAGCAGAAGCAGAAATCGAAATAATAAAATAACATTTTTATAATTAGGCATGTACTATTAAATACAATTTATGTATGTACACTATCAAAAATGTCTTTAAAATTCCGAAGAAATTATTTATACGGGGTGTCCGGAAAGTAATGGGACCCAGCTTAAACATAGCTTCCTGTGATCAAATAGAACCGATTTAGACAAACTTAGCTTAGTCCAAAAGTGCTTCATTTAGAAGTTACAGGGCTCCAAAAAAATTGTTTTCTTGTTATGAGCATAATTAAGAAACGAAACCTCCAATCATGTTGAAATTGGTACAGTTACGTTTTAGATAAGTGCAAGCATTGCGAAGGCGAAAGCAGTACTGTATATCGTAGGGGGCGCTCTTGGCAGTTTATTTGTAACTCATTTTTATCGTATCTTTTTTGTTGGTCCTTTTCTGATACGCTTGACGGAAAATCATAATAAAGAAATTCATTTTGCGTAGAAAAGCAATAGTAACTTTACATATTGTAAATAAAATTATCATGATAGTTATGTGCATAAATGAGCCAATGATAATCATGGTAAATTTACATAAATATTTTTTTCCAATGTACTGTTAAACATAATTTTAGATTGAAGAGAGCTCTGCAAACTGAATTTGCATTTAGATTTCGCAGCAAAACCGTTGTAAGTATTGAGTATAATTTATTTCTGTTTCTTCTCACTTATATTCATAACGCTATATAAGACACAACTTCCGCTTTCAGTCCTAATTGATTTATCTCCGGCTCGTTGACGCTCGAATTTTTGCAGCTAATGGCGTAATTCATAGCAGCTTATGGACAACACGGCTTATCAGATTTGTTGTCGTTCAGCCTCCAGATGAGACCGTATCGATAAAGGCAATTCTTTCTGGTTTTATAGTAAGTGGGCCAGTCTTCTGACAGTATAACCTCTCCTGGTGTAAAGAATAATTGCCAACGTGGAGGTAGAAGATCTAGTTTATGGTTTATTTAGACCTGCACTAAAAAAATGGTTAACGGTACAAGTTTTTATGAATTTTTCTTTCAAATGATTAATATCTCGCAAAGGTCTTTACCTTATATACCTTATTTTTAAAATACCCTTTAAAAAAGTCAAAGGGTGTTAGATTTGGTGACTTTTCGGGCCACTGAATAGGTCTATTAATCCCAATCCATTTTTCTGGGAAAATGTTATGTAAATATTGCTGCACAATCCTAACCTTATGGGATGGAGCTCTGACGTGCTGAAACCATAGCGTTCTCCTTAGCTCCAAAGAGCTTCAGAAGAGCAGGAAGTTCTTTTTGTAGGAACTGTAGGTAACAGAAGTGATACAGAAAAAAATCTCTAATTAAAGTTTATTGAAAAAAAATAGCTTTTTAACATGAATAAAATTTGGCTGTGTTTCTGGAAAAATATAATTGATGACGTCATTAGTCGTTTCTGTCAAATCCCAATGATAAAACTTTCAATTGAAAATTGAGCTTACCTCATCTCATTTAACACCACGAGTCCCAAATTGTTTGTATCCCCACAGTAGGCTCATATTATCGAGTTTGAGACACCCTGTATATCTTTATTCACACAATTTACATTTAATTTATTAGTTAAATATTTGGGATTCGAAATTTCGATATAAAATTCAGGGAAAGCGGCGTTCTGCAGTTTTGTTTATTGAGTTGTAAAAAATACGTTTATCCAGATAAAATACGAGTTTAGTACGTGACGAACTCTAAAAAATCATTCAGAGTTGTCATAAACAAGCGCGCAAATATTATCGGAACAAACACTCAAATCGGGAACAAATATAGAACGGTGAATCGGAAAATTCACATATTGGATTATCCCCCAACTTCAGATTTGATTTTGAAAAGACATTGTCTCAGCATCTGTATCTGAGACACTTGATCTCGAGAAGATTTCGGAATTTATTGCGACCTAGGCGGAGCGCTTTATATGGGAAAGGATACCGTGAAATTGTGTCATATGGATTTACATCCTTTATATTGCATATACATCGTTTTATTAAAAACAAAAATTTTATATATTTCCGTTTTATATCTTATTGAAGCCAATATTTTGTGACACGCTCAACCATGTCAAAGCATCGGGAGGATTTTATTTTATAACTCGAAATTGTTCGGATAGTTTACGTTCGTTCTGCTTGGAGAAAATTAAATTTCAAGATTTTTATTAAGCCCGCATGGAAGCCTTTTTTGAACGGTAGTGTTTTATAATGGCATGTGTTCTCTAGGCAGCGATCCTTTGTTCTTGAACTCAGTACGATCATATTACAGTTTATTCATTTCGTATAAGTAAAAATAAAAACATGGACATGTAAGAAAATGAATCAGTAACAAGAGAACACAAATCCAACAAAATTTTAAGAGCTTATTAAACAAACTCATGAAAAAAATCTAAAACGAATAGTTTTTCTGCAAATACATTTTAAAAATAAAAATACTACTGCAATAAAATGCAACACTGTGTTAAGAATATACAAACTAAGGCACAATTAAGGTTATGTTAAAGCTACTGTAACATGATTCATTTTTTGCATCAATATTAATAAAGTAGACAATTGAAGTTAGTCAGAATTTGTCAGTTCTACAACATCGTCGTGTGTCAGCTTCTGCTGCTGTTAATCTAAAAGTAATATTAGTCATATTAGTAATGTGGCTAGTGCGTTTCGTTTCGTTCTAGTGCTTCTTTGATACTTGCGTGTGTACATAAACAAAAATGGAACAATTTTGTACAGTTTATCATACAACAAAATGCTCCAGCTAATTTCTCCATGGCCGTTAGAGAGCATTTACACCAAACTTTTCCACATAGATGGGTAGCAAGGCCCGGACCTGTTTTATGACCTCCAAGATAGCCTGATCTGAACCCTCTAGATTTCTTTGTTTGGGGATATTTGAACACATTAGTGTATGGTACTCCTGTAAATAGCCTGGAAGAGCTGCAGCTACGGATTAATCAAAAGTGTCAAGAAATCCAAACCAGGGAGGGTGTTTTCGAAAGAGTTCGAATATCGTTGAGACGAAGATGTCGTGCCTGCTTGGAACTTTGAACATCTCCCGTAACTTTGTTTTTTGTTTGTTTATTCCTAATAAAATAAAATGTTTGAAAAACGAATAGTGGTTCATATCTCCGCAACCGTTACTTTGCGGACCCATGTTTATTAAGACTTTTCTGCTTATTTTGGTTCATACTATTACCTCCTCAAATATTTTACACTCTTTTTTAACACCCTGTATAATAAAGAGAAATACAAGATCGAAGCGTTTAAAAAGAACACAAAAGGATAAAATGCAAGTACACGTTTTACTGCAAGTGACTTTTTTAATCTTTTAGAACCATTAAGCAATGACTTATCCATTCGACAGTACCTGGTCGTAACACAATTAGAGTAGTTTATTATTCACCCGCTCTTCCGGAAAACAACACGTAGTGTTTCGTCCCCTTTTAGCGTTTCCCGTCCTTATTTTCTCCTTTCGACCTTTACGACGGTTTTATTACCTTATCGTTAATCGGGTTTACTATAAAAAACTGCACTATCTTCATCCTGTGGCAAACAAGGTTACTTAATTACCCCATATTTTACCTTACATTACTATTTTAAACACCTTCGCTAGAATTAATGAGGGTTGCCTCAAAAATACGGCTAAGAAGTCTCAGGGTAGCAGTTTGCAATATTTTATTGTGGCAAAATGAAATAAACTGTTTCTGTTTCTAAGGAAAAATCTAATAATGGGGTTTATAAAGTGAATAATTTATAATAGTAGCTACCCAAGCCACAGTTAAAGTAATTGTATATATCAGTTTCTGTACGATGTAGTCTTCATAATACCATCTCAAAATGTGTTTCAGAAACTTTTTTGAATTAAGTGAAGGGAAGCGACTGGCATAACTTATGTAGCACGATATAATTATGTACGAAATTTATTCTATTCTGGAGCACCTGCAAATAAATCTAATGTCTTAAGGCCACATGCACTTTTATTAGGTATCTACTTAACATAATTCATTTGCTTTACAAATATTATGTTAATGGCAGGAGAAGGCAAATCTGTCGAACTAGTATTTTCTTAATACCTATTTTAAATTATAAATGCACAAACAAGTTTGCGTAAGTGGAGGAAAAAATATACGCATGCTAAAGAAAGAAGATGAATACTCGACTTTGAGTAAAATAATTGTATACCCTTATCAATGGTACTACATATTGTGTGCGTGTATATATCCCCATATTTTGGGAAACAGTATCGTCTATTTACATTAGAGACAACTAACAAAAATAGTAATGCTACCAATTACCCATTATAAAGATTCCTAATACGACAGAGCTTTTAAATTCATTTATCATTTATTCTAATGACAATAATAGATCAGACTTGGCTTACCAAACATGAATTATTTATGAATAAATGTAACTTATCCAATACAACTATTTGTTAACCGGTTTTGATCATTATGTACATTTTTTTTTGTTTTGTAAATGATAATGACGTAGTAATGTGTTTTTAGAACTTTTTTATCTGATAGGTATTTTACAAATTTGCAGTTTAATAAGAATTATTTTTTAATTCCCTCATCTTTCAGTTTAGTAAGAAGTAAAAGCTGTAAATAGAAAAAATCGTCCTAAAATAGGTTAAATATTGATGACATAAAAGTACTAGAATCTAATTTTTCATCATTTTTATACGCATAAACTTGGGGAATTATAGCCGAGGACAAATAATGACGAATAATGAAAAAAAATGTAGAAAAATATTTTTAGTTTGCAAAAATTTATCACGTGAAATTTTTTATTTAGAAAAACTAAGAAGTAAACGTTTCCATACATATAAGTATTGATTGATGTCAATTTTTTTTCTTTTCTATCACTTAAAATCATCATTTTAAATGTTTAAATTTTCATATATTTTAAATAAGGATTCGCAACAGCATTTAGATATTAAAATCCTCGAAAATTGTTGTCGACATCGAATTTTAACAAAAGTACATTTTTTATGTAAAAAAGTAATGAGTTTCGGGTTACGAAATTATCAGAAAAATATACACAAAAAATGTGGGTATTTTTGAAGCACTACTCCCCCTGTTTCACCCGCCTCTGGACAAGCCGGATTGATTTCTTTTCAGATTTTCAAAAAATACTAATTAAAAACTGTCATCAAAAACTAACCTTTCACACCCTGTATGTTGAAAACGAAAAGTTTTAGAATACCCGTTTATAGTTGCAGCAAGAATTCAGATGACTTACGTCACGGCTGACGTTAGGCAATTGTTTTTATTGTCAACATAATTTTTGATAGTTTGTCACTTTAAAAACAATCATTTTTTGTAATTGATTATAACATATAGTGCAAATATTTAGTGTAGTATATATTTTTATTATTCTCAATTGCACTTCTTTAAATATATTGATAAAAATATAATAAATTACTCATTTGTTCGACTAACGTAAGTCGTCTGAATTTTTGTCGCAACTATAACATACGAGTATATTATACTTTTCGTCTTATCTTAAAGTCTAAAAAACACAGTTAAATTTATGATGCTACTTTTAGAATCGCCTTGTATGATATAGTTCCTAACTTTTATTTTGCACTCAGTACTTATTATCTAAAAATATATCAACAACGGTTTCAACTGCAAGAGTTGAATTGCCGCGGAAAGCACAAAAGAACTTAGTTAATTTCCGTGACCCATTCAGTACGTGGTTGGGGATTTTCAGGGAGTTTTTCAAGTCTAATCTGTTTATGTGTCCTTTGGCGTCGACGTACTCCTTCAATCCATCTAAACCTTTCAATCCATTCATTGTTAGGACATGTTTCACTACTCAAGCTAAAAATCCCGCTATCTGCAAACTTTCGCATCGACCCAGCCAAAACAAAAATAACCACTTGAACCGAACCCCGCAAAAAATATACTGTGTATCAAGCGTCGCAGAACAAGTTACCTTCATGCAGCTGCGGTTTTTACATTTTTAATAGATCGATAAAAAAGTGGAAAATATAGCCATAATTTATCTACATGGTTGCAAAAGGCATCCGTTTATTAATAAAGCGCGCAGATAACCACCGTGACTAATAGCAACCCTTTACTCATTCTGGTATTATCACCAGAAAATTAAAGAACTGGCCGGCAAAGCTGTTTTTGCGGCCTGGGCGTGAGTTAATCCCATAATTATACGAAAGCTCGGATAAACTACTGCTTAAACCGCATCCCTTTAATAAAACAAGTGTACCGGACCCCGGAGATTTAGTGCGGTTTACTTTAAAATCGTAAAGGTGAAATTACAAGTCTCCACTGAGTTAAGATATTTATGTAAACCCAGCATTGTTGCGGTTGCGGCGGAGAAATCGTGTGCACCGCTGCCCTTTATATGCAAATAATTTTCGCTCAACCGTCTGAACTGCCGGAATTTTTCTTTCAATGTATACCAGACGTATATTTCAAGACCGTGTGTGCCACTGATCGTCTCTCAGCATACCACTCAACTCAAATGTGGACAAAAAAGTTCTTGGCCATGGCTTCATTGCAAAAACTGATATAGTCCCAAGTATGGACCAACAGTGGCTCAGTATTTGTAAGAACATGCCATTGTTGATATTTATGGTTTCATTTAGTGAATCAACATTTCAAAAACTATATGAAACCATTATTAGCGTAGCATTGGATTTATCTTTGTGAAAAATGTAATTGTATGGGATTGAACCAATATGGGTATGTAATTAAATTACAATATCCCTCATATTATTATGAATATTATTGGTATAACATTCTTAAAGTAATTGTACCAATATTATTTAAAACACAAAATGCCAGTGAAGGCCCTTTAAAGATTTATTTTACTATTACATCTGCTGTTATTGGAAACGGTTGTTACAACATTGATCTTATCTTGACAAATTATACAGATTTATTCCAAAAATAGATTTATACCAAACTTCTTTTTCCATTGATCACATTTAAAATGAATGATAATATCCCGCGCAGAGTTTAATTTAAAACATTTTTAGCCCTTGTTAAATTTTAAACAAACTCTAAGGTTTTCAAGAAGAAATGCATTAATTCAAATGAGATGTTAATATTTGAGCCAGTATTATTGATCGTTATTTGATTGAACCAGTTATTTTTCCAAATCGATTAAATGGCGGCACTTATTTGGAATTTCTGCCAAATACTCACCCTGATTCGAAGATTTACCATTACAACTTACCCTAGAGTTTTGGTTTGCATGATTGCAAGATTTTGTTTATTTCCGGCCAATTGAATCCCGAAAAGATCATATTATGAATAATTGTAACGTTACAAGAAACGATCATTTATTAGACAGATTTACATTTTGAATACTTTCTTTAGTTTTAATTTTGAAGCTATGTTCTTATCTTATGCGATTCTAGAAATCCGATTGTTATATTGTAAGTAATAATTGTGGAACCACCACCATGACTTCGGTAAAAATTTATGAAGGACGATTCTGCTTTAAAATAATTCTTTGTTTTTTACGTCCGATCTATTTCAAAAAGCGGAAATGTAATGGCCCTATGCTAATGCAAAGGAAAGGGCCCCTCGTTTACGGCAAACATATATAAGCCTAAAAAATGATGAAAACCTCCGGTTTAATAAATAAAAATAATGCCCCCTGCACGTTACCCGATCCATCAGCGCCAGAATACCTGTATTAAAAATTGGGGCCCGGAAAGGTTCGAAATAGGGTGCAAATGCGGATTAAAATAATTTCCGAAGCTATTAGAATGATCTGCAATGCAGAATATAAGTAATGGCCGTCCAGCGGGGACACACCATAACAGATGGGCTGTCTCTGGCCGCTCTTTTCCGTGTGACCGAGGGTTATTCATAAAACAAAACACGTCAAGGCGGGCAGCGGACTCCAAATACCGGTCACTGGTTCCGGAATATTAAACGTATAAGCAGAAATAACTTCTAATATTTGCAACTTTATATTTTCTTATCCCATTCTGAAGCTTTAATAAAAATTTTTTACAGGCGTACCTCACTATACCCATGGAGATATACTAGATTTTTAATTTCAAAATATTACGATTTAAAGCAACTTGCCTTAATAACATGTCTCAGAATTTTTCGATTTTTTGTAAAGTATGTACCTAATTGATTTTAGCAAAAACCGGATAAATACCTTATATTTAGAAAGACTTATATTAACTTTAATATAAATTTTATCTAATAATTGTTATAATTTACATTCCTATTGGTGTTTCCTCTTTGACGTAGATGGAGAACTTATATCTGGTCTATATTTTTAAATGAAATCTTTATAAAAAAAATTGGTAACACCTTTGCATATGTGTTTGCCGCAAGATTATTATCAAATTTTCACACATGATTCTTCAATATCAATTAATGTAAATACATTTAAAAAAAGGTAGATAATACATTGGTATAATAAAATTTATATGAATAAATTAATTAATTTTTTCAATTACATATTATTATATAACACATGTTTAAAGCTATTTGTTAAATAGATAAATCGGTAGTTTTTGCTCAAAAATTTGACAGATGCTACTGAACATGTGTAGTAAGAAAAATGGTTTGTATTGGAAAATGTGAATACAATTTTTTATCTAGAAACAAGAATTTATCGTTTCAATAACAATAAAGAAAAATTGGAAGATCCTATATTTTTCTTATCCAATTCCTTTTATTTCAATAAGCTTCCCCAAATCATAAAAATATACTTCCAAGAATAAAAAAGCTCGCGAATCCCTTCAAAAGTTATGTCATCCGTGACATGTCAATCCCTGGGTGAGAGTGAGAACAGTTCAAGCTATAAAATATAGAAATAATAATTCTATAACAAAATCTTTGGTTTGTAGAAATTCTCAAGTTTTTCATATATTGCACAAATTACACAGTTGCTTAATGGCTTTTTGTCGATTTAAATTAAACATATTTCAGTCCAATAGCTGGAATCAAACTTTATGGCATAAGAAACCCATGCACAAATCATCAGTTTAAATTCTCTTGCACAGTAAAGGGCTATAAATAAAGTTTTATGCCGTTAGCGTCATACTAGGGATAAATTATTAGTGCAATTAAGCAAAAAAGGACAATATTCCTACAACAGATGATACTAAACTCTTCAAAACGACAGCACAACGTCAAATCGATAAATCCGTTGTACCGAGTCGTTTTTCATTGTGCATATCCGTCACTTATACATAAAACATGCCTCCGAGTGGCGCAGCCCAATTTCAAGTAATTTATATTTAGTTCTGGATAATTTCGAGAAATGACTAATTCGAGAGCAAATGGTAAACTAGTAATCGATAGACAGACACCAACTATTATAAATTTATCACGCGTAAAGTATATGCCACTCACACATACACTTAAAGCAAGAAGCTTGGAAGAAGCGTAACATGTTACATATTAAAAATTATAGTCATTGAAAATGTTCATCAAGCCTATAAAAACATTGTCAATGAGCTATTCTACAGTTTTTTCTTGAAGGCAACTATATTGGAAGATTTTTTATATTTACAGGCATTAAGTTAAAGAGTTTAAGTCCTAAGATCTTACGTGAATTTGATGTAGTAATAAGTCTTTTGAAAGGTATATAAAATTAATCTTTTTGCCCATTTACAGCGTGAAAATCCTTAATTAAGTTAAAATCATTTTTATTACAGAATATGAATTATCAAAGTTCAAAAAGTAACAGAGATGGTAAACCTAAAATTGTATATATCTTAAAGTTCATCTTTGAAATCATGTAATCACAATGAGGTTTCGAAGTTAGGTTAGGTTAGGTTAGGTTTATCTTTTATCTTTAAAAAACAAGTGGGTACAGTAACTGCTCTATAATTTTCTATATTGTGTATGCTACCTTTTTAAATTAGTATATGGTTCTTAATATTTGCGCTTTCTATCTAGGTATTTCTACGAAGTTGTCATTTATCTGTGTTAAGTACATTCGCATGCATTTGCATAGGTTGATATGGTGCTTTATTTTATTCGTCACTTTCAATGTGTCAAGTGTGCAGGTTAGTAAATTATCCAGATATTTCTCATAAAGTAGCTATCATTACCTTGAAAATAATATATCCTGCAATGGGTCGCGGAATGTCAAAACATAAACTCAATATACACCTAATAATCGATTTGGGTTAATTAATAATTACTTCGTTAATTGAATCATAAGAGGAATGCGGGTAAATCTATCGGGAGAACAGGTGGTGCTGACAGCTCCCGTAATTCAGGTATATGGGGGCATAATGGGTTTGTTATCTGGACAACCGAGAGGCACGGGCCTGATGGAACACGGCGGCGGCCGCTGGAAACGGAGTAGCGATTACTATCCTGCTCGTTCTTCGAGCTGATCCAACGCTTCTACACTGACAGAAGGTTTTCTTGAAAAATATAATGTTGGTAATTATCGCAGGTAACATTTTCGTTATAATTCTATCAAAAGCGCCTTGTTTCGAGACAATTAATAGTTATTCTTTGATTATTGTTAATGTTCATATGGAATTGTCTCGAAATACAAGTTGCTCGAGATAAATTAAAGAAGATAATAGTCGTTTTTTTATAGTCGAGTGATATTCAGGAGGATTATTTTGTGAACACCACAAAATCATTCGGTAAGGTTCCTATCATATTTGTCTCCTTCGCTAAATTGAAAGCAAGCCGTCATTCATATACGTTTATCAACATTTAATTCAATTTACCTTTTACAACCACGAATTACTTATAAATGACAAAAACTCAAATATAGAATAATTTCTTCTGGAGGCCGTCTGCAGTATTCTCGTCATAGCTATCTATAACAAGTACCTGCTTCTGAACTTTTCTTCCTCTTTTGAGGACAACTTTGCAGATTTCTCCTTTTCGCATTACGCGCATGCCTGGCACTTTGGAATTCGATATCTTCAAATGAATTTATCTTTCGTTTATGGTTAGTGAATGTCGTTAACTTAATTGGATACTCTTTATATTCCTCGTCATTTTCTTTACTCATATTCCATGCCCAGTTTTTGAGTATTTCGGCTAATACGACAGTTGGGGTAGTCGCACAAAATTCATAATTCTTCTGCCGACAAAAAGACATAAATTGTCTCCAGACAGACTTTTTACTCTTTTTGGTATTTTTGGGATTGATTTACTTATGTGTTCACTAATTTCCGTTATAGACATTTTTAAATTTGACTGAATCTTACGACTTTATGACTTTTTATAGGTGGAGCCATGTGTGAATCAAATAATCGTTATTGTAGGTACAAAAACAAATCCTTTTCATCTTTCAAATAAAACTTTAATTTCATTAGTGAAAGGAAATGTATATCATACATAATAGTTCTTTTGTGTATTATCGAATTATATTTTTGCTAGAATATCAATATTGAAGAAATAGTAAGCATTTTTTTATAAACCTACAAATTATTACTTTGATTAGTTTGTAAAATAATTAATTCATATTTCAAGTTTGACTTAGTTTTCAATGTATTACGTTAGTTATATTAAAATTGATTCACATTTACAAACAAATTGTTAGATTTGTTCTAGCGACACCACTACTTTGTGTAGCGAGTGGTACTCATTTAAGAGCAATTTTGGGCACATTAAATAGTTCCCTGGACATATAGCAGGTCTTGGGGCGGTCTTCGAGTTTAATCTTTTGATCCAGCGCATATAGGTGAATAAGCCTGGGGATAGAATATCCAGGATGCTTATGTTAACATGTTAACCGATTTGTAGCATGTTATGGAATGGAATGATGCTCAGAAGAACTAGTTTTGATGTATGCAGGTACATACCCACAGTCGGAGATATGTAATTAAACCTGAATTTACATCACTTTCGAGCTGTTACGTTAAAGTATTCTTATTAAAGTATTTGATTAACTTATTTCATAGATAGACAGTCAACATACTCCGTAAGGCCTATTTTCATTACTTTTTTAAACTCATTGATTCCTAAAATACTTATTACTTATTTTCTATTACTACCTTAACTTATTAAATTTAGAAATATATTAAAACAATAGGAATATTCTTTACATTATCTTTATATTTGTTTCTTTTCAGATATTTGGTTTTATTTTGATTAGATTGGTCGTGTTTGATGTGTAATAAACGTTCTGTAATATTATCAAAATTCCTTTGTCTATTTTAACTCTGACTTACCTTTTTATTCTTATGATATCACTTCTTCTCTTGATTTACCTTTCCTATCGCGTATATAATAGAACTTTGTCGAAATTAAATTTATATTTATCTATTTTATTTACACTATTCAACAGGCCAAAGACCCAGTTAGACAATAGGGAAAAATATCTAGATAAAGGCAACCACAATTACAAAACATGTCTTTTCAGTTGAAATATGACAATAACTTCTTTATATAAAACCCACATATCATGAAGTGGAGAGTATTTCAGAATATTTGTCCTAACAGGTGGCAAATAAAACATGTTAAGTTGTCTAGCTGCAATTCTGGGAACATGAAAGCCACTTATAGCTTTGCAGTTCATGACATTATACATTACTTTATATAAACAAATTAAATAAGCCTTTTTACGTCGATTTTTCCAAAGATTCAAGACCAAATCTATTAAGCATTTCTAATTGAGGGACCCAACTCTCCATCGGCTTTAAAACTAATATATTTTAAGAATTTACGCTGAACATTTTCAAGAGCATCCACATGTACAGCATAATTTGGACACCAAACAATTAATGCATATTCACAATTGCACCTAACAAAAGTAGCATACAAAATTTTCAAATTGTTAGAATTCCGAAACTGTTATTAATATTTAGTAACAGATTATTTATGATTCATCATACTGAAGTTCAGCAGCATCATCAGAGTTCTTAATTGTACTAAAAATGTTCAGATCATCTGAATACATCAGACTTGGCACAGCTAAATTATTAATGATGTCACTAATGCATAGGCTAAATAATAAGGGTCCCAAATTAGACCCTTGAGGAACCTCCGAGGTGGCTCGTACTTCAGCAGACTAGCAACAGCGGTAAACAACATATAGACCCCTGTTGGAAAGATAAGAGCTTAATAAGTTGTAAGAGAAGCCAAAATAATTATCTAATTTATTCAAGAATATTGTATGATCAATTTTGTCAAATGCCTTTGTCAGGTCAGTGTAAATCGCGTCAGCTTAAGATCATCAATACAAATTTCCAATAAAGTTGTTAATTAATTATTAAAGGAACGCTGATATAATTTTATAAAAAGGAATGACATGTAGGCAGTAAATCAAAATACTACAGCTATAAACCACCGTGTAGGGAGATCTGGGAAAAACCCCTGTCGTATAAATAACAATCAAACAATGGCAGAATAAACTCGGACTTAGCTACGCACCGCACACCTGAAAGGGATTTCTGTAAGTAGGAATTTCGGAAGAGAAAACGGGCCACAACATGAAGTGAAAGCGAGTGAAGAACTCTCTCCCTGTGACTGACACCCGTCGCTTGTATCCTCCGGTTCACAAAGAAGCCAAAGAAAGTCTTCATCTTGAGGAGCTTTATAGAGCAACTCGTTTATCAGGATATCAATCTCATCTAGTCGATTCATTTCCTGAAGCGTGAATCCGTTCCTCTTATAATACGCGACTCGATATGGGAGTTTACCCCGCAGTCAGCAAAATCTCCAAAAAATTTCTCTATTTATAATAAACTAAAAGGTTTTCTCATCCAATGATAGCTAGATACCATAGTTGTTTTATAAAATACACAGTTTTTAGAATTGGTCATACCCCAATACCAAATAAAAAATCTTTAAAGGTTCTATTTAATTATCAATTGTCAACAAGCATTAATTTGAATGATTTGTCACATATCGCAATAAATACATTTATTTTAATAGAAATATTTATCTAAAAAGTGGAAAAGTGTGCTTTATTTAAGTCAATAACTTGCAACATACATTACAGATTGATGAACGTCGCTTAAAAGTGACGTCTAATCATTTCATTTCTTTTCCGTCTCAGTTTTGGGTTCGTTGAAGGAGGGGAATGGCAATGTGCCATCCGGCGTGATTATTTTCAGAATTGGATCTACAGAACTGCAAAGTGATTTCCTTTTTACGAGATACTGTAATGGGATAACTTGTAATTAACTATCTTTTTCTTTGTTGTTTTCCTTGACTGATCAGGTGTAATGCGTCTATGGAGGGGCGCGAAAAACTCCCTGATTTATGTGTTTAATTAAACTTTGGCTAATACAGTTTTTGTTGCAAATCCAAGTGGAGTTTGTGCACCGAAATGTTACAAATTTGAAATTAGAAAATGCACGTAATAGTGTCGCTGATTTAGACTTTAATCAAACTTAGCTAATGGTTCAGATATTCAAATTGGGTTTCTTATGTATAACTATAGAACGGTTCATAAGGTTTCGGAATTGAAACCATTATAACTTCAAATTTATTTATTTAGTATTGAACTGATTACAATATGCATTAAATATAACCCACTCTTAACTCTTATTATACGGATAATTCCTTACTAAATATCTAGTCTGTTTACATAATATCTACATTTAACCAAAATATTAGTACCTATTACAATATTTTTACATTAATTATTCACGAAATGTTAATGTAGCATTTGCAAAGCAAATTAGGAATTGAACATTCACGTTGTTCTGTTAAACTTCGACTCCTCAGACGTCAAGATGCAAATACAAAAATTACTGTCAAAAATAATAGTGTTCCTAGAACAACATGAAAGAAATCAAAATATCGCTCTTGGTTTAATCGTCAAATTATTCAAAATATAAAGATTAAATCTGGAATTTGGCGTAACTATAAAAGCACAGGCGATGAACAACATCTATGTACTTGTATACAAAGAATTGAAAGCTTCTATAAAGCAGGACATTGATATTGAGCATCAAAGGTATACGGCTAAACTTGAAAGTGAGTTGAAAAGTAATCCACAATCCTTTTGGCACTATATTACTGAGAAAATAAATTTGAACTGTATCCCAGATTGTATGGTTTATCAAGGTGACAAAATGAATCAACCGCATACTATTGTTGACGCATTTGCTGATTTTTTTATTATTATTTGCTGTTACTGATGGTGTATCTTGTAGTGTTCCTTGCTTGTCCGTGCCTAATATATCCGAGTGTGAGAGCACTTAAAAAACTTAAACCTAAAAATACTAAGGATTTTGATGCTATTCCTGCATTTTTATTGAAAGTCTGTGCTACAATTTTAGCTTTTCCCATTTGCATTTTATTTAATTTATCACTTAAATCTGCAACTTTCCCTGATGTTTGGAAAAAATCAAAGATTATTCCGGTGTTTAAATAATTTCAGCAAAGTTTATGAAACTGTTAATCATGAGATACTCTTTAGTCATGTTAAATCTCAAATTTTTATTGATTAGCATGGGTTCATGACCGGTGGATCTACAGTTACTAATTTACTTTGACTTATTCAGTATTTGTGTGAAAAACTTGAAAATGGAGACCAAGTCGATGTCATTTATACAGATTTTTCCAAAGCTGTTGACAGACCGGACCACGGTATTTTCTTACGTAAATTATCTACTTTTGAATTAAATACAAATTTTTTGAGATTTTTAAAATCATACTTATACAATAGGCGTCAGTCAGTACATTGCTGTGGTTTCAGTACTGGTGAAATAAAGGCGACCTCAGGAGTACCTCAAGGTTCCGTACTTGGACCCCTATTGTTTATTATAAATAACATCACATCATCTTGCCGCTCATTACTGTATGCTGAAACTATTTAAGACAATTGAATATCTTGAAAGCTATATTCTGCTACAACGTGATATTGCAGTGATTAATCAATGGTGTTTGCATAATAATCTATTTCTTAATATTAATAAATGTAATGCAATGGTATACTAGAAAACTAGCTCCTATTAAATTTAACTCTGTTACGCAATATAAAGTTCTCGGGGTGTGTTTTTCATCTAAATTATCATTTACCGATCATATTGACAACATGATACTCAAGGCTATCAAGAATTTAGGGTATATAATACGCTACAGTCATCAGTTTAAAGGGCACGGTACGCTTATAGTATTGTTTGGAATTCTAGCTATGAACATCATTTAAAGAACATTGAAAGACCACAAAGACGATTTGCTAAATACTTATGGTTTCAAGTATGATGGGGTATATCCCCCAGTTGGATTTTCCAATGAACAGTTGTTATCCAGATTTAATATGTTTGAATTGTCTTTACGTCGCAAATATTACTCCGTAGTTTTTCTAAGTGATTGAATAATCTCGTTAATTGCCCGGAACTTCTTTGTTATATTAAATTATCACCACCTAATTTAGTAACGCGTTTTCGTTCTTCTATGTTTCATATTCCCACATGCAGGACTAATGCTCGAAAGCTTGTTATGTGTTACAATTATTTCTTAGTGCATAATACCTTAGATATATTTTTTTGTAATGTCGAAAATATTAAAAATGCATTTTTTCATTAATTTTAACATGTATGTAAATTTCGTATACCCGATTTTATTATGTTTGATATATATTACTCGGTTGTTTTTTCCTGTCCTATAATTGGATTCTGTCTGGACAGTGTATTGCAAATAAATAAATAAACAAGCAAGTTTGAATTTAGAAAAAAAGACATTGTGCTTCGTACTTTTCAGCTATGGAACCATGCAAATGTTGTACCTATTCTGCTTTTCGCTTTCGGATAGGAGTTTCCAACAATTCATTGGGTAGATAGGTTTAAACAAATAGAATTTCACTGTAGGATATCAGGTGCTTTGTTGGTAATACGCGGTATTCAGACATGTGGAGGATAAAGCCCGTTAGTTGGCCCGATATACGTAATGTGAAAAGAGGAATGTGGGTATAAACTGGCAAACAGTTTAAGTGTAATCAAGTTAAGTTCAATCACAAAGAGTAAACGAACTTTGTGAGAACATCAAAAAGCCCGAGCTCCGCGTTGTTCCAAGAGAGGATAAATGAAAGTGGCATGCTGAGAAATCTACACAATAAAGGGGATTTATGAAGAGACGAGGACTCTTAAATTTAGGATTATTTTAACATAGAGCAATAAAAAGTTATGGCTCCCTCGACTATTCCATCTATTGGGATGTCAAAGATTTTAATAATTATAAGAAGACTCATTTATTCCAGCAGAAACCTACAGATACAGGGTGAACCTTAAATAAGTACAAATATTTTAACTGTGAGTGTAGTTCGTCGTGAGTCATGAATGAAAGAAATTTAAATTTTTTAAAATATTTACGAAGATATATATTTTTTTAAATACCACATTTTGAGGTCCGTTTACCAAATAGACCACTGACGTAACCTAATAAACCATATGATTCACTGTAAGCGAGGTTGCCATATCGTCTGTAAGATAAATAATGTTTGTAATGTAAATTCAATTTTTGCGGTTGATTCTAATTTAAAACTACTTATTTATAGCAATAGTAATACTATTCAAAATATTTAGGAAGTTATTTTCAAGGGTTTATCCACAAACATGCATAAAAGCTTACCTACTTGCAAAAAAAACAACTCTATTTAAACAGTTATCCACATTTCACAAATTAATACCATTTTACAGTGTTGGAAAGATACACAGATTATCCCTTTAAATTATTTTATGAAGAATATCAAAAAACTATTATTTTCACACACCTTAATAATCGTCACATAACCTCAAAAAACCTATCAGTGCTAATCATTTCGTACTTTGTAGTTTCGTAGTGAGCGAAACAGATTTTAAAATTAAACACAAAACATGGAATAAGAAAATAACCAGCTTGATGTATGCGTTCAATATCAAGAGAAGGCAAAGTAAAATATTTAAAAACAGTGTTAATCGCATGCAGACAAGAAGCTGATGTAATGTAGACACAGGTAACTGGTAGGTAGGCCATCTGCACTCCCCCAATATTTATATAAATAAACATATTTCAATCATTCTTTGACATGTCTAAAAATTCTAGTTATTAACTTTCTTGAAGCATATTCCAAGACATTAGTGTAACACTGGCAACGCTGTAGAATACACATCCATCATGACTCTTAAAAATCTCAATATTGGAGTCAGATCAGTGACCCTCAACAAGTTTTCTATTGAAAAGTCACGGAATTTACTTAAAATTATCACTTAAATATTTTATAAAAATACCTAAAATACATAAATTAGTCACTTTTCTCTCCATTTTCACTCACATATCACTTCTATTAGATGCAAAAAGATCCAACCCAGATAATGAAATTAAAATCTCTTCGATCGGACTGTTCCAAGCAGTCGCGATCGAACGCTACATTTTGGAAGACTATTCCACTTCACAGTTTTAGCAAAATACTTTAAACACAAAAGTTGGAAGAAAACTCTACTTCCTACAACCGAGCTAAAGTAAACTTGTTCCAATAAACTGGAAAGCACAATACTATGCAAAAGCTACCATAGAAATAGTTACCTGAAACTTGTTTGGAAGCAAATATGTATTCACTGGAACGCTGGAATACCTAGTCAATAAGTTATTAAGGGATAAAAATAATATTCGCCGTAAAGGAAAGGAAACATTTAATCAAAAATACAGTCGTCTCGAGGCTTCCCTACAGAATAATTTAATGAGGTTTGAGTAGGATACTTAATAACTTCGCCGACTTACTTCCTCACTCATAAATTTTCCAACAAAACACCGGAAACTGCGACTGAAATCACACAGTACAAGAAGGTAAAAAAAAGAACGGAGAGCAGTGGAAGAAGAAAGGGCGGAGTCGGAGTGAATTTAGAAAAAAAGGCACAAAGGAGTGTGCCCTGTCGCGGGAATACTCACCCTGGAGTGTAACATTATGTAAAGTAGGCTAGAAAATGCAGGGCCAGCTTGCACTGTTCGGAAATACTAAGACTATTACATCTCGGAAGGAAGGACATGAAGCTAATTTCTGTTATTTTACAAAGATAATAATACAATAATAACATTTGTAGGTTGAAACCAAAGGGGCCTTGGTCGCACATCGCCGGAAATTACCTGGATATGAATAATACCCACGGTGCGTGACGTAAGAAGATAATGTTAGTGAGGGGGCAGTAGTAAATAAATTTCACAGAAATATAATAATAATAAGTTTATTCACACAAACACACACACAATAACATTATTATTTTTTTACAATGAAGTTATAGATGTGTTAACTAATAGACTAACCGCAATAAATAAAACGGAAGGAATAAAGCCTGTTACATATCTATGTTATACATCTATGTTGTTTTCGAAATATAAAGTAGATATAGAATTTAATACTGTAAGAATTATAATGCGTAATATCCAATAATTACATAATATACTGTTATAATTTTTATATAGTGTACTTCATGTATAGGGTGGCTTAAATTCGAAAGTATATTGTCCTACGGTGAAGATAACAAAAATGGGATGAGGTAAGCTCCATTTTCAATCGAGAGTGCTATCTTTGGGATTTGACTAATTACGTCATCAATTATATTTTTTTCAGAAAGGTGCCTACATCTGTATCCTGTTAAAAATCTCTTTTTTCTAATAAACTTGTATTAGAGAAATTTTTTCATATTACTTCCCATTCAAAAGTTATAAACAATATCGTCCTAAAGAGTCTTAAAAGAAATACCACCTAAAATCACATTAGCGGTGGAAGAATAAAGTAGTCGTTGAGTTATATCGAGAAAGGTATCCAGAGCGCCTCAATCCTAATCATAGAACCTTTACATGATTGGAGGCGACTATCTTTCGAAGAAATGAAAACGTATTTTTTATTGGAAGAATCAAATAATTGTCCGAAGAGTAAGAAACAATGTTAATACAGCTAGACTGATACAATATTTCGAACAAAATCCACGAAATTTAATGCAGCAGGCTAGCCGGGAATTGAATCTGGATAAATCAACCGTTCGACGAATTTTATTGGTATGGCACAGTTCACAATTTGCAGTATTTTTTTAAATTTTATAGCTGAAATTGTAGAAACTGTACAAGTTATTTCGAATAATTCCATTTGCCTAGGAGTAATTTTTTTACTGTTAATTTGTTGAGACTGATCAAAATTTCATCACACAGGAATACAAGGCGTACACAGACATTGTAGAATGGAACGCATATGACGTACAAAAATTTGTTTTCTTTATAAATGTATCACTAGCAATATGCAGTGACACACTGTATAATCCAAATAATAATTTTTACTATTGTAGTATAATTTTATTAAATTCGTTTTCTTTCCAAGACGTAAAAACTGTAACGAAACATGTTTGAGATGAGAGAAACTTTTGAAAAGCAATATATCGAACTAAAATGCCATAACTGTCATACTTTATCTTAACATTTGAAAATTCTATTAATAAAGGAAATTTTACGACATTATAGACGTGCAGAAATACACCATAGAAATACTTTAATACAACAAATCAAAAGATATTTCAATATATATGCTAGGAACATATTTAAAAATTATAGTCGCGATCAAAGTTCGGAGTCGATAATCAAATGAAAATTTTTTACTATAACATCAGTCCATTCAAAGACAATATGGATATTAGTGAAGTATAGTCCTCATGTAATGATTTATAAGCATATAGGACTGACATTGATTCTTTCAAAAGTTTCCAAAATGCCATAGAATGTGTTATATATTATGTGTCATACATAAACTTTCAATTTTGTGTGTTAGAAGTAATGAATTGTTCTAAAGTAAGTCATGCATAAATTAAAAATCCCTTTTAAAAACTGTACGTTTTTTAAGTTGACAGTTGCCCTTAGCAACCAACCTTTTGTTTTTAGCCACATACAAAGAAAATCTGCTGTTTTTTTGAGGCAGTCGTAAAATTGTCACTGTTAAGTTGCCATCGTTCCTTGACTCAAGGAAACAAAACACAATCGGTTATAATCAACAAATTCATAGCAACAAGTAAGATAGGCGTGATAAGTCGACGTGATCTGTCATATTTTAAGAGTATCAAATAAACCGTAATAAATAAAATTCCGTTATTACAACATTAATGTTAATGTGGAAAAATTCAACTAGTGCGGCAAGTTGAAATTTAAACACTTACGAAACTAAGGATGAAATTTAGTGAAAAAGTGATAGAGAATAAAAGTGTTATTCAAGTGCTGTGAAGTGTAGCAGAATTTGGATAGTAATCCCGTAAAGAGTCTACAGTCTGCAATCCACAAGACATCGCTGCTACTGTATGTATTAAATTTTTAAATTTACCAATTATCCACAACATTCAAAGAATTTCAATCACCAAAAATAAATTCTAGAGATTTCTTGATTTATTTGATTTTAAATAATAATTTAAGGTGGCCATATTTGTGGCCCAAAATAGTGTCCCTATCGAAGTTACCAAAAAGAATTATACAGTGCTTGCGCTAAGTAACGAATAAATTTATTGGCACGTCGATTTTGTTTTAAAAAAGGCACTTTTTGACATACTACCCACATTTGTGACGTCATCGTTGTCCAAGATATGACGTCATCGACAATTTAAATAGTGAAAATTAAATTTTAAAATTTTCAAACATTATTTTCTTGAAATTTTTGTTAGGTAACACCATAGTTTTTCATTATGTATGTATGTAGAATGACACGCTTTTTCAAATGGCATGGTTAAAATTGGGGGTTGCTATTTAAAAAAAATATCGATGCCGTCATATCTTGGACAACGATGACGTCACAAATGTGAGTCGTATGTCAAAAAGCGCCTTTTTAAAAACAAAATCGACGTGCCAGTGGATTTTTTCGAAAACTTCTCAATTTCAAAAATAATGAATTTATTCTCTCCTTTTTGAAAGCATTGTACATTATTGGGTAATAGAAAGTTTAACTTAGGTAGTGTTAGTATTTATATTGCCAAAATGTAGCGATTTTATACTTAAAATATTTAATGAAAGTGGCTGTTTTTATGGAATTTTTACATAAACTTTAACAATGAATTTTTCGTATTTTAAAGCCACAGTAAGAAAAGTTAACAAAAAATTTTCCTAACTTCATTCTTTATGGGTGTTTTGCTGCAGTCAAAAAAGTGTTGACTTTTTTGTAGAAGGGAAAGGTAAACTTAAAATTATATATGCTGATATGCACGTCGTTTTGATTATCGCCATATTTAACCATAGTATGATCACGTTATATGCAATTATTGGTATTTTTGAGCCATAAATAGTTTAGCTATTACTAGACAGCAGTATCTGTCAAGGGTTTAAAATCTTACTGTCTTGTAGACTACTCTGCTAATACACCGTGACTCCGCCCTTAAGCATATTCTTTGCAATAATTTATTTAATTTGTAATATATTGTAAATTTGCGGTAAATTGTCTCATTCCGCTACAATCCTTGAATATAAAACAAACTTATAAAATTTTCATAGAGGTAGCGTGTAGGATCCCACACTTTCATGAAGAGTTTGCTCAACATATAAAAATATGAAATATTCTCGTAGATACATTTTTGGCACCTAACCAATATAACTATTTTCAAAATTTTAAAATTTAATAATTAAAAATAAACACATTATAATACATACAAAAATTGCATCAATATAATTTTAGAAAATTGGATTCAGGCATGACATTCTATTTTAATATTCAGTTGTCTCTTCAAATCCCCAAAAATGCTTCTTTTAATATTACGTATGAACTAAATTTAATTAACATCAGCTATGCCACTGGCTGGGGATACAATAAAATCCACGATCCAGACTAGATCTGCTAAAAGATGCAATTTTTCTGCAATCCACGCTTCCAAAGTACAGCGTCTGGTTATTCTCGAAGCATGGCTGGAAATGCTTGCTGCTATTCCAGTTATCTTTTTAATAATAACGCGAACCTTACCTGATGCGAACCCGGACGCAAACGTATAACTTGCAGGATACAGAGTGATATGTATAATAGATGCCAGTAAGTGCGGGCTCGAGCTGGAACAATGCGCTGTCTGGGAACAAATTACAACGTTGGATTATTATGTATTTTTTACTGCGGGAATTTCAATTCGAGATATAGCTTATGGGATCCCGGTGGAAAGTAGAATAAATGCATCAAATGTGCTGCGGACGTCTGTATTTTTAAAGCTATTACTAGTTCTCGCGTAATCGAATTCCATTTGCAATATATAAGAACTATGTCACTAGAATTGGCATTTTTAATAATTCAATGTGTATTAAGGACATGTAATACCTACATCAAATTCATTGTGACGTACAATACAATAACATCAAGGACGTTCTTTCCGAATTTTGTCAAACGTATCTATCATTAAATCCCTGAGGCCACAGGAAATGGTATCCAAGCAATAAGAAACATGTGTTTCCACATTGTGTTTCGGTTTTTTTATACAAATGCGTTCTTATATCTAAACCACCATTCTGGAATAACGATATCGTAATCCATATGAAAACGGCATAGTTCGTGACCCAGTGCTGTGGAGTATTTTCAATATAAAGGAAAAAGAAAATATTATATTGCCACAATACCAGTCTATTCTATTTTCCCTAAACTTTATTTTAACGGTAGCAATTTCCTGAAGGTAATTCATATAAATGTCATTATATAGTATGTTGTGAGGATACAATAAATTTAAAATTTGCTTTTGCCTCATTTTTTAAATTTAATTATTGTTATCACCATCGTTTTTTTTTTTAACTGTATTAAAGAAGTATTGATTTTAATTCTTTTATTTATTCTTAATGACATTTATGCACAACGAACTTTCAATTGTTTTCCAACGACTATTTGATTGTTCCACCGCTAATGTGATTTTTAGATGGTATTTCTTTTGATACTCTTTAGGGCGATATGGCTTATGACTTTTAAGCGGGAAGTAATACAGAAAAATATCTATAATAAGAGTTTATTACAAAAAAGAGAGCTTTTTATCAGGAAAAACATTAGTCGTTTCTGTCAAATTTCAAAGATAATACTTTCGATTGAAAATGGAGCTCACCTCATCCCATTTAACACCACGTGACATAAAATTTTATTTAATTTTTTTTTGTAGCATCTCAGTAGACCCATACTATCGAATTTGAGACACCCTGTACAAAGTTCTCACCAATAATTTATTATTGAGCAATGAGTATGCATCATATTTTGTTATGCGCCTTAAAATATACAAAAGGACCATAATAAATTGCTCTTGTGTGATATTTTGCAAGTGTGTGATTAATTTAAGGCTTCGCGATGTTTTATTTCCAAAATTAATTTAGTTTGGGCGTTGTTTGCAACTTTTTAAGTTACATGTCCGTGTAACAGTCCTCGCAGTCGTACACTAAATAATAGTAATAAATTCTACTGTCCAATGTAATTTTGAAAGTTCCAGGAATGTTTTGCGATTTCCGTCAGAGAGCACTTAGAACAAAGGGCAGTCCGCAATACTTTAAAGTTAACGTTTATTTTTATTCGGTTATAACTTTCCGCGCGCAGGAAGTTGCGGGAACAATTGCAGGGGTTTTAACAAACCAGCCTCGGTGGCACGAACGCAACACAAAACCACACCTCGGGCGGTTGTCCTGCAGTGGCATTAATTACAGCTGTGAGATCTCGGAAATGAATGTCGTGGCTTCCTTTATCTCAGACTGGGTGTTATTGCACTGCGTCTGCAGGGCCCGCGGCGGCGCGGGCTTGACCGGCGGCCGTTACACTGAGAAAAGTGTGCTTTTGAATTTTGTCAAACACTTCCAATAATGGACTGCTACCACGAGCATTGCTTCACACTTTTCATCTCTATTGAACTACATGATATTCATTAATTCTACAGAAACTGAAGAAATCTTTATGTAAACGATAGCCACGTGGCATAAAATGTATAATAAATAGTTCTTTTTTATAAACCTACCAAGCAAAATAATAAAGTCGCGGTAACAATTCAGACGTCTTACGTCACGGCTGACGTTACGCAATTGCTTTTACTGTATAATAATACATACAGAAGAGAAGTAGGAAAAATCATTATTTCTAAAACAACAAAGTTTTGAAATTTTCTCGGACCCGTCGATTTTGCTTTTAAAAGACTCTTTTTCTATACCAACGCATTTCCGATATTCATTTGTTTTTGCGTGATGACGTCATCGGATATTATATTTTCCATCGGATTCTTGTGGACTGTAACTTGCTGAATTCAGAAATATATAATTTCAACACTTTATTCCTTCAACTTTCCGAGAAAAAAAATAATAACCGATCCAAGAAACGCTGCAGTTGACAGATGTCAATTCTGATTAGATTTTGTTTAGCTGCCAGAAACAGTTTCTGAGGTGACTTGATTTAATTTGTTGTTTTGCTATCAAAAGATGTAATATTCTAACATGCAATCCAATAAAACAAAAGGAAAAAAATATATATTTAAGGCAACAAATTTAATTAATAAATTAGTTACTTATTGTTAAATTATTTTAAAAATGAAGTCTTTATGATGAACTATTTCCGATGAATTGTACTAAATCTACTGTTTCTCAACCAGCCCATCACAGACACAAATGGGAATATTCACATTTTTCAAGCCGATTTTATTGGATCAGTTTTTTTTCTCGGAAAGTTGAAGGAATAAAGTGTTGAAATTATAATTTTTTTAATTCAGCAAGTTAAGCTCTACAAGAATAGGGGTTCTATTTAAAAAAATATCCAATGACGTCATCACGCGAAACAAATGAATGTCGGAAATGTGTTGATATAGAAAAAAGAGTCTTTTTAAAAAACAAAATCGACGTATCCGAGGAAATTTCATGAAACTTCGTTGTTTTAGAAATAATGAATTTATTCCATACTTTTCTTCCACACTGTATAATAAGTAAATAACTTATTCACTATCTACATGGTCTACCTATTCTTATAGTAACTGTTGTGTGTAAATTTACACAGCAGTAACAAAAAACCCTCCGAGGTGGTCATATAACAAAATAGCCATCATCGGTAAACTTCAGAGACAATGACAAATCATTTATAAATATAATAAAAAGAAGTGACCGCAAATTCTATCCTTGAAGTAGTATTATAAAATCATTGGATTTGAAACTACTATGAAACGTATAACTCACGTTGAAATGATAAGATTTAATGAAAAGGATTATGTTGTTAAGTATAACATAGCAATCTTGTCAATTGCCCTCACAATCTGCATAAACTTGCATGCATCAGCTTGTTCTTTGTAGTCCATATTAAATAATATTACTGAGTAAACTGAACCATAGTAGATATAAAAAAACCGTTTCGGAACAAATTTGATCAATTTCCAAGTAGCGCTAGAATCAACCATTTGATTTCATCTTCGTTCTAGTAGTATTGTAGCTGTTGAACCACGCTGCTCTTTGGGATCCAAGTAATAATTGTATCAAATTAAACAAGTTGTTCTGCGTGTGTAGTACGGCTCACGGTCACTGTTAGCGAGATTCATGTTAGGCTAATTCCAGACAAACTCGTCAGGGATCATTTTACCGGAACGCTCCGTTTATTGCTTGTTAAGGGTGCTATTTTAACCTCTCCGGCTTGTTTGTTCGACGGTTTACTGCGTGGGGCCCGTGGGGAGGAGGCCGGCGCTTTTCACGACTGATTTTCATAATTGCTGAATAGGCCTTTTGTACCTACTTATACCCACATTGTTGCTTCAAGTTAATTATGTTATTATTGTTTGTATGAGGAAGATTATGATGCGCTATTAAGGATAACATTAATTTTACAACCCTTTTATGTTCCACATTGTTAAGGCAATTGCCGCCAGGAAAAATCCTGGTCTATTATATGAATCCCAGTTGGCGGAGTTCTGCGGGTGAAGCAATTCCAGAAATTCAGGAAATTATACGTCAAATAGCATAGTAATGTGGGGACGCATCCCTGTGGCTTCTCTAGTTTCAGAAACGTCATTAGAAATATTTTTGTGTGTACAGTTTATAACCCGTATAAATTTCACACAATTCACATTAGTATACGGGTTCTATTTAATCCATTATTAGTTATAGCTCAGACAAGAAATGTTGAATCTTAAATTCTTGGAGAGTATAGAAACACTTACGTATCAAGAACTTTTTAAAAAACTGTAAACTAGTATCTATATATACTTACATAAATTTCTAGCTGCCCATTTAATGAAACGATTGTTGTTCGAGTTCTCGAGTTTTGCTGACATATTACCGAAGAATAATGGTTTTTGGTGGGATATAGATCTTTATCGTCACCTTGTGGCAAATACTGAAGTTGGAGATTTATGTCTGAAGTTACTGGATATATTTCAAATAAAAAAACTCTTCCAGTCTTTGAACAAATATTTGAAATCTGAGTGGGTGTAGAGAATGTTTGAAGAAGTCAGATTAAGTAAACTGTAAGGTTTATTCCGCTAGACAGATTGTAATAGATTTTAACCACATATTTTCAAATATCGTTTTAAAGAAATTTTAAACCTCTAAATTTAATTAAAATGTCAAATCATGTTGAATATATGTTTTCACTCTAACCAATGTTGCCTACTTATGCACTAGTTGTAATAATAGTATACTACATATGTAAAAATAGAATTGTATCGCCATTTCATACTAACAGAAAGATATATTACCCCCATAAATCATTTACCCGGTAAACCGTTCTGTGTATCAATTATATTTTGCTCCCCAGATACCGCATTGTTAAAGATAATGGTATTATTTACGTTTTCCACTTGAGTTCATTAGGATTCACTCAAAAATATATTTACTGAGTCAACAAGTAAATGCTATCGATTTTTCTACCCACGTTCCTTAATTATTCAGTGAGTAACAAATAAACGTTTGCCGAGTTTTAAAGGACGAATCATTATTTAATGGGAAATGCTATATTTATTGGCTTCAGCGCTGCACAATGGTGAAAGGTACAAAAATAATTCGTGGTTGGAAGAAAGCCTTCAGCATTTACAAAATTGAAAAGTAAAGGTAGGTGGGCATCTGCCAATAACAAACATTTTGAAAGACAAACTTTCATTGAGGAATATTTAGGCACTCATTCAAAGCGCAAATGAAATACTGAACTGAAAATGTATATATTCGATCAATAAGATGAATATTTGTAATAAGAAACGACAAGTATTTAGCCGCAAATTGTGCTAGAAATATCTTTATTATCTTTTACTACGCGGGCCAACCATTTTCGTGTCTTAATGCAGCTTGTTCCTTTCATTTTGGAAGAAGACGGTAGAACACCTATTTGAAATTTAGAGTGCTGCAGGGCAATTGCTCCTAGGCTTTAAAAGGCCATTTAAAAGCGCTTAATAAAATTGTTCGCAATGGAAAACCGCTCTGAGGAAATAAAGGCATATATGAGGTAATATGGGCACAATCTTGCAACAAGGAATAGTTTGTCTTTGTGAAACGCAAAATGGCTTTTTTATTGCATTATTTAAGAAAACATTTGGCTTTATAGTTACGTTTGCATGTTATGGCAATTTGTAGAAACTTTGTGTTCAGTTACGTTTATAAAATAGCCCTTTTCGCCATTTAATATGTTCACTTACGTTTGTCTACCAAAACGGATTGTATCAGAAAATTGGGAGGGAACAATTTAATTTGTTATAAAACAGTTTTATAAAATGAACAATGCGAAACACTGAGAATTATATCGCTCTGTGTAATTCTATAATGTAAAATTGTGATATGTAGAATTATACAGAGTAATTCAGTCATTAATTTTAACCATGCTTTCGAAAAAGTGAGATTGTTTTCCAATTACAAACTTCTTGTTTACAATCTAATATGCATGTATTGTATATATTCTTTGAGGTGCCTTTAAGGTAACTTTAAAAATTTTTGTATTCTTTAGGTATTCATTAAGCGTTTTATCAAATTCTGACGTAAAATTCATTCATCATGCTCTAGTAATACAAGTTCAAAAGCTCCGTAAAGTATCATACAGTAAATAATGTTGAATAAAACCTTAAAAACATTTTTGTCAAGATATTGTGGGTGTAATTCAACCCTATTTAAGGCTTTAGTCCACAGAGTAGTTAGTTTCACACAATATTATTAATACCTAAAAATATATAATGACATTAAGACTGAAATACCCCGTAATTTTGAGCAAATCATGTAAGTATATGAATCAATAACACACACACTATTTTATTCATTGTCACAGTTTTAAGCTTCTAGCACAGTTTCTAGAATTTGCATAAAAGCACAAATTATTGCAGTAGAAGTCCGTGACGTATATAAACCCCGAAATAAAAATTTAGTATTAAGTTATCTCCCCGACAGATCAGGATTAAATAAAACGGGGCCTTGCACCCGCTGAAAACAAATGATATCGTATGGTCGTGACACTAATAAAATAAAAGGGGATGGTTTTCAATATGTGTGGTGCAAAATAGGACGCTAAGCGTTCCGGGGTTTCGCTACTGGACAGTACAATCAATCGCCGCGCGAGCCGGGCTTACAATAAAGAACGGCCAAATATAAATAAAAGATGGAATCATGATATTAGAAATATTGCCGACATAACACACTCGCGTCTGAGAAAATGAGCCACAACTCAAAAGATCGTTGGAGTATTTCATCCCTTTGACAATTTCTATTTCATCATGAAAGGCGTTCGGTGTTATTGCTAACCCTCCAAGAAAAGTTATCTTTTATGAGGTTTCGATTAACTTTCGATATATGAGACGCGAAGAGCTTATACACTATTAAATATTTGCTTGTAGGTGCCCTTCTTAAAAAATAACAACAGATATAATATCTTTTTTTACTGTATTGGAAAGGTATTTTAAGCTAATATAAATCAAATATCCTACAATTCCTAGATGTTTGGTATCAAAGAGCATACATATGACTTCATTGATAAGTTGTAGGAAATTTGATTTATATTAGCTTAAAATACCTTTCCAATGCAGTCAAAAAATGTTACTAAACCAAATAATAAAGAATATATGGGTAGATATTGTGGGTGTAATCAACGCTGGTCTGGGCTTTAGTCCGCATAGAAGTTAGTTTCACACAATATTGTTAATACTTAAAAATATATAAAAAAAAGATATAATATCATCGTGCAAAAGTTGCCGTTACAGGTTACGAAACTTATCAACCAATTGTGCAATTTTTGTGTGAAGTTTTATGCGATTAATATTTATACCAGGATTATTAATTTATTAACATTGCTGTGCCAGTTATTAAAATTTGATCTTATTAGAAATAGTAGTATATCTATAGGCAATACCTCAGATTAGCATGCTAAAGTAATTTATAAAAATACAGAATTATAAAAAAAAATTGATTTTATACTGGGTGTTATTAAATGAAGTAGCAAAAATGAGACCTAGGTACCTATATCGCAAGTAGCTCTAAATTTATATGATATCTCTGAATAGTTAAAAATAATTGTAATTTCATCTGGCCCTCTAATTATGAATTACAGAATACCGTCAGCTCTTAACCTATTTATGGTTTCTAATCGACGCCGCTGACTGACCATCGAAGGCTGTAATCAGATTTTCATACCACTAATAATATAGAGCATATTAGTTTCAACAATAATTTACATTATCGATGAATTGTAATGTTGTTATCTACTCAAACACATGCCTAACGAAACATCATACACGCGAAATATGGATGCTGAGTCCTCAGAGATGCTCATAATTTCAGTTTAACTGTGATAATAGTGCATATTTGTTATCCTGATAAATTTAAGTAGACTAAAAAAGAATTTGTTATACTTAACCTTGTTCAAATAGATAAATAAATTAATAACAAACAAGTACTAAAAAAATTCATATGTGACAAACTTTGTAAATTTTTTTATTAGGATCATATTAAAGAGGCAATTACTTGAACCTATTTAAGGTGCCAAGACGTTTAATCCGGGACAGAATAAATTTCTTTGAGAATTTTATCCAGTAGAAACATGATCTTGGAGTCGATCCAAAATTTTAGTTCGTCTTTTAAAGAAAAGTGAAAGGCTCTGTAATAGATATCCACTATTAACTTTAACTTTACTGATTCTAAAGTGTCAACAATAAATTCAACTTCCAAATGGCAATTTTTCTATTGGTTAAAACGCTAGTAGTAAGCTAGTAGTTTGAAAAAAAGTAGTACACGGTGTTTCAAACTCGATGAAATGGGCCTACTGCGAGGATACAAAAAATTCAAATAAAATTTGGCTCACGTGGTGTAAAATGGGATGAGGTAAGCCCCATTTTCGGATTTGAGACACCCTATACAATCATTAGTACACATTTAAAACCTATTTTGAACATTGTATACGTATCTAAATTATGTTGGTACTGCATTCAATGTAATATACAACTGACAAGAATTTCTTGAGCGATAGATACCTACAATGAAATGCATGAAATGCTAGCTCCCGATATTCTACACAAATCAGACGGCCATATTTAGTTAGGAAAGTTTGTGAGGGCGAGGTATTAGCTACCCACACATCAATCACGCCTTGAAAGATAGGAAATGAACAAACCTAAAGCTGATTTTATATACGGGTTTCATGTACGCCTTTTGTTCCACTGTTGTGATACACCTTTGATTGACTCGCACGAACTAGCACCGGTTTATCGGAAGTGTGTGTTGTATTTTTCATCGGAATCTGACCATTAATAGATTTCTCCTGGCAGATAGAAAGGAAAATGACAGAGAATTATGCATAATTGAAACAATAGATTGTTCTATTATTTGTTCTTCTAGTCTAGTTTTTAATTTAGTAATATAATAATCCTACCTCTTCCACGTAACAAATTGCAAATTTTAATCCGCAGCTAACCCATGAAACAGTGATATAGGAATTATAGCCGTGCTTAGAGACTAGTTAACAATTATTGCTCTCTTGGAATTCGAATATGCCCTTATAAATCAAGGAAATGCCTGCCTGATTGGCATGACAGTAGTAACAACTAATTAATTGTTAACGCTTATAATAGGATTGTGTCATTGGGCATGTGCTCAAAACAGAACCGATAACTTGCAGTTCTATTTGCCGCTACATAACAGATTCGTCTGTTAATAAGATTTAATTAGTATACAGGGAAGAATTTATAGTTATAAGCATTACTCGGTTATTAAATTTTAATACTATAATTAACAAAAGTACACTGTTTCATCTCTTAGACATGATTCATTTGATTATTTTACAAATTAATTAATTACTGACAAATGTATAACAGTATATACTGAAAAGCAGTAGCTGTAACAATACCGTTGCTAATAAATAGAGAAGGGTCAACGGCGTATGGTAGCATCCTGAACCTATTCGTCTATTCTTCCATCGAAGCTCGTGCCAATATTTATTTAATCATATTGTGGCGCCTTCGGTCTGTACCGCCTTTTTATCAATGAATTTCATCCGTACATAAAAGACATAATAAATTTACGGAGTTTTCAATAACGTGACGTTTTTGACCAAGTTGTTGATGCCGTCGTCATATCGCTTATATTGGAGGGTGCGTCAGCTTGTCACTGGAACGGCAGCCGAAGGGCCCAGACCGACAGCGATCACGAACAACCTCTTTGCGGGGCTGTCATCATCGATAATGATCTCGATCGCATCCTACCTTATTAACATAAAACTGCCACAACCAAAATATGTGGTATCGACCTTAACCTTTCAGACGTTCTATTAATACGTGCCCGGTGATGAATGGAATGGATACTGGAACTTGAAAGTATCTAGTGGTGGGCGAACTCGAATTAAAATTAACCTTTAATCCGATTATTGAGATAACCTTTAGATTCCTATTATTGTTTCTTTTTTAATTCGAACTACGTGACGTCACAGTAGTATATGCAACCCTCGGTACTTTGTGTCATAAGAAGTCAATAATCAAGTGTCATTATAATAATCCTTATATACTCACGGCAAGAATTCAGATGTCTTACGTCACGGCTGATGTACGTTACGCAACTGTTTTTATTGTCAATCTAATTTTCGATATTTGGTCGCCTTAAAATCAATCATGTTTTGCAATTTAATGCAAACATTTAGTGTAGCATATAGTTTAATTACTTCCAGTTGCAGTTTTGATAAAAATATAATGAATTATTCATTTGTTCGTATAACGTAAGTCGTATGAATTCTTACCGCAACTGTAGAACCTATATTTAGGGAAGAATTGTATAATTGAGTTTATCTCTGCTTATATTAAAAAACTCTATTTAGTACATAGATACTGAACTCCATAGATATAAGTAATAATTAAATTATCTACTTCAGTCATATACCTACATACATTTTCCAATAGTCATTCAAAATTGTTATGCATCGGTCATCTTTTACAATAATTCAGTGAATTAAAACAAATTTAATGTATACGAAACAATTATATTGATATAAAACAAATATTATTAATAAATCTCTGGAACTTTATTTTCTACTTCATGTTAGATAGATTTATTTTCAGTGTGGAATGTATTCTAAAGAGAACACCTAAGGTAGCATTTAAAAAATGCTGCCTTAGGTTTATCGTATCTGCGCAAAAACTTTTATATCTTTTTTGTATTAAGATTTACATGTGGTAAAGTTATTTTCTGATTTTTGAAAATAATTCCATGCCACAGATTTTCTACATCTAATACATCCTTGCTTATTGAAAATGGAGAGCATTCAAAATTGAATTAATAAAAAAGTGTAAAATTACATATACAATTTGTGGAGTTCAATCCTGTCTCTGCTACAGAAAATTCTTAAAATTGTCACAGTTTTCTTGTACACAGATTCAAGGTTGATCAAAGAAGTTAAGGGGTGTAAAAAGCAATAATATAATTTTTTAATAGAACGCTTTATGTATTACTGAATTTTTGAATTATTCTTTTTTTCTTATTTCAAAAATATGGCATATAACATTCCTATCTTTAACCGTTTTCGAGTTATTGAACATTGAAAATTAATAAATTTTTAAGGAAACTACAATTTCCTACTTGTCATTTTCATAGACTGTAATTACCGTTCATATTATAAATAGCTTAAATACGATTAATTTTTTTTATACCTACACACGTGAACCAGAATAATTTTGCAAGATTTAATTTCTATGTAGTCGTAATATTAAAATATAATTATAGGTGTTCACAAAAATAAGTTTACGTTACAATATCTCACTGCATCCGTGTACATTAAAGAAACGTATCTAAAATATGTAGTCAAGAAAATAGGACAACATAGCCCTTGCTGGGGTAAAGTCTATTTTAAAATAAAATATATAATTTAATCAAGAAATTCCATTTTCATGCCGTATCACAAATGTGTTTCTTCACCGAATAATAAGAACTAATATGAAGAAGCTAATAGCTTTGCTGGGCAAGGATATATACGGTAATGTACGGTATAAATTCTTGTAATACAGCATCCACCCATCATTTGTCATAATTTTTGATAAAGAAATATTTTTTCGTAAACAAAACTGGTTAATATTTAACAGCAAAACCCACACCTCGAAAATTTTCTACAGCAAATTTTTAATGTTTAATATTTCATTAGAGATTTGACAGATATAAAGCTATTTTCAAGTACCCAGTTTACCTATCTATTGAGAATCTTTTTTTAATATGGTGCATGCGCCAGTGACAAATAGTGAATTGTGTTTGTTTTTGTAAAATATAACAAATAACGCAGCCTGTTGATTAGTCACCGACTTAAAATCGATCATTTATTTGAGATTGAGATTTTGTAAAAAAGCATATTAAGTAATAGTATTGTACTATATTTGTCACATATTTTTGGTAGGGATCAAAAACTACCTCCACTGAGGTGCCAAATATCTAAAGTTAAGAGATGTTACTGTCAAGAATAAAATATACGACTTTTTCGAGACCAAGAAATTTTAATCTTGGAAACATATTAATTTTAACGTCAGATGCCTTCACAAAATTTGCGATAATATTTATATTTTCGGATACGCTTAATATCTGTAAAGTCATAAATCAAAAGTTACGAAAAAGTTTCATTCAATGCCAAAGCTACAATGGAAATCTCATCGATGGCCTCTTTGTTGGAATATTTTAATAAACTGAACTTTAAATAAGTTCAAGATGTAGCGATAATAAAGCTTTTCTACACTCAATTACACTTATATTGGAGCGTTATTGCTTTTTTAGGCGAGTTATAATTCTGTATTCATGGGTATTGTTAAATTTCATTTTAAACACAAAAAGTTGCTTTGTGAATGGTAACTTATTATTCTGGCGAACAATAGCAGTTGAAGTCTTTTTGTATATGTTCCTGTATTTCCCTTCTGGAAGGGTTTTAAGGAACAGATATGGCAAAACCAGTTTAGATGATAAACGATATGTTTCTTTTAAGATGCAGATCGTTGATTATATGGCTAGTAGATAAGTATACACATCCGTATTAAACAAAAATTATATTATTCTTTATATTCTTTAGAGTTGATTCCAAAAAGAAAGATACTGCTCTCCGTTGTATTACCTGGGTTATAGGTCCAAATTATTTCTCTTACAAAAGATGTACTCTAGAGCATAAGCTCAAATAATAACACAAAAGAGAAGCTGGCCTCTTCAGACTTCCTGTTGTTATTGCGGTTAATGAAAACTCGCGGGCCAGTGCGATTACTTAGAAGAGAGAGATGAACCGAACTCGGGTTGTGTTTCCAATATTGACGTTGAGTAATGTACCATCAATAGAGGTCAAATTTTGAATTTGTTTACAATAGCAAAACTCAGCAGAGCGAAAGCTATCCTAAGTGGATTCAAATGAAGGCCGAACGAATTCCTATGTGTTCACAACACACACAAGGTCCTACTTGATATTTTATAAATATGTAACAAAAAATATACTTACAGCATTATACAAAATTGACAGCCGTAATAGATGTTATTCGTGGAAAAGTTACCCACAACGGTAATTATTAGCAAGAAATAAACATATTCCCAATTACTTTTTCGTTTTCTGGCAAGTCAGTCTCCGTTCCGTAAACATTTCTCTCTTTTATAAATGAACGCCGCTCACACCAATGCCACTCAGTCTATTAATTAAAGGCTCAGACAGGAAGTAAATGAGTTTAAGTAGAAAATTAACTTACCCGATATCCCATCATAGGTCCACCATTCTTCCCAGCTAACGGCTGCCGTTCCTGCAACAAAACAAAAACGATTCACTCTGCGGCTGCAGATTGACGAAGAAGAGTGGATTTCTACCACAGGTGACTTGCATTCTTATCCGATCTGGTCTGTAGGTTTTTTTAAGAGGACATCTTGAATTATTTTAAAAGTGTCTTTATTTCCGCATAGTTGTGTAACATTTTGTATTTATGCTCGTGTAATTAAATACGCCGTATTTTGAGTAAAATTTCACTCAAAATCAACACGAATGGTGGTCAAAACGAGTCCACACCCGATTGTGTTGAAATACTAACACAATTCATTGAGTAATTTCACTCAGTTATTTGTTAGCTAAATAAATCTTTTATAAGGAACACTGGACAATTTTTAAGTTAGCCTTTCTAAATTATGTGTTATTCCAAACACAAAATTGGGTTATATTATCAATTTATTTCCAAATTGTAATTTGGAAATGTATTTACAATTGCGGTCCATGAACCATGATCCGATTAGAACAATACATTTATGATTATCGTCCACAGACAGCAGTGACTTGTATCGTACATAGCTCTAAACAATGTGTAATATCTACAACGGTTGGTGTCACCTTTGCACAATATGATCACACACACATATTTTAATAAATTTAAATGTAACCAAAAATTGTATACATAAGCTCATTTCTTTGTTAAATTTACTCAAAATTCAACACCAAATTAATTCACTCATAAATGAGTTTTAACTTACTCAACGTTAGTTTTTACTGTGCATCTTATCATTGCTGACGATTTTCTTTGATTAAACCTCAATTTAAATTTAAATGTTCTCCATATGAACACCGAGAACGAGAGTTAACTGAACACAGCAACGCGGCACGACCAACATGGCGTAGTGATGTGTATTGGAACGTTGGAAGAGCTGATATACCGCAGCTGCAGAATTGTGCTCATCCAGTCAGAAGTAGGGATATAGAACACAGAGGTTTGTTAAGTTTACACAAACTGGTGTACTTTTAACACATCACTGGTAAATATTGCATAAATTCAGTATATTTTATTATAATTTTAATGCATTTTTTGTAAAGCATATACAAAAGCCATAGTATGTAAAACTATTAACACGAAAATTTTACACATCCTAAATTACACATTGGAAAATCTCGCTACAAGGCAACTTTTTTTAAATAAAAGACGGACATTGTGTGTGTGTGTGGGTGGGTGTAAGTCTGAGTGCTTGAGACCCGCAGAAATTTAAAAATATTTCGCTTATGGATATGTGCCAGAAAGAGAACAAAGGCCGGGTTTATAATTGGAGTTTCAGCTTTCCTCCGCTCTTCTAATTCACTCGTGTAGATTGATTGGTGACAATAATTGATGCATAGCAGAGCCAGTCCTGTGTAAGCCCATATTTTATCAGCTTTGTTAGGATTAGTTCTAACCACAGACACGCGTCGCTGTACCGCCGGGCACGTATCTCATTTTTAATCCGGATTATCTCACAACTCGTCTGTTTTTTCAAACATCGCTCGTATTTGTCAAGTTGCTTGCTTAAGCTTGGATTGCTGCATCGCTCATGACAAATATATTTTCGTTGGTAATGGTAGGGTAGATGTTCCAGTTTTTAGAACTGGGAAAACAAGACGGATTTATGTTTATTTTAGAGCAGATGGCGCTGATGTAAATTTTTTGCCACAGAAATTGGGCGGTGGAATAGACGCGGTATTAATTCATTAAATTTTATTTTACCAAAATAGTGTGGTTAAACATTTTTATTTTTCTATTATTAAGCTAATAGAAATAAAACCAACCTACTGAAAATCCAACATTAATTCCTTAAAAGCATAGCATAATTCCACTACTCGTTTCATCTTTATTACGTAATTACTCCACTTCAGTAATGAACCTTCGTGCATTTTTTGAAATAGTTGGTGTTAGTTACAATATTACAGCTATATACTGTTTTAGTAAATTATAAGTAGAATAGAAGGCATATAAAAGTAATTCCAAACAAAAAATAGGTACTTACCAATTATACAGCTGATTCCCAAGTTGTTTTTGATGAAAGAATTAAGTGCTATAACAGTGTATAGATATTGTGTAAATTTAGTTTTGATTTATATTTTAATTAACCATATCTGGAAAAGCTATGGCTTGTTTTTGTTGAAACCAAATTATTACCATAAATAGCATGTTCATTAGTGTAATTAAAATTTACATGGACCTAATGGAATATATAATTTAATAATTCTAATACGCTGTTTGATACTAAACATTCTCTCATTCATTTATTTGTTCCTAAGGGATTGAACGACAAATATTTTGTACGTTTAGTAATTGTCATAAGTGATTTTATTCCATGTTTGAACTAATTTTTAAATTATTATACAGGGTGATTGGAGGGAACCACGTTATATGAAAGGGGGTTTAGGGAGCAAAACTGAACAAAAAAGCCTAATAAACATATGGTCGAATGTCAACGGTTACTGAGATAGCAATGAACTACATTTATTTTGACGTTTGTGATTTAAAGGCTTATTTTATAACTGAGGCATTTATTTTTACATGTGCGTTCGTTTAGTCGATATTGTACACACATAATTTCATAATGCCTGCCACATTTAGTCATCGAGAATATGCTGATATTACTTTTATTTATGGGTATTGCAACGGTAGCGGTAATCGTGCAGTTACTGAATGTTAACGTCGCTTCCCGAATGGAAGAGTGTCAGATAGAAATGTATTCCAAACAGTCTTCAACAATATACATGAAACTAGAATGTTTATCAGTGTGAGAGTTACATCTAAGAGGCAAGTTGATCCTGGTCTAGCATTGGATGAAGAAACGGCATGGAAAGTCATTCACAAACATGGTTGCAAAACTTTCCATATTCAGCGCGTCTAGAAGGACGGTGATAATGATTTACGGCTGCATTTTCGAAAATGGATAAAAGCAAACCATACACTTTACAAAAACATTTTGTTCACTGATGAAACTACATTCACGCGTGATGGAATAAATAACTGTCACAACGAACATTGTTGGTCAGATGAAAATTTGCACACCACGGTGGAAAGTAACTTTCAGCATCAGTTCAGCATTAAGGTACGGTGTGGTATGGTAAATAACCAATTACTTGGCTCAGTTGGGCTAGATGGTCGTCTTGCTGGAGCTAGATATGTAGAATTTTTTAAAAATGATTTGACTGATCTACTGGACGATGTTCCATTGGATATTAGGCAAAATATGTAGGTACCTTCAGTGCCCATTTTAGTCGTAATGTGATCAATTATCTTAAAAATCGCTTTCCACAACGCTGGATTGGCCGAGGTGGTTTCCAAAATTGGTCATTAAGGTCACCAGATTTGAATCACGAGTAACCACGGGTACTGCCTTTAGAGATGGTTTAAGTCGTAGTATATGCAACAAAAGTGAACACAAAAGAAGAAGAATAAACACTTTTCTCTACTAATGCATTACAATAATTTACTCGGGTAAAAATATTTTTATTGCTATCTCGGTAGCCGTTGATATTTGATCATATGTTTATTAGGATTTTTTGTTCACTGTTGCCCCCTAAACACTCCTTTCAAATATTGGGAATTCTTTCCAACCACCCTGTATATATAAATTTTTCTTTTTTCTGTTAGGTGTTAATCACTAGTAATAAAAATCATTTAACGTTTTGCTAGAGATTCTATCTTTTTTCATCTAGTTAATGAGATTAACGTAATAAAGTTATAAGCTCGATTTAATTAATAATTATCTCATTAAGGAGTCGTAATTAAAATGTAAATCATTAATATGGATATAAATTAAAGACCCTTAAATAAAACCAACTTATCGAGGTGAACCACCTAACCGATTAAAACTTCTCATTCGGAAAGTAAATTGCCTAAAGTTTAATTAGATATATTTCAGTTATGAAATCGACCATAAATATGCGGCAGTAATCTTGAGGTCTGAATGGGAGATAAGAGTTTCTCTGCTAGATATCTAAAATTATGTCAAATAAGTATCCGCCGCGAAATTGGGTTTATGAGGACAGGCGGAGAGGTAATTTAAAATGTCGTACAGGAAAATGAGGATCGCATGCACATTTAAACATTCGCGAATGATCCGGTTGAAAAAAAATAAATTAGGTACCCTATAAAAGAAAATTCTTGTCAGTCTTTAAAGCAATCTTTAAACCGCGTTGAATGTCCCACCACTGGAAATCGTTCAATTCTTTACGTGCATTAACGCTCTTGTTTTCATTTTAGTAATTTCCATTATTAGAAAATATGGGAAATTCGTTAACCGAACGCGCCACTGAAACGTAAAGTTTAGTTGGAAAAGTCCAAGCGTCGTCCAACTTGAATTGCCTTCGGCTAATTACATTGCCTCCTGATATTTCCACCTACAATAAAACTGACCGGCAAACGAACTCTTGGTTTACCTGACCGGAATATTCCAGTGGCACTTTGTCTCTACTGAGCCCTTTGAAAACCTGCAAATATGGCTTTTTCATTGCGTTCGATGGACTCTCATAAACGGATCTATAGCTCGGTCAGCTTTCGGTATGGCGGTCCAATAAATTTTCGATTAAGTTGGGCCCTATGCAATTAAAAAGAGATTTGAATTAATCGAAATTAACAAAGTTTTTCTAAAAATGACGCTGTACCAAACATTCCCCTAAATAAAATTTACAGTTCAAGCATATTATGTTACATTGTTATGTATTTCTTTTAATTAATATTTAAGCAAGGGCTAGTGCAATGCTGTATGTTTAAAAGGTGACAAATGCCCAAAGTCATTCGTTAGTTAGGTAGCTCACTTGTGGCATATTGGCCTAATATAGATCTAATAATCTCTAAACAGGTATATGGCTGGTGGACCGCAATGATGAGAATATCTTACGTTTGTTCGGTTTTCTTGAACTGGGCAATACTTTTACTGTCTATCGTGGAGTAACTATTTTTCTTCTTCGAGATATAAGTAAGACTTATCAAATACAGTAATTTGTTTTGACGGATTGTGTAATATAAGGTGGCATCCTTATAATACGGCACGACTGTGGTTATAAGTTAAAACGTCAAATTCTAAATAGAGGCATATATCAAGACCGAGTCCATTTCGTGTCGGTTGGGAATTACCTGTTTATTTGTCTAAACTAATTTGAACGATTTAAAATGCTGTAGCGGGCTAATGTTTCTATATGCAAATCGGACAGAGCGCTTGTTTGCGGTAATAAAACAAACGGATTATTCATTGTTGGAAATCTTTTGTTTTTGCAGGCACATAAAATATCATCTTTGCCGGGCAGAAGTAGTAAAACAATTCCCTGTAGCGGAAACTTGTTTCTTTCGTCTGTTAATAATAAATGGGTTAATTTTTCTAGAGCTTCGCAAATCCTCGGATTTAGCGTCCGTGAGCCCCCTAATTTGTAACGCGAGCATTTTGCAATCTTATCGTGGTCTCTTTAGGGGCTGCAGGGTACACTATTAGTTATTTACCTCCTTTCCTTAACGATTGCCTGTCTAATAAGGAACGACACCGCCTCGGGTTGACACAAATCCAATTTTCTTTCTCTTACCTAATGATAATTACTCTGCCATGGTTGGGACCTAATTTAATATTTCCGTTGTTCCTGCATTCTATTAAATTTATATAACTTGTTTTCTTTTACTTAAAATTTAATGGATTAAGAGCCTATTGTTTGCTCTGCCTTTTAAATTTAATTGGCCGAATCCTGGAAGGTATTGTTAACGAGAATCTTTTGATGGAAGGCGGTTATGAGGACAATTAAAAATTAATTAAAAACGATTTATAGGGCTCTTGGCAACCGCAATCAGCAGTTGTATTATTCGTGTCGCCATAACTACTTGAATATTTATGTCTTATCGACAACCTATGTACACCAATAGGGCCTTTTTAATATTCTTTATTTTACTTTCTTTCAAAAGATGTGCATGAAATATGTAATATTTATATATCATTTTATGCAAAAATAAGTATCAAAAATAAGTACCATGATGACGTATACTTTGTTGAACTTATGAAATGTATCTAAGATAAATAAACATAAGCTGGATAAACACCAGCGGTTCTGATGTTTAGGAATTTATAAAATTTCCTCTCAATTCTCTCTAAGCTAGTAATACGAGTACAGATGTTATAATAAGACGACCATACAATGGAACAATATTCCAACTTAGAACGACCATAACAGAAGAATAATGTTTTAACAAAGCAGATCGTCAAATTTTGAAGTTCCTTATAATAAATTCCAACATTTTTAAGGCTGACCTTGTGATGTAATTAATATGAGCAGTAAAAGATGTATTCGATACCTCTAGGACAATACTTTTTTTTTAATTTGACCTTTTCCTACTATTGACCACAAAAATATAAAAAACAGGGTTACTAATTACCAGTTTTTGTAATATTCGGTATATAGAAATTTGAAATTTACACAATTTTTGATGTCACTTAACTTGAACTGAATTGTTACATACATATTGTGTACCGCTACACTTGCCGTCAAGTAAATTAACGTTTTTACAATAAAGCACGTTTGAATGTACGTATAATGACGTTATACATAAATGCAGCATCATACTTGTACTCATAACAATCGTTTTGAGAATAAAACACGTTGGACAGCGCAAATAATGGATGCATTCATGTCCAGGCTGATAACAGCTTGATTTTCCAATGAAACAAATTATTTATTATTACTGAAAAATACACATGCGTTCCAAATAACCTGAGATAATTTTACATGCTATTTTCGAAGAAACAGTTGGGTTGTGAATTAAATCTGTATAAAGGGACTACACAAATTACAAGTCGCTTCTCTTTCATATAATTCAGGTTTAACTAGACAATTTGTGCGTATATAATAACCCGACAGTGGTTCTTCTGGGTTTTATCTAGCTTAGTGGTATATCGGGGGATTTATATAAATACTCGCACTTGGGTGGTCCGCAATAAGAGGATTCAGAGCGTATTGGGTAAGGGAAAGGTAGGGTAAGTGATACAGATAGGCTTTGTGGATTAACTTCAACTTACACACTATCACGATATTCTGACTCTCTGACCGGAGAATTTGAAATATATTTTATGTTGGGTAGAGTGGATAACAAGAACTAGCATTAACCGACAATGTTGACGTCATGATAAATTCATTTAATTGCACATTACAAAATCTTGGCCAACTATCTATAACTAAGAGATGATACAATAAATATTTGTATTGTTTAATGTTTTTTTTGCAAATATCTCATGAACCACTAACCCGCATTTGGTATATGGTTCTAGATATATAGTGTCTGGCATGATTAACCTTGTAGTTTTGTCAAATTGCAAATATGGCGTTAGGTTCTTTTCTCTTTCAAAAACTTCAGCGGATTCAGAACACAGTTTTACTAGGTACAGAAAGTTTGAAAATTTATTAAACATAATAGGTGACTACTAACTATAATATTTTTAAAAAGGGTTGTAATGGATTATGGAATTAAAGAAATTTTCAGTTAAGGGGCAACGCTAGATGCAAGTCAACTCGACCGTTCCGCTAAGCTTCTGTCTTTGCTTGCTCTGACACTTTCTTAGTTACAAATTTCCAAAATTATTATCAATTATTTTCAGAAACAAATTGTATATAAATCAATAAAATAATTTGTTGCTTCTAGAATGACCATTTATTTTGTGCTCTTTACGTCTTAAACTCTAGTTTACTCGTGTCAAAAATATGATCATGAAACTAGATCTTTTTCTAAGGAAACTGGTGCAAGGCCGCATCATCGGATCATTATTATAAGAGTTATTTTGAAACTAGTTTTAAGATACATAAAGAGGCCTCTTAAGACCTGTTTGCTAAAAATAGTATCATTTTTTTGATTTTTTTTAAATGCCAAATTTGTGCATTTTGGAAAATATATCTCGTTGTATCATCATCAAATGAGCGCTGCTATAATTTTTCAATTACATTTGCCAGTACTGCATGGTAACTTTTTCAAGGAAATTTGAAGGATCCACTGCCAAAGGGGCTTAGCAGGATAAGTATGTGCTGCACCCTTACGGATTTACTTCAAATTTTCTGTAGAAGAGAAAATATCTGAAAAACAAAACTGCTTAGTAAGTTTCCTCAAGAGTACCTACTTTTTGTCAGTAAATAGAATACAATTTTAATATTTGTATTGAAAAATAATGTTTACCATTGACGTAGAAGTTAGGGGGTTTAACGGTGAAGAAGACCCATGCCTACGCCACTGGCTATAGTTCAAAAAAGTTATTCACGTCAAAATACTAACTTTTTATTATGATTACTGCTTACCAAGTTTATAGAGTAAATTTTTCATTCTTTTACGTTTCTTTTTTGAAAAAAAGTTCAGCACCTGTTTTACGGTGTTGTTCTATAAAATTCAGTTACACATATCTTAGGTATCAAAATTGTACAAGCAGTTTTTGAGAAAAAACAGTGTTTTAATTTTTTTATAAAACATCCATAACTCCCATAAAAAAATCTCTTTGAGATATAATCTTATGAGAAATTTAAGCTTACATGTACCTACTTATCCTGCTAAGCCCTTTTAACAAAAAAAGGGAAAAAAAATCTGAAAAAAAACTAAATTACGCATGAATAGCGCTTCCTGTGCCATTTCATAAGACTACTCATTTTGTTATAATCGTGTTAAGATAAATTAATTTAATAACTTTACTAATAATAGCTTTTGCGCCCAGGAACGACTTACGTTGGTAGGCTCTAACCACCATTCAAGGGAGGTATGAGGAAAACCTGGAAAACCTCATTAATTAGGGGGGTAGTCAAATGTCAATCGGTATCAATCTCTCACATTCCACCCTACCATACCCGCAGAAAGGGTGCCAATCTCTCCATGAAAATCGCTTATATACGGTCTACCGGCTGTGGGGTCGAACCCACAGCGATCTAGTCACCTCGATTCAAGTAGTCACGCCTTAAACCGCGCGATCACTGACCGATCCCATATACAATCGTATACCAAATTCTATTAATATCGACTTAAACGATAAGGAGAAATTTACAAAAAACAAAATTTTGGGCACAATTTCAAAAGGTTTAAAATATCAAAAAATTCAGGAAAACAGAAAATACGAATTAAATAATTTCTTAAATTAATTATGTACGAAGGTTTCTCCTATTTCTGAAGCAATTTGTATATTGTTTATAACCAATTCTGCTTATTGCAAATCAATAATTTAATTATAGTGATGTCGAACTTATAGATTAGCAAAAAGATAAATATGCACTTTATGTGTACGTGTGAAATATACCTGAAACTCTTATCTGCTATTATTTCCACCCACATTTCTTTAATGGTAAAATAACTGACTGAAATAATCTTTATAATTTTTAAAAATACCCTCCAATGCAGCTAAATGACTTGGCAAAACTAATACATAGTACGATAAAAGAGTTCGCGGAAGCGTGTAATTAGATTTTGAAAAACGAAAACGTTATGGAATCATGTATCCGGCTTCAATTATCGGAAGAAAATCACAACGACCACATCCTCAAAGAAGTAATTGCGACTCCTCAAAGTAGTGCAGCAATTTTTCCGTTTGCATTTGCAATCTCGACTAACATGGGGACTCGGAGGAACGCTTTATTTGGAATTCAAGAGACTTAAGAGAAAAAAATCAAATGAACCGTTTTCTGCTTCCTTTGATTCCATCTCATTTCTATTACTCCGTCCCTAGTTCAATCGGTTTTTGTGTATACAAACTTTGCGTAAAGTCAATCGCCGAGAAATGCGAGCCCGGTATTTAATGGGGAATCGGCGATTATTCACAATCTGATGCCTTCCGGAGTCCTGCAGGAATCTGCCTTATCCTTTCATTAACTATTCGGATTAAATCGGAAAACTTTTAAACATAAATCTGTAGTTTAGGAGACGAAATCGTGATTCACTCTTTATTTTCGCGTAAACTGATACTCTGGAACAAGCCTCGCAATCCGAACAAAGATTGCCTCGCTTTCGTTTTTTCTTGACGACGCAAACGTTTATCATCCAATCGCACCAGCCGGTGCAACAAAAGGAACTTTATTAATGTAATATAATAATGACTTTATTAAGGAGGGGTTCACTCAATGACTCCTTGCGCACAACCTGAAATATAATTCACAAATTTATTGAGTTATTTCTTTGTATAACAATATAACTACAACTAATGTCGCCACGCTCTAATTTGAATTCGTACATGTATCTCTCATAGGTAATTAAGTATTGCAACTAGCAGCGATATTCAATATACAGGGTGATTCAGAAATACAAGAAAAAATTTGGTACATAATTAATTTGAGAAATTATCTGATTTGCTTTTTTTGTTTCCCCGAATTCAATTTTTTTATGTTTTAGATCTCTTGAAGGTGTATCCAAACACTTGTTTTAAAATCATAGTTTATTTTAACACAATTAAAGCTAATTACGGACGGTGAGCTATAATACAGGGTGTCCGGAAATTATGCGTCAAGACTTCAGGTGGTGATTCCTCACAAGAAATTAGGATCACACAGTTCTATAACAATTTTTCGAAAACTCAATATTAACGGAGATACAGGGTACGCGGTGTAGAACTAACTACTTCTATCGGCCATTCGCTACTCCATGCCGGACTGAAAATGTCACAGACACGAAGCGTTCTACATGCAGTAGACACCATTGAAAGCTGTCGACCTTTATCGCGATCGGCGAGAAACGATATTTTGCAAACACGGAATTCCAGGAAACAACTACTCTGCGGGCTAATGCCCCGACCAGCATTGAATTACACCTGGAAAATCTATAGCAACAGCTAGAGTCATTGGTCAGAAGCCCACCAGACATATATCGGTTTCGGGCTTATTAGCTCTCATCAGTATGCCATAGGTAAGGTATCCGACGAATAATCCTAGCTGTTTAGTCTGTCTAACCCGACAGAAGGGACCATGAGTAGCGGTGTAGAACTAACTACATCATTGGGAGATACAGGGTGTTAAAGTTAAAATTTTATTTTCGATATTTGTAGATAACTTCTTAAGAAATCTAACTATTCACATAATATTGGTAAATCGGGGGTTTTTGCCGACGAGAAATTCAAATATGTTTCTAATTTTGACGTCACTAGTAGAGGGCGCCACTTATGGCACATCATGTTTCTTTCAAATGACAGAACTTTTTTGCTGCTTAGTGTATCCATCTGACTATTGAAACAATCGATTCTCCTACCTGTTATATATGAAAAAGGCATACCTTATTGAAGTCGTTAGGAGTAACAGTTTTCGAAATAATTTAATTTGAGATATTCAGTGCACCGAGTAAAAACTGTTTTGCTTTCAGTAAAGTCAAAATGTTACTTAAAAAAGTTGTTCAGAATGGTAAATTATGGAGATCTGCAAGTGCGATACACTTCATTGTTTAAATGTTCCCACGAAAAGAAGTCCAAATGATTTAAAGTCAGGAGATCATGGCGGCCATGGTATTAATGCTTGGACATACTGTACATGGTACGGATATAACTGAGTCCGTGTATGATACCCACACTGCTACAATACGCCGTGGACATCCTGGAGCTCTCTTCCACGACTCGTGTTCAAATTTCCCTCGCGTTGCACTATACTTTTCATCACTTCTAAAACCTGAGTAGTAGTAACTTACACAAAATGAAACACGTCCTTAACTTTTCTGCATCGACTAATATTAAAAAATGAAATGACATCTGTGTTAGCATGAACATTATTTATTAAATTTAAGAAAATATTTATTTTATCTAGACCTCAAAACTCATCAAGTAAATTATTAATTTTAGCTTTTTTTATGAATATTCAATTCATCAAACATTGTCCATAACAATGCAGAATTCTTAAAATTGAACCTCAATTAATTTTCAATAAACACCTTTTTTCTCTACGTATAGAAGCAATTACTAAATTTCGCATTTCTTTATAATAATTCCATTTTGTCTGAACACGTTGCCTAGTACCATTCAAGTCTTTCACAAGTTTTTAATATTCTGACAGTGCTCTAGTCCTTATGCTCAACATTTTTTAAATATTAGGTGTTACCCAAGAACAATTCTTTTTGTAATTTTTATTTTTCACCGAGGAGCATGTACATCAAATAACCGTGTATTAATACTTTCTAAAAAAAATCGCTATTATCTATATTCTAAAAAAATTGAACTCTTCCCAATCTGTCCATATACCCAGGAAGTACGTTTACTCAATACCCTAAATAAGAAGTGCATCACACAAACACAATAAAATAACAAATTCGGAAAAAGAGAAATCGACACTCACATGGATGACATAGATGCAAATGTTTCCCATAATAAACATGTATTTACGTCCTCTTCGCTCTTCTGTGTTCGTAAATGCTAGTTCAGAATTGACGTAAACTAAAATATAGTATGAATTATGGAAATGGTGCTCAAGATTTATTGGGCTGTTTTTCTTCCAGAGGGCTGTAAATTTCAGTTCATCCGAGTTCAGCCTACGCTCAGTAGGTATCATGTATTTTTATATTTCTTGGATAGTAATGAAGAATTATTTATATTTTTTATAACGGCAGCGACAGAAGTCACAGGGATGTAGCCTAGCATTATTTATTGCCCAAGAAAAACATCTTATATGAGACGCTTTAATGAAAATACAGTACAAATTATAAGAACATACGAGTATATTCCTTTAAAGATGGCACTGAATATATGAATAACATCTGTTATACAGTAGGTTCTCAGTATTATTTATTAGGAACGAATTTAATTAGTAAAACCCGCAGTTCGTTCGCAGATCTCAGGTCAGGACTTGGAGGCGACCTTAAGATTTAAATATGCTTTGTTTTTATTAAAACAAATTTACTCTTATTCATGACAACTAATCGACAGAAATATCCGATTTATTTACCAGCAGGAGCTCGACGGAGAGACAAATCTGTATTCTTGACCATTCTCACTGTAGTTATTTACCATAAAAAATTGGTGAATTATTTTACATGATTTTTGCTAAACGAATATAAAGCTCAAGGATTGGAAATATACACATAGAGAGTAATATACTCAGGAATTTCTAAGTAGAATGAATTCCCACTCGAACTTATTTCACTGCATTCGAGAACCGAGGCCCAGGAGTGTTGTTTTTATTGAGACTTACAGCAGGTCGTAAAATAAAACAGTTGCAATGGAACCGTACGTGTGATACGTAGTTAGAATCAACGTCGCATTATACGTTCATTTTGATGGCATAAAAAGTATTCTACAGCGACTACACTCAAGTGATGCCACTTCTATTTTATATGGTCAACGGATATTTAATGATCCTAGAATTCGCGAAGATTTAGCATATCTACATTTTAATTGTCCACGGATACCTTCAGCTTTCGCTGTCTTGAAGCAACTGTGGCAGCATCAGGATATTCAATAAATAACACAGTAAATAATGTTTTTTTATTTAAGACAGTTTATTTTCCAGTTACAAGGACCTAATGCTGAACGTGTCAAAACAAATTGATACCGTTTTGCGGAACAATCCGAACACTTTATGCGGTATAGTAGATGTTTTTGATGACAAAAAAGTAAATTTTTCTAAATGAACAAAAGGGCGACACACGCCACAGCCAGCTGAGCATTTACGGCAGTTGGTGATTACTCTATTTTATTCCAGTACTACAAATGAATAATCACGTAAGTGTTTTGTAAACTAATAAACTTAATATGAATAATGTTGGAAATTATAAATTATCTTAGCATTAACTTAGCGCCCTAAGTGCAGTCCTGATATTGTTGTCATCTGCGAACGAAGCGCAGGTTTCAGTAATTAGATAATAAAATGATATCACGGAAACTTGTAAGAAGATTCAATAATATTTACCGATGCACGAGGTCTGTAAGCATTACATTTCATAGGTTTACCATGTAAGGAGGCTTCCGCTGCTTGTAAATGCAAGGACGTCAAAAATTCATCAATATATTGGAAAATACAATTTAACAAAAACCAAAGTTGCGCCTCTCGAGACTAAAAGGTTTCGACTTCTACAAGAAGTTATGTAACATTTTGCGCGACCCCAGGGAAGGATATAATAAAGACGTGACGCGAAAATACTGCGGCGCCCCGTTTATAGGAAAGAATGGGTCCCGAATAGTCCACAGTCCGTCCCCAAAGGGTGTCCTAATGCGTCGCGTACACTCTTTGAAACCGTTGCCGTATATTATCATCAAGTCAGGAGTTAGAAATAGAATATCACTTTTTGCCTCTTTCTTTGCTAACGGATTTATGGCGGAAAGTTTTTCGATTTATTTTTGTAGTTAACCAAAGGCAAGATCACGACATGTCTGTCCAATCGCACCTCGAACTAACCTTTTGCTTTTTACGCCCGAAAAGGAGCACGTCAGAACTTTTTATGGTGTCGCTCGAGTATAATCTCCTAAAACTTACATTAGTGTCATTTTCAAGTTAAATCTACAATAAAATTATAATTTTTGGAGACTAAATGTCCACTAAAAGCCGTTTGTCACTATACAATATTATCTGAGAAAAATATTAAAAAATTCATTTGAAAATTATTTTTAAAATATCCTGTAGTTGCAAATGGGAGATTGGGTATGAAATTTATAAAATAATTTACTAACTCCCACTTGCAACTACAGGATATTTTAAAAATAATTTTCAAATGAATTTTTTAATATTTTTCTCAGATAATATTGTATAGTGACAAACGGCTATAATTCTATAAAATACACTGTGACCAAAATAATGGAGAACATTTTAATGTTTTCTAGTTTGCCACAGCTGCATATAACATTGTCGACATATTTTTTAATTCTAAAGAGAATTCAGTAGTAGGTATAACTACTTTTCTGCCATTGTCGTTTAGAAGTGTAGATAAAACCAATAGTGTTTGTATAATAATGTCACATTATCATTGATCTATCAAAATATTTAAAAAAGGGTCAATTTCAAGGGTCATAATATGATGTTTTCGCACTGTATTAATAAATCTGTGCATACATACATCGCAAAAAATTCTGAGTAAAATTTCAATCATAATCAACACTATTGGTTGTTAAGGCGAGTCCACACCCAATTGTGTTAATATAATAACACAATCCGTCGAGTAATATTCACTAAAAGATATTTGTTAGCAAAATAAATCTTTTATGAGTAACACTGAATAATTTGTGTTTAAGCTTACTGAACCATGTGTTACTACAAACACGAAATTGGCTTGTGGTGTTGGTGTTGATAAGCTTATTGCTTTGTTAAAATGTGTAATTGCTCAAAATGCAACATCAAAATAATTTGATTCGTAAATAAGTTTGAGGTTACTCAATGTTATTTTTTACTGTGTAGATATTTAATACAGTTCAAGCTCAATTATTTGAGTAGACAAAATCGTAGGAACACCTGGTAGAAAATGTTGCTCCAAACACATTAGAAAATCATAATAGTTAACTTTTAAAGAACTTTAAGGTCCGTTATGACATTATTATGGTGTTATGAAAAGGTTTCTAAACTTTCCTTTTGAATTTTCCATGCCCGTTTTCTATAATCAATCATCTTTTAATAAGCAATCATTAATTGAGTACCTCGACTATTAATAACGTTTAAAGTCGATGCTATTTAATATTTTCAAAAGCAGGGGCACATCTATCCAGGAAAGTCTTGACGATGAATGACTGGAAGCGAAAACTTTAAGTAGCTTTTATGGATTTCCGAAGTTTTTAATTGGTAAAAAATGTGGGAGTTGCAGACAGACGGAAATTAGAAGATAGGCGGAAAAGACAATTTGCTATTTCAAACATGTTACATTATGTGTTGTTAAAGTATAGTTATTAACAAAAAATATATTTGTTTTACGTTTTGCGATTAATTAATTTACGTGTTTTATTGAGAGAAAATCCGTCAAACGTTCCTAACTTTGTAAAAAGCGACAACCAGAATATTGTAACGTGAACAGGGATTTTAACAATAACCTTACACATAAGTCTGCTTTATTTATATGAAACAAATTCAAAAGCTGCCCTAAAGCCCTTTAGAAACTGCGATGCGATACATTTTAATGAGTGAAGCATTAGTGCGCAGTGCACATCGGGAACTGTATAAAATGACAAAAATCGTAATCCTATAGCAAGTTTGTATCCATTCTTTGTGACGAATAAACGGATATGCACCGTATTACTCTAATACCACAGTCAGTGGACAGTATTCAATCTTTTATTTTTAATCATTTATTATGAAAACAAAATTACATGCTTAAAAATTTTAACTGACACTTAAATAATAAAAATGTTCTTCTTAGGCACACTGGGGAAAATTCACCAATCACGTACCAAGCATAGGTAATAAAAATTATTTTATTAACATGATTTTACTATCATAAGTAATGTTTTGCTAAAACAATAAAGCACTTCCTAACGTTCAATAGGTACATTTTCTATAATTTCTTCTTCTAAGCGTAACTAAAATACGAGTAATGAATTGCAGTAGGTAATAGACTAATTGAGATCTACTTATTAACGGTTAAATTCAACTTACTTACGGCTAGAACACTTGAAGCTGCGAGAAATAAGAAATGTATAACAGTGGCTAGATATTTTGCTATCGCGTAGTAAACTCATGTATGTAGCCATTATTTGTCCAACAAGAAGAAGAGACTACCCGTCTTTCACATTTATTAACATATTCTAACACAAGGAATAAATATTAGTAATACAGGTAATAACAAGATCTTGTGATATGTATACATTATGTAAGTAAAATAATTTAATTTAAAAAAGAATTATAAATATATAATACACGAGATAGTGTTACATATCAAAATGATATTATTAATGGAAAGAAAATACTTTAAAAATATATGGTGTCCAGAAACTAGTGGTCCAGAATTATAGGGCATAATGTCAGTACCTACTACATTCCTTTCATATCTAGCTTCTTTACAGATATACAGAGTTTATAAGTAAGAAGTTACATATTGAATTTCAGTTATAATTTCTTAACCGTTATGTTGGCAACCTTGAAATTTAGGTGATAGCATTAAAGTAATACAATTTTCACTATTTAAATTGGAATTAGACATGTTTCATTATATAGGTATGTTCAAAATTAAGTATCAGAAATAATACAATTTTTACGGTGTATAACAAGTCCATACCTTGTTTTAATCGATATATTTTACCACTTTAGAGATAAACGCATATATAATGATGTATGTAATAATAAAGTGGTTATTTCCGGATAAAAAAAATAAAATATTGAATAATATTTTTTCACTATGAGCACCTCAAGTTCTTATAAATTTTATGAAACTGTCTTAACACCTCCGTTAAAATTGTATAAACTCTAAAACTTAATTTTTACCATACCTATAAAATGAAGCATGTCTAGTTCCAATAATTTAAATAGCGAAAGTTGTATCATGATAAATTACCACTATCACCCAAATTTCAAAGTTTCCATGGTAACAGTTTAGAAACTATGACTCAAATTCTTCTTACTTGGAAGCCCTGGATACCTATAAGAAAGCCAAATAGGACAAAAGTGTATATGAAGTAGTGGCATTAGTTTGACTCCCACTGTATACTCTATAATTTTTTCCACTTTTTTCCACATAAAGAAAAAAGCCAACAAATATAGGTAAACGTTCCCTATACGGAATTTAGAGGCCAAATTAACGTAATTTTAACTTTAAATATTTGCTAGGCTGTAAGAATAATTTATTTAAAAGTTCATATACAAAACAATGTTCAAAGTGCCCTCCGTCCATTTCCGAGAAGGCACGACATCTTCGTCTCAACGATATTCGAACTCTTTCGAAAACACCTTCCTTGGTTTAGATTTTTTGACACTTTTGATTAATCCGTAGCTGCAGCTCTTCCAGGCTATTTGCAGGAGTGCCATACACTAATGTTTTCAAATATCCCCAAACAAAGAAATCTAGAGGGTTTAGAACAAGCGATCTTGGAAGCCATAAAACAGGTCCGGCCCTTCCTACCCATCTATGTGCACTGTAAAAAATAATTACAGTTAAAATAGATGGCAATTCATTTACCCCTCATTATTGCTGTAATTTTCTTATCGATTGTGACTTTACAAATAAAATGTAAAATTACGTTGTAAATTTATTTTGTGGTGTAATTTCAGGTTTTGCAATTGTAATATTACCTTGTGATTTTACAATACAAAAAGTATTTTTACAATGTAACTTCCAAAATTACTTGTAAAATTGCAAAGTAACTTTATAGGCAATTGTATAGTTACATTGTAATAATACATTTTATATTATTACTACAATGTAATTTTTTTCACAGGATGGTCCAATTTGGGCACTTCGGTATAGAAGGTTTGAAAAGACAGAAAAAAGTAGTCAAAATATTTGCAACTTAATTTTTACGAAAAGTTGAATAGCGAGAATCACATTTCGATATTTTGATTTGTTTAAGAGATACCTACATGATATTTTTAAATTTTGATCGTTTTCTGTGGTAACTTTTCTACTTATTATATTAATATTTATACATTGTAAAAACATGTTTTCTCTATGTGTAGTATCTATTGGCTTGAGGAATATTTTTTTATAACTTCTAGTTTTCCGCTGCTATAACAAACATATATATGTTTTAATGAAACATCATGTATGTAATATGGGGTATCATAGAAAAGGCCTAAAATTAAAAAAAAAATGCTATATCAAAACTATAATCAAGATATCGAAATGAAATTTTCGTTATTCAATTTTTCTCAAAAATATTCCCGTGACATTTGGACTATATTTTCGGAGAATAAAAGACACCTCCTAAAAGTGTCGAAACTGACCTACCCGTACACAAGACATCTTGTTTACAACATTCGAATTCACTAACAGTGCTTTGACATAGATACCTAAAAAAAAATCTGAATAGTAATTCATTTATACCTAATAGATTAATTATGCCTACATGAAAAAAATTGAAATATCGTAAGGAATTAACGATTATTACTTACCTTAAGTAACATATCAGGCTTTTCCACGAGTTTCTCAATAACATCTCTGCATCGGACTGATATTTCAAAAGCAAAATGTACTCATATTAAGTAGCCTAATTAACATGAATGCCAATTGCTTCTAATGTTAACAAACACCCGCCTTAATAGTAATACTGAATTTTTGATATAATATCCCCAGTGAAGTCAAACATTTCCGAAGCAATAGATTCGTTTTCTATATGCTTTTCAGATTTATATACAAAAAATTAAGTATTTTGGAATTTATGACTCATTTAGTTGAAAATAATACTTATTTCTATTATAGCCCCCTTGTATACTTTACAATCAGCAGAATAATCCTTTTTAAATTTATAATTAAAATTTTTGGACAAATTGTGTGAAAAACATTTGTTACACAAAACCGTAGGTACTTTTCTGATTATACAAATAGCTATTTTGTACTCCGATTACGGCCCAGTTAGCTAATTAGTAGTTACAGCTTTATTATATCTTCAATATATTAACTGCACTTTGCTTATTTTTTTAGCTTAGAAATACATGTACCTATATACAGGTACTGAAGTAATAAAATATTATGGTGTTACGGCAATTTTTTATTAAAATTTTGTACCTGCACATTTAGGTTAATTGTGTAAAACAGAACACTTAACGTTATACAAAACATATAACAATGTAAGAATATATTCATGGAACTAAAGTTAACATTTTATAATATTCAAATGAAATCGATGATCTTATACTAACTATTACAAAGTAATATTAATTATATAAATGTGCATAGATAAGTAGGTACACACAAAGTTCTCGTGAAAAACAATGTAATGTCAATCGAACCTGATATAGATAACAGCTTACGTCTCCTCCAGCGGTGGCCGGGTCGTTGGGTACCTTAACTTTTGGGGCCCCTCTTTCTTCATCCAAGTCTCGGAGGTTTCTTATTACTAAGGATACGTGTCCACACTGGCTTTTCTCGAATTCGGATCAGCTTCACTGAATAAGTATATCTAACTTATTCCTATGTACGTAAGGACTCAACTGCGTTAGATAATTAAGTATATATGCATATACTTAAGATGCATGCAATGCAATTCTTTTTCCTATAATTTAGGCTAGATCGAATGGCTGATTGATAGAACATACAACTACTAACTCCCAACACTTTACCGTTCTCTGTCGCACTTCCTACCTCGTCTCAACACTATCCGCCACAGGTGTTGTTTGTAAGCCTGCGCACATCACTCCTTTGTTAAACTTAAAAAATATATTTAAATTTGAAATATAACAGAATGCAGATGGACCATCACAATGTATAACTTACATACCTACTTCTGAATCTAATTGAGGTTATGTTACAACAAGCACTAGACAAAACTATTTATAGTACCAAAAACACTCACTTTTCACTCTACATATGTTTATATTGCTAGTCACTACTCACAAAATTAATTATGTAAGTACCTAGGTCCTAGGTACACGCTGCATTCATCGAAATGAAGCAAGAAATAATGAAGGCGTCACCACCCAACGCTCTCAACGTGATGGTGGTATAGTGCGTTTTAAAATTAGTAGTACCTTCACACACACATTATGCATATTTTTACAGTCAATTATATAGCAAATTTGTTATATTCAGTAATTTTACAATGTAAAAATGGATTTCACATTGTTAATTGTAAATGTATTACAATATATTCAATAAATGTACAAATTATATTATAATTACATAGGAAGTTTACAGTTTTATTGTATATTTGCAGTTTTCTTGTAAAATTACAAGTGTCAGTGTAATATCATCATTATTTATAGAATTATTTTAAGACAATTATAAGGATATACTTACAAAGTAAATTTGTAAAGTTACTGGCCTTTTTTTCAGTGTGGAAAAGTTTGGTGTATATGCTCTCTAACGGCCATGGAAAAATGAGTTGGAGCCCCATCATGCTGGAACCACATTTGTTGCATCTGATTCAAAGGAGGGTGTTTTGGAAATAGTTCAAATAATATCGTTGAGACGAGGATGTCGTGCCTACTTGGAAATGGACGGAGGGCACTTTGAACATCTTCTGTAACTTTGTTTTTTGTTTGTAAAAAGCTTCCTTTGTCGGTTTATTCCTAATAATATAAAATGTTTGAAAAACGAATAGTGGTTCATATCTCCGCAACCGTTACTTTGCGGACCCATGTTTATTAAGCTGCTTATTTTGGTTCATACTATTGCCTCCTGAAATATTTTACACTCTTTTCTAACACTCTGTATATACCTTCAAATTAAACTTGCATATGACTTAATTTTTCCATTTGTTTGATTATTCTTTAATCCTCAATATCTCTCGAAATTTTGCCACTACCAAGCCATAAATTAAAATAAAGTAATGGGCTTTAAGTGTATTAGTTTCTAAGTAATAATTTATATGTACGCTGCAATTTACTAAAACTTAAATCCTATGTATTGGGCTCGACGCAGAATACAGCGCAATCAAGTTAGTTTGCTCGTATTCCCTAAAAGTGCTTTGCAACTTGTAGGTATTCCTTATAAACAATTTTAAAAAGAAATATAGCGTCGGGTGCACATTTATGTAGTTTTTATATTGTAGAGATTACGAAGTTTGTAGATATGTAAAGCAACTAAATACAATAAAATTGAGTCTGAAACACAAAATGTTCATTTATTTGAACAAATGGTGAATGCGCCAGTGATATAAGAGGTAGACGTTATACGTCACAAATACATACCACATATTTTTTGCTCAACAATACACTTTAAAAATAGTATTAGTTGATCTTCTACTTAATAATATATAGAATATTTAATTCAACTGTTCCTTTGGCAATGTTTCAAAGTATCAAAGCACATAAATATTTAATTGTGTTTATACGTACAGGACGCTACATTTTTATTATTATTAAACATAGTAACCAGTATTCTAACTTAGTCGTTAATTCTGGACACCCTATATGATCAAATTAAAGCCTATAGGTCCTGGTTGAGAAAATAAAGGTAATCCTATTTTTATATATCATCGCACAAGTTTATGTTGAGATTTTATTTCTGTTAGGCAGCTCTAAAATTAGCCACGACTGCTTTAATATTTACATACGCCGTTAGGATACATTAAATTATAATGATTTATGGGTGAGTCCGCACCTTGGCTACTCGGCGTTTTCCAGTACTGCTAAACGAGTCACCCAGTCACGTAAAGGGAGCTTCTTTTGACGTAAGGGCGTTTAATTTACGAGTATCAGTCAGCCGGGTGCGTGCGCCCTACTATGATTAGATATCATCATGGGAAACAGTCGCAGTTTTCCTAGGAGATGTGCAAATTAGTTGCCTGCCGTATAAATACTGACACAATACGAGCTCGGCACGGAATATAATTTACCGGAGTACCGCTCCGATCGAAATTACTGATACGCGATATATATCGGTCCATTTCGCTACTCAATAACTGTTATTACTAAACGTAATTTTCCGCCCGCTAAATGACCCGCTCGCTGATGGCCCAGTAATAAAGCCGCTATTTTACGGCTTTTTAAAGAATGTATTCCTCTATCTCTTATCTTTCATCGTTGGGAAAGCGATAAGTGGAAACTGGGCGGAAATTGAATATAGCGTTTCTTTGAAAAGTTTACTACATACAAAACATTTATATAATAATAATAATATGTTTATTTGTCCAACAGAATATTTCCAATTACAGGGCAAAACAAGCAAAAGAAACAAAAACACTTTAATTAATATTATACGATAATTGATGAAAGAGTATGTATTGAAAATTAATCGGCAATGATTACCAAATTAATAGACTACGGTTCATTACAATATTTAAAAGCGACAAACAATGATTATTATGAATTAATATTACAGTGAAATATATCACAAATACTGTTGAGTCTTGGAACAAGAAAGTTAAGGATATTTAGGGAATCAACATTATTGTGCAATAACATATACAGAAAGTTAACGCTATAAAATTTGATTGTATAATAAAGTAAGTTAACATTAAATCTACTTAACAGTTGGTTGTAATCATAGCCTCTAGCCGGATACGTACTATCAAGTCGCAATGATAGAAATGTTTAAAATTTTCTTTATACTGCGTCAATCATATTAATATGACACTTATAAAAAGGGTTCCATATCAAAGAACAATATTCTAATATAGATCGAACATAAAAAAGGACATTTATATCTTGAAATTCTTGACCCAATCTTAAAACGAACTCCAACATTCTGATAGACGATGAAACAGTTGACACAAAACAAAGCTTATCAAAAAGCACTCTCAAATCTTTAATTTCGCTTACACGAGTTAAAACATCGGAACTAATTTGATAATTAATAGTAATATTGTTAATTTTGCGAGAAAATGTTACAGCTTTACATTTAGAAATGTTCAGGTTGAGATGATTCAATCTGCACAACATAACTATTTGAATAATATTACTTACACAGTCGGCTCTGGATGTAATAGGTGTATATATTTTTAAATCACCGCCAAAAAAGAATTTTTAAACAATATTAGAGCTTAAATTCATACCATAAGAACAATTTATTTAAACATAATAGTAATTATTATTAAATAATAAGAGCTATTTTGAATCCGTTGTAATTTTTGTTGACAATTTTGCGTTAAGGAATTATAGTATACACAGCAATATTCAATATGGGATAGATAATTTTTATTCATTTTAGTTAAATTTCTTGTTCAAAGGTAGATTTGCAGTTCTACGAAACTTTCAATTTAAAAAAACAATTGCGCATTACACATGATTCTCAAATCGTAAAGACGAATCTGTGAGAATCCCAAACTTTTTCGTCAAGTTACCCATTGCGCATCTGTGTTATTTAATTGAAGAATAAATTTAGATGTAATACAATTAGTATATCGCTCTGAACCAGTACAAATCGCTTTAGAATTTAAATGAAGGCCGTGGTTACTTGAAAAGTTTTATAAAACTTGAAGATCACCATTCATATGATCAACAGCATGATATACAGAAATAAAATTAGTTGATAGGTAAATCTGAATGCCACCTGCGTACAAGTGAGAATGCAAGATATCCGAGATGATGTCAAAGATGAACAATGATATGAAAATTGGACCCAGCACGCTACCTTGGGGTACACCAGATAAAGTTTCCTTTACCATTGAGCACGTTCCATTATTTAATATCACTGTTTGAGATCTGCCGCTTAAGTAACTATTAATCCAAATTAAAGTGTTTCCAGTAAAGCCAATATATTTCAGCTTAGCAGTAAATAAACCAAAATTTACTAGATCAAATGCTTTGATCAAGTAAGACTAAAATTGTAGATAATTTCTCATTAAGTCTATATATACCTTCAAATTAAACTTGCATATGACTTAATTTTTCCATTTGTTTGAGATTATTCTTTAACCCTCAATATCTCTCAAAATTTTGCCACTAACAAGCCATAAATTAATATAAAGTAATGGGCTTTAAGTGTATTAGTTTCTAAGTAATAATTTATATGTACGCTGCAATTTACTAAAACTTTTAAATCCTATGTATAGGGCTCGATGTAGAGTACAGCGCAATCAAGTTAGTTTGCTCGTATTTCCTAAGAGTGCTTTGTAACTTGCATTCCTTATAAACAATTTTAAATAGAAATATAACGTCGGGTACTAGCAAATTTATGCAGTTTTTATATTGTACAGATCAACTCAATAAAATCGAGTCTGAAACACAGAATGTTCATTTATTTGAACAAATGGTGAATGCGCCAGTGATATAAGAGGTAGACGTTAGGCTTCACAAATTTAAATACACATATTTTTTGCTCAACAATACACTTTAAAAATAGTATTAGTTGATCGTATACTTAATAATCTATAGAATATTTAATTCAACTGTCCATTTGGAAATGTTTCAAAGTATCAATGCACATAAATATATAATTGTGTTTATACGTACAGGGCACTACATTATTATTATTATTAAACATAGTAATCAGTATTCTAAATTACCCGTTAATTCATTTACTTTCCTAATAATAGTTTAGTTATAGGCATATAAAAATGCCCTACCAAATATCAATCGAGGTATCTCTCTGTCAGCATAATCGAACTAAAATCAATATACGATAACAATGCTACGATAAATTAACGTCTGTACGTTTGATTTATGTTTGTCTTTGTCATGTGCGTGCTTACAAAACCAACTATTATAAATACATTTTTCAATCGTATAGGTGTCCCGTTCTTCCTATATGTAGCTATCTATCTAATTATTTTTTCTTGTTGCTTAAACGCTCTACTTTCCACTTCACGAATAGATCATTATGTAATATGTAATGCCTACAGTGAATAAAATACGGTGTTTATGTATTAACGAAAAAAATCGACCGTTTTTATTTATAAGGTTACCTAAAGAAGCCACTTAAGCCGTTTGAAATATTTATTTACTCATGGTTATCGAGCAAAAACTGTTATGCAATACCTTAAATAATAAAAATACCTAAATATGGGGTTTTCAAACAATTTCATTAGAAACCTACCATATATATGTTACATACATAAATGCTCCAAATCATTTTGTTCCAAAATATATCTCACTTTATTCATTCAAAAATGTTTTATAAACTTCATAATGAGTTATAAGTTCTGGTACCAAGTCAAAAATTTAGTCGGCATAAATATCTTTTCAGCCGTTAACTATTCTTAGAGCGTACAATTAGTAAGGTAGTTAAGAGTGACGCAAAATGTAAACAACTGGGAAGTCACCCTGGTGCCACATTCGTATCGGGATTTACGATAAGTACTGCTGTCCCATTTAGAATGAGCACGTGGTTGTGACTTCCTAGATTTATAAAATGCCTTCTTGGCACGGACGAACGTTTTGTCGGAAAAATTTATGCGGTTTGCATATATCAGTAGTGTAAAATGCCAGAGTCGAATGACTCTGAACAAAGCATTAACTTGATAGTTTGTGAAACTTAGTTTCCATTTATACCGATTTATATATTCCTCTAATGCGCCTAAAAATATAAAATGCTTTTATCGAAATAACTTATAGTTTCTAAGTCAAATGTTCAAAATATGATAGATATATACTGTAATTGTTCTACCGTTGATGGACAATTTTGTTACACCCATTATCCCACTGTATTATTACTTATTGATGGTATATTTACTTTAGTTCTGAATTTTCTTTAGTAAGATTGCTTAGGTAAATTTAATTAGCATATTTTCATTTGTCATGAATTTTACTTTGTAAAGTTTTGATATTTGGTAATTTTAAAAAGCATATTTACTTTAGTTATGTACTGTAACATAGTAAAATTTCCATGTAATAGGTTATTGTAACAAGTAAAGCGGCATATACATTGTATGAGTGTTCGGATCCTAAGAAAATTCGGAAATGTAAATGTATACTTGGATATACCAAGTGTCTCCAAATAAACGTGTCTCCAAAGAATCTCTAAAATGAACATATTTGCAAAATATAACCTTCTCAAAACGGGTAATTCTCTACATACTGCATCATCTTTTTTATTAGGGGTCAATTTTTGAAAGCGTTTTCTAAATCCGTAATCTAATAACACAATTTTTTTTATAAAAATCGCATTTAAGTTTGTATGAGAAAATTCAAGATAAATATTTACATTTATTTCAATAAGTTCACAATATAAGTCGATGAAAACAAAACCGACAGGGCAGGGTAGGTACTGCAGTGTTAGCCATTTGCAATTGCACTGATTGTCGAGTCTTGCAAAGAAGTAATAACAATTTTGCAGTCAATAGTTTTAAAACAGGGTGAACATAAACCTAAAAAATGTTACCATCACTTACGATTTTGTCTTATTTACTATAAAACTTAGATCATAACTGTCCTTTGTAACCAGAAGCACATGCAGTCGAACAGCGAAGTGGGAATATACACGTCAAAAGTCTTGGACTCCCTCTATATAAAATGATTCGATTAAACTAAGAGGTTTTTCTTAATTTGGTAAAAAAAGTACATGTACTTTGGGAATAAAAGAGACAATAAAAAATTGCAGACCATGAACGTCACATACTTTATTAGGTACCAATGTTTTTACAAATCTGGTCAGTTTGGCAGTGTATTCAGCCAAGTGTTCCTTTGCATTTTTGTACATTATAATGCCAGGACGTAAAAAATCTGCGTTCACCCGAGCAAGAATTACGGCTTTACATGATGCAGGACATTCTAATCATACATATCAAATATGTTGCGCATTCCTAGATCATCTGTTGTACGAATAGTACAGTCTCGAGTATCTAATGAAAGAGGGATCTGCCCGTACACCGTACTTCTTCAGCTTCAGCTCTCAGAGCCCACTTTCAAGGTACGTTTCGCCATGTTATATCGACAAATTTACATGCTAGAGGACAGACCATTACGGTTCCCCACTCAACTTCCAAGACATCGTGCTGCCCATCTCCAGTGAACGCGACAGATTAGGGGTTGGGTTTTACACCAGTGGCAGTGAGTCTTATTTACAGACGAAACCAGAATTGAGCTCGTTACTGATGACAATCGACAGAGTCTGGAGAGAACCAGGTCGTCAACAGCGACTTAATTTTCCCCGTGAAGTTGTTCCGTATGTAGGGGGTACCGTAATGCTTTGGGGTGGAATAATGTTCAACCGTCGCACCCCCACATCGAACAAGTTAATACGCCCATTATCAACCCCCTACGTAATGAATTAGGTGAAAATTTTGTGTTTATGGACGACAACGCTCGACCACATCGCGCAAGAAGGGTTCAAGAGACACTCGAAGCAAGACATATCAATAGATTAGTTTGGCCAGCCAACTCTTCTGACATGAATTCTATTGAAACATATGGGATTTCGTTGCTAGAGCCATTCATAATCATATTCCTCCACCTCAGACAGCAGATGCGTTAGTCGTGGCGGCAGAAGAGGATTAATTGGATCAATATTCCGCAAGAGATCGTTAACCGCTTGATTATCTCAATGCTCAGAAGTGTCAATATGCTATTGGAACGTGATGGAGGTCATACCGACTATTAGTCAAGAGGAATTGCTTTCTTACTTCTTTTTGATTTAATAAATTTTGTTAAAAATGTCATACATTAGCTGGTCTTTAATTTTCTAAGTATGTACTCAGTTTATCGAACATATTCTTTTCACAAAAAAAAAAGATTCAGAAACCAATATACTTTTATAAATGTATTTGGTTTTTATGACAAAAAAATTCTTTAACAAGAATCAGGGCGGGTCCAAGACTGTTGACGTTGTGTGTATTTCCTACTCCTGTATAGAAATATGCCCAAGATTTAGTTGTTCACAAGTAAAACCTAAATTTCCCTATATGTTATAGGAAATATTTTTATTTGAATTACATACATCTGGCGTAAATTTTCTTTGATTTAGCAATATTTCATATTTAATGTAATTTTATGTAGTTTCTAACTTTTAGAAATGTTATTCTGAAAAATTACCTGAACTTTTACAGTGCAGATAAAACAAAACGGAAAACGTTATTCTTGATGTAACCAAGAGGACTCATAATTCAATAATAAAAGCTGTTATCATAAGGATAACCCTCTTCACTCTTAATAGTATTCCAACGAAAGGAAATGATATATATTCAGTAATAAATCATTTCTAATTTAATTGAACGTGGCTTAATTGAAAATTACTAAATTGTATCGCGGTGCAGATTTTTAAGTGGCAATTAAAAGTGTCTGCAACAATGCGGCTAATGAAATCTGGGCTCCTCTCGAGGGCTATTGGATCCTCGATGTGTGATAGCGAAATGAGAGATGGGATGGATAACGGAGATCAAGGAGGCCCTGGAGTCCTGCCCTTATGTCGCCCTTGGGCTATCTCTTTTTAGTCGGGGGTCACTTCAGACCTAAAAGGAAAAAAACGCTACGTACGAATTTATGGACGGCGGGCCACTCTTGAAAAATAATTTTCGTTTGTTTTATTTCGGTTTATTGAATTTCTGAGTGGTTGTGGAATTCCAATAAAGCCGCTTGTGTTTGATTTGTCGAGAGGGAAAAGGGTTCCGGTACACATTAAGGGCTTATTAGAATCCTATATATTAATTTACGCATATGAAAAACGAAGACATTCAATTGGGCCTCAGAAATATAAAGACTTTGTGCTGCTCCATGTTGTTTGAGTTATGAAATTTACAGCACTCCACAAGACACTTGTTAAATATTCGAATATATGTGAGTTTGACTGGAAAATATGACGCATAATAAGACATTTTTTATTTTCCAATACAAAAATTTAAAGCACTTGTCGTCCATATAGGAATTCAGTTAATATTAGTGTTTTACAATAAGACGTTAATATTATATAGAAATAATTATATATATCTTAAGTCGAGAGCCACCTATTTTTTGAGACATGGTGTAAGTCGAAGAAAATTTATAAATATTCAGAAAGCAAAGGCACTAAAACAATAGTTATTTATGCAACAAGTGCAATAAGCACTATTTTTTCTACGTTCATGCAAAAACCAAAAAATATTATTTAGATGACACTAAGTCTAGAAAAATGTGACGTTGATTTGAAGGTTTATTACGCGGTGTAGAACTAACTAGGTACATCTATCGGCCATTCGCTACTCCATGCCGGACTGAAAATGTCACAGACACGAAGTGTTCTACATGCAGTAGACACCATTGAAAGCTGTCAACCTTTATCGCGTTCGGCGAGAAACGATATTTTGCAAACACGGAATTCCAGGAAACAACTACTCTGCGGGCTAATGCCCTGACCAACATTGAATGACACCTGGAAAACCTATAGCAACAGCTAGAGTCATTCGTCAGAAGCCCACCATACATATACCGGTTTCGAGCTTATTAGCTCTCATCAGTATGCCATAGGTAAGGTATCCGACGAATAATCCTAGCTGTTTAGTCTGTCCAACCCGACAGAAGGGACCATGAGTACGCGGTGTAAAACTAACTACATCTATCGGCCATTCACTACTCCATGCCTGACTGAAAATGTCACGGACACGAAGCGTTCTACATGCAGTAGACACCATTGAAAGCTGTCGACCTTTATCGCGTTCGGCGGATGGTCGGGGCATTAGCCCGCAGAGTAGTTGTTTCCTGGAATTCCGTGTTTGAAGGTTTATGTTTGTCATGATGACAAAACGCTGCAGTAGAATGACAGATGAGTGCAATAAAGAACCACTTTTTCCACTAAATATAGTTCAATAAAATATTGTTTTTTGCATGAACGTAGAAAAAGTTAATAATTAAAAAAAATTATTTTCTTAGCAAAAAGTTGCAGTAGTGCTCTCTAGCAACAATGTATAACTTTTCAGTCTTAATACATAAATAACTGTTGAATTGTTCCGGAAAAGAAAAACAGATTTTCGTAATCTCTATTTCCCGGTTCACAGAGACAAAATCCGCCATGAGAAACAGGGAAGTGGGAAAGCTTTCACCTACGTGACACAGGAATAATACAAATGTTGCGATCGAGCTCTAACTTCTCCATTATTGGAGGACCTATATCAGGGTCTTCGTAAAGGTCTCACCGCAAGATACTCTATTAGAACGAGAATATCTCTATTTAAAAACTCATCAGGTACTACTTTAATTATTACAGACTTCATGTGTCTACTGTAGGTGCTTAATATCATATTTTCGCGGATACATGTTTGAAAATAAATGTGAAAAAATACCTTTGAGGCTTCGTAACTTTGATACAATAGAGAAGCCATCACAAGGACTGAAATGTGATTCTAATAAATCCACCGACAGGGTCCCTTTTAAGTTTTGCAGAATAACGTAAAACTCTGGCTATGATGCAGTTAATAAGGTTGTACGTAACGAAAAACTAATGAGTTGTAGGACACAAAACCTTTGAGAGCGTAGGGGACGAAGCTTTCCGGCAGGTACGAAGTGGTTTTCTGTAACAGACAGTTTAATAATTGATTTTATAAACTCGAAGCTGCTGCGCCCAATAAATGGAAACGGAAAAAGGAATCAACCTAAAATGATGACAGTAATTTGTGTAGACTTCAGGCACTTGCTTCTACGTATTATACATATAAAATTGAAAGATACATTATTATCAGTTTTTTATCAACCAATAATATGTAGACCTCAAAATGAATTTGATTACATCTGGTAATTGTTTTATACAGTTGACTTAATTAATCTAAAAAAAAAGTTATATAGCTGTTTATATTACAAGTGCCATATGAGGTATTTTCTAGCACGCGTTTGAAATTTACAGAGCGAACCCAAGGAAAGTAAAAAATACTAATTAACAAGTACTAAATAATTAATACTAATGAATCAGCACTACTTATTATGAATATTAATTGGGTTTGCAGTTTATGAAGGTAACTCCAGATTGGGAACAGGTTGGCTTTGTATGAACAGTGGTACAATCATCCAATTCATTTTGCGATTCTGATGAAGTACTCTCACCTAATATTTTAATTGCAGTTTTATTTTTATTTTCTTCTGAGATATCAATGTACCCCTCCACAACTTCCATCTACCAAGATTTTTTATCGTTAAAAAGTCGGCTCTAGCATTCGGTAATACTGACGTTGAATAAATTATTAATATCGGAACAATGAAATATCCTTACCCTCAACATTTTATTTTTTGAAGTTCTGAGTGAAGTCTCCTAATAAAATGAAAGATAACTTTAATATCCAGACAACAAATAAATGCTGTGTTTTGTAAAACCGTTTTGTAGAAGGTAAAGTGCACTTGTGAATGCGGCTCAACTATCAATTAAAATTTCATGGGTGCGGGTTCAGAGGGAAGCCTGAATGTAAAATAAAGGATGGAAGATGAATATCATCATGCCATTATATCACGTTTACGTTAAAACTTTAACAATAAACTGTTCATCACCGCGAATAGCACATGCAAGGTTAAACAATTTGAGAATTTGGACGAAATATCGATCAATCTTAAGACTACCATTATAACGAGGGCTCGGCCAACTTGCCACAAACACGCAAAGAAAATACTCTATAATCATCGTTCTATTTTGTATTGTGCTTTATTCTGTGTTGCCAGGAAACTGTTAATCAGCATTTACGAAAATGTCCTTTGTGCAAGTATGCTCTATATATCATACTACAACGCTACAAAATCCAGTTTGTTGTTAACCCCTTCGGATACAATTAAAGACAAATTAATATCATTTAGTTTCTTAACCTTATACCCTTTATTGTAACCTGTAGGTAATATTTGCAGAATGTTAAGAACGGTGCATAATCGATAACGTGAAATACCTACCAGGATAGAAAAGTAATATTAAAAGTTTAATTGAAATTTCAAATGAAAGAAGTTTAATCAGGTATGCAGAGAAACACGCGCTTAACGTCGAGCGCCCCATGTCGAACTAATGTTTAATAGGCAGAACACTAAATCTCACCCAAGTATATTAGCAATTACTTGCGTTAATTCAGTCTGCGCCACCTGGCTTTCCTTAAATTGCAATTTTCGAGATTACCACTTTGCTACCCTTCAAAAATTTAATAAGTTCGAGGATAGCTGCCTTACTTTCCTCCTAAACCTAAAACTATTAGGAACTTTTTCTTGTACGGCTGGTGACTGCGAAAAATCGCTTTATAATTCTCTTGAATCAAATCTAATATTATAAACTAGATAAAAATGATGTACAAGGCGCATATAAAAAGTAAAAGAAAACAAATATAAAAAAAGCAAATTAGAAAATGAAAAATGCATACATGATTCAAAAACATTACTTACATTTTCCTACGTAATCTTCATGTTTTGTGGCACATTTGATATTGTGGAGCAAGCTTTTACCAACTCCTTGCATCAGATATGTAGGAAGGTTTACAACTGTTTACCCGAATGGTAGCTACAATTCTAGGTGGCGGAATATTTTGTAGAATGAATGAAAGCTTGTTTCACGATATCAAACGTGTCTCAAACCAATAATTACGAATACCTAACACGTGCATAAAATGTAAAAATATTTTTCGGTAATATAATATTTTATTAAAAACATATTTTAATCACAAGTATCATAACATTTACTGACGACCATATTGGCAGCACTAAGAAATCTGTTTTATTTATGCAAAGTAGTACTAGTTGTCTATTTGCCATGTAAATATACAACCATTCATTTAATACAGAATGTCAGTTTATGTCTTGTGGCTTGTCGAAAAATCTGTGAATGTATGTGTGAAAAACTGACGGCATCCAATACCCTCCAGCGTCACGTTGTCACATTCAACAGACTTTGAAGGGAGGAAATACAGGGGGATTTAAACAGATTAGGAAAGGAGTCAAGTCAAACTTTTATTAAAACCGCCACCGACGCATAGCGTCAAAGGATGTAAAAGTGATGTTTTTAATCTAATTTTTTTCAATAGCTGTTTACTTCTGTCTTTGTTTATACTTGCATGTATAACACCAGTTCCATTTTTCTAATAACTTTAGCAGAAATCTAATTATCTAAAATAAATATTTCTTGACAATTTTTAAATAGATATGAGCGAAATTAGCTTAAATTGGAGTGGTTCAGAATTTGCTGAAGTATAAAACGAAAAACATGTTGTGCAATGTGGTTTGCAGCAAAAAAGTGTAATATGCTACTATTCCATAGGTAATTCATATTTACAGTTGCATTCCGTTCTTTTCAAATATGTACCAATGAGCGCACAAAACAGCTTTAAATCAAAAATCAAAATGTATTAGTGTTTGTCTTGGGCAAATAGAAGAGTTATTGGATATGTCTCTGATTTTTAATATAAACTTGCTACCGCATAATAAAAAACTACATCAAAGGTTTTTAATTACGTTCATTCTGTAAATTTACTTTTTACTGCATTCTACAGTACGTAAAACTGATATATATGAAATGAACTTGAGATATGCAATTATTATTCACTTTGAATTCGTGATTTGAAGCTTTCCAATAAGCGCGATCCACTCAACTTTTACTTTAAAGAATACATATTTAATTTAGAAATACAAGAAAAATGGAATCATAAGAAATATTTCTTTTGAAACTGAAAGAGATATACCTTCTCGTGTTATATGTACTATGAAGCGATAGCGAATACTAATCTAAGAGAGATTTTACGGTCCCGCAAATATGCTCCTTTCATACAATAAGATGTGATGCTCTGTTGTGCTACTCAGTGACACAAGGAGTCAAAAAAACCAAGTGAAAACTAACCAAGACAAGCTCATCTCGGTCGAGAACTCGCGTGCTCCCTATGTAGCGGCAAAACGTTCTGCTAAAGTGCCACAAAGACACACCCAGCTTACTCGACAGAATTGGTTTTCTATCTCTGCTTTCCTTTGTAGACATTTCGTTTAATATCTTTGTTTTGCTACAAAAACTCAGACGTATTTATATCTCTAGGTAAAAGCATTTCCTTTTATGGCCCAGCGTCCGGCAGTGGTAATTGTTCAGTCAATCTTCATTAAATTATTAGATGGCTCTAAGAATCGGTCTACTAAAATTCGCTAAGTAAAGGCATCAATTACTTAATGCTACTAACATGTAGGGTAGGGTGGGGATGGTTTTGCCACTTTTTTCTTCGAGGATTGAAAAAATATATATATTTTTCATATTCTGTTACTAACAAGTATTTCAATGGAACCGTTGGACTTCTGACTTCATAATACTGTTTAAAAATTTTGAAATAATATATCGTCATTCAGTTAAAAACTGCCAAAATAAACTATTTCTTTATTTTAATACCTAAAACTGGCAATAAACATATTATTTCTTAAAGAAAAAACTAAAATTTAAACTAAAGTGTAAGTTCTAAAAGTAAAGTAAATGGCTAGAAAATCATTGGCAACTCATGTGTCTTCGAAAGAAGTTTCCCTCCCAAGATTATCAGTAGTCTTGTTTCTAATGGATAATTCAGTATTTCTTTTTGAGAAACCTGAGAGCCAGTCCTTACGTGTATCTTGTTGTGTTTCCATAAATTTGAAAATTTCATATCATACTTAACAGTACCGTGTTAGACAAGTACAAGGTCATTTTTTGTCTTTAATCCATAATAACGTACACCTGTAGCGCTCCGTAGGTATCTAGAGATTATCTAATCTTTGAAGATTTTTCTTGATCAGGATTAAAAAGTTTCATTGACGCAACATATCCCATTGTAAGCTGTTCTTTATTATACAGTTTCTTTATATTCCTACCTAAGAGTCATTCTTGGAATTTCAATATCAATAGATTATCTTCTCTTTTGTTTTACCATTTTTAGAACGGCATCTACAGGTACCTTAGTAGCTCTCTATTTTATAACTAGAGAGGGGCTAACCCCATACCCGCCATTTTTCAAATACATAGATACATACGAGTATAACATTTTAATCCTAAAGATAAGCTCAATTTACGAATAAAGCCTAGAAAATAGAAGAACTAAACAAACTATAAATACCTATCTCAATCTAATAGTAGTTGTTGTTTAGCGTCCAGACCAAAAAGAAAACTTTTAATTTTTTTTTAACCTATCGAAAGTTGTTTCAATCTCAACTTGAGTTCGCATGGTACGATAAGTTCCTACCGAGTGGGGTGGGAGACATTATAATGTGTGTTGGTGTGCACAAGCGTGTTCGAATAGCTATTTTAGTTACCGAGATATATGCATTGATCAACTTACCCCTATACTCAACTAGCCCGACTCTATCCTAATAAGATTTATTCCGCGTATCATAATTGTATTACTCTGAATATTTCAAGTAAGTAAATATTTGTCTTCATTAGTATTACCTACTTTAAACGAACCATCAATCTGTATGTTTTCTCTGCGCATTTAATCAATCATAAAAACATTTGTATAATTTATAAGAATAATCAAATTTGCGGCACCTTCCATGACGTAACTACATAGACGGAGTAATATATCACCCCGAAAATAGCTGTAGAGGCAATAGAGACCTCGGAACTTGGCTGAGTTAGGTCAGGCACAGCTAGAAGAGCAGTCCCCAATCATACATGGGATTAAAGGAGTATTACAATCTTATCCAGAACCTGTAAATTCATTAGTTCAACTTAAATACCTATATGGGAATAACGTGTGCTGTATTATATAAGAAAAGCGCATTTATCAAGCGTATTATATGTAATATAACTACTTACTATTTGATCTTCAACTGAATAAATAGTTTTCAAAAGGGCAATAAATAAAGTCGTTAATTCAACCTTGCTTTCATGTATGAAAAGACATCTCCTACATTCAATTTGAGATTCAACGTCTACCTACAAGTCCTTGGAGAGCTTCACTTAGGCCTCGAGTTTGTAGAATAGACTCCTAGGTAATCTATAACATCTACCAGGCAAATTCACGACTTACTTTAGGGTATTTCTTCTCATAACGATATATCAGTTTGTGCAACAGGCACGAAGTCGAAACTTTAAAACAAACTTTCATAACATGACATACCAATGTAATATTGAAATTAATAATGCACTTTATAATCCCATTATTCAGGCAATAACTTATACACTGTTCCTTCTGTTATACTGTGATAAACAGAGTTCAACATTTTAAATTGTACATTAAGTATCTTTCTTCCGTTTAAGGTTCTTTGAATAAAAGAAATCCCTTTCCATCAGCCAATATGATCGGAGATAATATGGGATAGTATCTCATTCCACACGACTGTTGAATAGTACCTACCGTAGGCCAGAAAGTCGAGTATTTATATAATTTACATTACAGCATTCCTTCACAGTATTCATCGCATTTAATTCAAATCAGAATTCTCACGTTTTAAATGGAGAAAAGCAGATAAGCTACGCGTAACTTAACAGCCCTTTGTTTCTTTCGCAGTATTTAACAATTTCGGCGATCCTTTATCCCTACATCTCCGGCTTTTGAAATTATTTATATTTTATCGCCTGTGATCATAAATTAATTTTATTTAATTCACTGTTACGCTCCACTGAATATTTATTTACTACGCAATAAATAATGTTTGAATTAAATTTTCCGCTAGGGCAATACTTAACGAATTTTAGGCAGAGGGCGATTTTCAGCTGAGAGATATTTAAAATACGATCCTCTTCGCCGAAATTAGAACTCTATGTAATAAGATAATCGTCAGTAATAAAAATTCTACACAGGGATTTCATAGACTTATGTTTATAGTAAACACTTCTGTTTCGATACACGAGAGACAAATTGGTCGTTTTACTTCATTAAGCTGTAAAGAATATAAAATGAAGTACAGGACGCACACAATGTGCTGTACTCGTATAACCCTGTATACGTACCCATATTTCACCGAAGTAAATGCGGCTTCCTGTTGCCATATCCATTTGAGCAATATGTTCACAAAATTAATAGCTGGCAGTCCTAAATTCTCCATGAGTAAAACTAGAGACATGCCAAATCTATTAAGTAAATAATAAAATCAAACGACGAAATCGTTGAATACTGTTAAGTGAAAGGTGCCAATTTTAAATTATTTAATCTAATCAGTAATGCAAAAACCGTTAGATATTTTTTTATCCATACATAAATGTTAGGGCAAAGAAATGTTTCCACCCCACTTTTCTCGAAATATATCAATAATGTTAAGGTCAAAAAATCTTAAATAGAAAGCAAGTAATAGATATATTAAATGAAATAGTTTAGAAGACAGGTACCTAATTAAAACGAAATAAGATAATTTTTATACTTAACCACTACTGTAAGAACAAGGTTAATCCAATTTTAGTTTAATACAATTCTACCTAATCAATTCTTCAAAATTAATATTATACGTTGAGAAACTAATAAACTTTAGATAAGCATTATCTTATTTCAAAAATAGAGCACCTTTATAAAGGGAACTGAAATGGTTTTCCAGCGGATCTAAACATTTCATTACATAAACAGTGAAATAAAATTCAATAATAACTAGGTTAAATTATTAAGACAGGCTGAAACGTTTTTTGTATTTAAATACAGATAGTCATTAAAAAAAGCCTCGTGCTGTCAACAAAAAACAGTCCGAGACACTTATTGAGTGATCAACAATCCGAATCTTGTCCTGACATATTTACTACAATAATCTTGTTTTTAATGTCTACTCAATGACAAGCGCTGTAGTAGAGCTGCAAAACCGGTAACTAATAACAGAAACAGACAAGTATCATGAAGTCATATGTATGCTCTCTGATACCAAACATCTAGGTATGCTAATGAACAATTTCGCAGACAAAGCTCTAATCAATAATTATCTAAAGAAATTAATCTAGCTAAATTTACTAACCTGGTTTAATGAAAACACTCTATAAATATCTAACTTCACGTTTGAAACAGTGGGAACTCGAAAATTCAACCACAATAGATGAGATCTGACCTATTTCTGCATTTTTAGGATTACTTCTTCAGGTGGCCTCCTTTAAGTTGAGTCTAATACAGTAAAAAAAATTACAAAAGCTAATAAAAAAGAATATATGGGTAGATATTGTGGCTGTAATTCAACGCTGATTGGGTCTTTAGTCCACAGAGTAGTTAGTTTCACACAATATTATTTATACCTAAAAATATATAAAAAATGTACTTGTTTGGACGTATTAAAAATATATAAAATAGGGACAATTTTCATTGACCCACCAATTATAGTTAAAAAACTATTAGTAAAACGTTGTAATTTGCAAACAATATTGATTAACTCAAATGAATAATCCGGTAAAAAAAAATCCGGATGTGAAAGGTCCGAGCATTAATCTTGAGAAGCGCCCAAAGTCAGCTGACTCAACCCTTATGCCGGTTCATTACGCAGTGCCTTCACGTACCTGAGATTAATATTTATTTTTCCTTATGTTCTAACCCTGTAATTAGCATTAATTTATTATTCCAGCTACAACAAATGCTTTTTACTGCTATAATTTACATTTAGATAACTTTCGGTCCGATATTGCAGAGCAACGTTCAGCCGTAATTATAAATGTAAATACGCCGGATCAGAAGTTCAGGAAGTTTTTAAAGAATGTCACATCTCGATGCGGTTTTTACAGGTTGCAGAAAGGTTCGATGCAAATTGGGTTTCCGAGGACGAACCGTTAGCGTTATGCCATTCCTTGTATAACCCTTGAAACTAAAGGTACAGTGCCTTCATAAATGATTACAAACCACGTGACCAGGACTGTAATTCTCGAAGAACTACTCGTATGCAAATAGATTTCTTGTCTCTCTCAATTGCCGTAGTGAGGAAAAGGATATTCACATATGAATTATTCTGCGATTGATTCGAAAATCTCGACCATGATCACGTGGCTTGTAATCATTTATGAAGGCACTGTATTTATGTTTACTGATTATCCTAGGTTTATCTTTTTAGTACATTGTATCGGATATTGTATGGCGTGTTGAAATTAAGTGGTTCAAACAACTAACATATTCAGTGTATTAATTTCATTTACTGAGAGTGGAATTGTAACAAAATTTACTGAAATCATTGGAGAGACAGTATTATGTGAATCCATATTACATAAAATTATTAAATAAAGGCTGAAAATATTACTTAATAATTTTTTTCTCGAAAACTATAAAGATTTTACAAAAAATGTTTTGCAAAGATAACTCCATTTTTCATGACGCATCTATAACCAATTTTTTTTAAATAGGATGAGGATCATCTTGTATAGTTTTATTATTCGCAGTTACAGTTTCTTAAAGTCGTTACAATAATTTTTGGAGGCGATAGAATACTTGATTTTTGAGTTGATTGAAACAAACATACCTATATACCAAATGTTACAATATTTGTGATAATTATTTTTTAATATTTTTTTATTTAACCGTGCTTTTCTACAATTATTATTGAAGTGCAGAAGAAAAACAAACCTTTTTATAACAAATATTTCTATTCTTTTTTATTAGGAATTAATGGATTATTTAAATTGTTCAACCAATAAAATCTCAAGTGACGTCGTTATACTTACCTAGAACTTCATAAACATGGTTTTTCTACTTTGTAAAAGAGAAGAGTCAAATTTAAACGTGGATTTTATTTAAACCTTTGTGTGTAGGTTTATTCAGATATTATTAAAAATTTACATAAGCAATGCTCTTTCCGTTCTTAGGAAAAGTTTTTTGGTAGACATTTTAAAAATTAGGGAAATTAAACTTTACTGCACGTTTAAATATGCAGCGAGCGCTTTCATCAAAACAGGACAGACGTTCAGTTTGTAATAAAAATGATTTAAGAGATGAAGATATTTGCGCTTTACTTGACACTTTAACTGAGTTTCGAACGTATAGTTTGACAGTTGATCTACATTTACGGTTGCTATGGAAACTAACGACAATTGTTTTCTCATGGCATATCAAGCTATTTAATAGAAACATTACTTATAGCTTTTAAAATTTAAACAATTGAAATTAATATTTAGCTTTTTGAATCATCCGGTATTTTAATAAATTCAATATTTTCTAAAGGTTGCGTTCTTGTTAGCAAATGTCAAAATCACGTATTCTATCACCTCCTAAAATTATTATAATGACTTGCAAGACATCCTAATGAATTATTCATTTGTTCGTATGACGTTTTTGCAACTGTGCTACTAGTAATATAAGACATTCACGTTTAGCGTTGTTAATTGCATATTTAGGTAAATATGCGCAGTTGATTTTATTACAAACGAAAGCTATCCCCATACGGACAATGGCATAACGCAAGGGAGTGACACTTTATCGTTTAACTCCATTTCCCCCTAGAATAGCTACTAAGCGGAGTACTCATAAATGCTAAACAATGTACGCGTACTACAATAAACTCCTTAAAACCTGTGCATTATGGATCAGGTGTGGCAAGTTCTTTGCCGCAAACATTGTTTCAACTTCTGAAATATAAATACGGCGCTCCTAAGTACTGGGAATTAAGATTCATGTTTTTATTTATAGTCTCCGTACATTTACAGCAGATGTAATCCTTTGATATTAAATGTTTTATATTGGATGCCACTCTGTTTCTTAAATCTTGAAAGGCTTTAAGAAATATCTATTTCGAGCTATTAAATTAAATCTAAATTAAAGACATACATAATATTTGTGTAATTTGTACCTATATTTGCAATGCTGTTTCTCACAATCTGCACTTGTTTCCACTTTAAGGATATTGCAGTGTCAGTTAAATGCACAACTAAAAGAAACTTCAGTTAAAAATTTAAAATTACTTTTTCCGTCTTCTAACATCTTTCTATATTAGATCTGTGAAGTATTTCAGATAGGATGTTTTAAAAATTGATTTTTAAGTTTATACCAAACAGTTTACTGATCATTCATTTCATTTTTATTTAAAATGTGTTGTAGTAACAACTATATTTTTAGAGAACGTCGATCGGAAACAGCTAAATGCAAGCAATATATAAAAAAATAAATTGGGAACGAAATAATACTGCTGCATTTACCTCCCTATAAGACTAAACGATCTGATGGCGTGATACATCTTAATTATTTTATTCCTGTTTATTGTTTTACGCAAGTTTAGTTTTCACGGAGTTAAAGTTACAACGCTTAAGGGCGCCATATTCTTAAAATAGTGTTTTTTACAAATACAGTTCAGTTCAGTTTATTGGTGCTATATATACAAAAGTATTTACACAAGTCAAAAAAGATGAAAGAAGAGAGAAAAAAGACAGAGTGGGACTTAATTTCCCCTAATACAGTAGTTTAAAAAACACATATAACAAAACAAAATGTTGGGTAAAATTTAAATAATACAAAGTTAAAAATGTAAAATACACATACATACTTACATATAGTCACATACATACATATAATGATGTTAAGTGAATAAAATTGTATTATGAATACTTAATTGAGATACAAATACATATAAGTAAAAACAAGAACAGGCTGGAAACATGTAACATACATTTATGACATTTTTGTATTTAGAAATTCATCTATGCTATAAAAAGCATTGACTAACAAAACTGTTTTATTTTGTGTTGTAATTTTTTTTGTTTCATCTGGTAAAGCATTATAAAATTTAATACCCCAGTATGCTGTTCCATTTCGCGTTCTACTAAGCCTCAGGTACGAATTATGAAGCATGTCTCTGTATCTAGTATGATGACAATGGGTTTCACTACGAGCTGGGTACAGTTCGATGTGGCTCTTTACATATAGCAAACATTGTAATATATAGACACAAGGAAATGTTAAAATTTTCAACATAACAAATTGCTGTCTGCAGTCATCTCTGAATTTGAGTCCTGATATTATTCTTATAGCTTTCCTCTGTAAACCAAATACACTAGAAGCTGAAGTAGCATGGCCCCAGATAAGGATAGCATAAGATAAAACTGAATGAATAAGGCCATGGTATGCTGTAATCAAAGTTGGTAGAGATACTAGATGAGTCAAATTACGCAGCAAGTATAACTTGTATATAAATATAAGTTGTACCTATGATGATTCCATAATAACTAAGGGTCTAAATGTACTCCCAGAAATTTGACAGATTCCGGATTTTCGAAATTGCCAACATCCCGGAGGCTAAATATCATAGTTTCTGTTTTGATATATTTAGGCTTAGATGATTTGAAAGAAACCATTCTTGTATCATCAATTCCGCTTGCTTAGTCCTATCAAGTAACTCATTCAGTTCAGAACCTTGACAAGTGAAATTAGTGTCATCCGCAAATTGTATAGTCAATAGAGAGTCATCAATACAACACGACAAATCATTCACATAAATCAGGAACAGCACAGGCCCAAGTACAGATCCTTGAGGTACTCCTGCACTGAGTGTAAGATAAGTAGATTTGTTATTATTATGGATTACATATTGTTGTCTGTTGGTAAGATACGCTGTTATTAGATCAATACTTTGGGTTGTAAAACCATAATAATGTAGTTTATTTATAAGAATTTCGTAAGATACGCAGTCAAACGCTTTCGTAAGATCTAAAATTCTGAACATAAAAATTGTCTTTCTTCGAAGCCAGAACTAATGACACCAGTCAACTTCTCTATAGCTAGAGTTGTTGAAAAATTATTTCTGAAACCAAATTGATTAGTATTGAAAAGATTTTCTCTTTCAAAATAATCGACTATCTGAGTCTTCAACACATTTTCAAAAATCTTTGCAAAATATGGAATAACGGAAATAGGCCTGTAGTTTGAAGGATCATTGTAATTTCCTTTTTTGTATATTGGAACTACTTTGGCAATTTTTAAACAATTTGGAAATATATTTTGAGAGATACAAATATTGAAGCTTGAACGATGTTATGAACAGCGGGTGTATGTTTTCTATTTAACTGATTTGTTGATCTAAAAAAGAGTTTGAAATTTCCTTAGATGTATCTGTTTCAACTCTGCTCCTGTTTCTAAATTTATACCTCGCAAAAGCTACATTTGCAGGCCAGAATGCCTTATCATATACTGTATCTTTTAAATCAAATCTAACGCCGATTTGAAAACATTTGCTGTTTGGTCTCTCGTTTTCGATTCTGGTAGGGACATGCTGAACGATGATATCGTCTTCGGCGTGGATTTCCGCCTTCTTCTTAATGTATTGCCTTACATCTTCAACTGAAACTGTGTCGGAAACCCTGGAAAGAAACATCCAAATTTTCTTGGTTTTTTCATCACGACCAGTAAATTTTTCATCATCATTACGTGCTGCAGTACCAATAAATATATTCCTTCTTTTTTTTTCATTGGTTTTTCCATGCTGTGTGGTATAAGGTTCAACTTGTTGTTTCGTCACTTGAGCGTATGAAACTGAATGTTTACCTGGTTGTCTAGATTCTGCAGCACCGGGATCGATGTCGAAGCTGAACTTATTGGATGTGCCCGCTAAACAATAATACAAATAATTTTAGATATTTAAGAACTGAAAATATAGAGTTTTGCAAATAATAGGAATTTTATCTCATGCCACCTACGAATATTCAAAGATACCAAAATAAAATGAATAGCATACCATAATAAGACGAATATATCGGCATAAAGTGGTCTAACCAACAAATTTTTAGGTACAGAAATCTTTGAAAATACACCTGCGAATATTCAAAAAGATATCAAAATAAAATTAATACCATACCATAGTAAAACTATATAAATAGTCTAACCAACAAATTTTTAGGTACATACATATTTTAAGCAAATATAAATCAAATCTCCTACAATTTCTATCAATGAAGTCATGTGTATGTTCTCTGATACCAAACATTTTGTATGCTAATGAACAATTCCACAGACAACGCTCTATTCAATAATTATCTAAAGAAATTAATCTATCTAAATTTACTAACCTGGTTTAATGAAAACACTCTATAAATATCGAACTTTCACTTTTGGCAGTAGGAACTCGAAAATTCAACCACAATAGATGAGATCTGACCTATTTCTGCATTTTTAGGATTGCTTCTTCAGGTGGCCTCCTTTAAGTTGAGTCAAATATCTAACTATAAAAATTATTATATAAATTAAAATTATTTGAAATTAAATATGACAATACCTACTTGAATAATGTTTACCCTTTATGTAAAAGTTTTTATATATTTTTAGGTATTAATAATATTGTGTTTACTAGTAAAGAATGTTACAAAAGCTAATAATAAAGAATATATGGGTAGATATTGTGGGTGATGGGGCTTTAGTCCACAGAGTAGTTAGTTTCACTAATTTTTCTTCGAACTTACTATTTTACTTTATTTTTGAACTAAAGAAAGCTAAAGAAAACATGGCTGCATAGAAATTATATATAAATAGATTTCACATGTGAACTCGTATTAAAATAAAAAAGGTGGTATAGGTTTATTTATTTTTTGAAAACTTTACTTATTGCTTGAAAAATCCCACGATTCTCATGCAAATCAATCCGTCCAGTCCTTTGTAATTTGTATTACGAGAATATTCATTTAAAAAACCGGTGATGACGTCATTACTCGAAGGTAGATTATCCTGTATATTAAATTGTTATTTGAAAAAAAACAGTAAATTAAAACCAAAACTCGACCTGTTTTGAGAATTTTTAATAGTATTGTTTATTTAGCTATAATGAATATTTATTTATATAATGAATTTATGCGTTACCTACTTTATGGACGCGCTATATATTTCTTATAAAATATAGATATCTATATACCTATAATAATGTTGTTGTTTTGTAGTATTACGGCACCTGTTCACCAGCCGCCCTTGGTATGTTTGGACTACAGGTACTCTAACTTTGTAGAATATTTAATAGAAATAACAAGAAGTAACAATAGACCTTTTTTCCATACATATCAAATAAATCGTCAGAACCACTAATGTATACACAACTGAATTGAATTGTTGAACGTCATCATAACTGAACCCCTTTCTTTATGGATATGAATAGATGTCTCCATGGGAGATTTTCAAGAACAAATACCCAGTGCGGCAAGTGAACAAAGTCAGTTTAATTAAGTTTGTAAAGTATATGGTTGCCTACGTTCCTTGACTGTTAGTAGCACATGCACCACCATTGCAGCCAGTAAAATACCACGTGACTGGAGTGCCAATTAGGCTTCAGCCGGTCCGCTGGCGAAGACAGTCTCATTTGTATTTGTAATTTGAGCACGAGCATTATAAAAAACTATTTCGCTGATTTGGAGAGGCGGAACAACTTGTTATTGAATTACTTCATTAGTAAATATATTTTTAAGTACAATAAACAAATTTAAATCGAATTTGGCTCAGGTAAGAGCGACAAAATATTGCGCGACCACTGACCGAATAATTATTCTTTATGACAATTAATATCTAGGTATAGTTCAAGTCTTTGAATTTGAAACTCCATAAAGATCATAATAAAATAAGCTGTGCAGACTTAACAAAAGTCTTCATACTTTTTACTAATATTTTAAATTTATTCCTTAAATTTTAAAAATATGTTTTAGATAGCATCTGGATTTTGCGCTTAAGCAGTTGTATTGAATAAATAGAACCTAAAATATACATGACATGTCTTGCATACACGAAAAGAAAATATATTCGGAAAATAATGTTGCCTGTGAAAGCCTCTTCCTCTAATACCGCATTTCTTTTATTCTGGCAGAAGAATGAACTGAAATCACGATGAAAACTAATTGAAATATGAATAATTTATGTCGTATTTTCTGCAGCAGACAAATATATGAGGCTGTGGAGTATTAGCATTGTTTAAAGATAAAAAAGCCTTATACGTGGATGGTAATCCTTTGTACTAGTAAAATGATAAACAGTGCATTGAAAAAGTGCTGTCTCTATGTGTGTTCACGATAAAACAAACGCGGTAGAAATTAAAATATATACTCACTCTTCTTCGCTACAGTGATGAGTTACCTGTAATATAATTTTCTGTTATGTACGATCTATATACAGTGTGTCTCAAAAAGATGGGACAAAAATCTTTTTTTTTTTTAATTAAGATACCGACATTTTTTTAAATTAGGGCGCTTTATATTTCATAATATAATTTCATTATTAAAATAAAAATCAAAATATTATTCTGTTGCATATGTAATTCCATTCAAAACAACAGTAAAAGATTAATCATTCTTGGACTAATTTCCCAGCAAAGCCCATTCAACTTCTTCCGAACTAATAGACTTACTTTCATTAAGAAACTACTAATAGACAAAAGTAGTCAATAATTTAGGAATTTAGCATCAGACAAGTGTAAAAAAAAACATATATTTAAACTTGCAATCTTGTTACGGCAACCCCTCAAACTTTTGCTATTAGGTAAAAGTTTCCTCTAAAATTAGGGTAGTCTAGACAATAAAAGTGTAGACGTTCTTATTTTCACTAATGTTTCGAACGTGCTTAGAAAAGCATATTTTTATTGACTTTTTTTATTTCATTTAATATAGATTATCTCTAAAATGCATCTAGTACATTAACAGTATGCCGTATGCTATTTGATGGATTGAAATATTTTACATGAAAGAAAAGAAAATTTTATAATCATTCTTTGCATGGACAGAAATACACTGTAATTTTACTTTCAATTTACCATTAGTTTTACAGACATGATTACAAGATAAACAAATGTGGTTGCTATAAAATGAACTTGTACAACTACAAAAAATGGTGATTTTTAATAAATACATAAAAGCGATTATAGTAAAAAATCTTTACTCTAATCTTTACGTCGGTGATATATATGGTTATAAATTACGAACAGATGCGTCCCGTGTGATAAATACAAAGTAGATAATAAACGCCAATTAATAATTATTGATTTATTTATCAATTTGCACTTCAAAAAGATTTGTCCAATTTTCCGCTGAAAACAATAAATCTCCTTCCTAAATGTTTTAAGCTTTTTAAAAACCGTTATGTATGGTTGTGCCGTTCGACTGTTTGATAACACATTCGAATTTTGATTGAATGAAAATATTTGAAAAGCTGTCATCACACGGAATAATTGGAATATAAATTGAAACGTTTCTGCAATTAAACCGCATTGCTTTTTCAAATAAATTCAAAATTGATGTCAGTTGATATCTACTGTAAAAATTTAAAGGCCTGAAAATGGATAAACTTGAATTTATGCGCTTATTGCCTCTCTATAAAAACCATCGATATTTATTGCTCGTCGGAGAAAGTGCCATAAAACAGGGGGTTTATGGAACTGTTTCGAGTGCTGCTAAGTAAAATAAATTAGTTAACATTATCGTGGTATATTTCTGAATGTCAGTTTTAATAACGTCACCCGTCACACAAATTTTAGCTAGGCAATATCAATAGATGTTCAGCACGAACTTATACAGGGTTAATCTTAACCTATACGCATTATAATAACTGTACATGTATGCGATTTTGTGACTCTTGCTCAGTGTTACCTTCGGTGACATACACCATAGCTTTTATGTGGCTTCAAAAATAAAAGTCAAGCGAATTTAGATCAGGCGATCGAGGGGACCATTCAATTGACCACACGGCCTATATTTATCGTTGGAGAAACACGTGATCCAAATATGGTGGAATCGTGAAGAAACTACATATGCTGCTTATCGTTGAGATTAACTTCGAGGAATACCGGTAAATTATTACGCAAAAATTGTAAATAAAAAGCACCAGTTAATCGATTTTCCAGAATGAAAGTTCCAATGAGTACTCCGTTCATAATGTCAGCCCACACATTTGAAAATCGTTGTTGAAAATGTGTTCGCTGAGTGCTATGAGCATTTTCCAATGCCCAGTAATGAGTGTTGTGAAAATTGTGAATATCATCACGTGTGATGATTGCCTCATCCGTAACTTAAATGTTCATGGTAAAATGTTGGTTTAAGTGCTGCTGATGTAACAACTACTCGCAAAAGTTCACTCAAAGTTGAAAATCCTTTGGAAGTAAGGCTTGTACCTGCTGCACGCGAAATACTAAACATATTTTAGGTGCTACATTTTGTTTTTAATATTCGTCATTATTTCTTCTCAGCTATAATTTAACGTTTAAGTTTATGCGTATAGGTTAAGAATTACTTTGTATATACGAAAATAAACTCCGACTACTTCACAAACAGTGCTGATATCTTTTAATCTAATTTTATACAATGTAGACCAATCTAATTCACAGTGTCGCTCTTATATTCGAAATAACTTCAAAATATGCAGTGTTTTGTTCTCAGTAGACATAGAAATGATATTTAATTTTCTTGACCACATTGTTCTGATATTTATTGGAAAACTTAAAGATGGTTTACTACTGCAGTACAGAACGTAATCGAATATGCAAAAGCATTGAAAAGGTGATAAACCAGACAGGAGCGTAAGAAAACATTGGCGGCAATGTAAGGTAAACATTGGGCATCTTCCCTTATGCGCTCCGTCAGTGTATCTCAAGTGGGCAGGATGAAAGAAGACTTTTTACGGGCAGTTTCACGTTCCTCTCTTTTTGTGCCCCTCCAGTTGACCCCTATTCATGGACCTTTATATTTTCTTTCGTTCTTTTCTTTACGATACGATAACACCTCTGGGAACCATCGGCCTTCGCTCGCCGGCAACGACCCGTCCCGTCATTAATTCCTACGACTGTACTGAAATTACCGCGCGAGATCTCTACAAATTACTCTTTTAGTGTTTGCCTTAAACCAGCGGTCTAATTCGGGAATTATTGGATATAACGCGGCGACAGAAATTCTCAAATGTCTTACTTCTAGTATTTTAAATAATCAGTTGTCAACGGCATTGATTGTTCTTACAAATAAAAAAGAAATGCAAATATAACTTACATAGGTATACATACATACAAGTGGCAGATGGAGCTATTATTATCCTTACTAATAATTTTAAGCAAACATCTGTACGAAGAATACATTTAAAATAAAATTCTCTGCAAATTTATAGAAAAACGCACAATTCTTCAGTTTTCTGAATATTTTTATAAATTTTTAATATTAAGTTGCAGATATTTATGTAAAGGTTTGCTTACATACCCTATCGAATTAAGTTTCAATTAAATGGTAAAATATTAACAGTGAGTTAAGGTCAGGAAAAGTTGAGATGGGGGAGAAACGCAGGTAAAATACGTCGCGATTTTCCCAACAAGATTTTCCGCAAAGTAAAATATAATAGAAATATGGAAATAAGGTGAACCATTTCAATTTACTGAGGTGAAATTTAAAATTTCCAAAGTATCCACCTTAATAACCGCCAATCTGAATATATACGGTCCGAATTAAAGTATGCATACATGACTTATGGTACGTCAAAAGCATTTTGCATTTTAGTGATTTATGTTGTTTGGAATTGGATTTCGCGAATTCATTCTTCTGATTTGTTTTCAGGCGGCAGTAAGTGTTGTATTGATTGATTCGGTTATACAGTCGATTCTGATTACTGCCTGTTTGCTCAATCAGAATATTTGAGTTATATAAATTGCTGGATGTCGGCCTGACGGTGAAAATATTTGTACTTTTGGGTAATTTTATGGAAATTTTATCGGAACCCCGCATCGAGCAAGAACCGACACGTGAACAAATTTTGTTATAGAGGTCTACAATTTATTATTTCACAAACAGATACAATCAGACAAGTTACAATGAATTCCATTGATTTATTCAAATTGCATGTATACGATTCGGAATTCGGAAATAATTCCTGTGTTACTTTCTGACTACTCATTAATGTTTCTTTATTTATTTAAATATTACAATTATGTTTGCTAAATTTAACTTCTGTTATATTGTTATTGCTCATATATTATTTCAAATAAATTTATCATCTTTAATATAACACGCCTTGATACACTTCCGATAATTGTCGCAAATTGAAAGGCAGTTAAACATTAACTTGATAAAGAACATGGTGCGGAAGTTCAGGTCAGATACACTGCCCGAAGGACAACAAGGATAAAATCATGTCAGGGCTGTATTTTTATACTTTTACGAATGAGAAATAAAGCATATTTCTACGCTATAATAGTGTACTATAAAAAATCTTTCAAATATAGAATAAATGTTTTTCTACATTCAACTGTCTTGTATATAAAATTAAGTATACTCGCGACAAGAATTCAGACGACTTACGTCATACGAACAAATGAATAATTCATTATATTTTCATCAAAATATTTAAGAAACTGATAGTAGTAAAACTATATACTACACTAAAAGTTTGCATTATCTTTTGCACTAAATTGTAAAAATGATTGTTTTTAACGCGACCAAATATCGAAAATTACGTTGACAATAAAAACAAATGTGTATCGTCAGCCGTGACGTAAGACGTCTGAATTCTTGATGCGAGAGATAATAGAAGTCACATTGGAAATGTGGTTTATTAAAGTTTGTTTCTGTTAATTATTAAACATCAATCCCACAATAAAGAACACCAATCAGAATAATAATTTCATTAATAATAAATGGCTATTGTCGTTGCTAACGTTAATAGACAAAGTAATTTTGTCATTTGATTAGTCTTGTGGTTTTCTTGTTAATAAATTATATTATTCCCTACATTACTCATTGAATAGTAAAAGAAAAGGTTTTAATCCTGTTATGATAAATTTTCCGATTAGTATCTATATTATTCTTTTTATATTCCAGTACCTTTTAAAATTAGTGCATGGACGCGGGTATTTGTTTAAGTTAAGTAAAGCTATAACCAGTCAATGCGACAATCTTTACGGAATAAATATAGTTTTATTTTTTCAAAAAAAAAATAAACGAAAAAGTCCGCCTCTGCGAACGACGAAGCACGCTCGTCGGGGAGCAGGTTACCCGATATCGGCTGAAATTTGTTGCAGGAGAAGCAAACGGAAGACGAACTCAGATAGATCGTGGTCATTTGTAATGTAATGACGGCCGCACGGTGCTAACCGGTGATTTACACCCATCAATTCAGAGGCGAAACGCCACCTTATCGTTTTTTCTTGGCGCTGATACGTTTTTATAAAGTTCAATTGATCAATTTTATACCATCGAAACATTCGGTTAGCTTCTAGGGACAACAATTTATGAGCTCAGAGTCTGATTGAATTTAATTTTTAAGTGCGACTTAACGGGCACATGTGCATTTTCTAAATTAAATTACCCTCGATTTACTGACAATATTTATTTTAGAACGGCACTACCGATTGCAACGACATGCATAAAAGTAGTTTTGTTACTGACAATAATCAAATGGCCGACTATATTTTTTTATTCTGGAATATTGTTGCAACTCTTTTAATTCGTTGTTAATATGTAATATTATTATATTAGTTTTCAGCTGTCTTAATAATTTCTAAAATGTAAGCTTTAAATCTTGTCATTTCACAAAATTTTTCATTAAACATCAGTCAAATCAAAGTTTCCAATCAACACAGCCAACAAAATTATAAACCAATAATGCATTCTGATCTGAATTATTGTAATTATGTGTGGGTGTGTGAGGGTGTGCATGTGTGTGTATCTGAAAATGAATAGATACCAGAGAGAAAATAGTATATTATGTTACTAGGACTAGAAAGCGAATATTATGTGTTAAGTGTAGAAATTTAGGCAAAACATATAATGCGCTTTCTGCTCAGTGACATATACTATTTCATTTTTAAGCGGCAAGATAAAAAATAAAGTATAGACATGACTAACCAAAAATGTCCAACGAGATAACCCCAGAAGCCCGTATTGACCATGAAAACAAATCTATACCTAGAAAGAGAATTGGTTCCCTATCATTCATTTGCAATCTAACAAACATGAAGGAATGCTGCCACGAAAATTTATTCGTGCTCCTTGCCGTATGCCAGAGTAACAATATTTTTCAGTATTTGGGCGACATAAAACAGATTGAAATGTACAGTATCACAGGTACGCACCACTGTCAAGATTAATGTTTCCATACCGATATTACAAACGTCATAAATATAGCTGCCCGTAATAACTTCATGTCGATTATAGCAGTACGCTAACTCTGCTCTTTGTTAGTGTTACTAGTGTTTACCCGTACACAGCATAACTATTCTATATATGGGCATTTCAATAGGAAATATAAATACTGTTGATTCAAGGCCGTTTTATCATATTGTGTAAATAATATTTTCCAGTGTGCAGCTTAAGAAGTGGGAAATGATTGTGATCGACACAAATCTTGAGTATTGCTCTTGCACTTTTTCAACTGTTTGCAAAATATTTTCGTTTCAACATTAGAAAATGTTTCCCTATGAGGAATGCTTCAATTTGGAAATTTCCTACGATATTCTTCTACAGTTTTCTTCACCGAATCTTAACACAAGTCAACTTGTTCGCTGAATGTAAATTTCCCAGCCATTTTCGACAACAAACAGTAGCAGATGTAAAATAGTTATTAATATCTGCCAAATTTTAAAGACATGTTCTATTTACTGACTTTTTGATTTCTTTTAATAAACACTATTAAAATTTTGTTGAAATCCTTAAATTTTAAAAGTGGAACACCCCGTATAGTACAATACAACAGTATAATGTCTAATCTCTCCACACTTTTAATAATTTTATATGACACTAAAACGTGTAACAGTTACTCTTAACATTGTTTGTATGTAACACAGTGCGGATTATGTTTTTTGTGTGTAAAATGTATAATTTTTTAAAAGTGTAAGTTTTTATGAATTAATATTTATAAAACTGAGATGTTGTTGGACTGGCATTTACATATCAAATAAAATGAGTTTCTATTTAATGTTTCTGATATTACACTAGATTTGTTTCATAAAATCTTCAACGTATACTGTCAAACCAGAATTATACTTCCATTTAATTTTTTCTTATTCAAAATAGGTAGTACTAAATGGTAGCATGTTTATTCTGTTTGATTAATGTTGTCGCTGTAACTGATTCATTACTAGTTGCTTTGATGTGTGTAAACAATACGTAGCGTCGTAACGTGAGATTACTGTTTTTAGATCTGATCACGTTGCTAATGTACTCCATGTAATGAATTAATAACATAAGAAGTTTCTTTCTCATCGAAATGTAATTGCACGTTGGTTTCTATGAGCGAAAATCGAAGAAAAAGCACAACAAATATTTTTCGTTGGTCAATATAAAAGACGTAAGCCGCAGTTTTACCAATATACAAGGTGATTCTAAAAGTAATATTATAAATTTAATTGTGCTTTCAAAACCCATAAAATAAAACGAAAAGACATAAATGTCAAAATTGTTTATTTTCTTTCATTTAAAAATCAACTAGCCAAGCCCCACAAATTTTTAATGGGATAACCCAGATAATTCTCGAAAACTGTTATCCACATCGAATTTAAACAGGAGCACCTTTTGATGTAAAAATCTGTAATTTTCATATTTTCAATGAAATCAAAAAAATATATTAACCGCTCAGTGGTCGCGCGGTTTAAGATGTCAGTACTTGACATGGTAGACCGTATATCAGCTATATTCGTGGAGAGGATTCGCACCCTCTCTGCGGGTATGGTAGGGTGGAAGAATGTTGGATTGGGGTCTATGAGAGAGATTGATACCGGTCGACATTTGACTACCCTCCTAATTGATGAGGTTTTCCTGGTTTCCCTCATTCCTGCACTGAATGGTGGTTAGAGCATACCAACGTAAGTCGTTCATGGGCGCAAATGTGGCATGTTTAATAATAATACACCGCCCGTTCTCCCACACAAGTCTCCGACTTCTGAGCTAATTCCCATGATTAGAATGAGGGATAGAGATATTATTATTATATACAGAAAAAAGTTTAGGTATTTCTGAATCTGAAGCAGTGGACAAACTATATTCAATTCTTTTTAGGCTTTCAAATAGAGCAAAGCTATGGGATTGTGTCAAATTTCATTAATTTTTTACTACGCGTTGGGAAGATAAACATTAAAAACCGTCATCGTAACCGCCCTTTCACATCCTATAAGTCGAAAACGAAGCATTTTAAGATATATATTTTTTGTATATTATCTTGTTCGTATTACTTAATTTAAAATTTTTCTTTTAGAAAGGAGCTTATCGCAGCCATATAAATAATTAGTCGTAGTTTATTACGCTTAATAAAGTAATTATCTACTTCAGTGTAATTGTTTCCAAAGTAAAAACGGCTCAACGTGGGGAGTTTTTAATACTAATTAATTATATAAGCGTCGCTGGTACGGTAGCTAAGTTAATCCTAGACGAATGAATGTGTAATTATTCAATGTAGAACTTCGCCCGAGAAATGACGCAAAACGCAAAACGTAATCTAGTTGACAAAGAATAATATATTACATAAAGGCCACAGTTCTACTTGTTGCAATGGAATCTCCCATTCTGGGGATATGCCAATAAAGAGACATCATTTTTAACTAGACAGTGGGAAATCGGGCTCCTATTATGCTCGGAACCGCCCTCCATTGGGCACTCACTTTTGAATAATGGATTCCGTTTTCAGACACAGACTATACCTACCTAAGTATACAGGGTGATTTACAGTTTATCTAAACTAATTTGGGACTGGATGTGTCATGAAAAATGGAGTCAAGTCAGTCAGATGCTTATAGTTTCCGAGAAAAAAAATATTGAAATTGTAGTATTTTCAACCTTTACATCGTTGTGGTTTCTAGCCATGCGATTCCGAATATTGAAAACCGATTACTTATAATTTTAACTTTTTTGTGATGCGATAAGTCATTACTTATATAGCAACTCGAAGTTGATGGTTATCGTTTTAGTTTATGATAAAGTGAAAATGCTAGCAGAACGATTTCCTGATAAACATGTGCCAAATGCAGCTACTTTTACCGCGATGTGCAGTGAGTGCAAGTGTAGTACAACGTGGGCGTGACACGGAAAATTTGCAATCAAATCTTAGAAGAGATGGGGGTCCAGGACGACCACGGAGTATTTCAGAAGTGTGGCGTATCATACACGAGGCTCAATAATATCCGTACCATGTACAGCGTGTCCAAGAATTAATACCAAGGGAGACTGGATGAGGAGGAACAGTACCGTGGCCGCCACGATCCCCTGACTTTAGATCCTTTGGACTTTTTTGTGGGGATATTTGAAAAATGAAGTGTATCGCACCGAAGTGGACACTATTGAAGATTTACGCAAACGTATCATAGCTGCTGCCAATAACTTGCAAGTTCAAAGCTGGCAAGAAGCAACAAAATTTGTGTTAGTTTCTAGCAAGTGGGTAAGACGGACCCAAAATTTTGTTGTAACATTAGATACGTCAAACTATTTTATGAATTAAAGCCACAAACTAATTCTAATAATTAATAATAATAGTGACAACAGCAGTTGAATTTGCTATATCAAATAGGTGTTATAATGTTATTGTATTTCTAAAAGTTCTCTGTACATTCTTTTCCAAATCACCCTGCTTCAAAAATTATTCAGTCAAGTTAGTTTTAAAGTACCACAGTAGCGAAATTATCAGTAAATAAATTTTGTATAGGTTTTCATAATTTGAAAACTTTAGCGCCATTTTAGGAGTTCGCCTACTGGAAACAGAATTCGGCTACAGTTGAAATTTTCAGTGATATTAGGAAGTGGGTATCACGCTAATTTCCATTTATTAGTTCATAAAGGTTATTGATCGGTAGAGCTCATAGGAGTACTAGTATACCTCAATAATTTACCTCGTTAAATTTCTACATGAGATAATTGCCTTGTCATCAACTGACAGGTACTGAAATAGATTTATCCAGTCCTATATGTAGAATTTGTCTCGATAACTAAAAACTAGGAATAGTTGTACATATATTTTGAAGATGAAGAAATCAACTAACCACAATTTTCCTACCCTTGATTTTAAAAATATATCACTGTGTGAAGTATATAGTAGAAAGAATTTAAGAACACTGTCCTGATATTTACAATAAAACAGTTTTATATGTAAAAACTGCAGTATTCACATTTTCAGGTGACAATTAAACTATATTATTGCAATTTTAAAATAACTGTAAAATATATTCTGATTATATCATTAACTATGAAGAATGTCGGATATATGAGGAATACGCTGATCAATAATTGAAATTGTGTCCCGATAAATTTTCAATATTTTTTCTATGTTGATGTCATTTAGGTTAAATTAAATATACATATTTGAGTACACATTTCACAAATAAATTATTATTATTTGATTCATTTTACAAAGTATTACTTTTTTATAACGAAAATATTCCAGACATCTTTAAGCTTTCTTATTTCTAGCATAGAAGAAGGTATTATATAAATCTCTTAAAGCCAACGTTAACAGTGATGTTCGACTAATACTACGTCTGTGCAAGTTGAAATGTTTTCAACGAACTAGTCACAGATTTGCATCTCTTTTTGAGGTGCAGTTAAACTTGGACAGACACATTTATCTCTCGTACGTTGAGCAGGGCATTTGTTTATTTTGTTGTTCAATATAGAATAAATTAAAATAAACATTTAACCGGGTGCATTTTGAAGATGAGTAAATATCTTACATTTGTTTTCTCTGGTAGTGGTGACACAACTCGAAAGATAAGTGAAACATAAGGTGGAAAAGGTCGATAGAGAGGTCTTCAATCATTTATACAAATATTGCGTCCCTGAAAGTCGATAGCTCTTGAGTCAGACCGAAAAGTGATAAATATATTTCACATGGGGGATGAAAGTATATGAAAAAATAATAAAACTTGGATGTTACAATGACCAGGTCAACAAAATGAATCGCAATAACAATAATAAGAAAATTAATTTTTTTTGGAGAACTATTTAAGCTGAAGATTCCAGTAGCTATTGAATTTGATAAAAATTGTGTTAATTTTGTGTTTGTTTATTCGAAGAAGGTGCTATTTAAAAGTATGCCTATTACCTCTTTTATTTTTCTTTACATCGATACCAAGACCAAAAATTATTTACTATAAGAAGACCTATTTTTTGTTTGTCCTTACACGTTAAATTTTTTATTATTATTTGGCATACCTTATTTTTTTTATCTTAATCTTAAAAATATATAGTTTCTATATATCGCACGACTTATTCTCGATTAAAAAGGACTTTGCAGTTTTGTCAAGTAGGTTAGTTTACCCAAACAATTAATTGAACGGAAATTAATGGAAACTGCATGAATATTAAAAAGAATAAGTGAACCTTGTGAACTCTTAAGAGCATTTTCATGTTTTCTGTCAAAGAATTGGCATAAAATTTATATGTATACTTACGAGCATTTCTAAATATTCTGTAAAAATAGCACAATTTAATAATTTTGTCTACAGCCCAATTATATTATGGCAACGATAATTTCACTACATACTTATAGTGCTCATAATAGTATTATTTGTTTTAATATAACATAATTATTTCTTCTTACCTGGCGGACTCAGCAGTACAACTTGTAACACGATCCCTGCTATAGCGTATGTAATCATCTTCAAATATGCTTAAACACTTCTCCTGTAGATGACAAGAACAAATGGCTTGTACTTTTTCATCCCTCAATATTTTTCTTTAAACGCTGAATAGCCGAAAATCTCCTAAAATATTAATCAATAGGTAGTAACAACAGACAGTCAGTTTTCCTAAATACTGAAATAACCAATTATTTATTTTTCAACTATTTTACGTCAAACATTTTCTTTAATATTATATCTGACCACAAATATACATCACTGCAGGTTTAATTTAGATTCTGCACATAACTCCTAGCCTTAAATAAGTAATGTAAGGCTTTATCAGGTTTCTTGGCTTCTCATTCGGATGCTGTATTTTTCATTATAAATTCATTTCCACCTAGTGAATAATTTTGCTTTCCTTTCGGAATAGTTTCACTTTATATTCATTTCATATTCTTTGAAATTCTACTGTGAAAGGAAAATGTAAACAAACTATATCTGATCTTACGTATTACATTTTAAAAATTAAACTGTACAGCCTAAAAATGTATTAAGTATTAATATTAATAAAATAAGGAAGCTCATAGAAGCCGTAGATTCGCAGGATGAATTAATTTTATTCGGTTATCAAAACATATCAAATATCTTTAATATAACTTAACTGTGTTTTGCTTATGTAATAAAAGCGAATGTTTTGTAAATTATAATACTGATTGAGTTATCCTATCATTTTTTACTATTACCTGTACAAGAGAAAAAAGTTACTAATTACTGTTGGGATTCCTAACGCAGTTATGAGGCGGTATGTGAAATTCTACGCCGACATGCCTATACTTACGAAAGATATATAGCATACTTAATTACTCTAGGGCAAAATTCATCTCAAATGGCTCGCAACTGAGAGACAACTTCAACTGTTTCCGGTTTTCTCTACATTTTTTTTGTCCTACGCAAAAAACAGACCGTAAATTTTCAAGAAAATTTTTATTTTTGATATCAATTTTGCATTTACAAATTTTTTATTCATTTCATATTTATGTTATACTTAATTAAACACATTCGATTAAGAATAGTTGCCTAGATACATGAAGAATTGGTTATCATTGAAAGTAAGAAGAGATTATAATCATGTGTGGTTTTACCATAAATAAATACTGTCTATTACATTATACAGGGTGTTAAAAAAGAGTGTAAAATATTTAAGGAGGTAATAGTATGCACCAAAATAAGCAGAAAAGTCTTAATAAACATGGGTCCGCAAAGTAACGCTTGCGGAGATATGGACCGTTATTCGTTTTTCAAACATTTTATTTTATTAAGAATAAACCGACAAAAGAAGCTTTTGCGGACCTTTCTGCTTATTTTAGTTCATACTATTATCTCTTGAAATATTTTACACTCTTTTTTTAACACCCTGTATTAAATTAATATTTAGATGCAACGTGCACTATGCTTAAACACACAAATCTATTCTTTGAACAATCTTTTCTTTCAATATCGTAATATATAACAGGTTAAGTCCTGAATAAAAATTAATGTCGCTGTTATGAATGTTAACATCACCGTATTTATCGCCATAAAATGATCATATTTGTGTTTTTTTAGGTACAGAAATCTCGAAAAATGAAACACGTAGAGCGAAAGTAATATCAAATATAAAATTATTGATGTTTTGTTTATTCACTTTTATTATTTAAATTATGTTCAAATAATATAACTTTTAAAATGCATTTGTAAGGCTCATATTATGGTGCTATTCTAACCCCATATTTTAACAATTATTTTCGCATACTTACGAACAAAACTAAACAATCTCATATGCAGAACTGTGTAAATTTATGTTATAGCAATATTTACATCTACTGTTGAATTTAAAAAAAAAACGTATTTTAAAAATTTCTGTATTTAGAAATTTGTTGGTTAGACCGCTTTCTGTCGTTATATATTCATTCCGTTTTACTTCGGCACCTTTGAATATTCGCAGGTGGCATGAGATAACATTCCTGTTATTTATTAAGCTCTATATTATTCAATGTCTAAAATTACTTGTAATTGAAGAAAACGTTATTTCAAGAATACGGCGCCCTTAATGATTATTTGCAAATCGTTTCTATGTCTTATTTTTGTTGTGCCTTTATCTAACCGCAAATTGTGTAACTATCTGTATATATTGCATCCGTGTTCCGTTTTATGACAAATAAACTTTACTATTATTAAAACAAAACTAAATCAAGTAGTTTCCATGTGTATAATTAATAATTATTTATTATTCAAAACGAGTAAAAATTCAAAACTTCAAGATAACTAAAATGCGTGTTATTAATTACCAAAAGTTTGTTGACATAATAAAAGTTAAAATTTCTAAATTATGTATCAATTATTAAAATCCAAGCAATCGACGTCAGATACATGTTTGTGAATATAAATACAAAATTATAAAAATCAGTACTCAGAAGAATTGCTTTTATTAAAGAGACTTTTCCAAGTTTATCTCACAACAGGCAACTAAAACTGATAAATCTCGTAAAACGTTAAGAAATTATTTTATATAGTCTTAATATTATTATGTGTTTGCTTTAATAACTCCAAAAGAGCTAAAATAAAATAATCCTGTCATAGGTATGAGCCAATATTTTTATATAATTTTTAGTTTTATTTATTTGTAATTTTTTGTTCTTGATTTAAGAATACCCACAAAAAAACTGAGTACATTTTGTGCGGCAGTATTGAAAGTAATAAGAATGTTTGCTTACTGTTTCATTGAAATTATTATAAACTAAAATTGTTGTTGTAAATAGTCTAATAGTCTAATATAGAACAAAAAGTATGTGTCATACCCAATCAAAGTAAAATTTCAACCAACCTGGACTGGGGAAAACACGGCAAAGTTTGGGAGAAACAATCGGATGGCGCTAATACCTTCTTGCGAAAAGCGGTTACGGAACGCGTGACAGCCTCGGTCCGCGTAGCGACGATTCGTACCGAGCAACGTCCGCGAACCATGTGCCGACGCCGGAGACGCCGTAGACGCGCCATCCTGCTCGAGTGTACACCGCAAGAGTTAGCGGGTGATTGGTGGGGGGGCGAATGCCTGTGGTTGACGTTGATGCGTTTCGCCCGACATTTGATTCTTGCTACCTGTGGGAAATTACGGGCACAGTTTTTGATTGTGCAACTTCCTACGAATTCTTTTCCTTTTTGGTGTCGGATAATGTTTGAATATGTAATTTGCAAGGGCGCGCTCGCGGAATACATAATTCCTGTGAGCCGCGGCAACTTCGGACGAGTTAATTCCGTAAGAATGGTAATGGCTGACGAGGTAATTCGATTTCTCGCCTTATGCGGCTAATAAAAGTGATGATTTTATTTTACGCTTTCCAGAAGTATTGTAAAGCTCGAAAATTGATTAAAAAAACTGCATCTTAATGTGAAAATAGCATGCATGAAGTCTTGGAGTAACCAATTCATTTCAATATAAAATCGTGGATGGAGGAACGTTAGCTTGGGTCAATATGAGAGATTTATTTCAATAAGTACATAGATATAAATTGTACAGAATCTGCAGTTACATAGGATGAATGTGAACAGTCTCACTAATTAGGTGGATGGTAAACATCCATCTAATTAATGAGATTTTCCGGATTTACCTCATTCTCGTACGGCAGAAATGTGGCTTACCCAAGTAATATACAGGTCATTCATTAGCTTCGCTACAAACTTTTCCAATGAATGGTAGGTTTTTAATTTCATAATGAAATTTAAGAAAATCCAAAATATTTATTGTACCAAACTGAAAACAAAGTTCAGCTACAGTTGAATAATGAGTCCATTCTCTTAAATACGTAATTGGCAACGACAAATTAAACTTTCTCATGCTATTAGTAAACTCATCTTTCTAATATCACTTTCAGCATCTTGAATTCTGTGTAACGGACATTTATTTATTTCCACGGCATAAAGAAGTTGCTTGATATCCTATAAATAAAAATCGCAAGGATTCAGGTTCGATGATTTAGATGGTCATGGTATAGGACCTCCGTTATCAATAGGTACATTTATTTGAAAAATTAGTATGCGGCCATTGGATTCCGAGACCACATAACTTGGACCAGGTAAAGTGGAATATCTTCCAAATCAAAAAGTGTGGTATTCAAAAAGTTATCGTCAGGTGATTTCCGGGCTGGTTGCCACGTCGTCGGTTTAGAACACTTGACGTTTTGAGAGACATATCGCTCTCTTCTTCAGAAGACCATCTCCAGGTCCCCGGTGTGTAGAGCATCCCCTGCTCCTGTGGAAAGGTTTATATAGGACAGACAGGAAGGCACATCAACACAAGATTAAAAGAACACAAGAGTCACCTCAAAAATAACAACTGGGAAAAGTCGGCAGTAGCAGAGCATAGAGCAGACACGGGACACACGGTGGAGCTAAGTGAAGCCAGCATGCTAGTAAGAGAGAGAGAAAATTTTGGCCCCGACTATACAGAGAAGCTATAGAAATTCATAAAAATCCGAACAATTTCAACAGGGACGGTGGCGTTGATCTGCCCGGTATTTGAAAACGACTCATCCGTGAAAGCAATCCACCGGAACATCATGGATCAGTGACCACTCCACCGGAACATCATGGATCAGTAATCACGCCACTGGAACATCATGGATCACTGACCACCCCTGATATAAATAGTGCGACAACCAGTAGATCTCCAGTTTCAGAGTAACTTCTGAAGAAGAGAGCGATATGTCTCTCGAAACGTCAAGTGTTCTAAACCGACGACGTGGCAACCAGCCCGGAAATCACATGACCATTAACGACAGCCACGGAAGCCAACAAACTAAATCAAAAAGTTATGGTCTGTCTGCGTTTAAATTTCCATGAGATGCATTTTATGTGTTATTATTATTAAACCACCCCAAATATGTACACAAAATTTCTACTACGTTCTGGTCGCAAATATGACCATTATGGAAATTATTATTTACCCTGACTCGCACACCCCGTACTCATGATCCCTTCTGTCGGGCTTAGACGGACTTAAGCAGCTAGGGTTAGTCGTCAGATACATCATCTAAAGCACACTGATGAGAGCTAATAAGCTTGGAACCGGTATGTTTGGGGGGTTGCTGACGCTGGCAAGCCATTTTAGCTGTTTGCTATAGATATATAGCAAATTTATAGATAAAAATAGAATATTTAAGTAACCGTAGGCTACATGTTGATCATTTTCTGCCAATCTATGCTAAATTATGTGGCTGAGAAACGTTTATACTGTTTCACAGCACACGTACATAGCTGCTGAGAAGCAAATGGTAAGTGTCATTGAGAAACATCCCACAAGCAGCATGAGAAAAATTGCATAAGAAACAGCAAGTAGAAACGGCTGACAGGCGACATCTGTTTGCTGTCATAATTCTATTACGGTTAGTCAAGAAAAAAAATTGTTAAGTCAATTATGTTTAGTTTAGTTTTAGTTACAACTTATCATATGACAAAATTACAGCACTCACATTCCTGACATCCTGTATAAATAAAGTAACATTTTCGTGTATTGCAGCAATTATCTACCTTTCTTCCTATAAATGAAACGTTTTGTTCTATTACACTCACTTTTTTTCTCAAATCATTTTTTTTATTAAGAATGTGTTAGTGTCTATTTTTGTGAGTGTTTGTAAGCAGGCATTAGAAATACCTACCAAATTTCAGACGTGTAAATTCCTTTCCACTTTTGTGGCGAGTTTCAGTGGGGTCTGGTTCAAGAATACGTAATTACATTATCAACTCGAATTTTCTCAAAAGTTTACTCAGGCAGGAGACTCCTTGGGAAATAAAACAATGATTTTAGGTCTGAAAAGAGCAAACTCTGTTACAAGTGTTATTATTACCTCAGTCTTGTTGAAAGCTATATTAAATTATGTATTCCCAATTAGAGTTATTTTGCGCCTCAAATAATACTGATGTGTATAATTTAGGAACCAGTCAAAGGGCAGCGTTGTGTTTAAACTTTTTTTAATTATTATCGCTTCCTTTATTGTTTCATTTATCATTTTATTGTGTAGTTTATAGAGACTTGAATTTATTATTTAATAATTGTATATATTATTATCATTATCGTATTCAAGTTAATTTTTCAAAATGTGTGTAATTTTATATAAGCTTACAAAAAATAAATTATTTATACTTCGTAAATTTTTTAAATAGTTTTTTAAACTTCCCAACTAGCAATTTGTTATTTTATATCAGCTACAAATCTGTTCAATGAATGTAACTAATGGTATGTAGTGTATTACTCAATACTATTTTACGCGTTTTACTGCACTTCGTGAAAGAAATTTTTACTGTGTTTAATTCAAATTTGTTTTATGGTGTGAATGTAATTTTGTATTGTGCTGTTGTAATTGTTATTAATTTTTATTTGACAACTGATAATATCATTACATAATAGCCATATTACAGTACATAATACAACCTTTGTACTACTTTAATACTACTTTTGTCAAACCACATCTAAGAAACAATTATAATATTTTTTTATATATTTATATCTATATTATAAAACGCTAGTTTGTATTTGTCATAAAAGCTGTTGTATTATTTAGCTGCCAAATTGTTGTTATGATAAATTTATAAAATTTTTCAGTTTCTGACAACAAAATAATGGTACTTGTTGCTATAATAAGACAAACATGTATTTCGAAAGCAATCATGATACGGCATTAAACGTGCACATTATAAAACTGTTTTGCTGGTTGGGTTGTGACATATACTTTTCAAAGTTTGCTCAAAAAAATGGTGCCTACTTGCAACTGAATAACGAAATAATCAACGGTTTCGTACTTCCTTACAAATTCATTACTGCATACGGAGAGGCGAGAACTTGTTCGTGTAAACATTCAATTCAGCAACAATACATATGTAACAGGGTCGAGTGTTCGCCCCCTAATCTTTTACAATTCAATGCGCCTACATGAATATCTCATGCACTTTAGTCCTTTAAGACGGCGAGATCATTCCGTCTGATTGCATTCTTATTTTTATTTTCCCGGAATAATAGAGATGGATTTTTCTATTATGCAACGATCCTTTCCGGGAAGGTCAATAGCTACGATTTTATTCATGTCGGCCTTATTTTTTGCAGAGGTAATTTCTCAGGAGAGAAAACGTGAATTTTAAATAACATGGATTTGGCAGGAAGTTGGTGGATTACTATATACAGGGAATAGGCGCGGCTGCGTTTACTTTGATAACGGAGCATGTTGAAAATGAATATAAATATTAAAACACGCTAGGCGAATTTGTATACATGTACAGCGAGTTTGTCAATTCACAGATATCGAAATATTTTCGAAATTCTGACGGAACCATAAATAATAATCTCTACCATCTCATTCTAATCACGAGGATTAGCCTATAAGGCGAGCACTTGTGCGGGAGAGGGGACGACATATTATTATTAAGTAGGCAAACCTGTTAAACCTCGTTAGGTAGGGAGGTAGTCAAATGTCGACCGGTATCAATCTCTCACATTGATCCAAGCTAACATTCTTCCACCCTACCATACCCGCAGAAAGGGTGCCAATCCTCTCCACGAATATAGCTGAAATACGGTCTACCGGCTGCGAGGATCGAACCCCCACCGGTCTAGCCACATCGACTCAAGTACTGACGTCTTAAACCGCGCGACCACTGATCGACCGAATATGTTGATATAATCTGGAAAATTTAAAAGGGAAGCATTAATATAATCAATTACCTATGCCTAAAACTGAATATGTGATTAAATCAAAATTGCAATAATTGATTAGATATACAATTAATTTTAATGACTTCATATGCGATTCCCACCTAACACGATAATATTTATGTTTTCTAAACAACACTATAGACTATTAATATTCAACAAAAGCAATTTGGATGTAATTGAAATAGTTAAAATGCAGACATATTAACGGATCGAAACCGAATATGTAGAGAAGTGGTATTTTTATAGGTTGCAATAGACCACGAGACCTATTATGATGCCGAGCACTTAGGATAAAAATTTAATTTAAATTTAATATTACTTTTAATAAGGGCAAACCTGGAGTTTCAACTAACTCATTGTTATCGCTCGCTTTTATCTATTTCACTCAAAGAAAGCAAGACAATACAGGTCATAAAAAATTTCCATTTTTGCGGGGAATTAAAAATCTTTCTCTCTGTTTTGATGACTGCCTCCAGGATAAAATTGCAATCACAATCAGAACGATAAGCTTGTCTGATGCTTCGTAATACACCCGAGCCTGTAGATATACACGGCATGAAAATTAGCTTTTCTTTTTAGAATGTCCGATTGTGAAGAGCTTTCCTGCTGCACTATTGATAATTGTTATATATAAATGCTGCAACCGTAAACTGATTTTAATTTGTAAATTTGATTAAGCAAAGGAAAAATCATAACATAAAACAGTACAGTTACATTAAAATGTTATATGTATAAATAGAAAACTATTACTGTAGCGTACTTTCAGTGCAATGCAGTAGGGACAGTTTACTCACAGAACCATCCGCTGCGTTTTTTCATATCTTCAAGATGTCCAATATCTCACATGCGTTGTTACATTCATTGGCTTCAGACATCAGTCGCAGGTGGTTCAGATGGCCCTTATACGAACGTTCCGTTTAAATTCATATCTGCATATCCACGAAGGCCGTAAAGTTGGATAAATGCGTCATTTGCCACACGGGCTCTTGTGTCTAGATGGGCACCCTAGACTCAATATTAAATTACACATCTTGCTCCGGAGATCAGATGTGTCATTATATTAACATCGCCCTTACGAGAAACTCAAGATGGTGCGGCGTGACCGGCTGTAAAAAGTTATTGATAATGCTGAAAAAAATAGTTAAAGTCAAAAAACAAATCAAACGATTGGTATTTTTTGCATAAGTAGCAGTTCGCTGAGAGAAATTCAAATTGTAAACTAGGTAACATGGTTCTGCTGGGATGAAAATAAATTTTCAACTTTATGCGCTGCTGTGTAAAAATTGATTTTAACGTAACACAAGACTTCTAAGATAGCGCAGCGGGTGAATCATGATATCTCGCTGAAATATAAAACACTCCTCGATACAATGAACGTCTGCTTTTGTTTCACTATATCGGTCTCTATCGACCAATCAGCAAACTCAATTCAAAGGGTTCTTTAGGACCTGCTTTGTCAGCTAACACAGTTTACCATTGTCCTATCGCGTATCGTTAGAATTATAAATTCGGGCCAGTATGGATAGCACAATGTATCAGCTGCAATGCAAACACATATACTGTATTTCTGCTGCCTGAAATTCGATATGATCCATTTTAAGGATCGTTTAAAATACACATTCTACCCAAAGGATATCAAAAGGGAGTAAAACGAATTAAACTTATCCAGTTTTTACTTCAAAGATGTTTTATTTACTGAAAGATTTACTTATATGTACAGTGCGTTTCAATAACTTTGATAACATTTTGATCAGCTGTAACTTTTCTGTTTTTAAAGATATCGGAATAAAACAAAAACCATATTACATAGTGGACTAGCAAGTTTTTTCTTATTTGAAAAGAAAAACAAAAGACCAATGATTTTGAGAGATCTTAACCTAACTTATATTTTTTTAAATGGAACGCCCTGTATATTATTGGATATTTGGATTCTACTTAAAATTCCAAGCATCTTTTATAAAGCATATCCTATACCTATCTTCAACTGTTTCTGAGAAATAGTTTTACAAACATGTCAAATTATCGTAAACATTGCTCTACTTGTTCATGGCACACTTTGCACTGAGCTAAAGCTGAAGTTCGGCATTGCTTGAGCCGTGCTGGTAACAATCGAGCCTTAGTATTTTGTTCTGTTGAGGAAAATGGCAGACAAGTAGAGCGATTTTTGTGATAATTTGACATGTTTCTAAAACTATTTCTCCGAAACAGTTGAAGCTAGGTATATGCTTATATGCTTTATAAAAGATGCTTGGAATTTTGAGTAGAATCCAAACATCCAATAATATACAGGGCGTTCCATTTAAAAAAATATAAGTTAGGTGAAGATCTCTCAAAATCATTGGTCTTTTGTTTTTTTTTTTTCAAATAAGAAAAAACTTGCTAGTCCACTATGTAATATGGTTTTTGTTTCATTCTGATATCTTTAAAAACAGAAAAGTTACAGCTGAACAAAATGTTATCAAAGTTATTGAAACGCACTGTACATGTCTTTCAACAAACTATGTATTAATTTATTTTATATTTAACAGTCATTATTTAAAATAATTTCCATTAGCGCTATTTCGTACAGCTGAGGAATATTCGGTCTAGTAATTATTAAATCGTTTATTTTATAAGCGTTTTAGATATTGGCAATGTTTATCTACATTTCCAAATTAAATTGGTACAAGTTTAATGAATTTACGATTTCACAAATGCATACCGTTTGCTGGAGTTATTTCCTCGGGGCACAGTGGAAGTAACATTTACGTTTGCACATTAAATCGAAATTCACTGAATTCGTGGCTTTATCAATTATTATTACACAAAAATCAAAAGTTGATTACTTAGCACTTACTATGAGGAATGCAAATCATTTAAATCTCTTACCATATCGACCTAATCAATATTTAAACTGAGTGATTCACAACTTCTTTTGGAGCCAATTTTGTAACATTGCGGCAAAAGCAGTTGAATTTGCTGTATAAAATGGATTTTCTTTTCAATTTTTTGTCCCGATTGCATGCTTTTGCCTTGTCAGATTTTACAGTGAATCAGTTTCCAGTGCAAAAATGTATTTTTAAATCATATACGAGTTACCCTTTTTGATTTTTTTTACAAAATTGCATTTTATGTAGATCTGAATCATCCTAGATAAATTTGAATTATTAAAATACTTTAACGAAATATTTATATTGATTTGGTCCTATGCATCTAAATAATTTTTGTAGTGATATCAAAACTTCAAAAACTATTTTGAGTGTCTATGTGGATTTTAGGCAGGAGTGTTTATCAAAGCCATTGGCTTTATTGCTGTAACAGAATATACGAGTAGTTATAATAACAAGTAAATAAAGTACAATAACGGAATAGCTTCAGACATCCCCACGGTAAAATTTTACGAGGACGATAAAATTGAGCGGATAAAATTTACATTTTCAGAAATTTTACGGGCAGTGAAATCTTGAAGCACATTTTTATTGTTAGTGCATTTGACTCGGCACGTTATCCGATATTTTGTTATGATTTCGACAAATATTGTTAGTGACGAATGGTTCCAGGAATAAATGAAATAAGCAGACGACGTGCGAGGAATTATAGATTTATTTCAATGCATCTGCAGCGCTGGTGAATATTTTATTGTTCCATTTATCGATTATAAAGTTCAGTTTAAGAGCGTTCATCTGAGGGAAAATTATTTTACATTAAAAATACAGTACGGTTCTAAATTTACAGTTCTGCAGTGAGTACCCAATACATTTCTTTACTGTAATAAATTTATGGAAGTATTTGGAGAACTGGAATGGTGTCTAGGTTCAAATACAAAATAAATAGATTTAGATTTGGAAAAGCATACAGGGCGGCCAAATGAAAACGAAACAGAGCCAGTTTCAGAAACTGCATCAAGATTGTAGAAAAAAGCTCAGACACGTCGATTTTAGATTAAAAGGGGACATTCTTTGCTGGTATTATTGACTCCACCACTTGCCTCCTGTTGAAAAATCAAATGATCTTCATCATACTCTGGAACATTTTCAATAATATCAGTCAAGGCAGAGTCAATGGCGTCTTCCAGTAATTGCAAATACATTTGGCCAGTCAAATTACAGAGAAAAAGGACCAACCAGTCGGTCACCGAAAATTCCAGCCCATACATTTAATTTTTATAGTTGCTGTGTATGCACCTCGTGAAAAACTCTTGGGTTTGAATCTGATCAATAGCGGCAATTGTGACGATTTACCGTCCCGTTCAAGAAAAAAATGCATTCATCAGAAAAACATATGTTAAAAAGGAACTGTAGATCGTTCCCTGCTCGCTCACTCATTATTTCGCAAAATTGCAGACGGCGCCGGCGGTCATAATCATCCTCATGAAGTTCCAGTTAAGATACGCGTTGCATTTGTATGAAGCGGACACTAGGTTGTACACATTCTACTCGATACCTCTAAACACAGAAGTTTAGTATCAAGGATGATATTAGAATAAACTGTTGTTACTATAATAGTCTCGAACTTTCGTATTTCTGACGACTCTTTAAAAGTTAATTCCCAAACATGGCTAAACGCAGAAGGAGCTCAAGAAGTAATAGAAAAGATTAATTATCCGGCAAATGGAACGACCTTAAAACATAACACCACTCTGCACTTATTTTTATTTACCATTAGGATTCAACTATAAATCAATGTCGTTCCTTTTTCTAGTTAAGCAAGGCCGTAAAATGTGGTGAGGAAGGAAAAGGCTTACCTAGATAGTAGTAAATATCGGCCGATTCGTTTCGCGAGTAAAATCTACAGGGTTCCATAACTCTTCTTCAAAACACGGTATGTATCTATACAGGGTTGACTATGAGTAAGTACAAATATTTTAGGAGGGAATAAAAAAATAAGAATTAACGGAATTGTCCATCAACAAATGTATTTATAAAGTTAAAAAAATGTGTTTGGAACTATATATAGAACAACAAAAAATACTCAAATGTATGTAAAAACACTGCCACAGGCAGTTGTTCCATGTAGTTGAAAGAAAATTTCTATAAAACGTCTATGGTATTCCGTTGCCACACGATAATCTGTACTTGTTCCCATTTCGCATAAATCAGCATCTTATCGATGTTTCTAAATACACAGAAACATGCAGGAAAAATTAAATTTTCGAAATACTGAAAAGCTATTTAAAACTGAACACCATACGTTCTAGTTTTGACAGAATCTGATGCAGTCGCCATCTGTAGACCTAGTGCAAACTTTTTGTGTTGTTTAAGAATTAAGTTGTGTTAATACCAATAATAGCAACGATATTAACAACAATCGATAAAGTTTGCATAAAGTAATTACAACTATTTTAAACAATAAAATTCCGAGATGTTTACAGTATTCTATAAAAATGTATGACTCTTGACACTTAGAATATAATAATATAAGCTTTGATCAGTGTTCTTTTATGTTTAAAGAGTATTAGTTTACTCATTTTAGTAATTTATTTAAATAATAGGTGTTTGGTTACCCTACTACTCAAATGCATAACTGGAGAATTAGCATAGAGTAAAGGTTGAAATAAACATATCCTTGTCACTATACTCGGTGTTATTAATTAAGCGGCGGCTTAATTAAATTTGTTTCGAACGGACAGAAATGATTAACGGATAAGCAATAATTAATGAACAATTTCCACAAATGGAATTTTCAGTAAAGAATTACGATTTATCTTCCAAGTATTTTAATATACTACTAAAATTATTTTTCAGCAAGATGACTGAATTGTTGATAAGTTCAAAAATCAAGAATATTATCAAATGTATTATTACATTCAGATACTTATGCAATAACTTCCTTCCGATCTGTATGGAAAATGAGGAATGGAATATCTACAAGCGCGCATATGGGATCTTCATCTAAATACAGACTTTTTCATCGCAAATGTTTATGCCTTGAGCTATTTTCATTTAATTTCACTACTCAAACGTAGTCTAAATTTAAAGTAGAATGTAATTGCCTTAAAAAGCTTTCGATCCAGCATGAAATTACCCTGCTTAGTCATAATTGCAGTTATTTAGATTTTTGGTAAGCACTCCGTTAATAAAGTGTCCACCTCGGGTCGTTTTCAGACCTGAAATATGGACCAGGGAGGATACGGACTGAAAATGAATGGTTTATTTATATACGGCCATAATTTTTTGTGGACTGCGAATTGCAAACACTGACCCAACGTAAAATTCAAATGTTGGGAATAATTTCATGCAAATCTGAGTAATGCATATTCAGTGAGACGTTTTTTAATCGATACGTATATACTTTTCAATTATTAACTTTATACGAAACTACTGCTACATATTTAGGTTTTGATAATATTTCAGAATTTTTAGGAGGCTACCCAAGTAGTACCCTAGTCTTATAATTCAAAATTATAAGATGAGTGTATAAAGTACCTGTGAGAATTATGTAATCCCTACAAGAAAAACGTTTTATATAGAAATTATTCTCAAAACGTTCTTGTGTCTGCACTTGTACAGTAATTTCGCTTCAGGAGGTCATTTTACTGTATAATGTCTATATTAGCAATCTACACGACTGACTATAAATCGTTATAAATCAATTTTGTAGTGGTCGCAAGAGAAATATTTGAGGAGATTCTTGCAGCAAAAATAAAAGTATTTAATAGAAGTTATTTGCCATCTATGCAGCACCTTAGTTTCAGAAAGCTATTTGGCTGTATAATTACAACATTTGTTTTATAAATGCTGTATTAAAATATTTTTGCGCGACAATAAAGTAAAACTGCTTCTTAAAGATAGTTAACACGAGCAAACGATTTTCTACAAAGCCTAATGCTCTTATGTTTCGCTTTTACATAACATTAAAGTATTTTAAATGCTTCTGAAGTGACCAAATTGTTTTATTATTTTAGCGCCATGTTTATTCACCAATTATTCCAATTGCTTTTCAGCGTCCACCTTAAAAAAATTCAAACTACAACTTTTACGTGAAATTTTTTATTAAAATAAGTTCCGTTGCTCATTAAAAATAAGAGTTTTTATTATATGGAATTTAAATTTCGAACTGGGGATATTTTTCAGCAGGAAATGTGCATGGATTTAAATTTTCAATTTTTTTGTGAACAAAAATAGTATCTTTATTTTTTAGTACTATACAGGCTCGTTATGACATTTCAACCTACTTTAGAAGTAGAATAATTGTATAACCTTTTTATGAGACATTATCATGATATTATTGAAATCGTATAGTTTGTTATATTAAAACACAATTATATAATTTTTATACAGCAAGTATGTTTTATAAAAATGTGCCTATTTCACGCTATTAGATGTTGTGTTGATGCCAATAAAATGTTTATGCAACTAAACCTTGTAACTTTAACTCTCCAAAATTTAGTTAAGTACAGGAACATTCTTAACCACTGCTATAAAATATCTTGTGTTACTTGGGTAGCTGAAGAGACTTAAAAACGTTCTCTATAAATTAGTTTTAAATCTATATTTAAAAAACATATAACTTTACATGAATTAAAAGTGTATTTCAAAAATAATTTCATGTAATATTTCAATCACTGTGCCTTATCTCACAAAGTTCAGTAGAAGCACAAAAATGACAGTTATTTGTGCAAAGTTATTTATTGCAAATGCGGAACCTGGAGTTCCAACATCTTGCTCTTTAGTATCGCTCGATAAAGTAGTTGGGTTATCATCTGGTTGATTGGTTGTAATACTGCTTGTGGAAATAGTTGTTGTTGTGGTAAAAGGTGCCAAACCGTTTACTTCGTTAAGTTTGTTGATCACATCAAAGTACAACAAGGAAACAATATCCGTTGCTACTATAAAGTCCATGTGATTGAAATAATCGTATTCAATTAGATGCTTCTCCACTACGTTGGGTAGCTCCTCTGCCAAACGGTCAACATCCTAAAAATCATAATGCCTTATGTAAATCCATAACAAAATTTGGATGCATATACATGTACTTACAGGTGTTCCAACCAACCAGTCATTTTTCCCATAGTAAATTGCCACAGGGGCCGTTACATGAGAGAGATCGTAATCTGGAGGTGCTGAGTTATTATATAATTCCAAATTGTTTAGGACCCCATGATCAAACTGTCTGAAATGTCCTAAAAATAAAATACGAATACTTAATACTCATTTAATTTCAAACCTGGTATTATTGTTCATTTATTCTAATCGACATTTTAACAGATTCTTTAAAGCATATTCTCAGTAGAACCTTTGAATATTATTAAGTAGGTATACGAAGTGGTGTCCTATACAAAACACGGTTTTTATTGAGTAATGTCTGATTTATCTCATTTTAAATGACAGAGCTGCAATATAATTACCTGATTTTACTAACTGCAAATAATGTTTCAATCCCATTAAAGAATTTCCTGCTGGGAAAGCATCAAGCATCGTAACCATAATCGACTAAGGTATTAAAACAAAAAAATGTAAAAACAAAAAGGTAGTATCTATCTATAGATAAAATACAAATTTTATCAGAACGTAAATACACGTATTAAATTCTGCTACAAGTTTTCTGCCAGTTTGAATTGTGCATAAGGATACTTACCCTATCGAATTGTTCAGAATCAAATCCAAAAAGAAGGAATAAGATGAGTGGACAAACTTCCTGATATTCAGAATCGTCCTTACATATTAACTTCAGGGCAGTTTCAATTGCAAAAGTGTGCCCTAGAAACTCCGTTACATTAAAATAATCGCCGGCAAACTAAAATAAAGGAAACAATTCAAATAACACGACTACTAAACTTTTTTTCATTAATGCTTACCTCCACCAGCGTGTAATGATCTTTCAATATTTGTACGATAGGATTTGATAAATTTTTGCAATAGACCGCTGGTCCTAGGGCCATCATTAAGTTTACTTTGTCGTTGTATTCTGGCAGTTCTGACGTCATTGCGAAAAACTGTGTAGTTCCTTGAGAGTGACCTATGTAGGAAATTTTTTCGCTTGCAGTAGCATTTAATATATAATCGATTATAGCTGGCGCATCATAGAGTCCCAATTCATGGAAACTAGAATGATTAGAAAGAAGTGAAAGCATAATAATATTAAGAAAATATTTGTTCTTCTTTTTACGACGATGGTTGCGAATCTATAGAACCATATTTTTTTATTACAATTACCTAAAGTCCCAAAATGTTTCATTTTTGTCGGGATCCAAAGTGGTGTGTTTCCTCGACCACGTGTTTCCTCTATTATTGCCCAGCCAAACGTCGTATCCTTCATCGGCAAGTATCAGAGGAAGAGACCTCTCAGGACCTAAAATCATAAAATCTACTGAACTGCTTCCGCTGCCATGCATAAGCAGTACGACTGGTTTCGTTTCGTCCTGAGCAGCACCGGCCGATGAATTTCTTCCATATGGAATCCTGTGGATAGCCAGAATGTATCCGTCTTCAGTGGTTACTACGTGGTTTTCAAAAGGATAACCATTTTTCTTCAAAAAATTTTTCTAAAAATTTCGAATAAAAACAAAGATTAGTGCATACAAGAATAAGCAAAAACACCCACAATTATGTTTAAAAGTGGCAGATAATAACGTCAAAATAAGCTTCAAATTCGTAATTCTCACACCAAAAAATTCAACACTACTAATTTTCAGAATCATGCTATCAAAACTTTCTCAATTCTTGAGATTTCAGAATAAAATTTAAACTTTGAACACTCTGTAGCGACATTCCTGTAAGGCATGTTGAGCTCAAACATAATATTGTGACGTCTAGTATGTCCAGCTTAGTGTTGACCCATTATTTCTGACTCATTCTGTATACATAGGTCCGATTCCAAAAAAGGCCATTTGTCTTACTGGAGTGAATGTACAAAGTTTATCATAGAGTTCATAGAACGCCCTATCTTTATATCATTTCACTTCATTTTTAATAAAACTAACTCTTCAACAACTTTATCAAAAATCATTTTAAATATAACTATCTGAATATCAGAAGAGAGATAATGCTTGATAAAATCGTATATTGTAACTACCTACAGCAATTATTATCTTTGTGTCACACTGATGTGATAAAACAAAGAGCGATTTTGCATACATTTTCTTAATTTATAACTCATACCAAAAAGGTTATTAAATTTATATACTTCACATATTGCAGATAATTGGAAGATAATTATACTAGTATTTATACTTGCCACAGCAAACCCAGAGACCTTGGTTTATTTATTAATACACATTAACAATTCTAATATAGTAAGCAACTGTGTGTTTGTCAATCTGGTATGTCTGATAACACTTCTTTTATTAACTGCATACACTTCACATACTGTTGCATGTCAGATAATATATTTTACACTTACCACATCAAATCCAAAGAGGCCTCTCGCCGTAGCATTATTTAATTCTTCATGTAAAGGGTCATGTGCAGTTATCACGAATTGTGCCAAAGATCTTGAAGAAAGCAGCAAAAGAGAAACTAACAATATGAGATACATGGCAACTCAGTCTCGACTAATCTCCCTAGAAACCTGCGTCTTTTTTATCAAACGCTTCAAGTGTAACATGCATACTTGTTATACTGATATAATGTATTTAGCACTCAGCAACAGTGTATAATAAATAAAAAAAAAGAAAAGCACTTGATCGGAGATACGTAGTAATATTTTAATAAATTATTTTAAGAAAGTATTAAATTTTGTATTTAGGATAATAATTGTCTATACAGGGTGAACCTTAAATAAATACAAATATTTTAACTAGCAGTACAGTTCTTCGAATAGGATTCAACAATGTTAACTAGAATTTTTAGCCATGTCAAAGAATGATTGAAATATACACTTAAGAGAAACACTGCCCGTAAAAATAATAAGTTAGCACTGACACGTTGTTTGATATTATGAGGTGAAAATTAACTCTAAGATGTTGTGTGAAAATCATAGTTCTTTTGTTATTCTTCATAAAATAATTTAAGGGAATAATTTGTGATAATCTTTCTAACAGTGTACAATGGTATTAACTGAAACATGGATAACTGTTTAAATAGTTAGTTTTTCAGTAAGTAGGTGAGCTCTTATGCACGTTTATAGATAATTTTTGAAACTATTGAGCAAAGTAACTTCCCAAACACTTTGATTGATAGTATCGAACTTGCGGACTCATTGCTAAGTTTTTTTTAAATCAAAAACAACGGCAAAAATTGAATTTGCGTTAAAAAGTTATTTATCTTACAGACGATATGGCAACATCGCCTTAAATAAATCATATGGTTTATTTTATTAGGTTACGTCAATGGTCTATCTGGTCAGCAGTTCTCAAAATGTGGGTGTTTAAAAATAATTATAATCTTCGCAAATATTTGAAATGACTCACTAGACTCATCTATATGACGAACTACACCTGCGGTTAAAATATTTGTACTTATTTAAGGTTCACCCTGTATGTATCACATCTGCAAATACTCTAAGTATGTTATTCTTCTATATGTGCCTGAATCAGTCATCATCCATATAAATTCAAAGTTATAGTTTATGTTTCAAAAGATTATCCCAAATTGTGTTAACGGGTAAAACCATTTTGGACAGTTTTATATTCAAATCTCTTGGAACAAATACGACCGAGATTAACTCATGTGAACATAAATGCAAATTCGTGTTTATGGGGAACGTTATTTATGATTATTGAAATTAATTCTACAAACTGAAATAACCCGCGGCGTCTGCAGACTACTCAAATTTGTTATCCATGGCATTTCTAGTAACCGCCGGCTAGAACTCAATCATAAACCACAACATGTGACACCCTATCTAACTCCGTAAGACAGCTTTACAGCGATCTTGCGAATAAAAATGTCCTAGAATTCAGGCCGCGAGTCTTCTGTATACGCGAGTTAGTATCTCGGAATATAAAACAAATTTAAGAAAACAGCGCGGCAAATTGGTCCATTGGGGGCATGTATAATGTACGATATAATTTCCAACGTTTTTTGCCTGGAGTGGAACAGTAAACGGTGTAGCACTGGCAGGGGAATCTTGATTCTTGTAAACAACGCAATGTAAGGTGTTGTTGCTGCTCTGTGTAATGGAAAAATGTCCTTACAAAGAAATTTCGAAATAAATAATGAATAGTTTTTCATGTTTATCTTTACCATTTAGAATGACGTTGTATATTTATACGCACAAGGTATATCAAACTAGAGAAATTCTTCTGTATAGCCTTAGTTTTGGACTGGGTTTACAATGTGGGGATTTTGTTTAAATTTTTGTGTCTTCACAGTAGGGTCTATACTATCGAGCTTGAGACACCCTGTATACAAGAAACACATATAATTGTTCTCTTTCTGTATAAAGTTAAAATATGTTCGCCCTGTATTCGTGTGTAAAAAGTAATTCTGCAGCAGCAAAATCCAAGTAAGGGGGCAATTAAAATAAATATTCTTAACGATCCAATTTTTCCCTTTTATTTACGACAAGGAGATGTAACACCGTTTCTATTTTTTGTTAAAAAACTTCCATGGAACTTTTCATAATGGTGTAAGTTGTAGAGACACCTTAGTCATATCCGCCTGGATTCTAAACGACCTCCTTGCATGCTCTAAGACTGTGAAAGCAACTAATTTTATGCTCTACACCCCAGAAAAGAAGAAGAAATAAAAACATTACGTTAACCGTGTCGGACTGAAAAGAACATATTTCTCGTTTAAGCTTTATAAAAACTGGGATCGTTTGGCCTGCTACGGACAATAAACCACAAAAATCTCGTCCCAAGTAATATACATTAATTACGTACGATGTGAATTAGAAATAATGTTTTATTCTTTTGGGTTGGCAACGTTATGTCATTGGAATAAGGCAAATCATCCAAATGGTAAATTTAATGCGCTTATTTTGCGATTCATGTATTGAATTGGTTGTGTTATTTAAACTAAGTGTAATTTTAAGGAATCTTTGTTATGCATAAACTTTAAGAAATCTTTAATTATTTTACATTTTATAGTATTAGTAAAACAAAACCGTAGTAGTTTGATGTCTATATAAATTTTTTGTCTTAAGATTAATCATATAATCATCATTAAATAACAACCTGTATCATTGCATGTCAGTCTAATTGCATGACAAATATCGCAAATATATGGAGTTAATATCACCTTCTTATTTGTGCTGTACTATTATTGTCTACTCGCTCTGAACATATAAGAACCATTTATTTCAATTTATTTATTCATTTGTAACGGATCTTAACGGACTAGTTACGTCATGCGATAGAGAACCGTTGCTGAGTCAGGTGGGAGAGGCAGTTAGTCGTGGCGTAGCACTCAGAGCGGGCGGATTAGTTATATTGTTAATGAAGTTTAAGTGGTGAAAGTGATGTTAATAAAATTGTTATTATTATAAAAGTTTATTATTGATTTTTCCTTAATAGAGCAGCGGTGGGATTCACCACGTGGCTTTAGTGACGTTATTAGTGTTAAACAAATAGTTCTTAGTGTAAATAAGGAAAACTACTGTAAGTACGAGATAAATCTGTGTTATCGTATGATAATATTGTATTAGTTTGATAAGTATTCATATTTTATAAACGGTAAAATATGGACACACGGTAGTAAACTTACAGAAAGGATAAAATTGTTTTACCCAGGTACAATTTTTCGTCCTTGTTGCAACGCAGCTGATTGCATAACGTATCGCATTTTCAAGATAGAGATAAGTGGTCTCCTGAAATTGTTATACTTTGATGTTAATATACGTTACGTAATATATATTATTTATAAAACGGGATAATTGGTCTCGTACGCCTTATGTATATTATTTATAAAACGGGATAATTGGTCTCGTACGCTTTGGTACAAATAAGAAGGATAATTGGTCTTTTCTTTATTTTGCCTTTCAGCACGATCACATACATAAGGTCATATACAAACGTTGCAATTAATATCTTCACTTACGTAATGGGTAAAAGAAAGATTCGTGAGCAATCTAGCTCGTCAGATAGCTCGTCAGATACTGAAGACGACAGAAGACAAGGACGACGATTTATTAGTGAAAGAGCGGTAGTGCATCAACCAGCTACCACAGAAAAACGTATACGGTCGCGTACGCCGCCGTTACCATCATCCCGTCGTCATGTATCAAAAAGAAGAACGAAGGATAGACTTAAGGAACTCGAAAACCTAGTCCGCAGTATTAGAGAGAACACACCTTCTAGTTCTACGACTGAACCCAGGCGACCTATTTCTTACAAAACCGCGTCAGACTGTATTCCAATTTTCGATCCGGCAGACAGAAAATTGACTGCCTCAAAGTGGATATCAAAAATTGAACAACTGGCAGAAATAAATAACTGGGACGAACGAATAAAAATTCAACATATGCATAATCGTCTTTCGGGAAACGCCAAAAAATGGTACGACGGTTTAACCTCTTACTACTATACCTGGCAGGAATGGAAGACTTTGTTGTTAAAAACATTTCCTGAACACAACGATTATGCCCATCTATTGAAAATGATGATTAATAGAAAAAAAAGGAGTGACGAATCTTGGTCAACTTATTATTTCGATAAAGTGGGGCTTATTAGAGCTTGCGAAATAAATGATAAGAATGCAGTATCTTGTATAATAGATGGGATCGAAGATGTCGTCATAAGAACCGGCGCTAAAGCGGGTCGTTATGGTAGCCCAGAGGAAATCTATTCCCAATTCTTCACTACATTAAACAACAGTGACACTGCTAAATCAGACGACTTACGAGATCGATTGCGTCACAGAAAATTCGTCAGTAATTACAAATTAAGAGATAAACTACATCCTTATAGAAGTACTAGTAGCCATCTGAATAAAACCGGTGAACAAAAAAAGAAATGTTATAACTGTTCAGAGACTGGTCATTTGTCGTCAAAATGTCCCAAACCAAGAAAACAGTGCAGTATTTGTAAACTTTTAGGGCATACGGCTTCAGAGTGTCGCAAAACACTGCGCTACTAAGCAAAATAGCTAGAAACAACGACGAATCCAAGGGCAATAGCTGCTATTTTGTGGATTGCGAGATAAACGGTCTCGGTTTTTGTGGATACATTGATACGGGGTGTTCAGGGGTTTTAATTCGTGACAGCGTAGTAAAGCAGTTAGGGGTCAAGGTGGAACCCTGCAGTTATGTAATACAAGGGTATAGTAACGGACAGACAACAGCCATTGGAAAAGTAATGATTAACCTGAAAGTTGATTTAGCAGAAGACCAAGTAGAAGCTCTCGTAGTTAAGGACCAAGTACAATCGGTACCCATTATGATTGGTCAAAGTTTTATAAACAAAAACAAGATTCTAATCGTCAAGAAGGGTCAAACGAGGGTTATGTCTGACGACGGAGTACTCGGGAAAGAATTCGAAGCTTTACCTCCAAAAAAATTGACTCTTTACACTGAAGAATCTACAGTAATTCCACCAGGGCATGTTTCTTACGTAAGGGTCCGCTGCAGAGAAAATTACGTCGGGGATGTGTTTATAGAGGGCCAAGTGCGAGCTATACCAGGTAATGAGTATTTCTTAACTCAATGTGTTACTTCCTTACCTGATGGAATTCTTTCAATTATGAATACGTCTAATCATCCCATAATGTTCGAAGCTTCGCGGGTGCTTGCTCGGGGACATGTCTGTTGTCTGGAGCATGAACCTAAAAGTAGTGGGGTAGGGGCCTTTGCACTAACCTCCAGGGTTAAAGAACCCTTCACTATGTCAGACATCATTCCTCAAATTAATAACGATCTTGAGGACGAGCAGAAGGAAATCCTTCTGGGTCTAATCAATGAATATCGAGACTGTTTTGCAACGAAAATGAGTGAGATTGGAAATTGCACAGGAGTAGAGATGAAAATAAATCTAACTGATGACAAACCAATTACTTACACACCTTACAGATTGTCTTTTTCGGAACGTGCACAATTACGTGGTCTCGTAAATGAACTACTGGATAATAATATTATTAGAGATAGCGAATCGCCGTATGCTAGTCGAATTTTATTAGTAAAAAAGAAAACAGGCGAAATGCGTTTGTGTGTGGATTATCGGTCGCTCAATGCAAAAACTATTAAGGACCGTTATCCACTTCCAAGGACCGACGAACACCTAGACAGACTATCAGGTTGCGAATATTATACGACTCTCGACTTGGCGTCAGGATATCACCAGATATCTATGGCCGAAGAATCGATATCTAAAACAGCCTTCATAACACCCGACGGTCATTATGAATATTTGAAAATGCCATTTGGTTTGGCCAATGCGCCAGCAGTATTTCAACGGACGATTAACAAAGTACTGGGGCCATTACGGTTTACACAAGCATTAGCCTACATGGACGATGTTTTAATACCCTCAGCAACTTTTGAAACCGGCATAGACGCTTTGAGGAACGTTCTCAATGCTTTTAGAGGTGCTAATCTTGCATTGAAATTATCAAAATGTTACTTTTTCCAACACAAAATAGATTATTTAGGGCATGAAGTTAGCCGAGAAGGAATTAGACCAGGTTCCCGAAAAATAAAGGCTGTAGAGCAGTTTCCGACACCTAAAAATGTCCATGAAGTACGGCAATTTCTAGGCCTAGCCGGATATTTCAGAAAATACATAAAAAATTTTGCCACTATTGCAAAACCTATAACTTGTCTGACGAAGAAAGACGTAAAGTTTGAGTGGGGTATGATTCAAATGGAGGCATTTACCGAGCTGAAAAATAAGTTAATAAATAGGCCGGTGCTAGCTCTCTACAACCATGATGCTGACGTAGAAGTTCACACCGACGCTTCCAAATGGGGAGTAGGCGGTATTTTGATGCAGAAACAGAAAGATGGAAACTTACATCCTGTACAATACTTTAGTCGCCAAACTACTAAAGAAGAACAACGTTATCACTCATACGAACTCGAAACGCTAGCAGTCGTAAACTCTCTGAGGCAATTCAGGGTGTACTTACTTGGTCGGAAATTTAAAGTGGTAACAGACTGCAACGCCTTGAGAACTACCATGACGAAGAAAAACTTATTACCTCGTGTGGGTAGGTGGTGGTTAGAGAGTCAAGAGTACGACTACGATATAGAATACAGGCCTGGTACTAAAATGACTCATGTTGACGCACTAAGTAGAAATCCAGTGGTTTCGAATGAACTGCAAGTCTTAAACGTCGACATAACAGTAGAGGACTGGGTTTTGGCAGCTCAGCTACAAGACCAGAGGTGCTGCTATTTGATACAAGTGCTAAACACCAAACCAACGGACAGCGAGGAAAGACAGATACATGAAGAATACGTACTTAAAGATAATCGGTTATATAGGAAAACTCTATCAGGACTGAAGTGGGTTATTCCTAAGAACGCAAAGCGTCAGATACTGATACAGTATCACGATGACAATGGTCATTTTGGAATAAACAAAACTTTTGAAGCAATTGCAGAAAATTATTGGTTTCCATCGATGCGTCGTTACATAAAGAAGTACATATCCGGTTGTCTAAGGTGCCTTTATAACAAAAACCCATCTCGAAAACGTCCAGGTTATTTGAACCCAATCGATAAGGGAAGTAAACCTATGGATACTATCCATATCGACCATCTAGGACCGTTTGTCCGATCTAGAAGAAAGAACTCTTACCTTATAGTGGCCATAGATGCATATACAAAATTTGCATTCATAAAACCTGTTCAAAGTACTAAGGTCGGACCGGTTACGAATTTCTTGAAGGAAATAATTGATACATTCGGTGTTCCCAGGCGAATTATCTGTGATAGAGGTTCCTGCTACACTTCTAAACAATTTACTGAATTTTCGCAAAAGTGCGGGTTTAAAACAGTATATAATGCTACGGCTACTCCACGAGCTAATGGACAAGTGGAGAGGTACAACCAAACAATTCTAAATTCATTGACAGCCTCAATCGAGTCCGAAGAAAACTGGGACAAAGTAGTATCAAAAATACGCTTTGCCATGAATAACACTGTCAGTGCAGCCACGGGAAAGAGTCCTTATGAAATGTTGTTTGGTTACAAACCAAGAGGATTGGAAAATGCATTCCTACAGAATGCTACAGCCATGGACAATAAAAGGTTGTCCTTACAAGAAATTAGAGAGGAAGCCGAGAAAGAATGAAAGAAGAGCAAGACAAACAAAAGCAAAGATATGACAAAAATAGAACTAAACCTAGACAGTATAAGGTGGGAGAGCACGTTCTTATAAGAAAACATACTGTCAGCAAGGATGGTATGAGTAGAAAGACTCTACCAAAGTTTCAAGGGCCTTTTGTCATAACGAAAGTATTACCTCATGACCGGTATTGCATAGAAGACATGCAATGTGCTAATAGATCCCAAAAGCCATATAAAGGTATATGTGCAGTTGACAAAATGAAATTGTTTGTAGTGGGACAAGAAAATACCGAAGAGGAGGAAGAATTATCATCCTCAGGTGAACATAAAAGCATATGTAAATCGCTTTAAAAGGAAGCGTTTAAACTAAAAATGTCTAGACATGTGAAGCTAAACGGGCGACTTTTTACTAACAGATGCATGGCATATTATACTAGACTAACGGGGTCTAGGCGTATGCTAATAAGGGAGCATGATTTGTATTCATAGTGGGTTAAGCTATATGTCTTTACGAATAATGATTTTTCTTAGGGACGCATAGTAGGATGAGCCAGAAGGAAGCTGTTGGCGTTGTCACCACCACTTATAGATTATATAAACTAATTTGGTTTCATTACTGGTGTTGGCTGTTAGCAATTAAAAGGGTTGATTGCATGTTCGGTTAAGGAATTATTAAGGAGTGTATGAATGAATGCCATTTTAAATATATATATATATGTATTAGTTCATGTAATGACTTTGTTTTTAATTTCATTTAGACGCCTCGTAATTCATCCCTAGATCATCAACAGTAATCTGCAGGGGCGCAGATTATCCGTAGCGTGGCCGACTGTAACGGATCTTAACGGACTAGTTACGTCATGCGATAGAGAACCGTTGCTGAGTCAGGTGGGAGAGGCAGTTAGTCGTGGCGTAGCACTCAGAGCGGGCGGATTAGTTATATTGTTAATGAAGTTTAAGTGGTGAAAGTGATGTTAATAAAATTGTTATTATTATAAAAGTTTATTATTGATTTTTCCTTAATTCATTCATTCTTATGAAATCTCTTTTCTAGCCTTTCTTAAAAATGTATCGATGTCTTAGATACGTTTCCAAACTGTATCACTGGAGTTTTGTATTAAATTTTATATAAGCAATTTAAAATTAAAGTCTGTCAAGAAGTTCTCCAATAAAAAAGTTTAAAAACACAGTACGCGAGAATTGAAAAAGTAAAACAAAGGGCACGTGATCGGACAAAGTTTTAAATCAAACGACTTATTGAACGTATCTCTACACTTCGACAGCTCTTATAAAATCGAAGACACTAAAACTTCCTTACAAAGTTTCTCAGCCACCCAAGGATGCACCATAAACACAAATATCCGATTTATAAATACGAAAACTTCTAGATGGCTTTATAAAAAAATATGATCTACATTTCAGTACCGGTTTATAAGTACGAAATAAATATTTTGTGTCGTTTAGTTTAATAAAACGAGGTAATCAGGTGTTCTTTTCCTGTTTCCTTAAAATAAAATAAAATGAAATACACGTATAAATAATCCCTGAATGTAATGTAGCAGAATTCAAATCTTCTACAGTTGTCAGTTTGCGGGACAGGCTGAGTTCAATATTTTAGTCGCGTGGCAGTGCCATTGTCGCGAATCTAAATGGAAAGTGGTAGCTTTTGCCTGCAGACCCCCATGTTTAATTCCCCTAGAGGACGTACATTCTGATAAAGCAACCGTCAAACACGTACGCAGTTTTGCGGTAACTTTAAAACTGTAAACTTCTTTCTTTAACAGAAATCAAAATTATGTATATTTTTGTATTCGGGATAATATAATTTACCCCAAGTCTTTAGACGACTTGCTGCATTCCACATGTCGCCTTACTGAAAATAATATAAATTGTTACGTTCTTCTGAAATACATTTTTAATAACAATTGTTTATCTATAAAATTCACTAACTTTAGCTAGTCTTCGCTTATATGACACTTGAAAATAAATAATTTAGAAAATGTCTCTTCTTTTGAGATAAATTACGTATACATATAGGTAGAACCCCTGATGCTACTGAGTTATACCAAGTTACAAGTTAAGCCATAATAAAATACATATCGTTGTATTTCTTGCCGTAAAATGATCAAATGTGTGGTGTTTTAGACACGGAAATCTCGAAAAATAAAAGACGTAGAACAAAAGTAACATCAAAAATATAATAATTGTTGATGCTTTGTTTATCCGCTTTTACTATTTAAAATCTAATCAAATAAAATAATAACTTTTAAAAAGCACATTATTTTGCTATTCTGACACCATATTTTAACACCTACTTTGACATACTTATAAACACAAGTGAACAATTTTATATGGAGAACCATGTAAGTTTATATTACAACAATAATCACATCTGCAGTTAAATTTTGAAAGATTCCTAAAAATTTGTTGTTTAAACCACTTTCTGTCGTTATATATTCATTTTACCTCGGTACATTTAAATATGCGCATGGCATGAGATAACATTCCTGCTATTTGCTAAGCTATATATTATTCAGTTGTTATAAAATTATTTGTATTTGTAGAAAATACTATTTCAAGAAGACGGCGCCCTTGAAATTTCACGTAAGAAATCACAACTGGTTCATTAGGTAAAATTAACCATTGAACTCTAAATATTTTTCACTGCTTCGCTTTATTTCCCTTCCACGGTTTGACGAAGCGAGGATTTGAAGATTTCGTCCTAGTAATCTTAAAGGAATAAAAATGTGTGTCTGGAAAGTCACTTCAAAGAATCCGAAATACAGAAACACCTTAAAATTAGATAAAACACAAATGTAGCGTGTCAAGTCAACGGAGTCTAAGGATCTGATAATATTGAAGCACCTCCATCCAGGAGTAGATTGTTCGAGTCGATAAAGCAGGTATCTGAGTTGCGGAATCAAATCATTTGCTCGGCGGACATCAACTTGCATAAAATATATCAAAGGGGCTCCAAAGCACACGTCATTAACTTAATGAGCTTACTTCAACCCAACCCTCTTCTCTAGACTGGAGACGAGCTCTCTTTTAAAATATTACCAAATATTGAATTTTTCTCCCTCGACTCTCGACGCGGAGGCATGTTGCCCGCTTGTTTTAGTGTTTGATGAATTTTTGATGTTTTTTTGAGTAGGTCATTTCCACTGGTCATGTTTTAGAATATTAAATTTTCAAGATATGCATCTCCTCGGCGAAGGAAATATAAGGAATTTCTTATTTTTGTGGGAAAGTCTTTTTCCATTGTACTGCTGGAAAATAATATAATACCTACAAAATTGAAACTTAAATATGACTCATACGCTTCTATTTTTATATATAAATATACAGGATAATTCACTAATGCAAAAAAAAACAATGTACGCATTATTTAATTGCCAACCGCTGGAATCTGGTTTATTGTAATGGAGTGACAATGCAAACTGGCGATGTCACATAGCGCATGAAAAAAACCTCCAAAGTTCTGTAATTAAACCGAGTGGCGCAAAGAAGATTTGTAACATTTTTACAATAAAATGAACAAAGATAGATATATCTGGTCAAAGTCACGTGTCTTTAAAATTTCGTTACATTAATTTTGAATAATTACGGTACTTGATCACTATTAGAAATATGAATTTTATAAAAAATTTGCACATACCTTATTATAAAAATTGTTCGAAATTTTGTCCCCCCAATGCTCCTCCTGCTGTTGTAAACGCAAATTATTCGCGACAGTTGTGATACGCTCGCGCAAATTCTCGTCGGCTTTCACTTCAGTACGGTACACCTCAATTTTTAAATGGCCCCAAAGAAAGAAGTTAAGAGGGCTTAAATCTGGACACCACGGAGTTTTTCGAATAAGTTATGAATCATACCGTATTTTTATAAGTGTTTGTAAAAAATTAAAATCAAGAAGAGCACTTTGATACTATACGTTACCAACACTTCACTATTAATATGATTCTAATATTCAATACAAAATTATAAATATGCTACTACAAGTGTTTAAAATCTATAGTCACGCGTAAAATACTTTACTATTAAACGCGTTTATACAAATAATATTTATTTATAAAAAATATAAAGCTGATTAACTAATAAAACCTGACTTGGATAACAGCTCTTTTGGCCTCGGAGATTTCCCTGCTCGACTGTCTCTCCACTCTCAATTTTCTAAATTATTCTTAAGGGTGCAATTGGCCACCGCAACGCAAAGAAACAAAGTATCCACTTTACAACAGCAATCATTTCAGTGGAAAATTGCCCAAAACTGCACGTTAGTTTTATTTAAAAAATACATCAATTTGACACGTCACAAAAAAGTATTTCGTCTGTTTTACGGAAACCTGAGAGTTGAACAAGACATAGGTATTGCAGTTATTGTCATACATAATATATTCGTTGATTATTATTGTAAATACATTTACTTTGCTCGGGGTAGTTGATAAAATATATAACAGTACTCCTGATGAAAGTAGGAATCTAAGAGGCGGGGAATAAGTAGCTAGCGACACTATTAAGTGGATAATGACAGGTAATTTAAATTAAAAACCCATAATTTAATTTGAATTTACAGTGCCGTGGAGCGACTTAAAAACGAATAATCTTTTTGTGCGAAATGCTATCCATTGTGTAAGGTATCAGGCTATGATGGATAATAATAGAGCACTATTAAATTTTATACCATATAATTTTGAAATATACAATGCAAATGTTAATTGCGGATTCAGACGTGAAATTTAATATGAATATATTAAACGAAACAGGTTATCCAACACGGAATACCATTAAACGTTATTGTTCCTTTGACACTTTGTTCAAATTAATTTTGGGTCCATGTGTTTGTTTACAGAATTTACCTCTTACGCTGTACATCTGCAATATTGAAAATGTTACTACTTAATTCCTAATTTAATAAAATTTTGCATATCAATTATAAATGTATTTGTAAAAGTAACAGTTGTATTTGTGCAACGAAGTGAAACTTGCAGAGTTTTCGGTAGAATCTTGTTTTTATTTTCGTCTCTCCAACATCATGGGGGCGCATTGATATTGCGAAACCTATTATCCGTTTCAGTTCAACTGTAATCACGAAAGTAATTACAGTTTTATCTTATCTGCCATCAGAAAAGCTGATTTGCAAACCAATTAAGTTTAGTTTTATTTAACCCCAAGGCACAACGCTTTTACAAAAACTGGGATACATTCAAATTCTAGGGCTTCGCTTAGCTTCATAAAATAGCCTATCGATTGCTGGCATCAAAGATATTTCATCCAGCTTGATGTCACGTCGTCCTCATATTTTGTTGTTTATAATAATGAATAAGTTTTCCTTTATCGTATATGAAGTGCACTAGCAGTAATTAGTTTTTATGAATTTGAACTGAACTAAATTCAATAAAAAAAACCGTGGTAGTAAATATTTTGCTTCTGGTAGGAAGTATACGGTTTTGCATTTATAGTTCAGTTCTAGGCACTTATGAAAAATAAAAGTGCTACTAAAATATTGCTGACATGGGAAAAGGAAGCCAATTTACTACGTATGTGTGTTGTTTCTGTAACAACAGGTGCAAATAAATTTCTGTACTGTTTCAAGAAACTCTCTACATTATTCAATAATTGGAAACGCTCTATAACACTGCAGCAACAAAATTATATATATAATGCTTATGTCTTTTCTGCTACTGCCACTTTATATTTTTTATTGTTTTGTATTTTATTGTATCTATGAGAAAAAAGAAGATTACTGTGGCAAATGTGAGATCATATATTTGAATTACTATTTGGACTGTTAGAGATTTAGTCTGGATGGATTTCTCCTTTGGGTCCTTTAAAAAAATTCAGGTTTAATCTCCGTTGAAGTCTCGGGAGCACCGTTAGTAATCTTTCAGAAAATAGAAATAAAACTTTTATTAGAAGAGGTAATGAAAAGGAATGATGTAGCATTTGAACCGTCAGAATCGAGAAAGAGAATAGTAGATAAGAATACTAAAAACACGTTAATGCCTTTACTCATTACTATTTTAATATAAAGGTCGAAATGTTAAATATTTACATTATTGGCGTCATGTTTGAAAATCGTATAACAAGTCATACTAATTACGAGAAAAACGATAATTAAAAAGTTATTTTAGAAAAGGCTAGAATATAATCTAAAATAAATATAACAACACAGGGTGATTCAGAACTTTTCTAAAAAAAAAAGTTGAGAAGAGATGCATTATGAAAAATGGAGTCAATATCGTCAAAAAAAGTTCTAGTAGTTTCAACCTACAAAATGTAATTTATTTCTTTCCTTGAAAGTCTCTCAGTTTTTTGTCCGGACGCAGATTATACGCCTTATCAGATTTTACACTGGAGCAGTTTTCAGTGCCATGCGGGAGTATATTTTCAAATATTTTCAAATCATTTTTGAACTGCTTTTTTGATTTTTACAAAATTGTTTTTGTAAGTCCCCATTCAACATTTTTTTATCGCCCTGTATAATTCATTAAAGTAATGTGTCAACTTTCAAATATGTTTATAATTAACGAAATTATTGTGCAGAAGGTTATTGATATCTAGCTATATTAATTTTTCTCAGTGGATCAAGTTTTCTATAACAGTAGGTTGCTGCTGCCATGGATCAAACACATTATTATTACTATTATTTTTATTGCCGCGGTTCCTCAACTTTGCTATTCTTGAAGCAACTCTGCGGTCGAGCCATACGTGCCGCAACATATTCCCCTGCCGGGAGCGAGCACGTAGGACGTTTCCCTGCTTTTAAATTGTACTTACATAAACTTCTTCCTACAGTGTGGATAGAAATAATTGTGCCAGAAGTTTCCCGTATGTGTCTCAAGACTTTTAAAACCTCGGAACCTTTAAACTCTTCGGTTTAATATTGGTTTTTTGTTATCTTTTCTTTATCACAAAAACTTATGGTATTACAATTTTATATATAATACGGAGCCGTAAATAATAACTGGGATAAACCAGCTGAAACTATATACATTTTTACTTAAAAAAACATTTTGCATTTTCAGCACCACCTTGACATGCTTTCGTATAATGAAATTATATTCGTTTGCAAATAAAATTTAATTGCCAGTTAATAATGTATTTAAATTAACACCTGTTATTCCTCATATGTTTGGTAATTGTCAATTTAATAATTGTATTAATATTTGTCAATAATTTTATCATTAAAAATCAACGCCGCAGTGAATTAATAACCATCGACGCATTAAATGCGGCTGAATTTTGAATTTAAATGAAGTACGATTTAATTACTGCCATATGAATAACTTAAAAATTATTTAGTCCGTTAATATCCGATTGGAGATTTTAGGCTTTCTATAATATATATTATGCAATTCGTTCGGCTTTAAACATCAAGTACTTACAAGGTGTTATGCGTTTTACTGCCATAACTTCAATATAAGACAGATGAACGGATAAAGAAGTTAAATAGTACAACGGCATACCTAAAGTTCTTAAAATAAGTTGAGTTATTATATTAAGGAATTCTATCACAACACGGCAACAGCGCGAATACACGCTGTGCCAGGCGAGCGGTTTGTGGGTTGCTTACCACGTGCCAGCTTGTTTTCTTAGTGATGACAAAAAAACCAAAGATAAACAATTATTGTGAAAATTAATGAATTTAGGTTAGTTTAGTTTACACAACGTAATTTTATTTTTGAACAGGAAATGGTAGAATATTTCTGTGTTTCCAGAATTGCTTCTTCAGATGACCTTCTTTATTTTAAATTGAATCCCCATCTAACTAACGAAACTATGTTATAAATTAAAATTATCCGAAAACAACAATGTCAACAGTATTGATAATCTGTGAAGATTAATATCAATTAAAAATATTCACCTACTTCATTCAAACAGTTGCACTTTACGCTATCTTTTTATATCTGTATTGTTATTATGTATTAATAATAATAATGTGTAGACTGTGTTCTTATATGTTCAAAAGTGAATTTAAGTTTTAAAAATTATTAAATGATTTCATTAAGCTAAGTATGTCTTTTTTTTGTTTATCTGGAATAATAATTGTTCTTTAACATATCTAGAAATTGATTTATATTTTAGCTTAAATACCTTTACAACACAGTAACAATAAAAAAACAATCTACAACAGCTAATAACAATGAATATTTCGATAGATATTGTGGATGTAATTCAGCGCTGGTCGGGGTTTTAGTCAACAAAGTACTTTCAGACAATATTATTTATGCCTAATAAAAATACATTATGAGTATTATCAAAGTTTAATTGCATATTTATTCCGATATCATTAAATTACACTTGTTTAAATATGAATTTGTTATCAACACACTAGATACAGTAGATAAGACGTATATTAGACCTGTTCGTCTTATCAGCAAATGTAATTTTCCATTAAATATGTATCTACTTAAAACATTTCATATAATTATAAAACAGAACAAACATAAATTTAATCTAATTTCAGATAAAAAAAAAATTAAGCATAAACTAGCAATTTTAATCCAAGTTTACGTATTAGTATCCTGCGACAGGTAGACCGTAGATCAGCTACAATTGGGAAGAGGATTGGTTCTAATTATACAGAGTGTCTCTGAGTATAGAGCTGAACCATATTTATAGTTACAAATTTCAATATGATTCAAAAAATAGAAATAGGCTAGTGAAACTTACACTACAATTTAATAATAATATTAATATTTTAATTCCATATTAGTACTAATTGCTTCACATGCTTAAGAAATACATTAACGAGCCTTTCTAATTACTAAACAACTAATATTTTTAAAAACCTGTAATTTATGCCAAAACTATTCAGTTGCATATATAAGACTTTCTTTTCAGTTGATGTTAATATTTTCCACTGACTCAAAATAAACGTGCATCTTACATAAAGCCACAAACTAAAATTAGCGGAAAGTGGCCACTGAATGGAACATATAGCTGTAATATTGCATTTCATTTTTTCACGTTTATGTATCTGGATGTTATTTATTGGAGCAGGTATAATGATTTTATACTATTTTTAGTACTTACAATCTTTTCCACAGCTAAAATTTTTATGGAATAGTGTTGTTTAATAATAATAATACCGATAGTCTAGTCGAGAAGTGAGTTTCCTGCCAATAATAGTTAGACTAAATTTAAAAATATGGGGTTTGGTTTATCGGATTCAGAATTAAATTCTGAGAATAGGAATTTTGAATTTTTGCCATTAAAATTTCAATTATTATTAACAAAAAACGAAGAGAAAAAGATGGTCTCCGTTTTTGCAATAACTATGGAACTATTAAAGATAGCGCCAATATTAAAAGATCCTAAAGAGGAGAAAATTTCACAAAAAAGTCCGATTCCCGGGTTGTAGCTCCATTATTTATAATTTTAATTTTACGTTGAAAATAGGGTTCCGCGCGGCCGTTGTGGCGCCGTCGCGTCGTCACCGAGCAAAGTGGACGTAAGCGCCACAACGGCCGCGCGGAACCCTATTTTCAACGTAAAATTAAAATTATAAATAATGGAGCTACAACTCCGGGAATCGACTTTTTTGTGAAATTTTCTCCTTTAGGATCTTTTAATATTGGCGCTATCTTTAATAGTTCCATAGTTATTGCAAAAAACGGAGACCATCTTTTCTCTTCGTTATTGTTAATAATAATTGAAATTTTTAATGGCAAAAAAATTCAAAAATTCCCTATTCTCAGAATTTAATTCTGAATCCGATAAACCAAACCCCATATTTTTAAATTTAGTCTAACTATTATTGGCAGGAAACTCACTTCTCGACTAGACTACTAATAATAATAATAAGCATAATAGCAGTTTGTGGTAATCTATTTGGAATAGAGTAAAAAAAAATAAGGGATGAAGAAAAAAATCACAAAATATGTATAATTACTTTTGGTAATTATTTACAACAGCGTAAAACTCTCCAACCTTAAAAAATTCCTACTCCCCTATTTTCGAGGGTGCTGATCACGAATCTAACGCATATTTAAAAGTATTTATTTTGACAACAGTGTAACGTTATTAAATGAAAAAGACAGAGGTGTTATATTGCAATTTCAACCTAATGTAATGTATACATAAAGGCTACAATTTTGAAAAAAAATTTCAAAAACTACATGCGATCGCCGAAATCTGACTTCAGATTCGTGATCAGCAATTTTTTTGTTAAGATTGGAGAGTTTTATGCTGTTGTAAATAACTACCTTTCACAGTCACAGCACAACAATAACACAATAACAATACCTGCTTAGAGGTCCACACGTTCGCACCTACTCTCGTCTGAATCCGGATAAATAATAAAATAAAAATATAGAATGGAAAGCTCTTTAGGATGGTTAACCACGTGTCGTCTTTTTTGTGTAAATATCTAATAGCGGACAGAAATATTTTCAAAGCCGTCGTCAAACCGTCGCGGCGGTTTCTAATTGGAAGGTTTTATGAAATCCAAATATGCGACCGGCCAGCGAGATGAAGATCATGCATCTCGCTTGCAGTGTCTTTCTTTTTTTCCCGGATTCTATTAAATTTTTGCATGAATGAAATAATAGTACTGTTTTACTATAAACGTATTTTCTGCAGCGACATCTATCCGAATACTGTAGTACTTTGTTAGAAGCCGCATGGTTTCCATTTCTAGTCTTAACGGATTGCACTCAGTTTGAATTAATTCCATGTTTGCAAGAACAGAATCAGTTGACGAGGTTGATGCTGTTGATTCGCATTGTCTCTGGAGGATCGTCTTCACTGTATCTTGCTTTCTAGTTAAGGTGCCGTATCTCTCGCCGTAAAATGATCAAATTTGTGGTGTTTTTAGGTACTGAAATCTCGAAAAATAAAACTCGTAGAGCAAAAGTAATATCAAAAATAGAATTATTGATGTTTTGTTTATCCACTTTTACTATTTAAACTTTCCTCAAATAATGTCATAACTTTTAAAATGCATTTATATGACACACATAATTTCGCTATTCTAACCCCACATTTTAACAATTATTTTCACATACTTATGCAGAACTATGTAAGTTTATGTTATAACAATGTTTACATCTATAGTTGAATTTAAAAAAATACGTATTTTGAAAGATTTCAGTACCTAAAAATTCATTGGATAGATCGCTTTCTGATGTTAAATATTGATTTTACTTCGGTACCTTTGAATATTTGCAGGTGGCATGAAATAACATCCTTGTTATTTGCTAAACTCTATATTATTCAGTTCTTAAATGTCTAAAATTATTTATATTTGTAGAAAACACTTTTCAGGAATACGGCGCCCTTAAAGACGATTCTATATATCCCCCAACGACTGTTATCTTCCATTCACCATGTAGTTTCAGAATTAGCGAACTTGTGTCTACTAAGAAGAAGCCAGAGGTCAAATATATGATAATTAGATTTAAGATCTTGCCAAATCTGGGAAAACTGCTTGATTTAGTGGTGCATTTTTCTAAATAATATTTTCTATAAATAAATGTCTGTTGGGTAGTCTTTCTTATTAGTATTTATAGTATATTATTGCTATACTATATTCTAATATAAGCTATATTTAATCAAAATGATGAATTTTAGCATCGAATGTGTATTGACGATTTAAAAAGATGTTTGTCTAGGAACCTATCTTACAGTTAGAATTAGCTTGTTTAAACTATTGTAACAAATAGCTATATGTTTTGGTTTTGTTAAACTGTATTAGTCGCTTGTATGCACAAAAAACATTTCGAGGGCTTTGCTTGATTCCATAATGATACAAAGAAATAGTAAGCTTATGTGCCATCAGAGAGCTTATCATGTGTAAAAACGTATATGCATGTTTCTTTCTTATGGTAATATTTTATCCGTTATGTAGACTAAGCCGTCTCCAATGCTCGTTCAGTGAAGGAACCGAGCTCAATCCATCAATAAGGATCGGCAGCATCTGACAATTCTTAGCCTCGGATTTCTACTGGATTGTCGAAAAATCGACGCTAGATCAAGCAGGCTGTGTTTCACGGTACGTTTGTGGAATCCGTTTTAGTTTCGGATGTGTTTGTGATATTTCCTTTGAGAAAGGTCTGACGTTTATAATATCCACTTGGACGATTTGAATATAATTATATTTTGCTTCTATATTCTTCGCAGGAATACTAAAAGGATGCGCATAGACTGAATGTAATGGTTGTTTGCTATTGAAGGCAATACGCATCACTCGCTTTTTTGTTAATTTTGCCTTACTGAAATTCTCTAATGAAAAGGTAGTTCGTCAAGAGTATACTTAAGTAAGCATCAACAACAAGGTTGTTATTTTCCTTGCTGAGGAAAAAAATGGTATCTTAGCTATAAAAGTTAAAATTAATAATTAAATATAGGATTGGATTGGAGAATAAACAACAATATTCTATTAGGTATATACATTTATATACAAATCCAGACAACGTTTCATATTTTGAAAATATAGTTCTGGATACAAGTTTATTCACTTTTATTCATAAGTATGTGAAAATAATTGTTACAATGTGGGGTTAGAATATTAAAATAATGCATGCCTTACAAACGCTTTTTAAAAATTATTATTTTATTTGAGGAGAATTTAAATAGTAAAAGTGGATAATCAAAACAATAATTCCATTTTGATATTACTTTTGTTCTACGTGTTTTATTTTTTGAGATTTCTGTACCTAAAAACAGCACAAGTTCGTATTACAGCGAGAAATACGGCTATCTTAAGAACATCCATATATAGGTGAAATTCAGTATTACCGATGAATAACGTATTGTAGCCAGCAAAATATCAATCAATGCCTATCCAAGAAAAATATTAACAACCCACCAGAACTCTACTCGGGAACATTAGTTAAAGACGGAAGGCAATTTTTCAATTGGTCGAATAAACACATTTCCCGTGAGGAAGCGTTCATCTCTCAGCGGTTCCTGCTGTAATAAGCAGTAAGCTGGGCTCAATGGCGGGCCCAGTTAAGCTGTTTTGCAAAACGGAGGAACAAATTCTCCTAGTCTTGAACTAATTAATAGATATTTCTTCCTGCTCTCATAATTTTGTTCTTGCTCTCATAATATCCAATAAAAGTCAAACGTATCTAATAAACCAATTGGCTGGATAATATTACACAGTAATCTTGTCAGTGTTCGTTCCATTTTTATCAATTTGTACTAATTACTTCATTAAAATCAAGAGAGATAATATTTTTATCTATAGTAATGTGTAATTTTTATACAATGTGTAAAAATCTTTGATTTTTAGAAACAGAGAGTAGTGTGACTCAAACAACCAGGGGCACTGGCGCAAGCGCATATAAATTTATATTATTGTTATATAAGTATTTACTATGCAAGACGCTTCGTTAAATATAGCAATTTAATATAAAACTAAACTTAATGAACCACCACAACAAACATTGCACTATACAAATTCCATTTTGGTTCCAGTGAAAACTAATACTTTACGCAGAAGTTAATTATTAATCGACTGTTTATTTGGGGGAACATGTATTATTACATCAACCTAAAGTTAATTCCTCTATAGTTTCTCTATTTTTTAAGTGTGAAACACATATTGTGCAAAACTATTCACTGTATCCATTAAATACGCGAACAAGGAATGAATTTTTAAAAATACATCCAAAACTTTTTTACGATAATAAAAGGTAATTTAAAATACAGCCACTCCCTAGCAAAATTTACGAGCGCGCATAAAATATGAAAGCCAGAAGAATTTACTCTCGCCGGCGGCTGTACCTTTGCCGCCTCTCCAACTCGGAAACAAATAATGGGTGTTCACCCAGCGAGTTATTTGCTCCCTGGAATTAGTGCGCACTCTTCCTTTTCAGAAAGAATAGCTACACTGAATAAACTAAAACGGCACTATGTATAAACTGCGGCCTTTTTAAAACGACTATTTTATTACACTTTTTAAAATTTCATTTCTTTGCGTGCAATTTTAGCCTGTATTTCTTACTGCACTCAAAATCTTGCAAATACTAACAAATATTAGTTTCTACTAGGTCTAGTAGTTTCAAGTGTTTCCTATCACAATCTTAATATAAAAAAGAAAAACGCCACGTCGTAAGTACAAGATGTGGCTTTAAATTTCAGCAAACAATAAACCTCGTAAACAAAACTTCTTTAATTAATTACTCGCTTGTTCATTAATAATAATATTATTGTTTACGTTAAATTAAACTTCCGCCGTCTCGTTAAGCATAAAATAATTCGAAAATAAACCTAGGGAGACTTTAAACACATGAAGGTTATTCTTGTAACATGGGAAACGACCAGATGAGTAAGCCTCCACTTCGGAAGAATGTCTGACAGGCGCGCAACTTGTTTCACGGTCCGCCAGAGCAAGGAAAAAGCTTGGAAAAGCTCGAGATAAAGCTCAATCTCTAGCTTCCTATACGACATCTAAACCTCGCGATTCTACACTGCAAAAACTGTTACTTTAAATAATACATGTAACGGATTATTTAAAATCAGAATGTTTATTAACTTCAGTGTCAATCATTCAAGAACAGACATATTCTTAACTCATCAGCCTTAGTTGAAGATATTCATAAAACTTATGAAAATATCGTATGTTAGTTGGTTTCCAATTGGTTAAATGTCGTATATTTTAATTACGATAGAACGAGCCCCCATCTGAAGATTGTGGTGCGATCTTGATACAATATCTTAACATCGCTTTCGATAGTCGCTAAGAGACTGGCATATGTGTAATTTTCAGATATCAATGAATATTTTAACGGTAGTTAGAACACATGTTATATATGTTCCGAACATTTTTTATTTGAATGCCTTTGAACGTTGAAACTCGACGATTTGATCATTTTTAACAAAAATGCAATAACAAGAGCTATCAGAGAGCTCTTATCATGGCCCATTCGATGGCATAATAATTAGTTATATCTAGTCAGTGTGTCAAAAAATATCCGCGAGGCAAGTGATATCTTGATCGCTAAGATATCTTAAAGAATAACGAAGATACAGGCCTGGGAAGTTTTAAGTGACGGAGCTGTATCTTCAAAAAAGTTATATTTTCTATAGTAGAATTTAAGAATTTAAAATAAAAATACAAAAATATTTTTCTTTTATTTAAAATAATGCTTATTGTTACTTGTCAGTAATTTGTCTCTGGGTCTAAAAGGTCTGTAAACAACTTTATATATGTATTTTGTCATTATTTTCCTGCTACTGTACTGTCGCAAATATTAAACATTATTTGTATTATTGTCAATGATTATAGTTAAGATAGAACTACAAAAATGTAAGTGAAACTGTATTTATTTTATTCGTAAAAAATTTCTCCCAATTATCTTTTATATAAAAGTATAAAACATTCTTTTATATTTTCAACAAAATACGATATTTCTTTACTTCTCGAATAAACAGTTCTTCTATTTTTCGAAGACGCCTTGCGCCAGCACTGAGTTAATAGCGATGCCCCATTCATTCATCCTGATCACTATTAAACTAAATGATCATTAATCCTTTTTATAAGAAATATTATATCTAATGCTCTCCGACGTTTGATTTCTCCATTACCGGATATTTTATTAATCATCCTGGAATGTCGACCTCACAATATCATAAGGGGTTCAAATTTTACCTTCTAATTTAAGAACTACTATCAAATGGGAAACTACTGATATTAAAATTCTTATTTATTTTTTCTTGTTTATCGTTTTTTCACGTAATTAATGTAGTTTTTTAATTTGCTAAGAAAATAATCATACCGGCGCATCCGCCAAAACTTAGCATTTACTGTGCGAAACTAAAACCTTGCGCGATTTATCTAAAAACTGTTTCAATAATTATATAAAGTGTTATACAGGGTCTTCTACACATAATAACAATACTCCAATAATATAAAATATTAATATCAATGTAAAACATACTGTACCTATACTACTTGATCACTGTCATAGAATTATACATATTATAGAACTCCAATTATCGCTTCTGTAAAATTAGTCGACACAAATTGAAAATTTGAATCCATCATTCATTTTGAGTAGCAGAGACACGTTAGCATGTTAGTACATGCACGAAAAATGAAGGGTACCTCCACACATCAGCGATAAGTTATATTGCCACTTTGCACGATACGATTTCAACAAATACTTCTGAAGACGTGATGAAGTGTGGGAGAGAAGATTTCGATACCACCTGGTGCGGTCCGTACACATAAAATCTACACCGACGAAAACCTGCGCTTGATTTTCTTTCAGCGCCGCATCGTACTACCCGAACAGATAAGCTTGTGTGCTCGGGTAGAACTAATTACCTATAGTCCCTCATTTTCAATTTAATAAAAATAAAGGGTTGATAGCAATTGCTAATATTACAGGGTGAATAAGAAAGCAATGGAATGCACAATTGCTTCTGGATAAACTTTTTATATTTACTTACCTTAATAATTCAATTAAATAGTTCTTCATTTTGTCACTTAGTTTAATAACTATATGTACATATTTTGATAGAATAATCAGATCCAGACATTAACATTAAATATACAGGGCGAGTGAAAAAGAATGGGTCAACACTAAACTGGAGATACTAGACACAAAAATATTATGTTTGAGCTCATCATGCCTATACGAATATCGCTGATTTGAAAAATACAGGGTGTTCAAGGTTTAAGGGCGCTAGTGTCACCGTATTAGATAGGTAAATCAAAACATATTTATAGTCTGTCTATCTTGGTTATGCTTAAAAATAGTTCAATTCTACATAAAAAATGTACCTACTCTTGTTTAGGTCGCTTAATTTTATCGGTTTTTGAGTTATTTACATCTAAAAAGTTTAAATATATTTTGAGTTGATTTTCTTTCAGGCGTTGATATTGCTATTTCTTTTCTTAGAAGGCTTGTATCAAATTTTCATGTCAATAAATATTAGCGTATTTGGCGTGCGTGAGATTTATTATTCGTGCAATTATTGAAACATTTCAGAATAAAATTTAAACCTTGAACACCTTGTATTTTTTAAACCAGCGACATTCATATAAGGCATGATAAGCACAAATAGGTATAATATTTTGATGTCTAGTATATCCAGCTTATTGTTAACTCACCTTGTATATCTTACGACAAAAGCAATCCTTTTTAATTTAATTTTGTTACAATTGAGATTTCAAGTATCTGACTAAATTTGAAAATATAAGGAGTAAAATTTAGCTGTACAGCCTCGTTTCGAATATGGGAAGAAAACGATCCCCTAGAGCACTTTTCGTTTCCCTTCGCATCTATTTTAGTTATTCTACTTAAGCGAACCATATTTGGGTTTGCCATAGCTTAGTGCCCGCGTTCAATTCCCTTTTATGATTAAAAATGTAAAGCCACGTAAGGCTGGGTGGAGAGGAAAGTGTTCGGTTACATTGAAGTAAGTGGAAACTGCAATTAAAACAAACAATTAAGGAAAAATTACGACGAGGTTACAATGGGAGTTAATCATGGAAAGACGATTGTTGTTGACGAACTTTGGGGCGGAAATATGCAAATTTAAGCGTTTCCAGGGAATCTTATCCTAGGATTTCGTTCGGCTAATTTTACATCTTGTTTTCTCTAGACTTATTTGCAGTCATTCATTACTTCTCCTATCTTTGTTTCTTAACATTATTTTCATTGCTAATTGGTCAAATTCCAGTCGCGCTTTTAATTAGCCATAGTGTTGTAAAACTTTTATAAATTAGCAGGAAAATGTATGCACACATACAGGGTGAATCTTCAGTAAGTACAAATATTTTAACCAGCAGTACAATTTTAGTATAGTACAGTCATTAGCTTAGTTCGGTTTCAGATGCAAAAGTATCTCATGTTAACTTTCAATTTACGTATATTAAAATTGTCAAATCCCTTCCCACAAATATTACATGTTTTGTTTCCACTTGCCTTTGCCATAGCTTAGACCATACTAGCGCACCGGTATGGACATATAACATAACCATTCCATGTTTTGTGTTTATTTCTGATTCATCTACTACGAAACTACGAAGTAAGAAATGGTTAGCACTGACACGTTGTTTGAGGTTATGTGGTGAAAATTAACTCTAAAATTGTGTGAAAATCAGTTTTAATGTGTAAAAACTGTTTCTACATTTAATGAAACCGGAAACTTTCTACATTATTTTATTTCATTGATTTTGAATCATGTTTATGAAATTAACCATAGAAAATAAGAAATGGGTAGCTAGTTTATATACCATCCAAAGAACAGGCTATTTGTGATACCAGGATGATAGATTTCATTACAACTAGATTAACTTGTATAAGTGAATTAGCCAAGCGAGTGGGTGGCTAATATTGTAGAATATAAGTTTTCTATCAAAATAATGAACGGTTCAGTCAGTTTGTATACTAGCCAGTTAGTTAAAAACTAAGCAAGTTTACACTTTAGCCGTAACATACCTATACATAATCTAAACATTAAAAAACTTTTTGTATAACAATTGCAATGCGAATTGGATTTAATTAGAATAAACATTTTGCATTATTTTTTAAATTTACATTTAATCCAAGAAAGCACTAGGTTTCCATAACTTTTCAATAATTATACGGAAATACTTTCATAACCTCCAGCCCTTTATTTTTTTCTGAACTGAAAACTTCGTAACATAAGTTCAAATGAATCATTTCCGAACTTTAATATTGAGTTTTATATCTTTCTTAATGAATTTTTTGCACAGGACTTTAATTAAAAAAACCTGTTACCATTTTCCAATTTCCATCGAGTCACAGTTTTCTTACAAGGGAATGGAATTATAGAAAGGGGACGATTTTCTGCTGTGAAATTTTAATGGGGTGATACTGGTCGGGCATCGCCTAAGTGGGAAAATGTAATATTAGCTGGCTATCGAGCTCCATGCCAGTACGTGATATTACCGACGTCAGCTGGCAGACTTTAACAACCGCTTCATTATAATCAAAGCCGTTTCTTTCCGTGCACTTTGAACTTGAACGTTGTTACCGGATTTAATTATATTTTTTTACTTAAATATAAAATTACGATTATTATTAGAAACTTACAAGCTAAAATTTTGCATGATGTATAAAAATCTGTTAACAACAACTTTTGTACAAATTGAACTACAACACTTTGTGAAACGGATGTGACACAATTTACAGAATACAGCATATAATTTATTACAGTTTCAAACTGGGAAGTTTTAATATGCGAAGCCTGCTGTAACGTTTTTTGTACAGATGCCACATTAAAAAGTTGAAAGAATGTTAGGCCACTCAAATACCTAACTGAATATACGAGTATACATCTCATTATTTTCAAATGATATATTAAATTGTACTTAGCGCCCCCCGACATGATTCGTTTTATAAAACTGTTGGCGGCGGAAGAAACAAAAAAGCGAAATGCAAACTACGGAAAAGGAAAATGGGAAACAGATTAAACGATACTACGTGAGTATTTTAAGGATTGGCGAATATTGAGATGGGAGTCGAGAAGAATTCAGATTAGTTTGGGAAAGAAGTTATCTTATTTTGGAAACACATTATTATAAATTGCACGGCAGTTAACTGAATGCGGGACACGTACCGCACTTTACATTTACGACTTTCCTATGTGCATCTTGGTTCAGGACCTCTTATTTACTTACTAATTGTATATGGAGTTTTTGTGTTTTTAGCATTGTGGTTGTACATCATTAAATAAACTTCTGAAATTTAAAATATACTACCATCACTAACCCCAAAACTAATAGATTAGAGAAATTATAAATTCTAACGCTAACAGGAACATAATTAACAAACTAAAAAGATAGGTGAGCTTCCGTAACAATACATATATCTAAAAGTAAATTTGATTTCGAAATTTATTTTATAATCTCAATTTGCGAAATGTTTTTATTACTGCTATATAATTTTTAATTTTACTTATTTATTAAATCCAAATTGTCTTATGAAGTTATTTCTTTAGTAGGTATACCAAAATCATTGACATCAAAGTAATAAAATTGAAATGATAGAAATTTTAGGAAAATTGTTTGAATTAGTTTAAATACCTATCTTTACGATAAAATAATAACATAATTATGTAGGTATGTATGCTTCACCTCATTTTGTTTGTAAACAATTTTTTTAAAGTGTTATAACAAGAAGGCCCCATTTATCATTTCATTGTGTCCAAATTCATAAAAAAAGTTCAGACAAAAAAATTCGCATTATTGTGATTGTTCTATGACCAAGAAAATCAATTTAGGCCCTTTGCGCTATATAATATGCATCAAATTAAGAACGTGAATACAACACAGTACTGAAATATGCAAAATTTGAGAAAAGAATTGTTACATTGGCAAAAAAATTATTTAAAAAAAACAATTTGACGCTCTGTTATTCCACTGATTTTGCATTTGATATACAACTTTGTGATAAATATTAATTTCAGATGTACTCAAAAATTTTTTTTGCCTTATTATGGTAAGTCGATATTTATAAACAAAATCATCGTGCTACTTGCAAAAATATTTCTGGCAATAGATTTATCTCGCCATAATTTATATATATATTATCCAAATATTCCTTTCAAGTTCGCAAACATTCTGTATAGACATTAAATGATTTCCAAGTTCAAGTATATATGCATAGTTAATAAAGTTGTACATTCAGCCAGTGAAGAGAGACAAATAGAGATCTAAAATTACCATTTTGAATCGACAATAGATATACCTATTTTAAGAGCAACTTTAAGAGCAATTGAACGTAATCTTCCTGCCATCTGTTGGGAAGCAAGCGAACGAAGCGGCGTTCAAATACAGTCAACATTACATCAGGGGAGCGGCGTATATCATTAATGTAGAAATTTAAAACCTTACAGGACATTTTAGTGTTAACCTACCTGATAGTTTTATTAACAGATGTCGCAAGAGCGTTCTTCTATAATGCAGTTACTTTAAAAAGCCAATATACTTTTATCAATGGCTTTACATTGTACAATACCTCACGAAATCAACTTTGCTGCGATTGTTTTAAATATATGGTAGCAGTTTATTTACTATTAAAATACTATTAATATAGGATATGGAATATTATTGAAAGAAGCAGTGTTTTATGAAACAACAAGGTAAAATTTTGGAACTTTTAAGCTAGTGTAGTAAATACTGGTATATCAATGTTTTCAGAGTCCCTATATTTTTGATTTCAATAATTAATTTGATAGTTTGACATCAGTGTTAATTGTCCCCAAAGCCCTCTTTCATTTTTATACTCGAACTTTAAATTGATACATCTTTCATTTTAGGAAAAAAGTTCAAAGTGTCAGTTTTATTTGATTTTATAAAGCCTCATCCAATAAAGAAAAAATATACGGGGTCTTATTTGAAAAATACGTATTTGTAACTATCTAGCAAATGTGATATTCAACTGTTTCAACTGTCGTAATCAGGCTAACAAGTTATTTAGAATTAGAAAAAAAAGCATCATTTTCACCTGTTGTTCCACGTTTCATCATAATATCTCCAGAATTTTACACGTCAACTGCACATTGGGAAAATTGTATACGACGTTATAACACTTGAATTGATATAAATTATTAAGTATTTTTCATGGTGTATCGAACACGGTGATAAGATACAATCCATGGTTTTTCATGTTTTTAAGCGCATTTTCCTCTTGGAAGTTAAAGGAAATTATTCAATTTCAAAGTTCAATACTACACCAATAAGAACCTCCGCCTACTGGGTAGATTTTTTTGTGCATGTTTAGATACGATTCTTTGTCCATGAAACGCTAGACTTAAGGACTAACTTTTTCGTTTCTACAATGTGATGCACGGAAATTGAAAAATATTTTAATCTTCATTTCGTTAATTTATACCTTTCCGCATTATAATCGTCAGAAATGCCACACACACGATCCTCATATTATATAAATCCATTAAAGCGGAGAAAAAAGTGCTAGGGCCTAATTAAATAATGACATAATAAGAGGCAAAGATAAAAGAGCAGATAAGGAAGGGGTTGATATTTAGTTATTATACCGACAAATTGTACAAATTTAGACACTACCTGAAAAAAATTACTGGAATCGCGTGGGGCACCGCGATAGATGTCCGACAAGCAGGTGATCCAGATACGCCGACAACAAAAAACCTTCACCTGTGCCATGGAACGTTACAAATGTAAACTACGGATCATAAATGACATATTTTATCTTAATGTCTTTCATGACGTTTTTACAAAATGAATTTATTCAGTCAGGCTTAGCTAATATAGGTAACTACTATTAATTGAGTTCATACATACAGAGTGTTTCGAAACATGTGCCGGACAATAAAGGGTGTGATTCTTGGGTTCATTCTAAATAAAAAAGTTTTTATTGACAGGGGTCCAATGCATTTTTTTCGAGATATATCTCAGGAACGGTTTGAGATACAGAACTCAAATTTTGTACAAGTATTATCATTAATATTAGTTACTTTTCATATGACAGTGGCGGAGATTTTTAGGGTTGCATAAAGTTTTATTGTCTCTAATTTTACAACTCTGGGAAAATTGGTATTTCACGATGGAAAACATATAAGAAAGTATTTTGTTGTTGACAAAATATTTGTTTTTGATCTAGTACAAAATTTGAGCTGTGTATCTCAAAAATAATTTCTTTGACACGCCCTACATCTCGAAAAAGGCACGTATGTTAATAAGAACTTTTTTCTTAGAATGAGCAAAAGAATTACACCCTTTATTTTCTGACACATGTTTTATAACACGCTGAATATACAGCCAAAGAAATTACACATTTCATGTTAAAATAATTATTAATATACAGGCTGTATCATATATAGTGACTTTAATTTTAGAAAATAATTCCATATCATATGATATGTTTATATAAACATGCGTCCCAACTGGTTTCGTATTCTAGGGGCTGTCTCAAATTTTGTTTTAAAAAAATATGTTTTTTTTATTAATTATTCAAAAGTTTTGATGAACCTTAATATCTTAGCAGTAACACGCAACTGATCAAAATATCAAACAAATCTTTTTTATTGGTCGATTTCTTTCAGTGTATAATGATATACAGGGTGTTAAGAAAAGAGTGTAAAATATTGCAGGAGGTAATAGTATGAATCAAAATAAGCAGAAAAGTCTTAATAAACATGTTGTTGACAAAATATTTGTTTTTGATCTAGTACAAAATTTGAGCTGTGTATCTCAAAAATAATTTATTTTATTAGGAATAAACCGACAAAGAAAGCTTTTAACAAGCAAAAAACAAAGTTACAGAAGATGTTCAAAGTGCCCTCCGTCAATTTCCAAGCAGGCACGAGATCTTCGTCTCAACGATATTCGAACTCCTTCGAAAACATCCTCCTTGGTTTGGATTTCCAGGCTATTTACAGAAGTACGATACACTAGTGTCTTCAAATATCCCCAAATAAAGAAATCTAGAGGTTTCAGATCAGGCCGGACCTGTTTTATGGCCTCCAAGATCGACTGATCTGAATCCTCTAGATGTCTTTGTTTGGGGATATTTGAAGGCATTATGGTACTCTTGTAAATAGCCTGGAAGAGTTGCCGCTACGGATTACTCAAAAGTGTCAAGAAATCCAAACCAAGGGGGGTGTTTTCAAAAGAGTTCGAAAATCGTTGAGACGAAGATGTCGTGTCTGCTTGGAAATGGACGGAGGGCACTTTGAACATCTTCTGTAACTTTGTTTTTTGTTTGTTAAAAGCTCCCTTTGTCGGTTTATTTCTAATAAGTTATAATGTTTGAAAAACGAATAGTGGTTCATATCTCCGCAACCGTTACTTTGCGGACCCATGTTTATTAAGACTTTTCTGCTTATTTTGGTTCATACTATTACCTCCTGAAATATTTTACACTCTTTTCTTAACACCCTGTATAGTGTGCTTTAATTTTTTTATTAATCGTCAGAAATTTCCTAGAAATAATTACAAACATCCTGGAATAAATTGTGAAATACGAGGTAAAATTTTATTTTTAATAAAATTAATATACTGAATATATTAAGAAGTGTTCCATCAACATGGCAACTGCTGATATGTGGCCATTATAAACATAATGTACAGTACACCACTCTCGCTATATTCAAACGGCAGCTTTCCTTAAATTGCACCTAATATAAATCATTAGAATAATCCATAAACATAAGCCTACCACTTATAAAATATTTATAGCAAGGTGATATCTAAAATTTTTTCTAATACAAACGACAGCATACTTAACTAACACATATTAATACTGATAGATGACCGGATGCTTTTTTGGAGCAGGCAGTAGTAAGATCTTTTTATTTATTATGTTATAATTCCGTTATTCGGTATATAAAAATTTGATGCAGCTGTTTACTAACATTTGCTATTTTTTTGTGTCAAAGAACTGCCTACGTATACCTATATTCGGCGTCCATATAAGGAAACTTCTGCATATGGTCTGCAGAAATAGTAAAAGAAATTAACTATCCGCCTTGATCAAATATCCGAGCAACTGTTAGATTTCTACAAAGTTAGCATTTGGAAACATATTCCCCATAGCTAGAGGTTCCTGGTAATTTATTATGTATGTAAATGTAAAATGTGTACGAAATGTTTGGTTTAATGCAAGCGAGTAAAAACTTGCCAGTGAATATATTACAGATCGTCTGAAAAATATTTTTTGTGATATTCTTTGATTCATAAACCTTAGTTACTAAATTTTTAGTTTTCACATTAATACGCTTTATATGACAAAATAGATACAAATTTAGAATACACCATATAATTAATTATAATTGTTTTAGTTTTTACAAAAATTTAATAAATAATATTACCAACAACTATTCCTCCAGTGGATGGTCTTAAGCAGTAAATATGAATTGATACCTTATTACTACTGAACATAAATATATTTATTGTTTAATACTATTCACCTACATAAAAAGAAAGCAGAACAGAAACCTGCATTTTTACAACGAATATGATAGTGAAGACAAATGTCCATGATCACTAAGATCTTAAATTTTCGTTTAAATTAACTTACGTATTTATATGTAAATCTTAGTAACTGTTGTAACTAATTAACTACCATTGCGAAATGAATGAATTTATTATAGTAGTTTCGTTTGAAGAGGATATAAAAAAAATTATAAGCCTAAAGCTGTAAATAATTGATTTCCGTATAAAACAGACGACAAAACTGTCCCCTTTAATTAATTTTTTAATACTAGCACGCGTATGTTTAATTTTTTTGTCGCCTAATTTGAATACATTGGTCCTACGTTTGATCTAAGAGATTGTAATGAATGTTTAATATACAGATGCACCCTTCTCCACCGCTTTAAGAATATAATGAATCCTAAGGGAGTCATTGACCCGGATTTAATAGATTTTTTACTTTAGCACCTGTGCTTATTTTTATTATTCCGCTTTTAAAAGCATATTAGATAATTAATTTTTTTGTTGGGAGAACAGTTACAGGAGAATATCGTAATTATAAGGACTGTTGCACATGGTTAATAGATGATTGATCGCCCGAAAAATACTTTGTTGAGCTTAATTTGTCTCATTTTATTTGGAAAAAGTAAATTCATTAGTTTGTTGTTAACAAATAACTTTCGGTTAATAAAACCTTTCATAAAGAAATTTGTTTTCCTTTTAAATAACTATCATTGTGTGCGTTTCGGATAAAATGATCCCCTCTTCAGATAAAAGTTATTATATAGTAGTATTAAAACATGTTGAACAATACAAACATTTTTTTCATATTTTGCTTTTCTTCTGTTGAGTTCATCATACTGTATTAGAAATTTACTATTATTTGTAGATACCACAGTACTTCAATTTGGAATAGTTTAACCAAAGATTTATTAGAGAAAAATATAAAATTTCCTTATCGATAATAACTTCCTAAAACATCGATCAATGAAACAAAAATCCATTGATACCATTTTTTTCCTTTAACTTTATATCAGTAGTTTTATTAGGCGTTTATTTTTAACTTAGTATTATTAGATAGCTCCATATTTGGAGATTTGGATATATATGTGGAAAATGGCAAGAGTATGTCCAGTTCTGAAGAAAGGCGACCCGGCATTAGTTAATAATTACAGACCTGTGTCCATATTATGCAATTTTTCAAAAATTTTTGAAATTGTTGTTCGCGATGCATTATTTAATGATATTAGGAATGGTCTAGCCCCTGAACAGCATGGTTTTGTTTCTGGAAGATCTTGCATGACAAACCTCGCTTATCTCCCACAATATGTCTGTAAGCATTTGGATCAGCAGGAACAAATTGATGTTGTTTATACTGATTTTAAAAAAGCTTTTGATCAAATCGACAATTATATATTGTTGCATAAACTAGAACAAGTATGTGTAACGGCTCATTTGCTTTCTCTTTTTCGCTCGTATTTGATTTGGTGTCTCTCTTAATTACCGTTGTAAAAAGAAGAATAAAAGTGTCTAATTCGCGTACGTATTGCTCTGCGGATATTCAAGAATAGAGCCCGGCAACGAGATAAACCTGAAAAGCTCATTAATTGGAGGTATGGTCAAATGCCGACCGATATCAATCTTTCTTATTGACCCCAAGCCAACGTTCTTCCATCCTACCATGCCCGCAGTAAGGGCACCTGCGATCTACGATCTTTCACATCTCCAATCTCCAAGTAAAAACTATACTATTACTTACAAGTCAGTTAATCAAATATCTCGTTTACATTAGCCAAGGTATCATTTTATCGAAAAAAATCGATTTTTTCGACTACTGTGTACTAGTTGCGCCTTCAGGAACTACAATAATTACACACGGCCGACACGCAAATCTGTTTGCGTAGTTTACAATAATTTATTTATTTGCTTATATGACTCTCTAATAGCATGCTACGCTCTGCCATTCTAAATTATTTTAATTGCTGCATGAAAGGTTATATCGGGAGCTTCTTGTGTACGTGAATATTATTAATTCCCGGCGAAAAATCGTTTTAATAATAGAGCCTGAGATGCCCAAAGGCGTGCTTTACTACCACTTAAGTGCGCGTTTCCCATGTAATTATCCACCGAGCATTTCTTTGCCTTGTCTTCGTGGAAATAGTTATCGATGAATTAAAAATAATGCTTATGGTGATTACACCCAGTTTCTTTTTATAAGATATTTTAAATATTTTTGCTTTTTGCACGACATATATATATAATTTACATTTATACACAATTTCTTCATAAAATATGTAACTGCATTAAATAGATCGGCACAAATAAGTACATAATATATGTGAAAGAAATTTTATTCTGGCTATTATAAGGTCACACTTTTCATTTTCCTGTATTGGGGTGTATTTAATTAAGTCCATGTCATAAATTCGGCGATTCCTTGGGTTATTTTAGGCTCAAAGCCCTAATAAATCGGAGGCTTACAGAGAGGGGGTCAATGTTTTTGAAACATTTTGCATTTTTTTAGTGACCTTTGAAGTTGTTTTACTTAGATTGAAGAAACTGATTTAATTAAAGTGGATGGTTTGGTTGGTATACGAGATGTGATCAAAAAGTAACGAGAATTTTTGTAATACTTATATATTTTTGTTGTTGTATTGGTAAACATGTCTAAATGGTACAAAGGTTACATCTTGTTTGGGTACGATAGGCGATTATTTATAAAACAACAGTGGTACAGGCGTATCCAAAAACACTGTGGAAACGATGAAGATGACAAACGTCCTAGACGCAGCACATCAATAATTGATGAAAATGTGAAAATAGTGAAAGAATTGATTATGAACGATCGCCGAATCACAATAAGAGAAGTCTCTGATCGTGCGCCCATATCAAATGGGTGATATCATCAATTCTTTTCGTATACTTTGGGTACGAACCTATAGTGACAACTAAATTTGTATAAAAATTGTTGAATTTCGAACAAACACAACTGCGAATGGAGTCGCTAAATGAAATCGAAACTATGTAGAACTATTGAAACAGGAGCATAACGTGCCTTAACACTAAATATCAGATATGGTTAATAATTTATAGATGCTTTTCAAGACAACAACGAAAATATTGGGCGAATCGTACTAATACAACCCGATATATTATAACATGGGTCCGCAAAGTAACAGTACGTATTTGACAGTTGTTCTCAGTGCACAAGTTTTCTTTCGCTATGGCTCGTTACTCTAAGGCAGAATTAATTAACAGGCATGCATTTCATGTATGGCCGTGCTAATGGGAACGCCATGGCGCGCCACCGAAGCTCGACGTCTTTATGTTGACGCTTATCCAAATCACCAGATTCCTTCACAACGCATTTTTGAAAGAAATCACCAAACATTGCGTGATACCGGTTCCTTGAGCAAACAGTGCCATTTATCCGGAAGACCAAGGTCGGTATCCACTCCTAGAGCAGAAGAAGAAATTCTAGCACTGGTAGAGCAGAATCCAGGTACGAGTGTGCGGAGAATATCAGCCGAGGTAGGAATTAGTGGTCCTCTTGTTTGAAGAATCCTTCACGAGCAACTGCTTTATCCATACCATGTGCAACGAGTACAGGCCTTAAATCCAATAAATGATCATCAAGCACCTTTGGTGTTTTGCCGCTGGTTTCTACGTCATGATGCTGAAGACCCTCGTTTTCTTGCAAACATTCTTTTGACTGATGAGGCCGGGTTCACAAGAAATGGAGTGTTTAATTTTCACCACACGCATATTTGGGCCGACGAAAATCCTCATGCTCTAATAGAATCTGGACATCAGGCGCCAAACCGATTAACAAGCGCTGCTTACCTCAACTTTCTGCATAACACACTGTATGAGTTTTTGGAAGACATTCCTTTGAATCAGAGGCAACAAATGTGGTTCCAGCATGCTGGTGCTCCAGCTCATTTTTCCATGGCCGTTAGAGAGCATTTACACCAAACTTTTCTACATAGATGGGTAGGAAGGATCAGACCTGTTTTATGGCCTTCAAGATCGCCTGATCTGAACCCTCTAGATTTCTTTGTTTGGGGATATTTGAAGATATTAGTGTAGTGTATAAATAGCCTGGAAGAGCTGCAGCTACGGATTAATCAAAAGTGTCTAGAAATCCAATCCAAGGAGGGTGTTTTCGAAAGAGTTCGAATATCGTTGAGACGAAGATGTCGTGCCTGCTTGGAAATGGACGGAGGACACTTTGAACATCTTCTGTAACTTTGTTTTTTGTTTGTTAAAATCTTCCTTGGTCGGTTTATTCCTAATAAAATAAAATGTTTGAAAAACGAATAGTGGTCCATATCTCTGCAGCCGTTACTTTGCAGATCCATGTTTATTAAGACTTTTCTGCTTATTTTGGTTCATACTATTACCTCCTGAAATATTTTACACTCTTTTTTAACACCCTGTATAATACCAATTTATACATTTATTTTTATAATAAATAATAGTTTTGAATTTGAATAATGAACTGTTCTTGTTATTTGGAAAATGTCTTATTATTAAAGTGATGTATGTGTATTAATGTCATGGACTTAAAATACAGTCTGTGTACAATATTATTAGGTAATAATATACTTTAATTTGAACTTTATAAATTCGTAGGTACTAAATAACGATACACTCGAAGTTTACCAGTTGCAAAAATGATATTTATTGCTCACGTCTTACCTTATTACTTAATAGGTATATAAGAAACTTATTCGAAAAATAAATCTACCCTGAAATTGCCAGAGGCGTTTCCTCCTAAATAAGGATATCCCTGCGTCGAGTGTTAAATCATAATGCATGTAATAACAAACAAGCAGCGAATAAACACCATATAGTAGCTTCTGCATGAGGAATACAATACAGGCCCCGGTGGATAACCTGCTTGGTAGATGATACATGGAAGCAAGCGCCCGTCTAACCTGTATTTATTGTCCTACGCTAATAAATAATCTCTTTGGAATAACTTAATAATCTGAACATAATTTAATGCGACCACGAATGTGTATAATCTAGGAATTTGTGGTTTAAAAGGACAATGGCGAGTCGCCATACATTAGTCGTATTGACCCGTTACCGCTATTACTTATTCGGATAACCTTAGAGCCGTCTTTCATTTTCTTTTTATCAATACGACATATTTATTCGTATTCATAGGCTGTGGTTCATAAACAGAATACTTATTTTTTATATTACGTTACAGAGGAGAAGAAGAATGGAAAGAGAAATCTGATTTCCATTTTAAGCAACCGATTCGATTTTATTTATATGCGTAACTTTGAAATTGGATATAAAATAAAAAATATTGAACCACGCTTTGAAATTACCTTTTATGTCTAGAGCTGAAGATGAAGATAGTGAATACACAACAAATCACACTATTGACCTTATACCTTAACCGCAAAATTAATTTTAAATAAATAACAAGCAGTAAATTTTTGACTGTGAGTTATAGGAAACCATCTACTTCGTAATAGAGATCTTAACCATTCCAAACAAGCCACAACTTATAAAATAACAAATTGATAATAATATGTCTGGCATAGTACCTCAGCTCGAGATTGACAAGCCCGTTCCTGTTATAAATAGCTGGAAATATTTCGTTGTTTATTATACATTCAAATTAACAGGCGCTGATCATCAGGAGCAGTCGTCCTGCCTACTACGAGCAGTTGTCCGTTTTTTGTTACTTTGTCTATGAATCTGGACTGGACTAGAGCAGATGAAGCCAACCCGCTAAGTAGGATAATTAGAAGTTCCACCTAACCGTAATCTTGATATACATATAAGTACACCTTGTCAACGTTTTACTTAAAATAAAAAAAATAAGTATCAATTCACGTGGAGGATTTTTTTTCTTCCGATTATGTAACAGCTGCTCTTATTACTTTATATGTCCCATGCTTATTATTTTTTATACACCTTTATAGAACTATGTTGGGATTAGCGCAGTTTTTAATGAGGACGTCTGTAAGGGAAGCAACTTTTTTACATCCTGGAAAATCATTTCAAAATTAGGTAGGTAATTATTATTATTATTTTAATAAAAACATCTAAATTTATCAATGTGGGGCATACATTTTCTATCAGAAAAATGTATTTAATTTAGGCTCAGGAACAGATCTGGTATATGTAAATATTCCAACATTTCAAGAAGATTTTAAGACCTTTTATATACAGGATGTTAGAGGTTTGACTGCCATTATTGTGACAGGTGATAGTATACATGAAAATATATAAAAAGGGAATATATAACATGGGCCCTAATCCCAACTGATTTCGAGAAAAAAATTATGAAAATGTGCAGAAGTTCAGTTATATTTACACTACACTCTGTTTAGATGGAAGTATCATAAGCAGCTGCTGAACACCGAAATAGAAAATGGCCCAAATTGATCGCCCCAACTTGTCGTTATATTAAAACTATAAATGATTAATGAATACAAAATTCAGCAAAATAATTTGTATACTTAAATATGTAAATAGGTAGTAAAGCAGATGTGCAAGTATATACGAGTTCACTAGAAAACCAAGTTCTAAACGGAATGTAACGACAATAGTAAGATATACTAAACTGAAAATTATGAGTTTGAAAGCATATTTTTAGAACAATTTTGTCATATGTAGTCACACAGCCATCTACATGTATATTCTACAAGTTTATAAAACTGTATCACATATTAATAGGAGCATCAATCATATCTGAAACGTAATAATTTAACTTCTTATCTAAGGGCGCGTGGAGCAGGAATAAAATTGTTAGCCCTCCCCAGTGTCATACTCTATAGAATCAATGCGTCAGCTGCCAACTAAAAATCTTACGTACGTTAAGTCAACATCTACAAGAAAAAACAACAACCGCCACCGGTAAGCGTAATTTAAAAATTTAAATGAGCACGTGCCCCGTTGTCTATAAACTATTCAAAGAAATAGAGGCATACAGTTATCAATCACTTATTCCCCTATTACTCCTCTCCAGATAAGAAAGGCAGTTAGAATTTCATTATTCATATATATCTGTGGATTAACTTATTCCTCAGCCCACGAATTCTTTATTTAATTGCGTACTGACAACCTTAATTTATTTATATTGTCTGAATCAGTAATACATAGTGGCAGATGTATGTTGAAGGTATTGTTTAAAACATGCGGTGTCATTTATAAGAAATTAAACTTGTATAATTTGCGAGGGTAAAGTGGTGATTAAAAAAGCAATAACAGGAAACAGGAATCATATATTGTTACTTCATAAACTGAAGAATATATAAAACGTTGTGATAATATACGAAATGTTGGTTAATTAAATAATTAAGAACCTCTTGGTTGGTAAGTTTTCATTACACTGAGCAATGAAAATAAAGCAATGAGAAAAAAAGTTATTTATTTTTATGTAATTGTTGTAAATGATGCATTTTTAATATTATTTTATAGTCAAATTATTCTCAAATACTTACAGGTATAAGAAATTGTCCTTACTGTTATGATTCTGGATTAAATTTGATACAATTAATGATCAAGTTCATTTACAATTCGTTGTGTTATACATAAATTAATTATTACAAGGATTTAAATTCTGAATGTTATTATAGGTATGTATCACTCTCACTATTTATAAATATATTATTATGTATATCATTTCATAGGGCTACGCAAGTTGTTATTCAAGTAGTCAATCAGGGATCAAACTTATCTGTGTACATATAGTCATTTATTTATGCGATCAATAAATCAATTAATTTGAAAGGAAAGATGACAGCCATTCTTTTCAGGGAAGTAATAACATGTTGTAAATGGTCACAATCAAGCACCGTAAAAGTTTTGAGTTACCGAGGTTCTCGGTGAACGTGCAGTTCATCTCTGGTTTGTAGACGAGTTAAATTTAAAGAAGGAACAGAAATATTTTTAGTTTTGCTAGTTTTTAAATTTTCCTAAGCTTTGTTGTAAAATACCTGAGAAAACGCGAATCAGATCAAACTGTGATTGTAAATTAGTCTTACAAGTATATTCTTTATCAATTATGTAGAAATACAAATATTCCTTCTAGCTGCTTACCTATAAGAGATCTGCCGAAGTTATCATGGAATGTTGTCAGATTATTACCGACCATAGGTGGCTGATGCTAACGCATGCAGGTCCTTAATGTTCCTTATTTGTCATCCGTCTGTCTCATCTCCCGAATCCCTCGCATGGGACTTACAATAATAACAAAGATTAGGGAATAAATCAAACCGCTCTTACAGACTGATAGGCCAAATACTTAAGATAAATGCGGGTTAAAGATATCCTCGTACGTATATTAGTATTCCTGGAGGTGCGCGATCAATTTTTAAATATCTAATTTATCTTCCTCATAGGTTGGTTTTGCGGCTGATTACGACTCTCATTTTTTACTGCTCATGAAGTGATGGTGGAGGTCCTGCTTCTTGTGAGTAATGTCTGCACCCCGGATATTTTTGGTATATGAAATATACTCCAGATATTCTTTAACAAAGTTTTAAATAGCTGTAAATAAACGCCAGTTGACCTCTAAAATCTCGTGCACCGTATTTAAAGACAGTTTGGCACAACAACATAACTCTTTGTATAATTTAGTATTTATTTGACGAAATTCAGAAGCTTTATGACACAAATATATAAGGTGTTAGAGGTTTGACTGTCATAACTTTGATATAACATAGATAAAGTAGAAGCTGGCAAAAAGAGTTAAATAGAACAAAGACATAACTCAAGGCATTGTTAATATAAGACAAGTTGTTATATCAAGGAATTTTATCACAACGTGGCAACAGTGCGAATACATGCTGTACCAAGCGAATGGTTTGTGGGTTGCCTACCACGTGCCAGCTTGTTTTTTAGTGATGACAAAAAAATCCAAAGATGAGCAACTATTGTTGAATTTAGTTTAGACAACTGTTTTGCAATTTTATTTTTGAACAAAGAATTGTAGAATAAATGATTTTTTTTATATTAAATGTTTAATTTTACTAATTTTTAAATGTTTAAAACTATAACATAAGCCAAATACAAATTTGAAAAATAAATAATTCAAATTTCTGAGAAAAATCACGTCGCAACAATAATCATAACTTATGTACAAAGAAAAATAAAAGTACTTTCCGAAAATCAAAATACAATGCTATTTTGAAATACCTAATACAACATATGTTCAAAATCTGTAAATGATACTTCAGGAAACAACTACTCTGCGGAATAATGCCCCGACCGGCATTGAATTACTCCTGCAATATCTGTGTGAACAGCCAAGAACCCTTGTCTGCCACACCACCAGACATAGACTGGTTTCAGGCTTGTATGCCCTCATCAGTATGCCATAGGTAAGATGACCGACAATTGAACTGGCTCTTCCTTCATATGTATGTACACATATAAACTGAGTGCTGATGAGATATAAGTGGTCTGCTTACTTCCTGCTCGGCCTAAGGTTTAGGACTCATGTCATATAAAGTTTTTTTGTTAATTTTGATATATACTAACAAATATTATAGTGTTAAATTTAATATTGTCACATATACGTTTTATCAGTATTATATACCAACATTTAAGTTGTATTATATGCTTTTATTATATCCATAATTTTGAAGATCATTTCTGGATTATTCTAGTGTCCGAGGTCTATTTTCATAAATAGACCCCGGAAAACTGTCATAGTTTCATTCTTAATCAGGTATGTGTTTGTATATATGTGTATAAAAATGCCTATTAATGTTGCACGAATTCCAGAATATCTAAAATTGTAATCTAAATTTCATTTTTCTCCATTAATTTTCACAAAAAGAACACCGTTTCAGTCGTTTAAAAATTAAGTTTGAAACTAATTAAGAGCATTCAAACAATGGTATAGCATTACACATCAAATATTACCAAATTACAGGAGGAGAAGAAATGAATAGCAATTTTCTGAGCACAATAGCGAGACCTTAACTTTTATGCCCACAGAAAACATCACCGCCCTAACACAATGGCTGTCAGAAATCTCCAAACTAATAGGACATGATTTTTAGTGGTGTTAAATGACCAAACCACCCCCGATATGAATTTAACAGGTAGTCCTTCTGAAATATCATCCCTTGTTATAAAACACGGCCAGGTAGAACGAACAAACAGATGTTAATGGTATTAAATCTAGTATAATAATTGCTTATCTATACAAATTGTTGTTTTACAAACAGAATTTTATAATCCATTAGTTCGTTAAAGTTATCTGACAGTTTGATGTCAATTCCGGCATATATTTTAAACTTTTCAACCTGCTCTTTAGTTTTACATAGGTATTTACACAAAAATCCTTCCGCTAGGTACCTACTACAGCTATTGAAGTGAATCAGAAGTAGTCGCTAATTACAATGTCAGAACTAAATAATAAATTGTGCCTAACCAAACTCAATTATTAATCGTAAAGTTAACAAGTTATTCGAGGGTTACACACTAGCCACCACAGAAAATAGTTTATCCCAGTAATTTTCACTTAATGGCCTTTATATAGACATTTTACGCCGCAAATGGCCGCTAACTAAGTAGAAGTAGTTAAAATGGTCGTTAAAGTTCAGTTCGAGGATTATAACTTTACTAGCCACCGGCGTAAAGATTGATGTTAATGCACCCATTTCATGAGTGATTGATTGTGTATTCTGCTCGAGTATAGTTATCTCTGTATCTATTGTAATACATTTTGTTCAATCTTGTTCAACGGAAGAGACAGTCCTTCTAAGACAACAAAACGCGTCAAATGATTAGTGATTATTACGATCTGCAAGTCAATCGTACTTTCCAGAATCATAATTTATTTTCTTACATCAGATTGTTTTTAGAAGAGCAGTTTTAACACAGCGTCAACACTTGAGGTAAAGAAAGCCGTATTTTATCAAACTCAGAACATTATCTGTTCATATAATTACATTGAACTAGAAACTCCTTAGACCAGTCAGTGTAAAGCCTCAGTTCTCTGACATATTTTTAATTGTCCAAGTTCTCATGTACAAGCAAACCGATATTTTACAATACCACGACACTGCAACACCAAATATTCCGTTAAATTGAATATTTATGCGACATATTAATGTACATAGGTAGATGCAGCTTAAGGTAAAAAGTAATAAATTACGGTATAAATAACATAATCAAGATTTATATATTTCTGACGTTTATAATATATTAATTAGAAGACATTGTTTAACTTCAGGCAGAAGCAGGTAGTTAAGGATCGTAAACCTCAGAAAAAAGATTTGCATCTCTATTAGCTCCAAGAAATTAATCTCAAATTTATTGCAGTGTACACAGTGCAAGTAAAATTATTTATTGCACAATTGGAACAAAAATGCCTCATTATCTGGCTTTGCTATAGTACGGTGGGATTCAGACCAAGCGGCATCCGTAGCGATTATCTGAATTGCAAAACAGAGAATTTACTTGATCACAAATTATTATTTATTAGTATTAATTCTTCTAACAACATATCCTTATTCCTCCTATCCTATTTTTAGTAACTCCTTGTGAGAACCTGTTGAACAATGCGTAAAAATTTGTACAGATCCTTTATTGTTTTATATTTAATTATTCCTAGACATGTTTGTCTCTTTTCACAATCTTTTAATAGAAGAAGTAAAATCAATGATCTCTATTACAAAATTGCCTTTTTTCCCTTTATCCAAAATATACAACTTTACGTGTCCTATTTGAAAGTGGGGCACTTCTCTACAAGTTTTAATTCAAATATGAAAAGAAAAGTTTCTCGGAATGAATAACTGAGTATATGTGCAGACCACAAACCTAGAAAAAGTATAGACTGCGTCGGTTCATGATAAAGTCACATGACAGGTGCCGCATTTTCTAGGGACCTAAGGTCCAGAAAGTGGATATTTTATTTGCTTTATGTTGGCGGTTGTGCAAATATGATGGCTGCATTGCAATCTGAAATTAACTAACTTGCTGTCATTTTAAATGTCATTAAAGAATGTGACGTGAGCTTCACGCTACAATACAACTAACGTAAATTGGCATAAATACCAAGTTTTAGCGATTCTGGACCTTTAGGGCAGCCATGAATTTGCGGTCGCCGGCAATATGACACTGGCACAGTCTATATTTTTCTAGGTTTGTCGTGCAGACTTTCAATGTCCTAAGCCTACTTTGTTTTTGTTCGATTTTTCAGAATGTTTCGCTAGTGGAGTACTCTTTATGTGTGAGATAGCAAAATGTAATTAAGAGACATTTTTCAGAATGAAGAATTGAGGACATGTTTTTACAAATTACTATAAGGCTTACTGAATTTTTTTGATTTGAAATTATGTCACATTTTTCTTTCTTAAATAAGCAAAGTTTTTACCTTTTGCTTTTGGTCAGAAACGGCACTAATATTCCAGACACCATGCCGTTCAACGAACGGAACCTGTGTGCTATATTGAATAGCCACTTACAAACAAAAACTGTTATGCCTGCTAGCTCGATCCAGAGTAACCGATCGCGTTAGTTGTAGTTTAACAAATTGAGCAATGGTAAACTACAGGATACCTGACGTTTGAAACAGGGCATAGTGCCTATAAACACACATCACTAACCAATTATACCTCCACTGACAGTGCAGTTCATTAACGAATATGGTACCTATTATTTCTGATCCTTTAATGAAAAGGAAACAACAAAACACATTATAATTATATGGTAGTAATTCGTGGTAGACACTGCGGGGAGTATACGAGTAACCCATATAAAGCCAGATCAATCAGTAGCAGTCGCTAATAGAAATCCGGCACTTTTTAATACTACTTCGCTTCGTCACTTATACCGAGTTAAATTATGATTATCGTTAGTCAATCATCGGGCTTCATATTCGCCAAGTCATGGACCAAAGGTGGAACTCGAAAAGGCGTTTATTTTACAGCTGCTTAACGGTCTAATGTGGAACAGGTAGTACATTAACAAATTAGATAAAAAATGATTGCTTTTCATTGAATTTTTAAAATGGAATTTATGGTGCATTGTCTTTGTCCTAGTCCAGTTACACCTTACTAGGTAACCTTTACATATTTGCGATCCCTCAATATACAGCTAATAACCGAATCATGCATCAAATTTAGCAGTGCATTATCTAAAGCTCGCGCTTCGTTCGCAGATCTCAGGTCCGGACTTGGCGACGACATTAATATTTAAATACTTCATTTATATTAAACCAAATTTCTTATTTATGCCAGCTAATTGGCAGAAACATTGAATATACTTTAAATATGCTCCAGTGACCTCTGTGGACACTGAACGTACGTTTCTAAAACCGAAATGGATTATTAACGACAAGCGCTACAGTCTAACACCTGAGCATTTAGAGCAGTTGCTGGTTATTCAATTTTCTTCCAGTACTACTAGTGAATATGTATATAATGTTTTATAAACTAATCAACTTAATATGAATAATGTTATTATAAATTGCCAGTACAAGGTGAGATGTTAATTTTAATTAAATTTGAGATTATATGTTCACATTTGTGTTTTAGGGAACTATAAAATTTATCAGATATTATAAGTGACGTATCATCTGCATAGAGAGTAAAATGTGTATCGTTAAACGATTCAGTTACATTATTGATATACAAAATATAGAGGACAGGGCCCAAGACAGAGCTCTGGGGCACTCCCATTTCCAAATCAACTAAATCCGAGTTGTACATGCAAATACTGTCACTGCTCAAATGATTTATACTCGCATATTGTTCGCGTTGCTTTAAGAAGGACATTATCCTATCCCGTGACATTCCCCTGATTCCATAATAATACAGCTTTGTCCCTAAAATATCATGATCGACACAGTCGAACGCCCTGCTGAGGGCCCCAACAGGGCATTCGCCTGCATCGATAAACTTAATGAGCTCATCAATAAAACTGTGGATGGCTGTAGAAGTAGATTCTAACAGAATATTGCACTTGCTGCTAAAACTCAACAGTCTACCCAAAAAGGCATATTCAAATATCTTTGAAAATCCACTCGAAATAGTGATAGGCCTATAATTACGTAGAAGGTTAGGATCTTTCTTCTTATAAATTAGAATAACTACCAGTCTTAAGGACAGAAGAAAAGGTACCCTGAGAAAACGAAAGGTTAACAATGTATGTTAAAGGTTCTTATATCAATTTTAAATTGTTGCTGATGATAAATAAAGGAATGTCATCTTCGCCCGCAGCTTTTTTATTTTTTAACCTGCGAGTTGATAAATTATATCATTTGTCTGGGACAAATAGCAGCAAAAATAGAGTATCCAAGTTATATTTAATGCATTTGTCTGTGCCCACTCAAATTTGTAACTGGAATCCGCTCTCTCACCTCCAGAGATGCAGTTATAAAATATTCACTAAACAGACCACATTGGGATCATTAATCTCTTCATCATTATGGCGAATGATAAAATCATCATTACGTCGGCGAGTTAACTCAGCTAAAATATTCCATGAAGTTTTGTTGCGATTTTCTGACACATCAATCTTTTTTTGGAAATATTCTCTTTTTTTTTGTTTATTAATAAAAAAATGCTTTTGCTTAGCAAAATATGCAAAAGACAAACATGAATATGAGCCTTTTAGGAAACAAAAGTATTTTAGGTTTCTGCTATTAATTCGAAACTACTTCAAAGGAAAACAGTCGGCAAAAATTTGTTTAAATTGAGTTATAAAATATTGAAAGGTCTTGTCGGTATTCTCAATCAGATAAAGATTGCATCTCGGTTTCTACAAATATTAACTTAGCGTCCTAAGTACGCTCCTGGTAATAACGTCATCTGCGAACGAAGTGCGGGCTGTATATAAATATTACGTTTAAAATAGTCAGGTTACTAGAACGGGCTATCATTTTTCAGTATACCTACCTATGCAACACATTTTTTAAATCAATATATGTAGTTTCATCTGTAACGAAAACAGAGCTAAGGCCGTCTACCCGAACAAAATGAAGGTATTCATTTATTTCGAACACCGTGTATTGAATATCGCAATTTTAAATTTAAATTCGTTAATTTGCGGTTCAATTTATTAAGCCGCGGAGTTGTTGTCAGACATAGAAGCTCTCTGCAGAGTGATGAAAAGCTTCTCCGGCTGAAGACACCACTCACTATTGTAGTAAGAGCTCTTTACAGCTCCGTTAATTGCAGGTTCGGATCATATGATTGCTCCGCCGCCTTCGATGAGTAGTCATAAATAAGAAACACAATGAGCTTTGTAAACCGCGAGACTGACCAGACACTTTGACAATCCGTTCTGTAGCAGATGCTTGTTTTCAGACGATTATTATGATAGAGTTAGATTCGCAAGGATACACCATTAACAGTTGAAGAAGGAACTGTGCATTCATGAATACCGAAGCTTGCAAATGATAACTTCTTGCGTATAAGCTGAAATTGTATGAAAATATTTTTATAAGTATCATCAGTGTTTATAACTGTATTATACAGGATGATCGGGGAATATCCTAAGGGGATGTTCATTGTCCAGCAGTTACTGAGATAGCAATGAATACCCGAGTTAATGCATCAGTAGTGAAAAGTAATTATTCATTCTGTAGGTATTATAAATTATAGGAGTCAAATCTGGTGACCTTGGTGACCAATTTGGGAAACCGCCTTTGGCCAATCCAGTTTTGTGGAAAGCGATTGTTAAGATGATTGATCACAACACGATTAAAATGGGCAGGGACACCATCGTGCTCAAAGTACATGTTTTGCCTAATATTCAATGGAACATCGTTCAGTAGATCTGTCAAATTATTGTCTAAAATGTCTACATATCTAGCTCCAGTAAGACGACCATCTAGCGCAACTGGGCCAAGTAATTGATTATTAGTCATACCACACCACACGTTAATGCTAAACCGATGCGGAAAGTTACTTTCCACCGTGGAGTGGGAATTTTCATCTGACCAACGATGTTCATTGTGACAGTTATTTACTCCATCACGAATGATTGATCACTGAACAAAATGTATTTGTAAAGTGTATGCTTTGCGTTTATCCAACTGCAAAAATACAACCGCAAATCATTATCACCGTCCTGAAGATTCTGGACACGCCGAATATGGAAAGGTTTTAAATCATTTTTGTGAATGACTTTCGATGCCGTAGTTTGATTAATTTGGAGACGGGACAGACTAGCTTGCCTCACAGTTGTAATTCTCACACTGGGAAACATTCCAGTTTCACGTGCATTGTTGAAGACTGTCTGGAATACATTTCTATCTCGCACTCTTCTGTTCGGGAAGCGACGTCGATATTCAGCAACTGCACGATTAGCGCTACCGTTGCAATACCCATAAATAAAAAGAATGTCAGCATATTCTCGATGGCTAAATGTGGCAAGCATTACGAAATTATGTGTGAAAATAAATGCGACAGTTATAAAATAAGCGTTTAAATCGCAAACATCAAAATAAATGTGACAATTAGTAATCACTAATGTGAGTTTGGTTTAGAATGCATGACCTACTCAAAATAAAATATCAAATAATAACAGCTTTCGCAAAAATAGAAGTCAAAATGTTTTCATTGCTATCTCAGTAACCGTTGATAATTGACCGTATGTATATTAGTCTTTTTTGTTCATTTTTGCCCCTTAACACCCCCCTTTCCCTTTGCCCCTTTCGAATATTGGGGGTTCTCTTCCCAATCATCTTGTATATAAATAAAGGTCTAATACTTAATTCGTGCGTGTTTTAGGGAATCTTTCACATACGGTTTCTCTTTCAATTTCTTAGGAGTTGTCATTCGCTTTGACAACTCCACCTACATCGATCATTCACCGATGATAACAGCTTATATAAAATGTGGAACAAAATGTTGGCATATGGCTTATAAGTCTGATCGCATAATAAAGTCATCTAGTTAGCATACGTTGCCCTTGATAAATAGCGGCTCTTGAATAACTCTGCTGAAATTTTAAGCTGCATTGGGATAACATATGACTTTAAGGGATTAGCGTCGCACGAGATGAATTATTGAGGCCGCAAAATCTTTATGTGGAAGTTCATGTTAAATCGCCCCTATACAATAAACTATCTTCAACGTTTATACCGGTTTTTAATTCCCCTGCTAGTAGGTGCTGATAAAATATGAGGCATAAAGCGGAGGAGCCCTGGCGCTGAATTTCTTATTGTTGCCACTCACACGTGACATCTTCAGATTGCATTCGCTTATATTAAAATATAATATTCTTACAATCTGTGCTTGCACGGGAAGGTAATGAAGAACGGTAGTAGCAAACAGTCCCTGATTACTAATTAGTAAAATTTGGTTATTAGTGAGTTCAATGTATTAAATAACTTCATATAAATGATAATTATAAGTACTCTGTAATAGAAATATAATACAATACAGTATACTCTAAAGAAAATTTGTTTTGAAACAAATGTGCTAGGTAATATTCTTCCATTATCGAAGACTAATTTCCTATTTAAATATAAATTGCATGCCATAGTTATGTACCAAAAAAATCGTGTTAACAAATTATCACTTACGCACTTATTTAATATACCTCATTAACTTGTATAATATGTTACGCTCGAAACTAAAACAGATCCCATGGCACGTTAAAAGAATGAATTAAAAAATAATATTTATAAACACCGTAACGAGAAAAGCCATCAATTATGTGAAAAAAGCTGACATACTCTTGCCTTCAATTGTTGACTGGGATAATAAAAAACTAATTGATGGCAGATTAGATCTGTCCATTATGTGAACCAATAGCTTGTGCTAACTAACAAGCCTGTAGACAAAATATCTTATATTGCCTTTCTGTTAAAAACTCGTAACGCTCTTATCTATCAAACCAGAAAATTACATTGTCTCATTTTATCTCATCTCATAGCAAAAACTAACAGGCCACGTCAGACTGTGACTGTGTGAATCTTCTTTTGTAAGCACCGGCCACATTCTAAACTTAGACCTCCCAACACATAATAAAGAAGCTGCGAGCATCAAAAACTATTAAGAATTATTTTATGCTACATCACGCAAGAATGTTAACATTTGATTTCTGGTAACTCGATACGCCTTAACAGACGCCATACATTCACCAAATATCATTTGACTACCATTCAGTTTGTTAATCAGTTTGGAATATTTTTTGCTTGTTTTCATATGGGAACGAACCCTAATCGTTGTATCTACTACAGCTTTCCAGTAATTTTATTATTTACAACACTTGTTTAATATGTAACGGGAAAATTGACCAAGCACTTTCAAATAATATCATGAAACAATGATTTAAATAATCTCTAAATTGATCTAACGCTTTTTCAATGTGGTATAAGGTAGTATCTGTGTTCCGATCCTATCATGGAATGAATTTTATCGCTAAAAGTACAGAGGACACAGACATGTACCTGCAGTATTAGAGTAGAACTAACATGATATCTAACCATTTGCTTATTTAAATTGATTACCACACAAAAGTGATTTGTTGTAATTATGATTTATACTCTGATAAACCAAATAAGGGTAAACATTTCTAAAACTGATTAATAATAATAGTGAGTTTTGCATGATTCTATTCATAGAAGCCGTTGAAAGAAACAGATCTCTCTAACAGTATGTGCACACAAAAATGAGATCTAGCCCAAGAATGTGTGGTTCTCTCACAGTCAAACAATAACAAGTGAAATATAAATAATGCCACCGACATCTGCCGCAAACGTAGTCGAGGCTGAGCGGAGAAGGGGCCCAGGGACCCACCTCTATGAGCCTTCTCGGCCTCGCACATCCGACGTCATTTATCCTGTCAAGAGTATCGGCGCGCACTATAACATTTAAGAATTGTTAAAACAAATTAATAAAATTTAAGCTTTTCGAACGTTAGATTGACAATATAATGTTTATATGGAACAGTTTTACGTCCAATTAAATATAATAATGGAATATTGAATTAACTAAGATTCGTCGACATCTTTAAAAAGTTAAGTGAAGTAGTTTTTGGGTTCGTCATATATAATCATGAAAAACTGTTAATCTAACAGTTTTTGAGTAAATTTATCTGTTTATTTCTCGGTGTAGCAACAAGTAACACTCCTGTAAGTACCTGTGCTGAAATATGTTCAGTATGCCCTTACGTAACTCGTCAACTGTTGAAAATAAATCGAGTTCGTTCTTATTCGCGACATAATCAGTATCTGTTCATTAACGAGGAGACCGGCTGTGGAAAACGTGAATATCATATTTTAAGGGACCCCGGCATAATGGATTTTACGAAAATCAGATGGTATTGTTCAAGTGTTATTTAATATTTAAGATTAAATGAGGCAGATGGAGCCGCGGTTTTGGTTTGACAGGTGGAGCAGTGTTTTGTAGGAACCGTAAACGGAGTCCGATTAAGCAGCGTAAAAGTGAAAGTCAAAAGATTTGTCGGAGGTCGCGACTGCGTAAAATAACAGATTATTATTGCGAGACCGTGCAAATGTACGTATGCATGCATGATTATGCGAGGATAGTATATTATCGGACTTCCTTGCACCAGTTGCTGAAAGTGGTTTTTAATTAACTTGTATACGGGTTAATTGTTTTAAGATTCATATTTTTAATATGAATTTTTATGGCCTCCCAACACGTCATTAATTTAGTAAACGCAGAAACATGGAATACTAATTATTAAATATGTGTATCCGCCAAATGCATACATTTTAAAAACGTTAAAATGGATAAATTATTAACTGCTCTATAAATTCACATTATTTTAAAACCAATAAAAGAAACTGTTTCCAAATCAGAACATAAGTGCAAAAGAAAAACTAATATTTTGGTTCAGACCCATCCATTTGGTATAAAAAATGTACAGCTAATTACTCATTTCCTTATGTGGGAAATAAGAAATTCGTATTTAGCTACTAAGTACCACATATACTTTAAAAGAGATAAATCATTTGCAGGCCACTGCTTTGCTCGGATATAAACAACAATGTAGTCATTCGATTTCACAGCCGCAGGTAATATAAAGGGGAGAGCAAAAAGTTCGATTATGGGTGTACGGTATTTAGGTATCGATTAATATTTTCACCACTGGCTGTAATTACAATATGGGTATTTATAGTAGTATTAAAATCGTAAAACTCGTTCTAGATTTTAAAGAATTCATATCGCACCCGTGATGGAATGTACACGAAAAGTACAACTGAAAGATGTGTATTTTGAGTTAGCAACGGTATTGAGGAGAGGAAGTAGTCTAATTTATATGTAGAAAATAGGAATAACTCAAATTGGCTCCCGTACACATTTAATTCTTTATTCCCTAGACGGATTGAGACCGTCCAGAGGAGACATATTCTTTTATAAATAGGTATCTATATAAAATATGAAACTTCCTCAACTAATTTTTTGTAATTTAATTTATTCTTTTTCTATTACTTTTTAACGTAATAAGGTGAAATTTATTAGGTACATAAATAAGTATGCTTTAGAATAACGTAATTAACTGTTACTTCTTTTTCTTGTTCAATTTTCTTGGGCATGATGTACGAAGATGTAGGAGACAAAACTTTTATAATCAGAAATAAAGGGTGTCCAACAAAAACTTTGGATACAAAACTAAACTATTAAAGTGCTATTATTACTTACTATTAGTAATTTTATGTTTTTTGAGGATTTCTGAAGTGGTACGCCTGTGGAATATTGTTTTCTGCAACCTTCATATCTATTACATTTTCTGCTATTCTCAAACATGGGTATGAACAATGACGGAGTACTCGTCCTGCATTTCATAAATTTACCAGAAAACTAAACATTTTACATAAAAAGCACAAGGGACAACAAATATCAGAAAAACCCTAAAAATCTTCTATTTGCTGTGTCTATATAGAAAATATTTTTTAGCAAAAAATAATATACAGGGTGTTAAAACAACGCCCTTCCGCCTTCTCAATTTTATTCATATCCAGATTATTTATTGGCTTCGAGAAGCTTGGCTGAGAATTTCATTATGTTTCATTTTTCCGAAAAAAAGTTACGTCATAAAAACGACTTTGATAGTTGCACCTTTTAAGGTCTATAAAGCGGGCATTACACTAACAATTTATTGTCGAAGAAATTGATGAATTAATTCATCAATTTCTTCAAGGTCGTACTTTGGTACATTATGATCAGGGCTTGGCAAGTTCTTAACAATTTTGCTGTCAGATGTCACCTGTACCAACCTAAAAGTAATTTTAACTTTTGACGTTATATCTTTCCATTTGTATAAGAAACAAAAAATGTTAAAAATGAAAAGTAATTTTAATAATTATATTTGAGGGCAAAGAAAGCTTCCATTGCATTTTTTATTGCTGCTGCTCGGTTACTGGTTAAATATTTACATTTATTTTAGGTTGGTATTCCTGAATCGAAGTAAACATTCAATTCAAAATCAATAACTTGACGAAGTTCTTCATCAATTAATTGACAAAGAAATTGTTAATGTAAAGCACACTTAAGTGGAAAATGCGTTAAACGTTTATGTTTAATAGAGTCTATCATATTTTTTATGCACTATTTCTACCCAAAGTTTGTAACATCCTTTGCGGGACATCCTGTATCCATGAACAAGAAAACTGATTAATATTAAGTATGAACCTGTAGGATATTTAAGTAAGTGGATGGCCCGTTTATTTCATATTTCTGACTTATATATTACCTAACCACCAAATTACCTCAATATTCGAATTTGGAGCGTTTACTCACTCTTACTTTCGACAATATATTTAAATATCTTTTCGCATGTATTCAAATAATACCTACATTGATTAAATCAGCAAACCAACAATATTTTGTCCAATTAAGATTAAATTAATAAACATATTTATGAAATACTTAATACTGCCTTATTAAGCGTTAACTTGTACCCAGACGGCCCAAGCTGTATTTAATTCACCAGATGCTAATTAATATATGAAAATTTTTTAAAAATTATATGGATTTACACTATCACATGTAATATTTAGAGGCCATTTTTAAATGTCACTTGGAACACATTGTGCCCCAGATATGAAGATGTAAACCGTGATACATGTGGTTTTTAATTATTATTTTTTTTTGTACAAGGTGTAGTCATCAGGTGTGTACCATTTTATATCACGTATATTGGCATTAAACTGCAATTTTTTAACATACACGCATTCATCACTGTTACGTAAGGATTGTATTGAAAGATATAAATTTGTAATTTTCGATTGTAGATATGCTAAAATTAAATTACTACCGGAGGTCCCATTAGCAAATCATTTTTAAACAATACGTTTTACAAAAAATGACTCATTTTTTAATTAATTTGCTAATAATTAATCGTTACTAGAAATAAGAAATTAGTATATATATTTTTAACTTCACTGACAATAATTAGATATTACAGTTCCATATGTATGTAGGTATGTTTAAATCGACGGAATGGCAGAGAGCGCAACGACAATGTAATTTAATATTATAAAAATAATTTATTTTTCTATTACTTTATTTTAAAGCTGCATGGTAGTAGACGACAAGAAAACAAACAGTCAACGTTAATTTGGTCAAACTGGAATGGCCGAATATGATGCGGCAGGTATTTTTTTGTCATAAAATATAGATTTACTGGAGTCCAAATAAAATGTGGATAGCAGAGAGTGGTTGCTTGACGTAAGCTATCCTATCCAGAATCAATAGTACCAAAATTTCGAAACAAGCTAAGGAAAAAGTTCAGTTTTTGTAACGCAATTTGAGAAAACATGTATTTCTGACATGTATTCCTAAAGGTCACAGTCTCCGATAAAATCTGGCCCGTATTGAATATTACATCTTTATACAGTAAGTAATTTTCTTATTACCTGGAATCAATAAATATGAATCTGTAGGTGTTTTACTGTATTTGGCAAACTGCATTGAGTCATGTTAGTCAGAAATGGTTAATGTAATGTTAAGAGTAGATATAGGTATTTCCCAAGTGCTGTATTATTATATAAACGCATTTTTACATGCAAAACCGAACCAAGAAAGAATAGTATAGCTAAAATATAAACTTAATACATATTTGTATGTATTTGTAAGAGAGTGTATCCTTAGTCAACATATTAAAACTTCATTTAACTTGAATGTCAAATTAAAACATCTTGTATTTCATAAAAGATATCCTCAACATTTATGTGATATTTGCAATGCCCAAGTAAATTCTTATAGCATACATACACTAATCTATTGACAAATAAATTTAACAAGATGACCTTTAATTTATTTTAAGAGGTGTAAAACAGAGAATAGACTACAATATATTGATTTCAATAAATTAATCAATAAATTGTGGATTTAGAACATGTTCTAATTTATTGGTCAATTTGAGGGATATATATCTATACATATAACTGTGTTGTGTATTTGTATATAAATACCAACCTACTTGTATCGACCAATATATAGGTTGGGAAAAACAACGCAAAATCAATGAAAATACATCAACTTTCCGAACCTGTATAACCAAAATTTTGAGTTGATTATTTAAAATGGCAAATGTTAGTTGTTTTCCAAATAAAAATAAAATATACTGAAAACAATTATTATGCTTTCATTATATTTAATTACTATTATTATTTAAGTTGAAACTAATGGAAAAAAACTCGTAAATAGATCATTCCAATAAGGTGGGTTCAACTAAAACATTTTTGAAGTATAGTTGACAAGGTTTTAGGTTGACAAAAATAAAATTGACAAATAAATTGTTGCAAATATTATAATGTGTATAAGAGTCCCATTGTGAAATGGATCAATCTTTTCGAAAATAAATTGTCAACTTATTGTTTAAAACAGTTATTATAGCCTCTATTCAGCATCAAATTGTCAGCCGATATATTTTTAACGTGTTCCATTTAGCAACTCTAATTGTTTTAATTAACAAGCTTGTTTCCCTTAATTACATCTGTTAATTTATTGTTCCTACGTTAATGGATGCTTAATTATACAAAAGACATTCGGTTTATGTCCACCATATGTACTTCGGTTCAGTTTCATTACCATATCTACCAGAAGATAAGGGCCCGATGTTTGAGGATGATATAATGCATTATTGAAGAAATGCAAAATTCGGTTTCGCTAAGACTTCTTTACTGCCTACAGTTTTCACGTATATGTAAAACATCGTTTCCCCAAAATGAGATGTTTTTCGAACAATGTAAAATAAACCTCCATGTACATTTTTACTTAATGCCTTTTAGTATCTACTTTGAGATACTGCAAGAACAAAACAGTCCTCCATAATGATCGATTATCACAAAATAACGAGTTTTTGCATTGTGGCTTCTATAATGGTAAAAAAATCAAACAGGAAACAAAAGGATAGTAGCGAAATATTAAAGGGAAGAATAACTTATTATCCTACAATTATTCCAAACGAGGCCTTCTAAACAACTAATTTGACGCCCATGGTGTGAACGCTCATAAGCAATCACCTGTCTAGTTACAGGTTTGATTAATTTTCAATCAATTGTTGTAGATGATTAATTGTTATGGCGAACTAGTGGCAAATCATCCTTCTACACGGAGAAAATGTGCTCGTTTAAATTAAACTACAGGATTAGTTCTCATATTCTTATATTGTACAACGATAATTAAAATTCATAATTCTGTACAGTTACACACGAGGCGAAAAACAATCAGATTCTCCTATAATTTTTAAAAGTAATGACAACTTTTTAATATACCAATCGCAGAAAAATATCTTACAAGTTTTCATACATAAATTCCGCAAAACTTCTAAGTTTCATGTGAATTATTATTACACTCCAATATAAGGCTATAAGATTCATAATTAGCATCACATATAATTCTATTTCTTACTGTTTTGTTTAAATATTTTCTAGCTTCTGCTGAGTACTTATTCCAATAACATAGCAATAAAGCATTGCTTCTGATAATAATTGTCACCATACGACGTTCGTTATCGTTTCGCAATTTTTTTATGAATCATGTTCTCTCGGTGTACTTCTCCCAGAACACATTAAAATCGCCCTCACTTTATTGTGAACTGTTTTCTACTAAATTATGTTTCAGGCATTGGGTACTACCTATAGGGCCTAGGGCTTTTGTTGCGGCTTTGTAATTTTTAATGGAGGATATTTTTCAGCAAATTGATTATTCGGGTGTTTATGTAAAATATAATTTTCCTGAGTAGAACCTTTTTGGGTTATTTAATTAGGTAATTACTTATAAAATACAAATACAGTTAGTTGTAAAGCTACCGCGACGTCGAAGTATTAAGATCAGTCCAATTTTTAAATTCATTGAGTTTTGTTTCTCTATTTTCAATGCATTATCATTTCTTACTATAACATATCGATATTTTACGTCTAATAATACAAATGCGGTGTCGTATTTGAAAAACAAACTTATTATTATTTTTTTAAATTGACATACAGGAGCTATGACTAAGGACAAATATTTTAAGAGGTGATAGAAAAAATGAGAAGTAACGGAAGCGTCTTTCAATATATATCAAGTTGTGTCAGGATTCGATCTACTGGCTATTATGCCACCTAAAATACAGTAGTGTTTTCAAAGTCACAATCTTATTTATGAAACGAAAGTTTTCGAAACTATATTGAACTTAGTAGTACTCGGTCCGACGATCACGATCAGGTGGCACCTTATCCGTCATCTTGGCATTTGAATACATGTTTGTAAATACACGAAAAATTAAATTTAACTGACAAACGATTTCAAACTAAATAGTTTGTGATGTTTTTGAAAGAATCTGATGCAGTCGTTTTTCCAATGTGCAACGAAGCACCTAACAGGATTAACTGTTACATATCAGGTACTTAGATATTGCTATTAATAAACATGTTTATTTTCGTCGTTTCTACATTTGACAACGCTGTAAAAAAAACGACCGCATGGCAGTTGACATATCGAACGATAATTGTCATGGGCGTCGATTTTCCGAGGGAAAAGATGGTTTTGACCCATGTTTCTAAACGTCGAACTAAAAGTCTGAAATAAATATTTTATTGTATTTTAGGTCCCCATGGGCACGTGGTTAAAATGTTTGCCATAGTTAACCCTATATACGGATATGTTATCTGTATGCACGAAATAATATCGAACCGTTTAAAATGTAGAAAGAAAGGTGGACAGGATATAGAAAGAAGCGCTATGGTTCGAAGAAAATGAACGGACAGTGTTATTCGTATTTATTGCAAGTCAGAGCATTCCTATTATTCCCGAGTTGATTACGGACCCAGCAGGGGTACAGCCTGTCACTCCCGAACCAAATTATACTTAATTAGAACCGTAATGTGGTTTCGATTTACCCATGTAAACACTAATCTGGCACCCTCTTAAGGCTTCCCGTGTGAGAAACATCGCTCTACGAAATTAAATGGGCCAGATATACAGTCGGTTTGTGAGTATATTCGTAAGCAAAAGATATCACGGTTTTTTCGAATACTGAGGTGTAAGCAGAAGTCATTGGTTGGTGGCACGATACACTCTGCAGTACCTACTGATCAAACACCTAATTTTTTTTCTTATAACTGCAACTTTCAACCGAGCGAATATTGAAAGCAAAGAGGTTATAAAGCTTGATTCATGAATATAAATAAAAGTATTTAGTAACGCAATACATTTTTTTTCTTTTTGGTTTTATAAACTTACTTTCGAAAAGCACCTCATATAAACTATGCGATATGCATTGTTGACATTAATACTTAGGTATTGCAAACATTATTTGACCAACTAGTCTAGTTTAGAGTCGGTAACAGCTTTAAAATCAGTAAGAGTACAGGCAGAGTGGAAGCAGGTTTTTGGCTTACCAATAACCCAGCGCCAAATACGTACTTACAGCCTACGAAATTTGTGATTGTATATTTAAATTGATGTAAAAACCGAAAGGCCCTTGCCATACTCCTACCACTACTACTTATAATGATTTGAAGTTAGCCGCAGCAGGTAATGGGTGCAATGTTGTCGTACGTTCCAGTACATTAAAGTCTTAAGGATTTCTTGGAAAACCTCTATTGTTTACTTCATTAATACTGATAAGAAAACAAATTACATTACAGGAGCTTTTAATTAACCTTAGTTGTGAATTAGTTTGTAATTTCGTTACACACTTTTGCATGTTATTGTAGTTGTATTTTTATTCTGGAAATTTATTTGTAGAACTATTAGTTTTAGGCACTTTTTTCATAAGTTTCTTGCCTTTTTTGGTCAGATATACAATCCACTAGTATCGGCACTTATATTCCGGACATCCTGTATATTAATAACGAAGTAATATACAATAACATTTTTATTAAGATTGCTGAATATATGTGACTGATTATGTTGGTATAATTTTGTTCAAAAATAAATTTTGAAAATAATGTCATTATGCCAGGTATTTCTTCATTAGAAAATTTAACTAGATTAATTCATAATTTAGGTATTTATTGTATGCAACTATACATATTACTTTATTAGTAGAAGTTATAAAAAAAAATTGATTTGTATTTTCTGAAACAGGTACCTTTAAACAAAAGTAAATAAATTAGTTAGTTACCTCGAAGTAATAAGTCATTTTCCGATAAAATAGCTTGCTTTTGTAGATTACACCAATTTTTCATTACACGGCATTTAACTTTATCTAAAATGTAGTGAAAGATTTGTTGAGTCATCCTTGTATATTGAAAACAGCTTTCCTTGACGTTTCTTAAATTTTAAATGATGAATTCTGAATAATTTCTTCTATTGCGATTAATAGTATTCCAATTTGTTTTCTCTTTGACTTAGTAATTATTGAATCCAAAATAAACAATTCATCGTGAGATGCTAATATTTTACAAGGAAGTACCTAAGACGTATCGAATACATTTTTGTGTCTTCCCGCTTTTAACAGCTTCTACCGTGTGCCGTTTCCGCGCGAGAAAACAGCGCCGATAAGCGCGAGTTACCGCTAAGCGGAAAACCTGCTTCCACTCTGTCTGTAAACGTATCGTTACTTTATTGGAATGTTATCGACATCTTCCTCCCTTCTCGCAATTTAATCGAGGCGGCAAAGTCTGATAAGTATTACAAAACAAAATGAATGATCGTTAATCGCCCATCTTAATGAACCTAAATGCCAAACTAAAATCAATCTATGGTTCCTGTGAACGACAACAGTAGCAAGAGATTTGTTGGCCAGATTCGAGCCATCTAAAATCGGGCGATGGTCCGTTTCGATTAAAAATATAACATCACACCATGACGCAGCGACTGAAACATAATTCGACTTCCTTTTATAGCCAAGTTTTGTCATTAATTTTTGACGTAGGTGTTTGTTATGGAAACGCGCTGTTACCGAAACAAATAGAAAACTATTAGTCTTATACAAGCAGGTATCGGGTATTTGGGTGTTTACACCCAATTATGGGGAACTTCGAGGAGGACGGTCCTCTTGTTAACCAGTTTGATGCCCATGTAATTTTCAAATTGAATTTGAGTTAGAAACATTACCACAAACGCCTAGCCAACCCCTTCAACTGCCGTTTGTCGTTAATAAAATAGGTATGCATAATTCTTCGCAAGAACAAAACCGAGCAAACTGAATTAAACATTGAATTTATTTATTATTAATTTTTATTTACTTGTCAGGCATCGTAAATTGTTAATTACTTAATCGATTATTTTACAATAATAATTTTATTGTAGTTTCATCTCTCCTCTCCGAATTATCTGACAGTAAAACGGAATAATAGGCAGGTTCGACAATTTTTGTAATTTATTGAACATGCAATAAAAAACTTACGACCAAAATTTTAATAAATAAGGCAGTTTTGAGCATTTGAATACTCACGATGGATGACGTCAGCTACCTACTTTGCGCGTCGCCTGACCTGACATTTATTATAGGTTATGCGGAGTACGCGGCCGATTTTGATGGTTTATCGAAGCCAGAAGCGATATACGGGCAATAAAGTGGTGTTTTGTAATTAAATGTGCTAATATATCCATCTATTAAATCAAATGGTACCTACATATTTTTTTATTATTATATAGTTAAGAGACAAATAAAGAAGTTATACCGTCTGGTTTATATATAATTTTCATAAATATGTGAGTAACATTCGAGTATATTTCTTACATATCACGAATGTACTCTTTAAAAAACACATAAACTTATAGATATATCTAGATATGTACCTCTTTACAACTACTACTTACCTATACATATAATATTGAAAATAGGTATACTAATTTATAAAACCCACTTTAGTGATTTTTTTGGAAGATCTGTTTTTTCAGTTTGATTGGATTTTTGCCACACTTCTGAAAAAATAAAGATTAATTAACTAAGCCCTTGTGCCAAACGGATCAATCAAGGGTTATTTTCGAAACTAAGTTTACCTAGCCAAAAGATTTCACACTGTAAAAGCAGATAAGTAAAAAAATCAGCAGTAGACAAAACATTGAATATCATTAAAAATAAACTGGAAGATGATACCAATTTGAAAACAGAGTTAATTATATTCAACCTTACTTGTTTCCCGCGGTTACAGAGTCGGGGTGGAGCTTGTAGTAGGTTTGTGACGTCAAACCATAACGTTAAACCGTTTTGTGGATCTCCCTAAAGGGAGAACTTTACTTTGGTAATTACAGTACAGGCTTTATAATTTTTGGTTTAAAAAAATCGTTTACAAATATGCTGTATGCATTCATAAGTTATAATTGTACAGTAAAAATTAGTTTTTGGTCGTATGTCCAAACCTTCCTATTAGTAATCGCAATAAAGGAATGTGACGTATTGGTTTACAATGTATAACATTCTTGGAGGATTAACCCACTCTCACGTCAGTTTACAACCCTCCCCCTCCCATTTGATATAATAATGCAGCTCAGTCTAAACGAGCCCATTTTTTTCTATTTTCAACATTTAATATTGTTTTGTTCGGCAAGTAGAAAGCGTGTAACATAGTAGTTAAGTAATCATGTGCATTTTCTTGAAAATTGCACGATGAGAAGTCCCGAGGTGACCGGGTGGCAGGCTACCTGAATTCGTAAATGGTTTATATGCCCTGAAACCCATGCCAGAATTATACATCTGCAACCTCATTCCTTCCCAGACGTGTCAAATGAGGAAGCAATCCGACTCGGATTTGCATTAACCCCAGAGCACTTGCGCTTATTACCTTATGCTAAACTTCATTATTTTATGCATATTATTCGTTTGGGCCGCGATATTAATTTTCATATAAAACATTTCTACGGTTGCTAATTAAAGCGCGTGCTATTATCTTGCATTAATGGAAATCTTCCACTTCAGTACAATCAGTTTGCCACGTTCTGTTTGTAACTTGTACATCTACAGACGAAAATTGTTACGTAATACTTATTTTAATAACGTTAAAAGATAAACAATTAAATATTTCATAATTTGCATTATTTATTTTCAGTTTAGAAATACAACAGATCAGAGGTCTACAATAATTTCCACTAATGTGGAATCAAAAGCTCTTGGAAAATGACATTACAAAAACTAACAAATGTAGGTATATAAAATGAACATGCTGATATAAATACAAAGGAAAAAGGAAACACAACACTATTTCATAAACAAATCAAACAAGATAGGTACAATTTAAAAAAAATAGTATTACAATTGAATAGCTTAGATGAAAAGGAGACACATAAAATTGAATTTCTTGAAACAACTGTAGACAAAACACAATATACACCAATTTAGATAAGATGTCTAAGACTAGAATTATTTCATAAATATACAGGGTGTCCGAATATCTGATTAAAAGCTATAAATGTTTATAATTTGATTTTTAGATCTGTATTAATGAAGCAAACAATTGGAGTTTCCGAGAAACTCGTTAAAACTGTACCATACTGCAACGTTCGACGACGTTGCAGTGTCAGGCTAGTAATATTAGTCATAATAATACAGCTAGTGCGATTCATTTTGGTCTAGTTTTTCTTTGATGTTTGTCAGTGTACCTACTTAAACAAATGTGGAACAATTTATAGTAACCATAACCAGGTGCATGGCATGTTAATTTACAGCGAATCCAGACAAAACTCTCTGGCTCTCTGGAGACGTTTGTAAAGTAAAGGCTTCTTGCAAGAAACATAAGTCATTTTAAACACTTGTAACTATTATTCTCTAATGAAAAATTGGGCTTTTTCTACCAATTTGACACACATATGGTTAGGTATATATATTGATAGTTTCTAGGTTGATAAAGCATTAATTTTTAACAAAAAGAAACTTTATTAGCTTACTTTTATGTCTAATATATTTAGATATTACGAATCTTCATCTTCAGATTCTTGTGCACACAGAGCCACTGACAGTTTATCATAGAATGCAATTGCTTTTTCTTGTTTTAAAAATTTGCAGATATCTTGTATGCAAATCAGCAGAATTGGCTAATTTTTCAGATATTGCAATGCTTTCAACTCCAGGTTTTGTCTGATGGAACTTATCTGGATACCAACCATGCAAAAAACTAGCGAGCATAAAATATTTTAGGTCAGCATTAAACTTAAAAAATATATTACATTACAACATAAGCAGAAGGTTTTTTAATAGAGTTTGGTCAGTCCATTGAACCATAGTTATGTCTAATGATGTATATAATATTAGGTGAAAAAGGACCCAGCCCTTGTTCCAATGAGTAATAATGTATCAGTTAATTTTCGCTGTATTAAAACAACTTAGTAGGCCTTCCTAAAACTTAGAAAGTGCCTATACTGTTTTGTATAAATCGACAAAATGATTTATTTATGCCTAAATTGATTCTAAAAACGTGTTTCTACATTAAACAAATAATTAGTTCTGGCATTAATAAAGTTGGAAACAACACAATTTTGAAAGATTTATTTATAAACTAGAAATTTAGTTCAAATGTCTTAATCCATTCACGAGTGAGACTTAAGGCATAATTTTAAATATCTACAGATTGAAAAGTTCATAACTTCTGCTTATTGCAATGATATCTACATTAAATGTCAAATAACACAAACGGCAACGGTTTCTCCAGACTGCTAATATTAAATTATAACCACGTACATAAATATAATCGCGTTTTCTTGATATATTTATAAATACAAGTCAGATTCCGGACGGGCATTGTTCGATCTGACAGCAATAATTATTGATCAATTATAAGCAAAGAAAAATTACAGGCATCCAGCCATTTCAAACACCACATCTTTATCTGGTCACATTCTTCGTTTCTTCATAAATGTTATTACAATTACAAATTTCTGCCCGTCTTGGGCAGAGCTAGATATTTAATTATATAGGTTTTTTGATGTCATCACTATTGTTAATACAAGATTGTTTTTTTAGGAATCTAGTTTAATTAATTGTAGGCATTTGCACTAAAAAACATAAGACATAGCTATATTCCATATTACAGCGTCTCCTCACTCTTACAAATTCTAAACAAATTTAAATAGATATAGCGTATATCTATTAATGAAAATATTTGTGATTTATGTAAATAACTAAATGTCCCCAATGTTTCCTAGTATTTAAGAATGATAAAGCACCGCTATTAATTGCATCAACAGCACCTCAAGGAAATAAAAATTTGTCAATAACTGCCACAAAGCCCACTATTACCAAAAAGTACATAAAACTCACATTTAATTGATTAGATATCTAGCCGACATTAACATTATTATAGCCAATTAACAAAAATTTCAATTTCATAATATCTTTTTTATTTAAATTTGAATTTATCTGCGTGTCTTACGGTCCTAAACAAACGATAAATCTTTACCTGTTAATTATTTGGTATCCCCCGATTGAATATAAATGAGCTAATATTGTTCCAGATTGGACATCTTAATCCCGTCCTGTTCTAAGTGTAAATTAATGTAAATTTTTCAGAGATATGCGGCTCGATGCGCGTATAGCGACCTGCACAATTCGGTTTGAATTCTAATTGCTGACAACAACTAAACTTTATTAATTTGTAACCTTGTTAAACTCTCCGTTTTAACTTTATGTAATTAATTGTCAAACGAAATGTTTCTTATTATTCACTTTACGAATAGTACCTACTTTTAATAACTAAAATAATCCATTAGTTGTATTAACCGCATGACTAATTATCTATATATCTACTAAAAGTCACACGAATCCATTACTTACAATGTAATAGTTTATAGGTAGTTTGAAACGACATAATCAGTTTAAACTGGAACAATAAAATAATAATTTATGTAGCATTCTAAAGCTGTTAAGTCTATTTATTCAAGTTACTCTAAAAAATGCTATTAAATAGCTTTATTCAATTAACAACTTTGCACGATTGATATAATTAAACCTAATTAGGTATATCCTTAGATGCGAGGATGCGAGACTATTCATTGTTAACAGGTATAAGTAGACATCTGATAGATTTATTTTCTCGAGTACATTAAATATTATAATATATTAGGCATTCATTTTATTTTTTGAGTACTTGGGTATAATTTGAAACTTTTAAATTAGTGTTTTCATTCGACATTAACATTTTTGTTTAAGAATCGATATAAGTAAACACATTTATCTTGTTAAAACATTCAATTGAAATATAAATCGACATAATGATCCCTCTCGGCTCCTTAGCACTTCCAACAAGACTGGATTCGGGTACGTTAATGTGCTACATAAATTAAAGAGATCTAAAATCCTCACAATATAAACCAGAACACATGAAACGTCACGCCTTAATTAAGGAGGAACTTATCGGATGTTTTGACCTATAGGTTTTATTTACTGCTTGATTTCTTGTCGCCTTGACTCTCAATAAATACTTTATTGCTGATTAGCCTTTGGAATTTTATCAGCGATTAGCATAATTTTCTCGTAAACCTAACAGATTAGTTAGCATTAGTCCTCCATATTGATTAAATTTTATTAACAAGTTTTGATTTTATAGTTACTGTTACAGATGCATATTCATTCCGGCTGAATTATATTGAGGCTCATTAAAACTGCATCAAAGGAATAAAACAGGAACTTTACAAAGTGGGCAAGTAGGTAAGGAATTGTTTTTTTATGGAATAGATTCTTGCAAAAAGGGAAATAAAAATGGCATTCTCTTTTATTACAATTTTACATGTTTGTCATAAATATCGCCGATCCAAATATACTAATTCAAAATTACAAGTGGGCGTTTATAATCCAATTATTTTGCGTTGACTGGTTCGTTCGTTAAGATTTTATTACATTTTAAGTTCATAAAAGTGCGGACAGGCGTTTTATATTTATTTATCTTTCATTGGACATACCTGAAATAACTTTAATGGTAGTCGAAAGTGTTTTTTCATTGACTGTCATTTATATACGGGAATAATAACAGACAATTAACATTTGCATGAATAATGCTTTAATTTTAACGTTTTGTCTGGCACGACTTGGTCGAGCCTGATATGGGCCATTTCGTAAACCAGAATTGAGACATTAGTGATGTACTTTTTGGACTTGTTAGTCTCGCCAATTATGTGCTCGAAATTCGAGGAGCGGTCATATTATCATCGACATTCGTAATTGACGTCGGCAAATACTTGTGACTTTTCCATAACCAAACATTCTCTTCAACTTGTTTATGATTAATCAATTTCCCTATACGTATACCTAATACTAGTTAGGTATTTAAAATATTCCGATTGACATGAAGTTCTATAGAATATTTGTATCTACGGAATAACTAACACATTTTTAAAATAACTGACAACTGTACACTTGGTTATTTAAATATTCGAATCGTTCTCTTGTTCTATTTTCCGAAACGGTGGTCATGTATGTGAAACCAACAGTTTTAAATTAGTGTTCATAACTAAAAGATTTTTTACCTGAGCCGGTGACTGCTAATGCCGTGCTTTATATCACCGTGATGAATTTAAAACTATTCTCAATCATTCTCAAACATATCTGAAATTCAATCTTTTTGGGATTTTATAGCACGTCGATTTCAATTTTTATCAGATGCAATCATTTGGGTCAAGGATTAGATATAACACGAGATATCTTGGATTACTTTTAACTCTTTTTTAGTCTAACAAGTAAGACTGGTGGCAATTAAACTTGAATGGATCACTGAACCATAAACAAATTATAAATCTCGTTTGGAAAAGATGAGACTGTGTAGTAATCTGAAATTATAATGTGGATATGCGACTGAACATTTCATTTTTTATACCATATAGAAAACTGGTTATCGAGCAATGTGTAGGTATATGCACTAATATACAATACTTATTAATTACTAGGAGTAGGAGAAAATGACATCTAAAGAAGGCTTGAAAATCTATTTTATTATTGTCATTTTCATTATATAAATAAACTATACTTTGTATTCATTTGATACGGAAGCGGTATTACCAAAGTTTAACAATAATAATAATAATAACAATAATAATAATAATAATAATAATAATAATAATAATAATAATAATAATAATAATAATAATAATAATAATAATAATAATAATAATAATAATAATAATAATAATAATAATAATAATAATAATAATAATAATAATAATAATAATAATAATAATAATAATAATAATAATAATAATAATAATAATAATAATAATAATAATAATAATAATAATAATAATAATAATAATAATAATAATAATAATAATAATAATAATAATAATAATAATAATAATAATAATAATAATAATAATAATAATAATAATAATAATAATAATAATAATAATAATAATAATAATAATAATAATAATAATAATAATAATAATAATAATAATAATAATAATAATAATAATAATAATAATAATAATAATAATAATAATAATAATAATAATAATAATAATAATAATAATAATAATAATAATAATAATAATAATAATAATAATAATAATAATAATAATAATAATAATAATAATAATAATAATAATAATAATAATAATAATAATAATAATAATAATAATAATAATAATAATAATAATAATAATAATAATAATAATAATAATAATAATAATAATAATAATAATAATAATAATAATAATAATAATAATAATAATAATAATAATAATAATAATAATAATAATAATAATAATAATAATAATAATAATAATAATAATAATAATAATAATAATAATAATAATAATGATAATGATAATAATAATGATAATAATAATGATAATAATAATAATAATAATAATAATAATGATAATGATAATGATAATAATAATGATAATAATAATAATAATAATAATAATAATAATAATAATAATAATAATAATAATAATAATAATAATAATAATAATAATAATAATAATAATAATAATAATAATAATAATAATAATAATAATAATAATAATAATAATAATAATAATAATAATAATAATAATAATAATAATAATAATAATAATAATAATAATAATAATAATAATAATAATAATAATAATAATAATATCTCTACCCCTCATTCTAATCACAGGGATTAGCCCAGAAGTCGGCGACTTGTGCGGGAGAGGGGGCGGCATATTATTATTATTAAGCAGGCCGCATTTGCGCCCAGGAACGACTTACGTTCTTAGGCTCTAACCACTATTCAGTGCAAGAATGAGTGAAACCTGGAAAACCTCATTAATTAGGGGGGTAGTCAAATATCAACCGGTATCAATCTCTCACAGTGACCCAAGCCAACATTCTTCCACCCTACCATACCCGCAGAGAGGGTGCCAATCCTCTCCACGAATATAGCTTATATACGGTCTACCGGCAGCTGGGCGCGAACCAACTCCGATCTAGTCACCTCGATTCAAGTACTGACGCCTTAAACCGCGCGACCACTGACCGACCAAGTTTAGTTTATTAGTTACAATGCCATAGTGTTCAATTTCATAATTTGCCATTATCGCAGTAAATCCTATGTGCTTAAGTTGCTAAAATAATTTCATTTCACTAACTCGTAACATTAACAAAATAATAGGTATATACTATGGTTTATTTTTAAAAATTGCTGCATAATGATACATTACTAACAACGGATTCCACAAACTTTGGAATTAATTCAAATAATCTGGGAATTTGAAAATGTATATCTAAATATACCTATAATTTAGATAATAACAGAATCGCCAGAGAATAGAAACACTTTCTCATTTATATGATATTATATTAAATTTTTTTGTCTTCGATGACCCACTAAAAATTATTGAAGGATTAGTAGACGCACGCGATAGGAATTGGTCACGAACAGACAAAAATTTTATATTTGTATAATTTCTGTGGTGCCCAATGATCCAAATTATACGTTGAAAGACGGTGGCTGTTGAGCTTCTAACCCCCAATTACTTCCATAGAATTCATTGGTCCAGGCAATTTAGATTATTTAACTAAAAGTTGGGAATCAGTGGTTCCGTCTACCAAGAAGAGAATACCTACCTAGCTTAAAAACCAGACTAGACAGAGAAACTGAAATTTCAAATAAACTGTAACTACCTTCATTACATAATCCATATCGAATACCTTAAACTGTTGAATTAAATTCTAAATAAGGGATCCAACGGGCCAATCAATAACATAGGTGCCAAGTTTTCTATAAATGTTAAATCCAAGTTTATTACCTTGAATTCCCATCCAATTTAGTAGTCGAAAACAGAGTTAAAACATTAAGACCTGTTCCAGTGAATACACGATTGGGCGGCACCTAAATCCATTGTAAGTAATTAAAGAAGAGGTAACAATAAAAGGCGTCAAGACATTGATAAGGCCGATTGATTTACTGAGGTTATACTCGGTAGTAGGCAGAGGCGTAGCATTCTCTTAAGAATACAGAATAATGAAGTGAAGATATTTTGGCCTTTCTTTAAGTTTATAATGCTTATATTAAATTACAAACATTCTTCATCAATCATTAAATTGTTCTTAATTACAGCATCGCACAGACAAAGCGTAAAAGTACTCATTATTATTCTTCGTATTATTCTCAGTACTTATCATATATTTTTTTAATATTTGAATAATTTTATGTTAACTTGTAATTTTTGTAATTTTACAAAATATCCTCAAATTGTTTTTAAAGTTTCTTTAAAGCCTATACGTATTCATTTTTAATTTTCGCCGTTTAAACGTTAAAATAATGTCTACTAATTTAGACAATATTATATCATTTTATTATTTTAAATTATAAATTTACGAGTATAATACCGAAATATTTGCTTACGCCTATGGTGTGATTAGAAAACAAATAATTGTTCGTTCTCTGTATATGGATGTTGGCTCAACCCGTGGTATCGCTATATTCATCAGCTTCTACACATTCACGAAGGTGTTGTTCTGGCCTTAAACCAGAATTTTAAATTATCCCGGTCCACAAATTAAGATAAATAAGCCATACTGATTATTTTTATAACTTGAAATTATAAATTTTGTGTCACACCCATATATAGGTTATTTGTCACCTACGATGGTATTGAAAGCTATAAGTATCATTGGAAACGTTTATCCAAGGTATTTCTGTGAGCGCAGCTGAGTTTTATAGGCTTCTGAAATAGTGGGTAGATTATATTTATCACTGTTATAAAGCTAACAGTTTGCTGGTTTAAATTTCATAAATATTCTGATTCTATATTGTTTATTTATTAAAGGCTACTTTACGAAATATAAATTTCTTATATAATTCTACAATATCTGACCATAATTGCCTACCATATCCTAGACTCAAGATTCTAGTAAAGAAAAAAACTTTTTATATTGAAATATTAAATTATGCTCTGCTATAGATAGGAAGGAACACTGTCTCCAAATGTTTATGTAGGTAGAAACCACATAAAAACATAACATAAATTGTATACACCAAGATAAAACTTTAGCTTTAACAATACCAAACCAAATTAATTATAGCTATAAGTAACTAGATAATACTTTCACAAGTCTTCTCAATTAATAGTATCTATTTATTAGCTAATTTAAGATCTCAGAAGTAAATTGATATATAAGATAGTAAATACAGTAACAGATATGAATGAATATTATCTATCAATTCTATTTTATAAAATTTTCAGGGTATTTGCATTCGTTTTACATAATTTACACAATTATTATCTTTCAAACGAAATTGTTGAAGTAAACACGGTTATTTAAATATTTGATGCCGACTTAAGACAGAATTAACATATTAAAGAAACCAAAAATATATATTTTAAACAGTTATTTTTATTTCTTTTCCTCTATTATTATAAAAATCATAAACATGTCTGTAGATATCGTGAAAGGTATATAATCTGATAATAAAAAATATTTTCTTAAATTTGAATATCTACTTAGTTGCTAAGTTATTTCAAAATCTGCTTAGAATTGTATTTAAGTAAAGAAAAAAACTTTGCTTGAAAACCTATACAACTACATATTAAGCTTTTAATTTTTCGATTATAGAATTTAATACATTAAAATATCTAGGAAAAACGTACCTAATAGGTCATATATCATATGTAGGTACATATTTTTCAAGCGAAGCAAAAATATACAGTTTGCCCGGAATATCAGTGCCTTTATTTTGCTGTACGATAAATTGTACCAAACAAAACATATTTGATTTTGCAATTTTTTTTTCTGACTAACGGTAACGGAATTATGACATCAATCAGATCTCGAATATGTGACAACATTGCTCACATACCATACCAGGATCAGGTATTTGTATTTTCTTTAGTTTTATTGGGTTTTTGCCACAAATAAATAGCTTCAGACAGGTATTTGTACATAATAATGACAAATACACCTACACTGTAAATAGTTTTCGTAGAGCTCTTTTCACAAAACAGAAATATGAAATAGTTAGAAGTGTTCAAAATGCTGCTTGCGAAACGCGTTTATCGTACAAACGTCTCGCAGTTGGTCATGGTTACTTTAAATTGTTCCATTTTTTCATGTACATACACTCACAAGTATCAAAGAAGCACTAGAGAAAAACGAAACGCTCTAACCACAATACTAATATGGGCTAATATTTCTTTTAGATTAAGAGCAGCAGCCGACATATTGCAATGTTATCAAACTGACAACTTCTAAGACACTTCAATTGTTTACTTCATTAATACGGATGCAAACACATATTACGAACAAATCTCGTTACGAATTTTTACTTAATTTTTACACAATTTCGCATTTTATTGCAGTTTCTCTCGTAAATTACTTGTTTCACCCAATGTTTTAAGGAACGAGTTACATGTAAAGTTCGACTTCGCAACGGCTAAAATATAACGGCAATCTGCAAGCTTAATAAATCTTCATCAAAGGAAAAAGCTCAGGTAAGGGCGTATCCGTAATTTTGGCCCACACAGAAGTCAAAGTAATTAATACGGCGATCATACCTGTGTTAATGTGCCATTTGATAATTAAAGTTGCGGCTGCTTTGTGGCAACGCCATCTACGTAATAATCTGTGCCTCGGAAGTGACATTTATAATTAATTTAGAAACCCACGAGTTTTATGATTTATATTGTCGCAGCCCGAGGAGAAGAATTAACAAAGCATTAAGTACTTTAGGTTAAAAAAATTAATACATATGTACTTAGTTACTGAGTACACACTTAAACTGTTGCCACCTAAATATTTCAATATTAAATAGAAAAGTTTCTCGCCTCATCGCTTATCGATATCTCCAGTATAGTAAATGGTTCAAAATATTACCTACCTCATTTACTTTATTTATATGTTTAAAATTATTGGCAATTATAGTCATTTAAGTAACCAAAGATATATTGGATATCCCCAGATAGATGAAATGACTCTTCTAAAGGGTAAAAGAGTTAGTGTTGAAATATATGGTCTTCTGTAATTTGAATTACACACACGCTATATTAATATTTTTCTTGCTGTACTTACTATAAATACAGTTCAATAAACACATAAAATCCAGCATAATACTATTTTAAGTATAACGTAAAGCGATCGTTTAAGCGAAAAACAGAGAACTGAAATTTTAATTCCTATGATTTGTCGCAGAGATAAAATCCGCAGACCAGATAAATTTTGTTTAATCATTTTAAGACAAAGTATATAAATCCTATACCCAAATAGAGATGCATAAAGTGCACACTTGAATATAGCTGTGTTCCCATAAGGCCATATAAACATTCAAACTACCGACTTTTTGGTGCAAGAGCATTGACCAACAATCTTGTCCGGTTCTTTATGACCACTCGATAGTTTCTTGTTATGTTAACGTTATCGACCTACAAGTATTAGTTCTGATCGTAAATCGGCAAGCTACCATCTACTTTCGACACTCCTTATTGTGTTAACATGGCAGAGCATATTGAAACTCTACGTTTATTTCGAAATGTTACATCTACCTTTGAAAATGCCTGTTTACCATACATCAACCCCTTTAGTAATCTATTATTAATATCTACTTATACTCACTCGTAATTTCTTCTAGTACCTAAATAGAAAAAAATAAATTATTATGCAGGAATAGATTACTTACGAGTATTTCTATTCAACAATAAGAACATGTATAGAAAACAATAAGAAATGTTTATTCATACATATACCTATTTCAGGCCAAAATTATCATACGAAGAGTTTGCATCACACTAAAATAAATAGATACGTATCTGAGTATATTTCATATTAATAAAAATTTTATTATTTGTTAAACAAATGCTATTTACGAAGGAATGAATCTAAGGCATAATAAATTTTACAGTTACCATCTAAAATAAATTTGCCTTGCATATTATGGCCCTGCGTGTAAAACTATCTTGTGAAGATAAAAAAAAATGTTAATTTGTGTTGAATTTTCTATTTTAAATATTACTTCCTCATTTTTTATATATTTAATGACATGGCATATGAGACACTCCTACGCAAGGTGGAGTAATTAATAAGGAGTTTCATATCTACTATTAGATACGTAGATTACATCGTTCCATTTTGTAAGCAGGTGCGAATATTAGGAATATTTAATCGCCGATGTACATAATGGTGAAACATTTATGGTAATATAATGGTTTCTTATCCATATATCAAAAATATGCTTTTCAGCTAAGTACTTCCTGTGAAAATTATACGTTAAACAGTGAAAATATACTTATTTATGTTCCTTTTATTAAGATTAGGGATAAATACATTATTTGTTTGTAAAAATCCTAACTGTTTTAAATAAATACTTTTTGGCCTAGGATAGATAAATATCTCCAATATACAGTAAAATATTTTTAGTTTCGGTTTACAAACATTTATCAGGTGATATTGTTTGTTTATAAAAACTAAGAAGTATTACGAGTAAGAAGTAAACAAGGTAGAAGGATATGTTTGGTATTTGTAGAACTACTTTGTTATTAGTTGTAGTCCTATTCGAGTTTATATAATTTCTCAAACGAAGAACTTTTGGACATGATACAGGCATACGGGAAATCACATCAAAATGTGTTGTTTTTATGCCCAAAGGTTTCCCTAAAGATAGCATCCGAGATGTGAAGCCTTTTTACGTGTGGTTGAGCGGGCAATTTGAGGCCAAGGCCTGGGCACCGTGGGAGAGCCACTAGACCTAGACACATTTTGAATCTCGAGGAAGAGATTTTAATTGCTGAGAGGAGTAGCATGGCATAAGCACTAGAACAATTGCAGTGCAATTTGGGATATCACAATACCGATTAATCAGTTTGACGAACCTTAAGACACGATTTACACTACCTATTTCACATGCAGCAGTGGTTTTTACATGTTACCAATGGTATCGCCCTGACTTCTGTTTACTTCTAAGTTTTTATAAACAAAAAATATCACCTGATAAATTTTTGTACACCTGTTAAACTAAAAATGCTATTTTTTTCAATATTCATTATTTGTCCTCAGCTATATATTTTCCCAAGCTTATGCATATATGTAGGTGTTTTAACACTATTTAACTGTATAGTGTATGTAATCAAAAGTAATTACTGATTTAAGTTTACTTACCTGAATTTTAAATTTATGCATTGGAAAAGATTGATTTCAATTTTATACTGCTGAACTTTACAATTTTTTTGACTTCTAATCAAATGCATATTTGAAATTAAGTTCTTTCAAATGTGAATATTAACTTATGCTATCTCCCTAACACATTTATTTAAATCAAATGTTTTCTTAAAAGAGCGAATTTAGTAAAATGTAAATAAAACACATTCATTATTCCAATCGTATTTCATTAACAATAATATTCCTTAAGACTAATATACAATAATAACAATTTGAATTAATAATACACAATAAAATTTCAACTACATTTTATTAAGTGGCTCTATAACACTGTATAAATTCAAGGATGTGTATTATTAGGTTAAAGAATCCCGTAATATTAGTTAAACAATTTTTTGAGCTCTAAGGAAACACCCTAATATAAAAATGGATCGAATGAGCATAAATATTGATCTTTTGCTAAAGCTAGAGTACGATTGAATCTTGTACGTTACATCTGCATATATACCTCTGCATTAAACAGGCATAAGTACTATGGATTGACATCGGAATACATGACAGGGTTTGAAACTGATCATAGCTCTCATTAACATAAAGAGGTATGTAAAGTTGTAGATTTCCATTCCATCAACAGGTACATTAGTATTCTGTTCGAATTAGCAGTGAGTATTCATAACTATTTTCGGAAATTATTATGCAGCAGTAAATCACTGTTTTTTGTTTATATCCGCTAAAGGGATATAAGGAACCTTGTTTTGCTTCAAAATGTCAGTCGAATCACAGCCCGCTGACACGAATTAAATAAATATGTACACATAATATAAATAATAGTTCAAAATACTTTGGTTACAAGTAGAGCAGACAGAGCACCTAAGTTGAATACGAAATGTGTTAATCGACCCCTTAAACCATTTAATCTTTAGAAACATGTTTATAGAAATGCATTAAATATTCTCATTTTAATATTGAAGTCATGCTTTTGACATAATTGGTATGAAGCGAGTAAAGAACAACATAGTGTTTGGAAATCGTAATATTGATACTTTTTCACAAATAATAAAATAAATAAAGAGACAGTAAGTGTAAGAGGTCCATCAAGTCACTTTGCACTTCACATCCATCACATATGTACACTCTACTCTAGTACACTTCGCACATTAATGCAGCACTTAATCTCGATCGTGCATGGTGAGCTGCAGGGGTTGACACGTAGGTGGATCGGCCTTCGCTAGGACATCAACTACCTCTACGGGACTCGAAGATCTGGACCTCATCCGACTATCCGCTGTACCCTCAACGTCCGATTCATCGTTGACGTTGATCTCCTCTTCGGAATCCGATTCGTAGTCGCTCAACCTCCGAAGGGTCTCGTGCGAACTGAGTAATGTGTTGGGCACCAAAGCTTTGAAAGCACTATTTTCGCCCCCCATCTGCAGCAAAAGGGAGGAAGCCGTGGGGTGGGTAGCGAGATGAGTAGTAAGCGGGGAGCCAGGGGTGGAACCGCCCTTGTAGTGCGGCGATGGGGTCAAACGGCCGCCGAACATCGAAGACTGACTGTTCTGGGGCCCTGGCGAGGACTGTTTGAGGAGGTTCATCCGTTGGTGACGTCTCCATTTCGCTCGTCTGTTGGAAAACCAAACCTGGTTACAATGCACCGATTAGTGTGAGACCACATTTGTTGGAACGGTCGTGAGGTCCAACAGCATTATTCAGGGACTACAGGAGGGGAGTTTAGTAGCGAATATATACAAAACATTACTTCCCCTAGGTTGTACTTTGTAGCAGAATATGATAAATAATACCGTTTATATATTAAGATGTTGTATGATACTTTTACTTAATATTAAGTTTTTTTAGTTTAAATGGCATGTCACAAGATACCTATACCTATTTTAAAGGTGCATCTTTAAATGCATGACTAATAAATTATTGTCATTAAATTAGAATAAATTAGGAATCACGAGAAAGATATACCTAAGTACATAATTATACAAAAGATGTAAATTATTGAATATCTTGCAAAAACTCAATATTAAAAGGTTAATAGAGTTTAAGAGGAAGGCATGAAATATGAAACATATCTTATGTATAGTTTTAACGAAAGTAGGGTGCCTAAATGCATGTTTCCGTGACAGGAATGATGCAAGACTTTTTTGATATTGATCATATTGCCAAACATCAACTCGCAAGTCCTATGAATTGTCTGACACATGTATATTGAAATCCAAATATTTTACAGTATATTTCATTAATGCTGGAAGACCTCTCTAGAAAAATGACACACCTGCACTCTAGCCTCTGACAGCGACGTCTTTGAAGCCAGTCTTTCTCTCGTAGACACGCACGGATAATGACTCTTCTCAAACTCTTTCTCTAACTCTTCCAGCTGGTCAGGGCTGAAAGTGGTCCTGTTTCTTCGAAATTTTGGTTGTTCGGAGCTGTCCAGACTAGAGTCGTCTTTGTCGAGGTTTCCCCCAGGTGGTGAACTCATAAGTCCGTGGTCGGGATGAGGAGAACCTAGATTGAAACGACAATTAAATTATTGCTTTCTTACTAATGAAAAAATGTTGTTTACCTGATGATGCGGGAGAGCCTGACATTACCGTCGGATTTGCGGCACCAGGAGGCTGAAGACCGAGGGGGCCGTTGGGCCAAAGCGGCGAATGCCAAGGAAAAGCTGCGGCTGCAGCATACGGATGGTGATGATATAGCCCATAACCTGCAGCCCTGGCAAATTCTGCAGCTGCTCGTTCAGCGGCTCGGTTCCTCAAGATTCGATTGATGCTGCTGACTGAAGGAGCTGTTGCGTTAGTACACACTCCTAGAACAATAGAAACTCAGTAAGAATAACAATACTTTCACAATTCCACGTAAATATATTAGTAGTAGTATATTAGTAAATAGGCCTATCGTATAGTTTTAGCCAAGGGGGGATCTAAAAGCAAAATAACTATTTTTGGCCACTCAAATTAAATGAAAATGATCTCTTACTGTTATTTTGAGTACAATTGTTGACGACCCTGTAATAAGTCCGATAAAATCCACTAGGTATAAATTAATACATTATAAAGCGAATAAAACTATTCCCCTACGGGCACGTAACCTACCTCTTATAATTATAATACGACTGATGAATGATTAATAAGCCAGTATTTATCATACAAGAGCATTGATCATGATCACACTTGGATTCGACTCTCGGATACCATCAATTTGATTTGATTTATCTTTAAGTTAATTTGCTATTCATCCCTCTGGCCAACGAGTAAAAGGCTATCAATAAATTTATTTCCAGCAGGACTTACATTGTTAAATTATAGTAGCTACATCTGTAAATGTATTTGATGTTTCATATAACGTCTAATGGTTATTTATTGCATCGGAATGGAGTTGGAGGAGGAATTTCGATCACAAGTTTTGTAACGCTTGTTACTGGTACAGAAAACCAAATAAAAAATGCTTCATTAAGTTTAAATAATTTTGTTGGTACAGGTATATTTACAAAACGATTTTGTCAGTGAATTGAAGTTGAGCAATTTGCTTCGAATGAATCCTAGGCATTGATAATTTACGAAGTTACAGCAAATTGAATCGATTTAGTTTTAATTTTAAACTTTGTAAATGACACGTAATTACGTATTTAAATTTTCCGATACTTCCTGGAATTATGGCACTACTTAATATTTATTAGTATTTATAGAAGAGAAATGAGTCTGGCGATACTTTTTACAAGCTAAAATCATTTAAAACTTTAATTACTTACAAATGATTCCTGGAGGACTATAAACCAGGCGCGTATTAATTATTCGACGCGGTTTTTTGCGTGCCGCTTGAAACCCAGATGATTAAATAAAATTAAAAGATACATCCTTTCCGTGACGAGCACATGACTTGTCCGTCCTGCGTGTGAATAAAAACACTTTTTATATCAGCGAAACCGCAGGTAGAAAACGAATCAATGACAATGTTTAGGGTTTTATTTATTGTTTGGGTTGCGAGACTGTTATTGTACTATACATCCTTCTACCGCAGAACTGGAGGGTAATTATAGTTATTAGCCTCTAAGAAACGGAAAAGTTTAAACGAATATTTGTATGGGTCGTATTGTAATTGTATACAGTCTTGGAGAAATGGCAAATTAAAAATTAAAGCAATTGCGAGTTGTGTGAACCATATGTTTTACGGAAGACATAATGCAATTAGGTAGGTACCTATATCTACCTATACCTAAGTTTTCCGATGTACAATAATTTAGGGGTTAGTTAAAGCAGACCATTTGTTTCATATATATCGACTTTTTATTATTTGCACTTTAATTATTACTTCTAGGCTTTGCACTATTTGAACAATATAAACTATGCCGTCAATTAAAACATACTTTTAGAAAAACATAGATCAGTAGAGACACAGCAAAACATAACATTATGTAAATTCAAACTTGATTATGTAATAAGAATGACAATATTGTGGTAATTTTGAATGATTTCGCATTTTGGCAAAGAAATTAACTTCTTAACACAATTTTTTCAGAGAGTTAGTTTGTGATAAAAACAACGAAACATATTGACAATATAACTCAATTTTTTGTTTACAATAACAATTAATAAGTCCATTCACAAGTCATTCAAAGTTGCTCATAGAATTTTTATTTTTATATTTTTTTACCTACTCAACGAATTGTTTTATTATCTCAACACAATTGATGCCGAAGATTTACTCAAAAAATTTTACAGTAAGTTTGGATAGTTTTTGACTATCGCAGAACAATAAGTATTTGCAAAGATAAAAGTGGGTGGAAATTTTCATGTTTTGTTATGCTCTTTTTCAATAATATTTACTGTTTTCTTTAATTTACATTATATATTATGGAAAAAATAATATGGCAATATATGTAGATTAGTGCTATTTATTTTCTATCAATTTTTTCAATATCAATACAATCAATTTTTTACTCAATTTATTATGTAGGTAGATATCGTTTGCAATAAAAATGACACTCACTAAAATGAATTTTGTGATTTCTTTTGAACTTCTGACGTATTCATATTGAAATCTGCTTTACATTTTTAACATTAGTCATTAGTTCTTTCACTTACCAAAAGAGATTTAATGAAATTTCTATTCAGAACTTCCAGAAGTTCAAAAACTGATTTAAGAGAGTGTCATTATTATTGCAAACGATTGTACCTAAGTAAAATTACAGGTAAATTATTATCGGTGTACCCAGATATTAAGGTAATATAGGTACTTATGAATCTTACCTTCAGATATCAACCTTTCTCTGATTTCCCATGCAAATATTGTGGGATTTTCTCTTTTGTATTGCTCGATCTTTGATACTACGGCTGGAGTTGCGACTTTCGGCTTGCTGCCACCAATAAGTCCTGGGGGCCTTAGCGTACCTATAAAATATGAATATTTAGATATTCCAAATAAATAGAACATAGATAAATAAGCACTGTTTTTCAAAAATCAGAAATGATTGCTTTTCAACGTGTACTAAACCTGTTTAGTTAAATTTGAATTTAAGCTACCTCTATGTATGTATGCACTACCATCCGAATCTCCTAATTAATCGAAAGGTTTTAAGATTGATAAATTGCCATCCTAACCCACCGTTGAACTCTCCCGATGCCAAACAAATTCAATTAGCTTCCGACTGTTTGCATTAAATTTCTTTATAGCGTAAACCAAATGCCACCTGCTTGATATTTTATTATTGTGTATTTGCACTAAAGAACAATAAATTTACCGGAGGACATCTGCCACGTCGATAATTTAAGAAGGGTACATTCATCCAAGTCCGTCACTTCCCTGGTCGTGTGTTTATAAATTCACGACACACTTTAACATTCCTATAAGTTCTAGTCGACAAAAAGTTGTGTCATTATAGTGATATAAAATTCTTTTATGGACATAGCATTTCAACAGGTCTTATTATATTACCGAAAGAGCGAGACTCCAATGATTTTTGATGCCCAACTTTGATTTGTTTTGCTTTACGTGATTATATCTCGTGAAAGAAATTGCGCTGCCATTATTGTTCATGTCAATTTGCGGAGGTTGTTTTATAATTAAATTTCTATTTTCTTATGGATCGCACGCAGCACTTTCCACAGTTCATACAATTCTTTCATTCGATGCAAATTTATCCAATTTTAGGTAAATATAACTGAGTATTTAAAAAATATATAACGAGTACGTAGGTATCTCTATCATTTTACTAAACAATTAGAGAAAATTATTCATACTTTTCTCTAATATCAATATTTATATCTATACCTACCTAGGTACTTATATAAATGAACAAACATAGGTACCTTGAAGTTCAAAATTATTTGAGTATGACTAAGCAAATGTTTTAAAGGTAAACGTAATCTATATACGCTATAAATTTATTAATTACGAGTTAATTATTTACAGATTTAAATAGGTAGGTATATATATAAATAGACACTTAATTTTAAAAAATACAGCAACGGTTAACTGAATTATCCTTCTAAAATACTAGTCAATAAAATACTTAGGTATACAGGGTTAACTATAACTAAGTACAAATATTTGAAAAGGGGATAGAGAAAAATAAGAAACAAAATTTTCCCTCAAAAAATATCCAAACTTATTTGTAAAGGGATTTTTTCCGTAATTATACCTATTAAACCCTTATTATTCACCAACTCTGACTTTCTGTCAGCCTCGAGGTTAGGTATATATCACATGTGAAAAGTGTCAAAAGTAGTGACAAGGCACCGCGTTGTCACGTGTATTGATTTACGCATCTTTGAAAGCAAAGAAAATGTTTGCAAAATGTAGATAATTATTTATTGAAAAACACGATATGGTATCACAAAGAGGTGGCACCTACCGTACTGATATTTATTTCCAGGATTGATATTTGGAAAGATTTCAAGAATGTTTTCTTACTTGTTTACACTAAAACTCTTTTACGTGCTACATCTCGCTTTTTGAGGACCTCTCCTCCCCTAGATCACATGTACACAAATACATAAAAGTACTGCCACTGTGTCACAACGTTTACCGCCAATGCATTACAGCAGTTGTTCATTGTGGTTCAAAGAGGATACGGTAAAATATTCTGTCTACTCGGAAAACGTCTTTGGTATTACGTTGCCACACGAAAATATGCACATCACACTTCCCAAAAACTACATTGAAAATGCGCGAAAAATTAAATTTGTGAAGGCATCTGATGCCATGGCCAATATGCGGATGCAGTCTGCAGTCGCCATCTGTAGGCCATTAGTGCAAAATGTACTTCACGCCGATAAATTTTTTAACTTCTTGTGTTGCTGGGAAATTCAATTCTGTTAATACTATCTACTACTATTGACTACGTTTGCATAAAATAATTAAGTAGTAGTATTTTAAACTATAACATCCTGAGATGTTTACAGTTTTCTCTAAAAATCTCTTAGAATATTCCTTCTAAGCTTTGATCAGTATTGTTTGATTTTGGAGAGTATGCAACTAGCAATGCAAAAAGTCAGTCACTAATTTTAAACGTTTTATAGTAATTATATAAAGGAATTTATGTCGGTTACAGATATTTCCCTATAACCATTGAGTAATAACTGTATTATTTATTATTCAATGCTATAACATGGTTTGCCATATGAAATGTGCTGTTTGTTTTTCTAGAGTCAAGGCAAATCCAGCGCAGTTAGGCAATTGTACTGGAAATTTTAATTTTCTTAGAATAAAAGGGTATTTTACACACGCTTGATGTATTCTGTTTTTATATTCTGACGAATCTGTAATAAGTGAAAATACTGAAAATGTAGTTTAGGCACTGTGCAATGAAGTAACGAAGAACGAATTGAAAATACTGCAGCTAACCGGATTAACTGTTATCTATCAGGTACTTACTGTTAGTAAAAACATTGTTATTAATAAAAATGTTTATTTTCGTTGTTTCTACATTTAATAACGCTGTAAAAAACGACAGGTAGATAAACCGCCAGACAACGATTGTCACAGGCGTCGATTTTCCGCGGAAAAATACGGTTTTGCCCTGTTTTTTAAACGAACTAGAATTCCGGAAAAAAAATTATTGTGTTTTAGGCCTCTCTGAGCACGTGATTAAAGTTGTACTTAGTCATAGTTAACCCTGTATAGACAAGTACGTATAGTCTTATTTACACGTTAACAGAGAATCCAATGCTAAATAACAATTATGTCAAAGGGATTTTTGTAATACCGCGGTGAGACTGTGTTGACTTTAACTCGCATACATTCCTATGATGCCTTTATTTGTACAGGCCTCGTCAGTAGGGAGAAAAATCCGAAGTCAGTGACAAATCACTACCGTTGATTTTTATAGTATTGCCGATGTAAACATTGTTGGAGTCCCAATCGTATGATATTTTTTTGGCAGAGTACTCAACTTGTACAATTGAATGCCGGAAAAACTTTATTGCTTACTGTAAACATTCCTGTTTTCGAGAGAAAAGTAAAAAGCTAAGCATTGACACAATGGTTTCCTTAAATAGTGCTAATAAGACCCTTGCACACAGAATACATCGAGAAATCTGAAGAGGCTGCAAAAACCAGGCATCCTTTCTGAGTACGCCCGGGAATGCATCGACGGATAAATATCAGGTGGCGTAATTCCATTATTAGGATGCATGGAAATATATGGTAAAACTTTTTTGTTGCCATAAACACCGCAAGAAACTTGAAACTAGGAATCTCCTTTTCTCTTGTATTTATTTCCTTCATAAAGGATATGTGCTATGATGTTTTCTGCTTGCAGATTTAGCGATTGCTAATAAATTTGCAAGTAATAATACTAATGCAGATGGACTCAATACCTAAAGATTCTGGTGCAACAACTTCAGTAGATAAAGATATAAAGGTTTATTTTAAAAAGAACCAGAATGACCAGTAAAATGAAATTACGCTATCAGATAACTTCAAAATTGGGGAGTACAATTTATAGACGAGCCATCAAAGTGGTCGCCTCGATTTACAGCTTTTGCGAATAGATTTTTTATCGTTGTTCTTCAGTAGATCTGCCGCGTGTCTTGCATCTGTCCATGTTACATTATTCAGGGGATTCTCTTTGCAGAACATTGGCGTAAAATTTTTTTCATAGGCATTAATACATGATCGCAAGGTGCAACATAAGTTTTTCTTCCATATAGATAGGTACCAAATTTTGTCTACATCATATCACATATCGCTATTAATATTTATTAGTGCACTGGCTATCAACGTATAATATAATAAATAAAAAAATATTACAGAAAATAATTTCTATGGAAAATTAATTAAGTACCTACTACTGAAAAACTCGTAACCAAACTAAGTAAGTATAGAGTTTATGAAAATTGCAGGGAAACTTCCAATTTCTGCATGGCTTACATCAAAGACATGTGTATGTGACGGAAGGCTATTGAAAGTGTTAAAAATTCATTCTACATAAATTTTAAATAATAGAAACAGATAAATTACAGCCATCAGAAGAAAGAAGTCGGATAATGGATGGGTAGGATTAGTAAAAGTTGTCGAGCACATCACATAAGTTTCAAGTTATCATTGTGCAAGCAGCCTACCTATTACTTACTGCCAAGGCTTTACCTAACATGCGATCTACAAAATGGCCGACTGTCTGGGAGCACTTAATATCTCTAATAACTGGAATTATCATATCGCATTAAAATGCTATGAGGATTATTTATTTAAGCACGTTTGCCATTTTGCTAGTCAGTGTAATTTAACCAGCCTGTAATTATACATCTATCTATTATTTATTGTTCACGTTTCAGATGCTACTCGATTTCACCGAACGCAGACTATACACACAGTGGCAAATCCAGCTCGAGCCACTGAACCGCTGAACACTGATCTACACTGATTAAACACCACCACCGAATAAGTACCTAATAAAATAAAATAATACTTTTTAAAAAGTATTTTCTTAGTATTAAAAACAATGTAGATACCTAATAGTTACAATCTCGATTTCGATGGCTGGATATCTATGATAAAAATTATGTTTTACTAATTATGGATACATATTATAGTTATTGTTAAACAAAAATAGCGTCATAATTGGACATAAAATATTCACATAAAAACAGAGCTAAAATTAAATTGACGTTAGATGTAATTTACTATTTATTTTACTTATAATATTGAAAATATAAAAATTGAGCTCTTCAAATATAAAATAAAAAAATTGTCGGACTCCTAAATTGAATAACTTGATAGAAGTCGTCGTTTCTTTTATATGCATTAAAATATTAAAAAATGTATGGTAATCTTAAAAACATAACGTTGTACTAATTAATCTATACCTAAAGTTATTGATGATACATATTAAAGGTTATAAATGCAAGTGATGCAGGATAATAATAATTGTTTAAAACAAGTTGATTTTTTTTGGCAATTGTTACTGAAGTAATACCTTTAACCCAGAATAAAATATCTACGTAATCAGAAATTTCATGAATCATGACATGTAATAAAACTAATTAATAAATGACTTTATAAACAGGATATTAACGTAAACAAGAAGATTTATAATTAGATTAAAATATATAAACAAAACTAAGGTATAGAAAAAATAAGTAATAACTAGGTAAAACATCATTATCTTAGATTCTTAAATATGCTACAGCTAAACCAATTTTAATGCAGAAAGTGTCATAATTAGTTGGAAAGAATGTAGCCTTAGACCAAACAAGACCAAACTAAGAAACAAATTTTTACACACATAGTTCGCAAATGCTGCTTACGTCGCTTTTGAGGTACCTAAAAAGAGTAGTTTTTCTCGAAAACTAGTTAATCTGCCTAAAATGAATGAAACTGTTAACTACATAACAATACAAATTCATTGAATTTGCAGATCCTAAAAGACGCTGTTACTGAAATTTTACGTTACTGAGTGTTTTGGAAATACAGTAATGTGAGTCCCAATTGCATTATAAAAAAGATATCTACCACACTATTTGAAAAATAAATTATTTTCGAGTTATAATTTTTATTGTAAAATTGGCTTACAGCACATTTTAATAAGTCGAAAATAAATCTAAAACTCACTGATCCATATAAATTTGTTAATACGAGCATACAAAAATTATGTTGTGACAATTTTTAAAGTACTTAAGTACACTCTACTCTAAACTATTGAAGAAAAATATAACAATACATGTGAGTAGGTATTATTGTTAACTATTAATTCTTATTGAAGTTATTGATTGCCATTTGTTGTAGCTAATTTTGGTCACTTTAGTCATTTGTTGTAAGTGATGCCATTACTAGAAAATTATAAACAATATAATTTATTTCCTATTTAAATTTAACATTTTTTCCTAATATATTTTAAATTTTGAGCTTTTCAAAAAACAAATATATTACCCATATTTTTAATATAGTAAGAGAATATATTTCAAGCAAAAATTAATTGTCATTATAAGCCGTTTTCAATACATAGGTACTTATTTTATTTTAGTGTAACTAAAATCAATTTTAAATGAGACAACTAGCACTACAAATGACACTATAATTATTAATCCTGAAAGTAAAGTTGTAATGGCTGACAGGATATTTTCCGAAACGGTTCACGATGTACGTAGCCCAGGGAAACATTTTGGGCTCATTATGTGGTTAAAGTTGGTAAAGTCAAAAGCACGGTCACTTGAATGCAAATTAAATAACATTAAAGAAATTGTCCGATCCGTGGGTGCCCTGGCAAGTCACAGTTGCTTGCGATGTTGCCGTACAATTGTGATTTTCTATTTTTCATAAAAACACGTTTGTAAATAGAAAGTAACCAGAGAGGATTCTGTCAATCTAACCACAAACTCATTTACATTCTAATAATTTTGAAAATGTACATTGAAGGAGTAACTGAAATAAGTAAAAACAATCTCTATCTCGTATTTAACCCTGTTCTTTCGTTGATTTATAATAATATATAAGAAATTTAAATTTAAGCCGCGCAGGAATAAAAGAAACATACTTGAGAGTTGGCCAATTTGCACTACGACAGCAAATAATGAGTTCATCGCGTTACATTTAAAGTGAAATAAAGTTTTGTCCAGCGGAAGAAGTGTCTCATATCTGGCAACATTGGTCGCGTGAGAGCGTCATTGCATGCACGGTAGACCGCTTCAAGTGTATTTGCTGCCCCAAGCTGGCCAGCTACTTGGAAGGCTCCATGCAAGCGTAATTAGTCTTTCATAATCCTTTAGTGTTCGTTACTTATTTCCGCGGGATATTTTAAATACATGCGTTTATGCTATTAACTCCTTTGTACTCCGACGACTAACTTGGTCTTTTTGCTGTTCACCGTGAACAACGTTCAAAATATATTCCCAATTTTAATGTAACAAATGATCGTAGACTTTAGACTACTATTTTGAACATCTTCCCGACAGATATGCTTCTTGCTTGGCTCTTACTGCATCGGAATATATGATATATATACTTATATAATCATCAATCTACAAGTTTGTCATAGTAAACGAATTAAGCACAGTTAATATTAAAATATTCCAGTGATCAAAATTAACAGAATACTAGGTTAAAAGACTACTTTTCATAATTTCTTACTTTTTTAAAGCACCTTTCTTTAAGGGTGTCTTAAGGAAAAGAAATGTTCGTAGTTTTGACAGTTACTTCATTTCAAGAAAGAAAAACATAAAATAAGTTACATTTAGATGAAAATATACTTATCTCCTGTAAGTAGTTAATCAGTTTCAACCCAATACAACATAATAGGAAAATTTCCGTCAATAAATTGTCTCAATTTCCTTATCTTATTTAAGTGTTTAAGTAAATGCAAGTTAAAGAATTTCTCAAATTATAATACTCATGTATCGTGCATGAGTACCATACAATTGACGTTATGCCTGAATTTTCCTGTGTTGCTCATCCTCCCATCCATTTAAGTAATTTCACTCGTCATAAGTGATAGACGTGTGTGAGTACCTGCTTCCATCATGTATATAATTATTAAATTGCGATTTTGCTATCCATCTTATTAACAAATTGCATGTATTATCCATCACAATCACGTAATGATAAGATGTGAGTATTATAATTTGTTTATCTGTAGAACCGTAAAAATTGAGCAAATTATATGTAATTGGGAAAATTATATACATAATCTATATTGTGGAAAGCATGTGATATTGTATTGTAAACTGAATAATTTAATTTCCCAGTGTACACGGTTAACTAATTACATACAAAACTTTTAGAACGTGCTCAGGGAGGCCTAAAAGATAATAAAAAAATTATCGATCCTACAGAAACTCGGCGCCTATGATAAGCATCTACTGAGATGGCTTAGAACCATAGATAAAGCTTACATCTGTCAACAATGTCGACTACCATACGGTCGTCTTTTTGCAGCGTTTCTAAATGCAAAAACGACAACTTATTAGCAATAATACCTGACAGGTAGGCAACACTTAATCCAGTTAGGCCAAGTATTTTACATTCGTTTTTTCATTATTTCGTTACAAACTGGCAAAACTACATTTTCACTCATTACAACCACTCACTACCGATAAAATACACTTCCCGTAGGTACAGTTAGATAAAATGCCTATTTATTATAAATCAAACAAACGGAATGCGTAGGTGCTAACAGATAACACAAAACTTTTAATGCACCCGCGGCAGCTTTGTCCTATAACTTAGAAAAACAAACCGGCGAACTATATTGTGGGAAAATAGGGACAATATATTAATTTCATTGTATTATTAATCCTTGGTGTTTCTCAATCTGGCTTTCAATGTAGATGTGAAATTAATATCAATAAGAAGCTTATTCATTATATTACCAACAAAAATAGTAGCTTTGCATTCGTCAAAAGTTTTTAGGTATTATTTCTTGCAATAAATATAAGCATTTAATTTTGAATATTAATTATTCTCAAAACTGTACCACAACAGAACAAAAAACGATCAGAAGTATGTTTCCTTGAGAATAACATATAGTAACCAACGTAAAAGTTTACAATTGCTTTTATCAGAGTAGGTACTACATAAAACTTCATATTATGTAAATCCTCTACAAAATGTTTACCATCCGCAAAGAAAATGTAAGCGTTAGCAACAATAATACGAGTATCGAAAACTTGCATTTAGAATTTCCTCGTTTTTATGCAAAAACTAAAAAACGCTCAGTTTTGCCAGGGACCTATTTTATGAATTCATTGCTCAAGTTTTTAAAATCTTAAATGAGAAGTGATATTGCCTATTATTTGATACGTAGGAATTATTTTAAGAACACTCAATTATCATTTCAACATCATCTAATTATATCATTTTGATGACCAATTTCGAGCAAATTAATGGTCATAAATTATTTCCTATCTCTGTATTGTAGTCACTTTGGTAAAAATATGCAAGAACATCCCTGTAGCTATGTAGTCCATGCTTATGAACTGAAATAATTTTATGAAACTGGATCTGTGGCAAACGAAGTCCTCAATGTAATCGAACCTAATCTGAGTGCAAGAAAATTGTCAGGTATTTTGCATATCTACATACAACCTTTTGAAGAATATTAAAACACCACATAAAATTGCATTAGTCAAATGATGAGAAAGTAGATTTCATTACAAATACCTAAGCATTTCGAAATAAATCGCCAAATTCATTTTAGAGCACCATTACTATTGCAATAGATTGTGCACACACATCAACCATCCAGAAAAATTCTACGTTCGTTGTAGGCCCACTTTTTATCTGAAAATTGAACCAGGCAAATGTTTGGATGTGTAACTTGATGTCGATGTGTGTCATACAATTTTTAAACAAAAATCTTACAAACAGATTGGAAGGAGGACAATCAATGGCTCGCACGTCCACCTGATTTATCTGCACTGGATATTTTTCTGTTTCATTACAAGGCTCGCGACAACGTATCCTACACGAATATATTAACCCCACAAATGCTCCATAATGTTGGCGAACATCTTGGGTTTCGACTTATGTATTTAAGTTGGTGGTAGGCATTTTCATCGTCTAATAAAGAAAAATTAGTAGTAGATTATCTGAATTTTCACCTTAAATTTCTCGAGAACTAATTATCCACAACTAAAAAAACTAGATGGTGTTACAAAGACAATTATAGGTACCGTAAAATATGCGCTATCAAAACAAAAATTGACGAATGCTAGCGTTTTTATATCAAAACAAGGAAAACCTGTTAAGCAAATTTTGGATGATATATGTAACATTCAAGTTTTAGTAACAGAATTTATTTTTTATTTGCATGACATCAACTTTTATTTTATTCATTAAGAAATAAATTATTCTTATTAAAAGTAAATAACAGAAGTAGTAAACATTTATATTATACGCAGAAAATTATGGAGAGATGTACTGAACTTTTGCACATCAAACTCAATTTTGATATTTTTTTTTCGGTTGGGATTAACACCCATGTTAAATAGGACTGTAACACCCTGTCTACATACATATGTATTGTTCATGCTTATATTTTCTAATTAAACAATTAAATTACACATCCCTCTCGTTAATCACAGTATACCTAATAATTAGAGAATTTTTTTTTAATTATATGCATGCTCGGATTTATCGACGAGTATATCTTTGCATGCGTATAATTGTGACAAACAGTGGCGATTTAAAAAAATTGCTGCATCTCATAATTGAAAAATAATTTATCCATGCTTTCCAGTGGCATCCGCACAAGATTCCTTGAATTGCATTTATCTGCATGTAAACATATGCATTGTCCCCACCTATCCCTCTTCCTCCCATGGCAGCATATGATAAAATATAAATGGTCTGGTCACGGCATTAGTTATTAAAATATCATAATATGGCCTTCATGAAAGGGTGTACTCCCAGTGGCATTTTTTCATGGTGCATGCGTACGGCATTGGAATACGAGCGAGTTTATTGGTTGATATTATTATAATATGGCATTATCTAATGGTAACGATGTGTTACAATAGAGTCCCAGGTTGTCTCTTTCATTTTTAGGGAACAATGGTAAGGCCTAGTTGCCAATGAAAACTACAGTGAGGATCGATAATTTAACAATGTGAAAAGCTGCCTACCTACCAAAATTCTTAGGTAATAGTCTAGTTTTCTTTCTTTTTTCAGTTATAATGAATATTGCCTTTCTATATTTAAACAGAATTTGGTTACAATGGGACTTTAAGAATGCACATATACAAACTATTACTGTGTTGATGCAGCTACATGCAATACAAGTCAAGTTGTAATTTTCAGTTCACGATGTACACAGCCAAGAAAGCATTTTGGGTCTCACTTTGTATCACTTGAGTGCAAATTAAATACTATTGAAAAAATTGTACGATCTGTGAGAGCCCTTGTCAGTCACAGTTGCTCGGTATACCGTACAAATGTAAATTTTTCTTCAAAGCTCAATCGATAAATAGAAAAGTAACAAGAAGATCTGTCAAATACACTACAAACTCATTGGCATTTAAATAATTTTGAAGTAGTCCATGAGAAACCGCTGAAGTAATTGAATAGATACCGTATCTATCTAGTATTAGGAACCATTTCATGGATTTGTAAAAATTAAAACAAACACAAAATAAAAGTAATCTAAACCAACTTTTCTTATTCGATTTGATTAATTTACCATTTTGAAATGAAATTAAGAGCTGAGATTAAATTACCTAAATTAAAGTTCAACATGAAATAAAAGTGAATTGTCAAATTTCATGTACTATTATAAAATGTCTAAAAATAGCAATATCGAAAATTCAAAAATAAGTGTTAAAAAACAACTTTTCAATTTATCTTTAATTTACAACTTACAAATTTGCTAACGGAATATAAAAATGTTACATTATTTTTCTAATTAGCAGCAGCGCAACATTACTGTTTCTTTGATCCCAAAAAAATCATGTCAGTTTAAAGGAAGTGTTTTCTTTAAAAAACTGATAAATCTTGATTACCATCCATTATTATTAATAACTCAAGATTAATTGAAATACGGGAGAAGTTCTATCATACTAATAAGTAGGTAGCTACTTAGACCAACCGAACGGTTGCGTTTGTAGGAGAACGGAAATTATTATGTAGTTTAGATCAGCAAAACGTCAATTATAAAACGGCATTCAATGCAGATTTCTGTGCTACTGAATTGAATCTATATATCTACTCTTCGGTATTATACTGTCTAGGGATAGATTTCCCATTTAGATAATATATTTTCTTTGCTTTAGATGTCATTTGATAAATAATAGCACTTATATACAATTTTGTGCAAATACATGTGTCAAAATACAGATGGTAAAGAATGGTACTAATATGGTTTGTATCATTAAGAATGTTTCATTAATCGTATGTGTGAAACTACTCTACCGACTATCTAATGTATCGACCAGTATTAAATTATACAAACAATATTTTACCCATATGATATTTTTGTCATTTAGCTTTTCCTACCATTTCTATCAATTAAATCATGTATGATATTTTTCACAACAAATATCTAGATATAAGTAAGATATCTATATATAAATAAAAAACGAACAATTATATTTCTAAACAGTTCTTTATTAACCAATCAAGATTTAGACCCACATACTTCTTAGAGCTGTCACTAGATGAAAATTTATGTATAATAAAAAAGGCCAACGCGATATAACAGCTCATTATTTTTTTGTAATACCAGTAATAATAATAATTAATTAAAAAAGGTTTAAACAAATAAAAATATTGAACTTGTTACAATAATTATGTACCTTGCAAACGATAAAATTTACCATTAAAAAAAATCATTAAGGGCCAATATTTCCATCTTCTAGTAACTTTGTTTACCCATTATATCTATACTTGTCTCACAAAAAACATATCTGTCGGAAGATAATAGATACAGATTTATTTGACAAATAAAGTTATCTGGTAGTGGAAAATATCAACATAAGACTAATACAGCAAATTAAAAGTTAAAAAGTTAGGTAGGTATACAGTTTTGTTTTAAAGAAATGATGAAATGCCGATATTTTTTACTTAATTAATTAAATTTATTAACGTTACGTTCATATAAAAATCTGAAGTTATCATGGAGTAACTCATTACTCGAAAGACATGTATTTATGATTATAATTATTTTTTCTTTAAAGCCGTTATTCATTAATCATAAATAATTAACAATTTAGGTTACTAACGGAACCCATTAGCATTAGGAATTTCCATGAAAACTATCAGTCGAGAAAATTACGCCCTGCAGAAACTTGCATTGGATGTACAGAAATAAAAAAGTTTATATATGCCATGAAGTTTTGTTAAATACCTATCTATAGACTATACAATTTCTACAGTGTTATATAATAGGAAACAAGAGACCCATATTTCAAGGGTAGCTTCCTTGGATGAAAATAAACATTAGAATTCTTACTGCGATACAATTTTATATTACTTGTCAAAATACTTTAGTTAATTTGGAGTCGAAGATAAACATAACCTTGTTTCTATGTGAAAATAAGTCGGTCTCTAAGAATACCTGTAACATAAAATCCTTAGATTGAAAAAGTACCGGAAGCAATCGCATTTTTTGAGCCAAACCTCTATCGACGACATTGAAATATAACTTTTATTTTCAATATGTTTTATGTGCAAAAGTATAGTCGCGGCAAGAATTCAGACAACTTGCGTCACGGCTGACGTTAAGCAATTATTTTTATTGTCAACATAATTTTCGTTATTTGGTCGTGTAAAAAACAAAAATGTTTTGCAATTTAGTACAATATATAGTGCAAACGTTTAGTAGTAGTATATAGTTTTATTATTGTCAGTTGCAGTTTCTTAAATATTTTGATAAAAATATAATGAATTATTCATTTGTTCGTATGACGAAGTCGTCTGAATTCTTGCCGCGACTATATAGGTATGTGATCAATTAATTCACAAAGATATAAGAAGTACTCAAATATTATTTCAGTTTTTACTATTTTTTTAAAATACACGCTTGGAGTAGAAAATAATATTTTCAACCCGCCATTTTCGGGCAAACAAGAACAATTATTGCGGTATTTGGTCAATCTAAAAACTGTCAAAATCATTTTTGACAATTTCTCGATTGGTAAAGATTTTGAGTAACCACAGGTATTTTATGAAACGTAACTACATTGTATGTAATAATATGAATTGTTTTAGACAAAAAATAACATCAATTTTCCACTGCAATTGTCAGTTGCAGACGGTGAAGTTTTTGGTACTGTATCTAGTCATGCTCATGTTTCTGCTAAATTAATGGCAATATTTTAAATATGTTTTACGACATAAAACTTATAATCAATGTCTGTAAGAGGCATGGTAACTGAAGTATCGTATAATATTTACCAAATTTTATGACAAATATATTTGTAACAACTTTAAAGGCATTATTCAGCAATGTGAAACTTTCTCGAGTTCTAACTTATAGTGTTATATTGGCCGTCTGATAACCAACAAGAAATTAATTAGATTGTGACCCGACGGCTAAATGCTATTAGATTTTTCACAGTTATTTTTCAGTAACGGGGATGGCACTTTTAAGGTAATTACAAATAGGTATCATAGAGAATATTTCACCTGAAACAGGCACCGGAAACATTAAATAAGTACTAAGAATACACTGGGTTATGAAATATTTGAGGAATTGTTAAGTAGATCGTGAACTTTTCAGACATGATTGATATTAGATACTTATAGGTACTTATATATAGATCCAGTGTGAAATTTTAAAACAATATGGGGAGACTCTTATTTAAAACTGACATTTACTGTACTATTTTTGGAATGTTGCAAAAATCATGCAATCATGTTTGTTTTTTACAATAACTTATATAATGTTTTATCGTTTCCACAGAAGAATTATTATGTTGATAACTACTTTATTTATTCAATATTTTTTTGTAAATTTTATTGCAGGTGTATTTTTCTCATAGAAGCATTTTATTATAAGCTTTGTGATTTTAGCTGAAAATAATTGATTGCCACTGGACAATAAAAACATTTGAACATAAATCTATTATACCGGAAATTAAATAAGTAAAGTGAATTTTTTTGTTGTAGGTAATTATGATTTTTGTTATATCAGGCTCCGTTCAAAATTTTAGAGAATAAAATCACTTGAATTTACAAAGTGAGAACTAGTTAAGAGAAGTGACGAAATACCAATTACCAGAAATTTGTTATGGTTTAAGCCATATTGTTTAATCATTAACTAAAACGTGGAATACTTTCCACGGTTGTTATAAAAGCGCCTTTAAGCAGAGCACGTAAAATTCGTAGTTCCGATTACTTTTATAGCAACAGAGTTTACTGAATAAAAAAATTAATTTTACTATTTATTGTACGTTTTAAGTACAAATTATTTGGAAATAATAATCTATAGGTATGTGTTAAACTAAGTATGTGTTTATTACATACATCCTTTTTATTGTAAATGTACTTCTTTAGACATACATAATATACAGGGTTAACTACCGCTAACTACAGAAATTTTAACTTAGGGATTCCTAAAAGACAATAACAAAGTTATTGTTCATTTGTTAAAAATGGGGCCTTCGGACATTGGCGTCTATGATAATTATCGTCCAAGCTGGCTTAGATCTGTCAACTGTCATGCGGTCGTTTTTTGCAGTTTCAAATGTGGGAGCGACAAGAATGAACAATTTTAATTAAAGTAATATCTGATAGGTAACAGTAAATCTGGTTAGCTCCAGTATTTTGCATTCGTTTGTCGTTCCAAACAGTCAAAACTACATGTTCACTCATTACAAACACTACCAACAAAACACACTTCTTATTGTTTTTACAAGAAGATTGCACAAGTTCATAAGTTTATTTGGCATAATGCTACTAAGATGTTCACAAATTCGATTATTAGACAATGTAAATTATACTCGTACATACTTTTTCTACAACATATTCAGTTATGTTTTGTAATTTTTACAAAACACATTTTGTTACAATAAAAATGATTTTTTAAATATTTCTGTTTAAAATTACAAAAATTGTATATAAACTGGTTGCAAATAATTTTACATAATAGATGATGGTGAAAAAAGAAGTAGGTATAAATTTGATTTGGACTATTTTCGGACACAACTTGTGGAGAAAAAATATAATGAACAATTGTATTTTAAAAATGTAACGTCCAGTTTTACGAAACTGCTTTCTTATTTAATTTCACATGCCATCAACACTGAAATAACTTCGTTAGAAAATATTCTCGCAAATTTATTTTTTTTTTATTATTCATTTCAGCTTTTAAATAAATAAAGATTAAAGTATCTCAACAGATTTTTATTAAATTATATTATTCATATGGGGATAATAATCATGTTCCACCGTAGGTATAAGCAATCGGTCATGTAATCGATAGTCATGAAAAATGCGGGACAATCACAGTAATTTGTATCTCTCGAAGCGCGTCATGGTTTGCTTCAGAACAAACAGCGGAAGACCAGATACGCCAACGAACGAATTAAAAATGGATAATAGCCTGTTATTCTTTGCAATATATCATCTTTAGATCGATGCTGAGATCTCTCATACGTTTTCTAGTACGAGACGATTTGCATATAAAACAGCATTGTTTGATTTATAAAGTCGAAACTACATAAGTAACATTGGATGTATCATTGAATGAAACTACTACTACTAAATATAGCTCTTCTGTAAGCTATTGAAATAATATAATTGCAATATGTGAAATAGATTGTTTCAAAATACTTACTACTAAGTATATGAAAACTGTATATACATACAACGTCAAAAGTCTTGGACCTCCTGTATATAAAATGATTCGATTAAACCTAGTAGTTTTTTTAATGTGGTAAAAAAGTGCATGTACTTAGGGAACAAAAAAGACAATAAAAAATTTCAGACCATGAACCTTAACTTTATTATCAATGCTTATACAGATCTGGTCAGTTTGGCAGTCACGTGTTCCTTTGAATTTTTGTACATTATAATGCCGGTACGTGAAATTTCTGCGTTTACCTGAGCAAGAATGACTGCTTTACATGATGCAGGACATTCTAATCATCAGATATCGAACATGTTGCGCATTCCTAGGTGGTCTGTTGTACGCATAGTACACAGATATGAAGAATTTGATACAGTGGAAAACAGACCACGTAGTGGACGTCCTCGAGTATCTAATGAAAGGGGACGATCGGTATTTGGTGCAATATGCCCGTAGACACCGCACATCTTCAGCTCTCAGTGCCCACTTTCAAGGTACGTTTCAACTTGTTATATCGACACCTACTATTGGAAGACGACTCTACAACGCAAATTTACGCGCTAGAAGACCATTACGGGTCCCCACTCTACTTCCAAGGCATCATGCTGCCCGTCTCCAGTGGGGGCGAGAGCATAGGGGTTAGCTTTTACGCCAATGGCGGTAAGTCTTATTTACAGATGAAACCAGAATTGGGCTGGTTACTGATGACAATCGACAATGAGTCTAGAGAGAACCAGGTCATCAACAGTGACTTCAATTTCCCCGTGAAGTTGCTCCGTATGATGGAGGTACCGTAATGTTTTGGGGTGGAATAATGTTCAACCTCCTCACCTCATTAATTCCCATATCACAGAATATGACCAGTCAAATTTACATCGTAATTTACGTAATGAATTAGGTGAAATTTTTGTGTTTATGGACGACAACGCTCGACCACATCGCGCAAGAAAGGTTCAAGAGACACTCCAAGCAGGACATATCAATAGATTAGATTCACCATTCATCCATCTGCAGATGAGTTAGTCGTGGCGGCAGAAGAGGAATGGAACAATATTTCGCAAAAGATCGTTAACCGCTTGATTATCTCAATGGACAGACGTGTCAATATGCTATTGGATCGTGGTGGGGGTCATACCGACTATTAGTCAAGTAAAGAATTTGTTTTGCTACTTATTTTTGATTTAACAAATGTTGTGAAGAATGTCACACATTTACTGGTTTTTAATTTTCTAAGTACTCAGTTTATCGAGCATATTCTGTTCATAAAAAAAAGATTCAGAAAACAATATACTTTTATAAATGTATTTGGTTTTCCTGATAAAAAGATTTCTTTAACAAGAATGAGGGGGAGCCCAAGACATTTGACGTTGTGTGTAGTATACTAGTATACATATACTTGTATTTATTAATATTTTCTTGCATTTGCTGATTTCAGAAATTGTGACTTATTTACATAATAAGGAACACACTTACATCGAAGATACGTACTACATTCGAGATTAGTCAGACAGATAGGCGATATAAGTTCGATTTGCCTCGTCTAATTAATGGTTGTGTTCAAATAATTCTCGCATTTAAAATACCCATGATTAAACCGATGGTTATCAAGGGCACCCGTAAAAAACAAAGATCTTAATCGAGCCAGACGATATATAATTAAAAGCTGTAACAAATCTCCGGATTACATTCAAATCCTACCATTTATTACGAATTATAGATATAAATTCTCATAACCAGGCCGCATAAATTGTAGCCGCTTTTCACCAACAATTAAGCCTGGATTTATAGCTACATTTTGCCCCATAGATAACAATAAGGCAATCGAGATCGAATAAAAAAAGATCATATAAACCAACTGTTCGGTAGTGGTCGTCAGTGATCTTTATCGCTCCATCTTAACACATCGATTTGAACCAATAATTTTATGAATACGAGTTTATTCGCTTTATTTGTCAATTGTATGAAGTGATATATATTTTTTCTTATTTCTCCTTTTTTCTCTAAAATAAAAATATGTCTTCATTATTTCAACACTTAAATAAATCTCGTATCGAAACAGTTAAGTGTAAAGAAGATAAGCAATGCCTATGCCAAAGCTATGAGCGTGAAAACCAGCCCCTAAATTAAAATAGGACGTGATTTATTGTTCAAATTTAGTTATATTATAAAGATGTACCGTAACGTTGCACATAATAATAAACTAAAAGTAAATTTTCAATATAGTCTGAGTTTCTATATGCAATCAAATATAGTAAAATAAATTATAAGAGAAAATTAATACTCATTGTCGATTATTGTAAAGTAAATATGAATAACATTCACATTTTCCTCACCTAGTTTATTCTGGAATAATGGTTTGCCCCTTTTCTATTGTGACTTTCATATTTTCTTATTTAATAAATTGAATTGTGCGTCACTGAATATTTTTTTGCAATAAATCAAATATTTATCAATATATTTGATAACTTTGTCTTTCACGTAAGTTTGAATTCATTTTTTATATTTTAACGAAAGGATTGACTGATTTTATGTTAAATTAACTTAGTACATTACTAAATACGTAAAATGGTATAGAAGCATTCAATTATACGAATATTCATAGAATTAAGTCCTCAGTTAAATGATTAATAAACCTAATTTTTTCATATTGTCAAATTGGTTATTCTTTCTGTTCAGAATTTAGATGGAGTTTCTTAAACTTAAGTAACAAAAGGTACCTAAGATCAATTTTCTTGAGATCACTTACCAAGTAACTTCGTAACAGCACCTTGCTGGGTCAGCATATGTTGAGCCAGATCATAGTGCCTCAATCCAAACCTAGAGAGCTCTAAAAATCTCTGTTGTGACACTAAAGATGCCAAAGGATGTCCAGGATTAGCGCCTGTAGTACCGTAAAGTTCTCTTAATGCTGCAGGTCCCAAAGAAGAGGGCACTGTTGACGAAGGAGTCACTGCTATCGAGCTTGCTATTGAAGCAGAAGATACTGAAACGAAAAGACGTAGCTATTAAAACAAATATTCGTACTTGAGTGTTATATACAAATATTTAACTACCACGACAAGGAATAAAATTGCAAAAGGTTACAGAAAAAAAAACATGAGCAAATTTGGAAGAGAAATGTATAGATATATATTTTTTTATAGAGGGCAGCTTTTTATTAGTGGTTTAATATATTCCTTTAGGGGAACTAGCATAGGCACAAATTATTAAAATTGTAAAAACTATATATCTAGAATGTATAATTAGAAATTTTTCTTTAATTTTATTGGGTTTATGCCACACTTCTGATAAAATAATAAAGATTAATTAAATAAGCCCTTGCGCCAAAGGGGACAGTCAAGGGTTATTTTTGAAACTAAGTTTGCCTAACCAAAAAATCTCACACTGAAAAAAGCAGATAAGTCAAAAATAACAAAAATCACATCACTATCGCGCACTTCCATATTATTGACGTTTCGAGAAACTCTCTGTTTTCGTTCTCAACATCGTAGTAACAATTTTTAAACGTATGTCAAGTTTGACAGTTTAAAATTTCTTGCCTCCTAAACATTTATCCCACCTGTACTCTAAATGTTCTATTGATTTTAAGTTATCATTTTAGATGCTTGTGACAGAAATTGTAAATTAAAATTAGTTTTGTATTAGTTACCAACTAATTAACTAAGCTAGTTGCTCTATAGTGATTTTCCGGGTTGTTATGCCGTGACCTGGGTAACTGACCGCCATTATCCGAGGGACGGTTCCCATTGTGTGGGCCCAGAGACACCGATAGCGGGTCTGCCTCTACAGAACCTAGCCCAAGAACAACACAGGCAGGTCGAAGAATCCCAGCTAAAACTAGAGATACGCATTTTAATTTTGATACTGGCAGCCACCAGTAGACCTTGTCGTGAAATCCTAAAAGTCACTATAAACTAATTACTTTTGGTAAATGAAATTAACTGGAATAACAGGAAATTGCAATATGAAAAATAGTCAGGATTTTATGTCATACGTCAACTTACTTCACTGCTTTGTGATGCAGTTAAACGAGACTACAAAAAGTAGATACACCAAAAGGACTGACTGCAATAACTGACCTGCATAATATAGCTGTTTTTATAACAATCAAGAGACAATTTTGTGCCATGCCATAAGACTAGCACGTATTGAATATTAATTACAATATTAACCAAAAACAAGACCAGTTCAATCTACATAAACCACTTCATAAAATATTGCTTTTTAAAGATCGCAATTACGCAGTGGCTTTCTTTCATAAAATAAATTTGAATTCATTAGCGGTGAATACCATCTGCGGTTGGCGCATTTAATGAAATCTGTTGAAACGTCTTGTTTACGGTAACAAACATATGTCCTCGTGTTAATTTGTAGCATATCGATTACATCTCGCATAATGAGCATAAAGGAAAGGGAGGATTGCGCCTTGGTATACACCTGTTTACAGGTAGTTACGCCGTAGGGAGTATGCTGTGACCATTTTTCATTAAATTATGATACACTCAGAGAAATCCTTTAGTACATTTTAAAACACAACATTGCAGAGTTACGTACATTATAGAATATAGTATCATTTTATCATAATAATAATAATAATATCTCTACCCCTCATTCTAATCACGAAGATTAGCCCAGAAGTCGAAGACTTGTGCGGGAGAGGGGGTAGCATATTATAATTAAGCAGGCCGTATTTGCGCCCAGGAACGACTTACATTGGTAGGCCCTAACCACCATTCAGTGCAGGAATGAGGGAAACCTGGAAAACCTCAATAATTAGGGGGGTAGTCAAATGTCAACCGGTATCAATCTCTCACATTGATCCAAGCCAACATTCTTCCACCCTACCATACCCGCAGAGAGGGTGCCAATCTCTCCACGAATATAGCTTATCTACGGTCTACCGGCTGCGGGGGTCGAACCACACAGCGATCTAGTCACCTCGATTCAAGTACTGACGCCTTAAACCGCGCGACCACTGACCAGCTACATAAACGGCTTAATAATAATAATTGTACAAAGTTTTGTTATCAAATTTATATTTATTTTTCCATAACTTATTCATACATTTGTATGATTATTATATACATAAAAGTACGAATACATATACCATTTTGAATACCCAGTCACCACTGGATGTAGACACTACATCTCGCGTATACTTATGTTCCTCTGTCGATTATGATAAAAAACGAACAGCCGTGGCGGTACAGGTTCCGGGGCTTTAAGAGTATCCACAGTATAGTGAGTCCCTCTCTACTTGTGGCCATATCTAGGTCCAGCATTGATTTAAAAAATTATATAATTTGATAAGATAATTATTATATATAAGCAAAAAAAAGTAGTCACGATTGACTAGTTGACATAAAAGTTGAGGAAAAACTTATTAGAGTTGCAGTCGAATTAGATTGAAATTTACCAAAAACAGTCTTCACACATGTTACTAACTCAAATTGACTTATCAGTCAATTTGAATTGTTTGTTTGTTGTTTTTCGTATTTCTATTTTAAATAATGGTTTTTAATAATCATGCATGATTCTTATAATTTTATTGAATATAACGAAGTCTCTTCACCTTTTTGAATTTCAGTAGTAGACGTTTGCATCCTAAATAGTCCATAGATAAAATATATATCTACAAAAATGTCTACTTGTTGTTTTTTAAAATTATGTTATATCGTATCCGCATACAAAAATTAGAAAATTACCATACCTATTTTTGATGTGGACAATTATTTATATTATTTATATCTTATCGGAGAATCGTAGATCAGCTATAACTACTGTAAAGAGGATTTTGGTGTTTCTAAAGTGATATACCTACATTCCAACTTGCCTCATAAAATAATAGATATCGGCAACAAAAAATCCAATTATGACCGATTTTGTATGTATTTTTGTATGGTAGAAGCTGAGCTTTTTCAATTAATTGGCTGAAAATACTTAAAGATTAATAAAATATAAGGCCATTGGGAAATCAATTGAAGTCGAGACATATATGGTTGAGTAATTTGTCATGATGTTTTTATAATTGTTCGAACATTTTAATTGTATCAGTTTTTATTACGGGTAATATAAGCTAATTGATATCAATTATCAAGATTTACAGGTTCGCGGACTTAATTCAATGCGTGGCATTCATTTAGACGCTACATAAATATTAATTATAACAAACATTGTGCAAGTTTCTTAAATATACAAAAACTTAAATTAATTACCATTTTTAATTGATTTATGTATTTGACTTTCATTAATACTAATCGACATTCCACAGACACTAGTTTATTATAACTATGCGAAAGATTTTCTTTGTATATTGAGTATAGTTTTTGTATAAAGTCGAGTCTGCACAACTTGTTTTAAAGTATACTGCATACTTACATATTTACTAAGTGCTGTTATCACGTGCATTAAAAATTTTGATATATATGAGTAGATATCATTTGAAATGAGTGTTAATAAAATTTTTTTTTTACTCGTGTACTACATAAACCACAAATACTTTATCAAATTCCAATAAATAAAATTGTCGCTACTTATGACTTAAGAACAAAAGATTTTTCGTACTATCCAATGTTGCTAAACAATTTCTGTAATTTTTTTTTACCTAATATAAAAAAAATACTGTTAACCTTATTTAGAATTAAAACATATATAAAAGAAACTTTTGTTTCCAAAATCTTCCATAGTTGCTTTAGATTCACAAAAAGGACAAACACAATTTGTTAAAAGTGATATATTTCTATATTTGTAGTTATCTAAAATTTTTTTATATGTAATCTAGTTCTGCAAACCTAGAAAATTCATGGCGTGATTGACTATCCCATTTTATTCTATCCTATGGTTGATATATGTCTTTCTCCATCTCTGTTTTCATCATTATCATTTTTGGTGTCCTTATCTCTAGCATCTTATCAATAAGCCCTAGCCATTTTAAGCTTTGTGCTTATACCACGCTTACTATGCTCGCCTCTTTGTACAAACTTTTTTTTCCTCATTCATTCTTCTGACCCACCCTTTTTCTGTTCTTTTTCCTCTAAAAAAAATCCTAAATGTTTTCCTCTCCCACACTTCCAGTCTTATTTATTCTGCTTTATTCAACATCCACGATTCCTGGCATCCGTCTCACTACTAATTTTTGTCTAGAAATATTTGTATCAGTATCAGTGCAGTCCTTCTACTACTCATTTATTGCCTGACATTCTGGCTTCGATTTCTTCTCCTGTTTTCGTTTTTTAGCACATGTAGTTTCTAAATATGTTGAACCGTTCTACTTCTTCGAATCTGTAGATTATCTCTCTATTTGTGTCTATTTTCAAAAACCTGTTTTTGATATTCTTCTTCCGTCTATAAAAATATATATATACGTTTACGTTTTTTCCTCGTTAACTACTTCCTATAGCTCTTTTTTAGCTGACTGTTCATCTATTCTCTTCATTACCTCTTTTAGTTCTGTTTTACTTCTTGTTAGCACTACGAGATTATCTGCAAATGTCAGCCACTGATGCCTTTTATAGTATATAATGCCTGATCTATTGACTTCTGCATCTCTTATGACTTTTCCTAGTATTAATCTAAATAACACTGATAATAATTAAACTTCTTCTCTCATCCCATGTTAGGTGAAAAACGTTATTATAGTTTCTTGATTTTATTATTTAATATCAAAGTAGGGGGTTAATTCTTTAAAACTAATTATGGTTCTTCATATTCACAAAAAAATTACTTAATTTGTCAGATAATTTTACCAAAACCTACGATTCTGGTAATTTAGAAAATATTTCAAATACAACTTTCTTACTTAGAAGCTAAATCTATATTGTCACCCATAAACTTTCAATTCAGGAAGTATTTTTGTACCATTAAGCCCTTTAGAGAATATTGATGAGGTCGTTGAGAATACCTAATACTGTTACTGATTTTGATAGCATTCGATTATGTAATTGGATGATCATGATCATGTTATCTAACAGCAATAAGTATGTCAGTATAAACAGTAATGAGTCTATCTTACTTTCTATATGTAAGGTTACCTCAAGGGTCGGTATTGGGGACAATGCTTTTCCTGACTTAGCAGTAGTACCTACATCTGCCCTCTTTTGCTAATGATACAGCCTTGTTGTCCAGAACTTGTAGGTAGAGAATTGATCATTCAAAAAGGACTTAGTAGCACATTAGTTTGCCCGTTTCTGAGCCTTTACCTATATTCTAAATTTAATACTTTTTTACATATAAATTAGGAAATTTATCCAAACATTGTAATCTACATTAGCATAGCATCACGCTGAGGATATTTTAAATCTGTATACATGGCAACTACATATATAATATGGAAAAGGAATAAAAAAAATCTATCATTAAAGTTAGTTTAAGGCGTGAATGTTTGAATAGATATTGCCACTGTCTCGAGTTCCAATCCTACCACCAAAAAAACCCTATAGATCAGCTATATTCCTCGAATAGCAGAATTAGGCAGTACGTTAACTTAGGTTATTATAATGACCTCGCTCCATCCTGCTCTAAATGACGCTTTGGCTTACCAAGGCAAGCCATTTGTGAATGCAAAGGTGGCTTGCTGAATAATAATATGCCGCTCCATCGTCCACACAAGCCAATAAATAATGAACAGTTACAATATTCAATGACGGTTCTTAAAAAAGTACAAAGTTCTACAGTCCCTCCTTTACCCAGCTCATTACGGACTAAACTGTTGAAAATTTAAATTTGAGATGAAATTATTATTTTCCAGGAAGAATAAAATTAAATTGGACACCAAAAATATATTTTTTTAATTAAGAGAAAAAACATCGGATAGAGTTGTTTAATAAAATTATCATATATTGTAAAGGAGGCAAGTTGGAATTACTGATTCAGTGCGTTCTTTGTAAGTGATAATTTAATGTTAACTACTCAGTTTTAAAATATGTTTTCCTATTCGGGATAACTACACACTGATGAAACTATTGGAAAAAAGCAACTTGTGACTTTTAAATATACTGATCACCTACTTATTTTCCATTTGCATCTGAGATTTTGACTTTGGACACTAGAAAAGAGCATCTTCCCTGTAGTTGGTGGTAGACCAGATGGGGAAAGATTTAAGTTTCTTGGTATTAAAAGTTAAATATTTCAATTTGAGTTTTTAGTGTTTATAATAAAAATGCATTCATGTACTGGCTAAAAAATAATATGGTACCTAAACTACCTATACTACGAACCATTTCTGCTGTGAAGGAATTTTTAGGTTAAAATGGTAAAGCATTTATACCGATCTTAGCCTATTATTCCAAATTTCTCGATAATTAAATACTTATTATATAATAATATTATAATTTATTTGCATGCATACGTAGGTATTATAATATATTTTTTACATATATGTTTAAAATTCATGTTTTCTATCTTCAGTACAGACTTTTAAACTGCTGTATAAATATTGTATTCCTTAAAATTTAATCGATTTAAAATTAAGTATAATTTCTAGTTTCCATGTCAAATATTATAAAATTATATGTAAACTTACCTAGGAAAAGTATTTCTATGAAATGTTGACAACCGTCGCTTAGAAACTACTTAGAATCTCATATGATTCTTACTGTATACAATTTCATTTGTTTATCTAAATTTTTAGGCCGTTTTAGACATAAAACTGTATTATTTTTTTCTTTGTTAAAGATTAGTTTGATTTTATTTATAGTTTCCTTAATCGTACAATTAGAGATAAAAATAAATTACTAAAAAATAAAGTGTTCTATGTTATAAAACGGTTGCTAGTTTACTATAGGTAGTCTGTTTTTTGTCAATGTACATACTTGATAAAATGGTACAGCAACCTAGTAGATAATAAGGGAATGCGTCTAGTATATTTGACATTTTAAAGTAAATGCGTGGAACTAAAAACTTTTAGGGTATGTATATTATGAATACTAATGATAACGGTGCACCGGGAGAGGAGTTTTAGAAATACCCACTTAAAAATATTGCTAGCAAATACCGGTAGTGCCGCTCTATTTGAAAAGTTTAGATATGGCGAATGCGCCAATGTCAAGAAACCAATTTATTGTCTGTAAAAAAACGAATATTTTACTTACATTATGAAATCGGTTTTGATACAGTTTTACAGTAAGACATTTCAAGGACTGCCTTGCTCTTAATACTAGCGGATATTATGGAAGTAACAACGCAAAAGAGAACATCGAACCTGTTGGTGATAGAGGAATGGCCGTGGGCAGGACGCTGGGCGCCGTATTTGGCGTAGGCAATCCGACGGAGTCCATCTTCCAGTTGATGATAGCCGATCGCGTCGAGGGAGTAACGGGAACAGGACAACACCCAGACAGTGCAGCAACACTAGAAAAATCGTTTCCGCCACCCAACGTGTTTCCGTTCGAAATTAACATCTTACAGGTCGATCCAGAACGTCCATTCGCGACAGACCACAGGTTCCCGTCACTGTCCAGTTCAAGTTCACAGCGCGATGACCCGACAAGGAGACCTTGTGGACTTCCTCGACAAGTTGAAGCTCATCGACTGCAAGCACTACACTGAATGACTGCGTTGCTACCTTTCAGGTAAACGCTGGGCGCGCTACTCGAGCGGGTTGGCTATTCCTGCTCACACGATAGGCAGGCTTAACCCTCCTGTGCTCTGCCCACTGCATTTGCTTACCTTCCAACTTACGCTTAGATTGTGGCCAGAGAGAGAGACATTTTCCCACCGTGCTGAGATTAGACAGAGACCGACTGTTAATAGATCATTGATAACCGGTATAGATTTATTGATGTATTACCGGCTTCTCCTTACGAAATACAGTTACACCGAGGTGTTGTCTTTATAAATGACAGTTGATACGTTTCATTTCTGACTACTTTCGGTGTTTTGCTTTATTGCTACTGGCAGCGTGATTTTACTTCAATAGCCCTTGTTGGAACCAGTTTTTAGACTATTGCTATTTAAAGATGAACCCTTTTCGCCTAAATTTTTTCTGTTATCTATAAAAGAGATAACAGAAAAATATTTACTAGTGATTTTTAGGTTGCCGTGTTTTTTGACGTAAAATGACCAAATTTATAATGTTTTTTAGGTACTTACAGAAATCTCGTAAAATAAAACGCGTATAACAAACGTAATATCACATACCTACTTATAAACAAAAAGGAACAATCTTATATGCAAAACCATGTAAATTTATGTTATAACAATATTTAGGTACATATGTAGTTGAATTTAAAAATATACGTATTCTGAAAGATTTCCGTACTTAAAAATTTGTTGGTTAGACCGCTTTCAGCTATTAGGTATATATTAGTTTTACTTTGGTACCTTTGAATATTGCTGTTATTTGCTAAACTATATTATTCAGTTCATAAATGTCTAAGATTACTTGTACTTATTTGTAAAAAACACTATTTCAAAAATACGGCGCCCTTAAGAAAGATTTATTTCATGTGAATTGCTTATAAAAGTACATCTGCCTCTTAAATTGTTCGTTTTTTGTTTTAATTAAATTTAGGATTTCACTATAAATGTACGATTCTTTAGTTTTCCACATACACAACATAAAGGTTGGTAGTCCAAATATGTATGATACGAGTATGTTGTTAATATTACGACAGCTTAAGGTCACCGTATTTCTTGACCTAAAATAAAACGCATAGAGCAAAAGCAATTTCATCAATAAAATTCTTCATGTTTTGTTATTCACTTTTACTATTCTTCTCAAAAAAATTATAACTTTTAAAAAGCGTTTATAAGACACACATTATTTTGCTATTCTAACCCCACATTTATTATCTTCACATACCTACCTACTTATAAACAAAAGTGAACAAATTAATGAACAATCTTACATACAGAACTATGTACCTAAGTTTATGTTATAACAATATTTACATCTACATTTACATTACGTATTTTGAAAGATTTTTGTACCTAAAAATTTGTTGGTTTGGCCGCTTTCTGTCGTTATATTCTATTCGTTTTACTTCGGTACCTATGAATATTTGCAGGTGGCATGAGATAACATTCCTGTTATTTACTAAACTGTATACCTATTATTTACTTTTTAAATGTCTAAAATTATTTATATTTGAAGAAAACACTATTTCAAGAATACTGTGCCGTTAACGTGCCCGTTACACGTGTCTAAACAAAATCAATTATAGTTGCTTTCGATATGCCTGAAAATCTTCATTTCCCACCTCAGTTTCCTGGTTTTTTAGTTGTTAGCACTTTCGATTTGACAAGAACAATGAATATAATTGAATAATTTCCTAATTTTCTCATCTCATTTATTTTTCACTCAGTTGACTGGCAAATTGAAAGCAACTTATTCCTATCTCTTTAAAGTAATGTATATCTACGTGTTAAGTTGGGAACGTTTATATTGCGGCTAATGTATCTATCTGCATACATAGTACTTACCCTAGCATTTATTGTACCCATACGATGTTGGAAAAAACTTAGGAATATATCTATCTAGGTAATCATTTTTCGACTACATTTTTTTTTTCAAATGAAATGGTTTGTTATAAAAATGGAACTGTTGTATTGTATAAGTATTTATTTGTTTTTTACTTGTAGATTTAATTAATTTACACTACATGCATTTAATATAAATTACCTAAAAATGTATTAAATAATTTGTTCGCGTCTCAAGTTAGGTGTAGATACACAGATATACGTATAAATCCATAAGAATACCATTATATTTATCCTATCTATTTAGTAGGTATTCATAATACGTAGATATGTAAAAAAAATAACATTATAATAACTTTTTGACTACCTATATTTTTCCTAAATACATAACTGGTTTATTAAAAAAAACTGTCATGTTGTATATTATTCTTATTAACTTTTCAAATTAAAGAATTTCTTTAATCTTTTATTTAGAATTTGATTATTTTGTGTTCAGTGACGAATAATCTCAAGAAGTAGAGATAATATCAATACTTAGATACTAATTAGCTTACTATACTAAAACTATAAGTAAATAGGGATATACATTTGTCAATTACTAAGTATCTATAGTACCGACGGAAAATACTTTTTAAAATCAAAACTTTATTGCAATCTGGGTACAGACTACCATCATTCTGTCAAAATATCTGCAAATATCTAAGGAAATATTTGTATAATCATGAAATCATAATTTGTCATATTTGGTTCATATGGCAAGTGGTTTCAATATTTATTTACGTTTTGCTTATTACCTATGTTACCTAGAATAATATAGGTAACATAATAATGATAAATTTACTGGCAAAAAAGTTTTAGGTACCTACAGATACACATGAGTAACATAAGTTGGTTACCTACTTATATGCTACAAATATCCTACTTCAAATAAAATTTTAAAATATATTAACTTTAGATGTTTTAGCTTTAAACGCCGCCACATTCTTAGGTATCTACAAGGAGTATACAAAGATTATATATAAGTATAGTCATAGCTATTTTTTCTTTATTTATTTCAAGTTCACTGTTCATGAACGTTCCAATATGATCCAAAAATTATATATTTTGTAGATATAATGCACCAAGTTAAAACTAAACTAAAGGAGCTAAACCTAAAAGAATTTATTTAAACACTTACGTTTTGGAATTTTAATAGGTACTCAATTCATTAAAGACAACAGAGTTGAACTATTACCTACTTATACGGAAGTAGGTATACCTTCACCTTTATCTGTACCCACATTATAAAGGATTATAGGTAACATTCTCATTTTTTTACAATGTTCTTAAAATAAATAGTTTCTCAAGCGTTATAAGATTGCCCCATAAATACAATGCCTACATAACTTTCAGCCATTAGATAGATAGATAGGCAAAAGTTTGTTTTTAACTTATTATCCACAAATGCTGACGTTAGTAAGCTATCAGAACCCATCAAGGAGCATTGATATCGCACGTTAAATCTGTGCACAAGAGACAATTTAGTCTTTAAACTTATAAGTACCGATGCCATAATAGGTACAATAGTTGCAACAAATGCAATAAAAATGATATGTCCTTGTCTGATATGAGGTCGTCAATAGTATTGCTTCCTATGTAAGTCCTGATAGTCTACATACATCAATATTTGTAAATAAAATTCACCCTTATTTTAATTTATATTCTAGAAAAGCTTATTACGATTTAGTTCTATCACATATTAGAGATTCTTTTCAAGCTGCCTTATTTTGTATTTGACGACTTACTGCGATGTTGAAATTGATTTGTTAATAATTTAATCCAGAAAAGTTAATCTTCAAAATATTATATGAAAATGCATGTAGGTTAGGTATCTAGCTAGGTGCAAGAATTATTATTTAGGGTACCTATAGGTATAGGTAGGTATTAAAAAAGGAAAAATAAATAATATTTATTTTTAGCTGTGAGTAAACGTCGATCTATTGCAATAATAAGGACACTTCCTCAAAACAGTTTTTAAACTACAGGAAATTCTGAGTAGAAATTTCATAAATCTCTATCCATGAGTGAAACAACTAAGAACTAATGTTAAAAGTGGAAAGTAGATTTTATTACAAATACGTCACCAGTTTAAAACAAGTCGCCAAATTCGTTTTAATGATTATTGCAATAGATTGTAGTTACCTACTTAATATTAATATTGTCAGTAAACTGCTAGTGCCTCGGTACATTTTCTACAACTCCAGTAGGTATATTCTCAAAATTGCATCAAGTGAAAATACTTTCTACATTTGGTAGGTAGGTAGGTAGGTAATTATTATTATTATTGTAATCTCTTGATTTACGTCATTTAAAACTTACAGTTGGACATAACTCTTTAAATAAATGTGTTTTCCTCATTACGAAAGTAATAGCTGTAGATAATCCTCTATTTAGTGAGACAGAAGAGCACGAATATCCGAATTATTTGAATCGTGTTTGAAGATAGCATAGCTGTTGATAAATCTAAACAAACAATCCTAACGTGGGTAAATTCTCTTGAAAAAACTTGGGCTAGCTACCAGATACCCAGTAGTTTATAGATTTTACAATTGGTATCTCGTTCTTTCTAAAGGTCTCTTTCTATGCGACTGGAAAGTATGAAATTCTGATCTATTATTGGTCAATTACATTCATGAAGAAACGAAGCTCAAAGACGACGCCCCTGACACGCCAATGGTTTTATCGGGAGGCGGAGCTTCTCAGACAACACGCCTTCAATTCTTCTTTTAGGTAATTTTACTTGTTATAAAATTGAGATATAAATAACACTTGAGTGATTTTTATCTGCAAATAAAGTTTAATTTACTCCATATGCCATTACGATTATACAAAAAATACAATAACGATTTATTAAGGTCCAAGTTTATATATGATGTAGGTGCAATCTATTGCAATAATAATAACACGAATAAAGCGATTTCTTTTGAACTGCTGACGTATCCGTAATGACTAATGAAATATACTTTCAACTTTTAATATTAGGTCTTAGTTGTTCCATGCACTAATAGGCATCTAATGAAATTTCTACTTAGAACTTCCAGAAATTCAAAAAGTGTTTTGAGGGTGTGCCATTATTATTGCAAAAGCTTGTACCTATGTAGAAAGATTTAACACAATCTACTGTGTTAATATGTATAACAAATAATGTTATGTAGGTATAGCTTTTACACATTTCAGTGTTATTTATATCATTATCTACCTAAATTAAAGGTATAGATTTTATACATTGGAATATTCATTTTATTGTATCTGTAATTTAATACAGAATTAAACTGTTAAAGTAATAATAAAATAAACATTTCATTTTTCTTGATTTTATTTAAAATAGGTATATTATTCAGTTCAAATAAACAACAACTAAATGTTCTAACAAAAATAGTAATGGTAGGAGGTAGTAGTACCTATATATTCTAATAAACAGATTAAAAACAAATAATATTCCTATATTATAAATTATATATTACCTATAAAATCTATATAATATAAATCATACCTATATAATAAACCGCGAAACAACAAATGTGTTTTCTACATAACAGAAGTTAAGAAAATTAACTCGTGATGATCATGCAGCATATCCATTAGCTAATAATCCCTCAGAGTGAATTTTCGTAAACCTCGATTTTTGAGTTATAGTCTGATTAGCATTACCTTTATCACAACTACCAGCAATACATGTTATGTTATCTATAGTTATGTTATGTAGGTAAGTACTTACCATTTTGTTTGATAAAACCATAATTTAAATATCCTCCATTTAAACACCATACGAACGAGAATTAACTGAGCACAACAACGAGACATGACCATAATGACGTACTGCGTGCTTGCAGTGCTGTCAACCGGACAGAGTAGGTAGTAATCTAGAACATACAAGTGTATTAAGTTAACACGAAATAGTGCACTTTTAACACATATATTGGTAAATATTACACATAATCAGTAGGTATCTTATTTTATTATAATAACTATCTATATGTAGTAATTTTAACACATTTTGTGTAAAACGTAGGTATAAAGAACCCACCGGAACACGAATCAAACACACGGAAATTTTACAAATACAGAGTTATGCACTGAAAATGTGTGCACCTACCTAATTAATTTTTTTTTTTCTCATATATTTTCAGGTATTAATAATATTGTGTGAAACTAACTACTCAGTGGACAAAAGCCCCAACCTGCGTTGAATTACACCCACTGAGTAGTTAGTTTCACACAATATTGTTAATACCTGAAAATATATGAGAAAAAAAAAACTATACATAAAAGGTAAAATTTTTTATTAATTTTTATTTATTTTAGTAGGTTGTTATGATATTCATTGACAGTTAATCAGTTTGACGTTGTCGATATTTTATTTTCACATTCAATTTCAAATAATTTTAATTTATTGGTATAATCATCTTTATAGTTAGATATTTGACTCAAGTTAAAGGAGGCCACCTGATGAAGCGATCCAAAATAAAACGCAGAAATAAGTGAGATCTCAATTATTGTGGTTGAATTTCGAGTTCCCACTCCAGAGGTTAGTAAATATATTAAATTTTTTAGATAATTATTGAATAGAGTTTTGTCTGTGGATGTTCATTAGCATACCTAGATGTTTGGTATCAGAGAACATACATATGACTTCATTGATAGGAATTGTAGGAGATTTGATACATATTAGCTTAAAATACCTTTCTTAAACAGTAAAAAATACCTAATTAAATATTTGAAATAAATAGATAAGTATGTAGAAATATTGAATTTGTGTATTAATCTTGTACTTATTTATCTTTTCAATAAATACATTGCAAAACGATTGAAAAATACTATACCTATCTATAGGCAAGGGCACCGGAAGGGGGGCAAGGGGGGCAATTAAGAGGTAAATTTTGTACAGTTATTTTTTGTTACTTTTGTTTTTGTTTGTTTCCGTGTTTTTAAGAATGTAGGATTCGTTTTTTGTGATTTTTTATGATTTTGTTACGTTTGCAGGTGTAATATTCTATTTTATTTTATTTAGTCGTTTAAATCATCTGCTATAGCACCAAAGTTTTTGCCAAAGTTTCTTGTTTTAATTTATTTTTATTTTTCATTAAAATTTAGAAAAATATACCTATTTTATTTATTTTTGTTGACCCCCCTAATTTTTTTTCTGCCGGCGGCCATGTCTATAGATACTTATATATGTATCTAGTTAATATAAAATTATTTATTCAGTAAAATTCTTATTTTACAATTCCACCCTAAAAATTACAATGTATAAATCAATACAAATTATAGTATCGAAAATTTACAATGGAATTTAGCAGAATAGTTGTAAAATCATAACTTAACATAGAATTTTGTCCATGTCTATTTCTGTAATATTATACAGAGTAGGTAGGTACCTACTTATTTTATTTACAAAATTATTATGTACCCAATTTTACTTAACTTTACGCTGGCCACAAATTGCCAACATAAGGTTATGTGAAATTACAGACACATTTTTATCAGTGTTGTACCAGTAACAGGAATCTGTACTTTAAACTCAAAACTCAGCAGATCTTAATTAACATCTATACCTAATTAAATAGGTACCTACGTAGGTACTTATCTACAAATTGCCACGTAAATACTTCACTTATTCATATTCAAAGCACTGACAAATATTTTCCTTCAAGATTATCATAGCAAAAAAGTATAAATATTCAAATTGAACGGAATAAGCTTATCGGTGGTGCGCTCGCTCGCTAGTTGCCTACCTTACCGGCGAGAGCACGCACACGACATTAACCCCGATTTATATTATTATGCAAATGTAGCTTATCTGGCACTTATTCAAATTCTAAAATAATGTTACTGCAGCCGTTTACGTGCCGTTATGATATATTGTTCAGCCATATTGGATTTTACGACACGATAGCAAAATTACGGAGACATATTTTCTGACGAGATTGTAGAACAAAAGAGCGCTACTGTGCAATTTTACGAGCACTTAAATTGAAATTCATAGATAAGAATTAGTAAAGATTATACCTATGTCTTTAAAGTATCTACACTTACAAGTACCTAGATGTACCTAAATCTAAGTAGGTAAATATACCCATTCAAAATTTAAAGTTGCAACTTCTATTAGGTATTAACTATGCACAACTTATAGGAACTAGAACACCTAAAACGTAAAAGAGAACTGACAACGTTTCTAGTGGTTCTAAATCACCTAGGTTTCTTTCAATATTTTGTGTTGATTGTGTTGATGATTTTGAGTAATTAAATATTTTAGTAAAGAAATGAGGGTTTCAAAATAGTAGAGTACCTAACTTTATAAACCCGCTCACAGAATGTTCAGGATGTTCGATTCCTATTGGAAATGACGTCGTGACCGATCCACCTATTCCACTGCACCGCTGCCATGGATGTGCGCGTGTGAATATTTCGGGTAGGTAGGTATATCTTTCCGTTGATTTAATTGTGGTTGTAATTAATTTATTATTGATTTTGTGTTTGTGTTCTTAAGAAGGGAGAATAGTTCAAGCTCTACAGCGCGTTCTCAAAAGCATAAAGGCCCTACTCAAAACAAGAGATATATCGGATGATGATGTGTAAAAAGGGATTAGGGCGCGAGGCCAAAATATGAACATAAGTGGTGCGGTTGCAATATCTAGTTGGAAGATAGAGGTTGATGATGACACAAACCACGCGATTAGCAGAAGAATTCATGTGGATGGTATTTTGAAAATAAGCTTAGCCGACATTAAAAAAATGGGTTGCTATCTCATATAGGATGAAACTTTGCTTATAATATTTAGAAAGGTGTTTTTGCGAATAATTATGCGTGACATTTTATAAAACGAAATCAAAAAAGAATGCTGATAGAAAAAGATGAAATAGTGATATGGCGAAGAAACTACATATTTAAGACAAATATTAGAAGGTCTGAACTGAAGAATATATTACACTGACAAAACATAGATAGATACCTAAATTAAATCCATACGGTAATAAAAGTGAGGTACTATTACAATATGCAAGACAAACGGCAGGTATTTATTGAAAGATTTTCTATTGGATTAATCTTATCTTCTGGAAAACGAAAACGCCTAATAATATCGCATATTGGAAGTACAGAAGGATTTTTGGAACTTTTTACGCTCTAGGCGGACCAACGAGCATATGACGTCAAACCAGTGAGCTAGCGTTTATCTCGATTTATCCAAAGTTTACAGAATAAATATTTTATTCTATTTACAAACCTACTAAAGAGTTGGTGGGGTGACAAGTTTATAAGCATTTAAAGTAAACCATGAAAGGGGTAGGTTCACTCAACCTCAACTTATTTTTGGCAATTTTTTGTTCTTTGAACTCTACGCCTATGGAATCTTGTTCCTTGCAACCCTCACCTCGCATACTTATTTGAGTGCTGTGGCTTAGTCACTCTCTACAATTTTGGAACTTGTATATACCTAGCTACCTAGATATATACATATGGGTAATGGGTACGAGCAATAAAGCTTTTTTATATTTTATCTTTCCAATGAAATAATAATAAAAGCATTGAAAACTTACAAGCAATGTTTGAATATGGGTATAGACTTCTCCTGCAGATAAGTAGGTAGGTACCCACGTCTTTGTTTCCTGGCCACAGCAAAGTTGGTCATTAACGTTCCAAGATTAAAGAAATAAAATCTAAAGGCAAGAAAATAAAATCACTGAAAGTAGGCAGACTAATAGACTCATCAGAGTAAAAATGTTAGACGTGTTCGAGGGTGTCACCAGTTTCCTTTTCCAAAGATACGTCGATAAGGCTGAAGAGTTTGGAAACATTTGCCCTAATCGCTGTCGGTATGAGCTGCGTAAATCACAACAGGTACGACTTCGACAACAATTCACACTGTACAAATTAAGTAAAGAGCGTGGGGTTTTTAGTCGGACGACGAATCTGTTTTAGCTGATTGTTTGTGACTCCAGACCGGTAGGATAAGTAAGGGTTCTATAAGTAGTCGGACAGTGGCTCGAACTGGTGTCGTTGCCAAGCCAAACCGCATCTTAAAGGATCGGTATATAAGGCAGTAACTCGGGTGGAACCAAGCTTGCAAACAGATAATTTCAAGTACGTAAATCACTGTCACTTATATCGACACCGTACCACATTTATCCGTGGTAAAACTCAGATTCGATGGCCAGCATAATTATAAATTAGCTCAAGAGTTGCCACTAATTTGCTGTCAAACTAACAGCTCTATCAACGCGTATTTTTTTTCGACACAATTAATTTGAATGTTTTTAGTACTGTTATCCCAACACATTCTGTGACCACAAATTTGATCTTTTATCTATTTTTCACATTCCCAGTACTCTTTTTTTTTTCACCGATTAGTCTATGTGTTTTAATTACTCTAAATAATCAACTGTTTTATTTCAGTAATATGTATGAAAATTTGGTATCAAAATATTTCCTGCGGAGGAGGAGAAAATATATCTAGCCCGATTTTCGATTATCAAATATGTGTTTTATTTTGTGCTACTTAAAATGTAGAGAAATTAATGATAAATTAGTCAAAATTCCAATTTCATTATCCCACGCCATTTTTTTATGGATTGTTTGATTAGGCATATTTGCAAAGATTTATTTCTTAGAATTTCTGCACAACTTAATTTACACCCTGTATGTTAATGAAACATTCTTCTTAATTGCCACACCTTTTATAGAAACAAATAAATGTCTCTTTAAAAATGTTTAGAAAACGTAAAGACAACAAATTCCTTTGATGATGCTATTATCAAAAAAATATATCTTATTGTAAAAGTGTTCATGCACTACAAAAAATATTTTCTTGGAAATGTGTTGTGCCTTGGTAAATATGTACCTACCTATATTATCTGCAAGTGTTCATTATATGTATTTATTAAGTAGATAGGTATGTATAACAAAATAATTGAGAAAAAAAACATAACAACACATGTTCCTTTTACTTTATCCAGTTTGAAGAAAATTTTTTATTTAATGGTAGGTTGAACAAATCAAAAGCGCTGGTGAAAAAAGATTAAGAATAATGAAGAATGAGACCGCTTATGCGGCATCTGTTGTAACAGCATTAAATTTAATTATACATCCGTATCAGAGTCTACTATTTAGATATAATAATACCCCTCTAATTCACTAAATATAACAAAGAAACGGTTTTAATTCGTATTTAATTCAATTTTAAGTTGATATTAAAAATATAGAAGTGTTTGCTTTATTAATATATTATATTATTTAAATAAGGCAATTTATCTAGATAAGATTTAACAGTGGAGATACGTAAAATGTGTTGAGGAACTGAAAGAATTGTAATTAGCTTTAGTACTATTTTACATAAATATTTATCAGTCGACTGTTGTATAAACTTGAGTATATTATAATAAAGGATATTAGCATTTTTCTTATCCTTATTGTTATATAGCTAAACTAATTAGATTTTATCGTGAATCTCCCTAAATAAACTCTTATAATGATTCACAGACTGTTTATTTTCTCAAATTACTGATAGAATATATACAATTTATAAGTATCAAGTAAAATATTGTGTATTCTATCTAAATTTTGTCATAGATAAAATTAAAACAACGCATAATTTGTGTTAAATATAAATTTTGTGATTATTTCCTATGGCAAATCTTTTTGACTAGACCCACCTCTCTTTATGCGAATCCGAATCTGAAGTCCATTTAGCTCAAACACTCAAACATTTTTAATAAATCGTAAAAATAGTGAATCTACACAAAAAAATCATGATAGTGAGCAAAAAAAATTTGGAATTTTGACATTAAATGTGTTTCTAATGTATTTCGATGTGCTGAATTCCAATCTGAAGTATATTGAGCTTCATCAATGATGGAGGCTAAGCTAACTAACACTACTGGATCAGTTATTATTTTTTTTCTCGAAAAGTTAAAGGAATAAAGCATTGAAATTATACATTTTTGAATTCAGCAAGTTAAGCTCTACAAGAATCCGATGAAAAAATGTAGGGGTTCTATTTAAAAAAAATATCCGAAAACAAATAAACGTCGGAAATGCGTTGATATAGAAGAAAGAGTCTTTTTAAGAAGCAAAATCGACGTGTCCGAGGAAATTCCATGAAGCTTCGTTATTTTAGAAATAATGAATTTATTCCATACTTTTCTTCCACACTGTATGTTTCTTGAATAATATCTATACTATTAAATTTAACCTCATAAACCTAAAAGATACTCTCAATGCAGTTCATTCTTACTAATTTTATTTGTTTATAGAAAGTGATTATAGTAAAAATCTAAATCAATATCTTCATGGGGTACTCGTAAACTTGCTACATCTAATTAGTTTCTTTAATTCTAAGAAGAAATAACCGAAACTGTGAATGTGAATGAAATATGCAAGTATTTTCAACGAATATGCAACCAGATGTGTGCGGTATAAAATTAACATTATTTGCTAAAGAAGGTTCTATTTAAGTTTAACACTGGCATTTATCATACCATTTGTTAGCATTGTGTTATTGAATATTACCATGTTAAAGATAATGACAGCAATACAATTCAGAATTATAGTAAGCGCGTTTATACAGGTGCTACTTTAAAAACACTTAAATACTCGTAAGTCTATAATCCAAATGCAACGAGCGAGGAAAACTAAAGTGATTCTAGACATTACACAAATCTTAATTGAAATTATGTAATAGAGCAATTCAGTCATTTCAGAAATCTGTAAATTGACGTAAACTAGGTACTTTGTTCTGTTACTTCTTTTTTCAAAATCTAAATTTCCACAAATTACTTTTAGATGTACATGGTAATAAGAAGTTGATATAGTTTATAGAACAAAGCAATTAAGTATAATTTCAGTTAAAATAAGTGTTTTAGTTAACCATTCAAATTGACACACCTAAATTGATAAATACCGAAAGAGCGATATTTGGTTTCTGAAATAATCGGTGCGGTTAACCAAAATATCTGTTCGTACCTTCTCTTAATTTGTATGAATTAAAATATAATAATTTACAGAAAGATGAATATCTATTATTCCAGAAATCGTGTAAAGGAAACATCACGAAATCTAAACAGAAAATAAGTATAATACCTATATTTTAAAGTATTTAAGAGAAGAATAGACCTTGGTGTAGACTTTGGTTCGCTTGCATTATTTGATCCGCAATTTCCATCATCAACGTGAGAAATTTCAAAACATATTTTCTAATAAAAAATGTTCAAACGTGCTGTCTATGATTAATATTGTACCTATTAGTCTATGATCCAAGCTAAGATCGTCCTTCGCTCATCTACTTATTGGATCAAAATATTTTTTATCAGATAATATGTAAACAAATATATTGGAGATGGGTTGCATAACGAAATTTGTTCTGGCCATTCTTAATTAAAAATACTGCAATTATTATTTTTTTTATATTGCACTTGCTTAGCAAACGAATTTAATACCAATCGAACGTACAAAGCATAAGGACCTTGCAAAAATTAGGTTGCCTACCTTTTTCTGGTCAGTAGGTATTACCCAATTGTCATGTATAAACATATGACTTGATACTAGCAATTTGAACTCGTCTGTTTTTTATTAACAGATACAATAAGGTATTACAAATTAGTAAGTCAAGCCGTTAACCACATATTGTTTGGACTAAAATAATAGTACTTTTCTTGTGCCTCTTTTCTTGTGAGAGATCCATTTTCAAAATACAGAGTGGCAAAATAAAAAAACCCAAAAATATTCATAAATATCACACACACATTTCAGAACCAAAATTAAAAAACATATTTTCACAGTTCACCCGGGGCTTTAATTTGCATACAATATTTATTGCATGTTAATCTGAGGATTTCGGTTCCCTGAATCTATTAATTTAAAAACTATACCACTGTTTTAACTTCGATTACTATAAATTTGTTGGTACAAATCTGTGCAAGTATATGCCGTGCTCTATTATCAAAATTATTTTATGATTTCTTTTGAACCATTACGTACTTTATAGTGGTTTTTAGGCTTTCACGGCCAGTGTTGTAATTTGATACATGGTGATTTTCCGGGTTGTTATGCCGTGAATTCGGTAACTGGTAGCTGCCAGAAACAGAGTTAAAATGCACATCCCTAGCATTAGCTGGGATACTTTTACCTGCCCTGGTTGTTCTCGGGCTAGGCTCTGTGGGGACAGACCCGCTATCGGTGTCTCTGGGCCTGTCCATATATTGATTTTGGTTCCTACTGTTGGTATTACGACTGATACGGTCGGAACCGCTTCTCGGATACTGGTGGTCCTCGAGGCGTTGTAGCCGCCGCTGTAACTGGTCGCATCCCATGCTTCCAAACGTTTCGTCGCGCTTAACTGAAGATGCCGACAGTGAAGAGCGGCGAAACGTTTGGAAGCATGGGATGCGACCAGTTACAGCGGCGGCTACGGAACGCCTCGGAGGACCACCAGTATCCGAGAAGCGGTTCCGACCGTAGCAGTCGTAATACCAACAGTAGGAACCGAAATCAATATATGGACAGGCCCAGAGACACCGATAGCGGGTCTGTCCCCACAGAGCCCAGCCCGAGAACAACCAGGGCAGGTAAAAGTATCCCAGCTAATGCTAGGGATGTGCATTTTAACTCTGTTTCTGGCAGCTACCAGTTACCGAGGTCACGGCATAACAACCCGGAAAATCACCATGTATCATTACGTACTTTATTTAATCTTATTTTGCCTACAGCTACTTTGCCTGATCGCTGGAAATTAAATTGAAGAATTTCGCCAATATTAAAAGACGCAATCCATCTGACAAAAAAATATCGACCTACTGAAGTTCTCTACAATTACACCAAGGTATATGTCATGCCTGTATAAGCAATTATTTATACAAATCGACAAAGGTTTACTAGATGTGCGGTATAGACATCTCAAAGGTTTTCGATCACGAATTGTTAATTTTAGTGAAGCTTACTTAGTCTTTTCCGATATTACCTTTCGCAACGTAAACTGTATATTTATAAGTCTTTATCCTACCATGTCGATGGTTATTATTATCCCACCTAACAGTGGATATAATCACAGTTTATTATTAGAAGGATTTAATTTTAACTCTTTGCATACTAGAAGAGTACCTACTAGCGAGTTTATCAGTTTTGTATAAATCATTTCATAACCAAATTGATACAACATCCATACTGAATATACTTGACATAGTAGCACTGGCGCATCCAAGGAGGATGCCCCAATGCACGTACGGTCATTTATACAAATCCTTAACTATAGTTTCCATGACAATAACAATTATTTTATTTACTATTAAATGTTAATTTTGTATTGTAAATAAATAAATCTGAAACTGTTAAATCTAACGACATACAATTAATGAGTATATCTTATTTGTAAAAATAAACTAATAAAATAATATTATTCTATTAAAACTTTGATACTTATGCGTTGAGAAAAAAGTTATGAAACATTTTCATCCACCAAAAGAACATTTTGTAGCATTTACAGTAAAGTTAAGTACGAATTCGTTTTTCCTGTCTCAGAAAATCTCAGAGTATTTCATTGAGACCTTTCTTAACAGTTTAATAATTTTAAATTTTTACTTTGATACTCTGTATTTTTAAGCTTTATATGTTTGGACTAAGATAAGTTTGGTTATACATTTTATTATTTTGTCATCAGGAATCTTCTCTCCCTATGTGTCCCATTAATTTCAGGACACCCTATATGTTTACAATGTTCTACCAATATCAAAAATGTACAATTACTTGCATGCTTTACCTGAAAGTACAGGGAGATTGGAACTAAGTAGATAAAAATGTAAATCTAGGGTAAACCCTTCTACAAAGTTCATGTTAAATTTACATTCCACAATTTAAAAGAAAACAGTGGTGCATACTAAAATATAGAATAGTAATATGGTGGGGTGCTATAATTAACATGGTGTTTGTACAAGCAGATTAAAGGAAATCGCAGGAAAATCCATTAAAGCTCACAAATTGCGAGGTTCGCGCATGCGCGTTAAATGAACAACGAGCCCGAGCAGTGGCCGGGAACTGTTCCACTTCCTTCCTCGAGCATAAAATCTGCATTAATTATCCGCCATTTTACAATATTCTAGATATCTATCTGAATATACACTGATTCATTCATGGACATTACTTACGATAACAAAGAGCCATTTATCATTCTCGCGGAGCAGTCGCTTTCAGGTCTTTCAACTTGACTGGCGAATGGTAAATGTTTAATTGCGTTCTCACGTATCATTTCTCCATAAACGCTTACGATGGTTTTTATTTCTGATGAATTAAGTGTATTTTCACATGATTGTGTATGTATATTGACTAGATGGAGAAATTACCACAATTTGCATTAATGTCGCCCCTTTCGTTAGACATGCAACCAGCAAAAACCAATTCAGCTAACACCACAGTTATTTCAATATGGCTGCTTTCCCATTTTATTCTCTCCTATACAGGTACACTCTTATCTAAAACACTCATGTTTACCATCTAAAGACATTCATTTTGATTACTAACATAAGAAAATGTTTAGGTTTAATTAATTCAGCGGTGCCTCAAATATTCAGAATGAACGAACAGTTATACGAAAATTGTACATTCAACATTATATGGAATTGTAACAATTATTATTAGTAGAGAAAAAATATAATTTGCTTGAAAAACTAAATAAGTCTGTAATATTCTAGCAAATCATTTTAAAAATTTTCCTTTTGTTTATATTTGAACTTGAACAACTAATTGGTATCCAGCAAAAAATGTTTTTAACAGTAACTATTAGGTACTTTATATATTTTTATGCATGTTAATTATTTAGCAGATTATTTAATTAATGATAGTTATTAAATTAATCAAAAGCAAGAAAGCAATTAAAATCATGCTATTACTTAAATACTAATTTCCAATATTTTTTTAAATAATTAAATATTATGAGTAGGTAGCACCTGTCTTGTTTCTGAAATCTCATCCAAAACAAACAATTTAAGTGAAATGGTTTGTCGCTTATCGTGTTTTAACACAAAGCAATAACAATACAATGAGAAAAAAACTCATGTACCTAAGTATTAAAAAGAGAGAATTAGGAAAAATTAAAAGAAGAAACATAATCTTTTAAAAATTGAATGTATGTTGAATTACTTATACGGTGTTACCACCTTACAAACTAAGCTACTGTAATATAATTTGTTCGTAATTTTGCTTGAAGTTTTCCAGAAAATCCTTAAAACTATAACGTACTGTAACGTTCGACAACATTGCGGCTGCTGTTCACCTAAAAGTATTATTAGTTATAGTGTTATTGGGGCTAGTGCGTTTCGTTTTTCTCTAGTTCTTGCTCGAGATTTGTGAGTGTACATAAACAAATTATAGTAACCATGACATGACATATTAATTTATGGTCAGATGGGGCAAAATTTTCTGGCTAAGAACAGTAAACGCTTTTCGCAAGCAACAGCAATCATTTTGAACACTTGTAACTGTTTTAATCTGTGTTGTGAAAAGAGCTCTAAGAAATCCATTCAAAGTATATTTAGGTGTATTTGTATTATTGTGTATTGCTATCACAATTCTATCACCGTTTGTCCGAGATAAAAAAAATTGTTAAGTAAAATATGTTTTATTTGGTACAATTTATCATACAGAAAATAACGACTCTCATATTACGGACACCCTGAATATTGTACAAGTACTGCTAAAATAATTTTTTTTGTTATTTGTTAGCTAAGAATTATACTTTTCCGGCGATACGTTAAAAATTATGAATGCTAATAATCCATATCAATTCCCGTTAAACTTTGTGACATTTCTCTAGTAGGTAATTAATTATTCAATTATTCTGTCCAAACGGCAGTGAAATCGATTTCCAATTATACCCTTGTTACCAATTAATATTCATGGATAATACTCGTACCTGCTAGAACAAAAAAGTTATAACAATTTTGATAATTTCAAGGAAAATAATTTTCAGAAGTTCTGAATTGGCTTCGAAATTATATACCTTCCCTGTTTACCTAATTTATTCCAATGTGCAAGGATAAATAAGTTACTCATTGTCCGTATTGAAAAACGATTTTCATAATTGCTCTGCTATAAAAAATTTAGGAACTCTAATTTGTCACCCATGTCGTGGGGTTCCCACTAGGATAAGTTTAAACTTGTAATAATAAATTAACGTCTAACCGTCAGGATGGATATGTACTACATTATTTAGATATGTACGTATAATGCCGTAAACTTAAATCATTAACTACGATTAAACTTTTGAGAGGAATTAAAAAAATATTGTTACTTCTGGAATTTTCTATACGCAATGAAGAGAATAAGAACACCCATAACCTTTCTGTCCAGCTTTATTTTAAACATTTAGTTACGTGTCTGACAACCGCATTATAAACCACTTGCATTCTTAAGAAACAAAAAGAATGCCAGTTTAGTTATAGAATTTATTCTGAGGACGAAATGCTATGAAACCTAAACGACGTGGCTACCATCCCGGAAATTGTTCAGCTAAAGAAAATACCTACTGATATACAGAAATATTCTGTATTCTGTATACCTAATGATTTTAGAAAGAAAATAATAATTCAATTAATAAAATATCATAGAATCAGATGTCTATGAATATATAGAGTTTTTCAACGAAAAGTAGCCTCCCTTAGTACCTTTTGAAACTATCTGTTGGTTGAAAATTGCCACAACATATCAACAAATATAACAAAGGGGACATATTTTTAAATAAAATCCGAATTTCTGCCGTTAACCAACTATTCATTTTGTACATTCGCGTGAAATTGAGAAATAAAAAAATTAAAAGACCTTTTTCTGTTTATTTTGGCTAAACTACTAAAAGTGTCAACATGGTGTACACGACTGCCGAAAGAATCGAGATTGTGCGTTTCTATTTCAAAAATAACGACTGCACACGAGCTTCAGCGCGTTCATTGGTCATCAATATGTTTCAAAGTTGATGCAAAAATTCATGGACACTGGATCAGTGGCAAACAAAAAACAACAACCAGACAGACGAATTATTAATTAACCTGTTGAAGTTGCTGTTTTGTGATGGCAGAAATTCGGGTTTTATTTAAAGAATGTCTCTTTTGTTATCCTACCAAAAAATAATTTTAAAAGATACTAAAGGTGGCTACTTTTCGTTGAAAAACCCTGTATTTGCATTGAGAAAATATATTCCATTTATAATTAATAACTTCATAACTGGTGCATTTACTCCTTTGAGGATAGTTTATCATGAATATTTTTTGTACGTCTGCAATTAACTGGCACTATTACTGGAATCTATATGCAGCAATCATCATTATGACTGTCTTTCTATATAATTACAAACAAAAACCTATCGTGACTGCATTCGATTTCCAACGACAGAGGTAAACGCCATTGAATAAAAAAAAATATGCATACGTATTTTGAAATTATCACTCTTCGTCAACGCTAGCATATAATCAATATATCTAGCTGCATGTAGGTATATTTAGGTATAACATATTTAATATTTAAAAACAAAATAATTAACTTAGTATCTAAAAATATTGCACTTTACGTGTCATTTAATCATAAAATCAATATCTCGAATGACATGAATTACACAATTACATTTTTTTAACAATATCGGTCAACTTCTGTTTCTTCAGTTCAATTATTTCGTCATAAAAGTACACATCAATCAAACTGCAAGTTAAATCCGTTGTCACTGTTTTATAAATATTATTCATTTAATTATACATTACAGGAGTTTTCTTACAGTACTCGGTTTAATGCACTCGAATATCAACCACGACAAGAATACGTGAAACAAACTGATTAACCGGCTGAACTGCATTCAGAGCAGCTCACTATGCGGGAGAGTATTCATTTAGTTTCTTTTTGCAGTTTACAAGTGCTATAGTTTCGTTTACGGAGAAATTAATCGCCTTAATTTTAAATTATCAAGTTTTTATGGATGTTTCATAAGTCAGAGACCATCTAGTAATAGTTTAAACTAGAATAAACTCATACATGTATACCTATGTCGGGACTAATGTTAAAATTAACTGAAATACTGGATTTTGAAGTAACACATTTTTTGCGAAAACTTCTAACTTTTACAGTTTTCGTATCGATTTCAAATTTGGTGTCTATGGGTTTTTAGGGGTGCAAAATTTAAATGTCAGCACTTTTGAGCTGTTTTAATGGAACTCCATGTAACGTATTTATGATGAAAGTACTTGCTATAATTTTTTTAACTTGCATTAGGGCAAACATTTTTTTAACATATAATAATTTGGACTTTTCAAGTGAAAATGTCATACTTATTGTATATGTTTGCAATACACGATTTACTTTTTATTTTACTATGCAATTTTTGTCAATTAAGCTGCGAATGGAATAAATTAAGTATGTATCTTATTTGAACACGTAGACTAAGAATTCATACAATATTAATGAAATAAATCTATCAGTTTGTGTCAAGTTATTGACAAGGTATGACAAATTTAACTGAAAAAACCCAAAATTATTATATTTTTAAAGAATTTATGGTCTAGTCTAGTCTGCTAAGTATAGCAATTTTTTACATCAGAGACACATTATTTGACGCACCCCCCCCCCCTACAAGAGCTCATAAGTGATACGATATTAAAATTTTGGCATTCGCAGAAACACATCGACAGTAAATTTGAGGGTGATATCGTTCTAATTGTCGGCCTATACCCACTCCTCACACATACACTTCGACTTGCGAGTCGAACTCAAAATTTCAAGCTCTGGTTGCTTTTCAGGAGGTCGAGAGTTCAGACTGGGCCTTCTGATCAATACAACCACTAACGTTACGGTTCGCCGGCTGGTTTATATATACCTTACACATATATAACACCAATTGCGATTTTATTGGCGTTCAATATCGCCTCGTTTCACAAATATTCTATATAATTTCTAAAATATATCTACATTTTTGGTAGTTCTGCAGCATCTATGGCACCAGCCATCTATGCTGTGAATAGATAATGTACGTAACTAAATATATTGAGTCGAATAGAGATTAAGTAGCGTTAAAACATATGATAAAATAAGTATTTAAAATATTATTAGTTAGTAGGTAATAAAATAACTTTATTTGACTAAATTTATAGCTTATGTAGGTATTGTATCTTGTGTTATCCCAACACTTTCCGCCTAGGATTGTTCCGGTGTTCTTATCCTTATGTCGACCGTTTTAAATAATAACCACTTCAACAGTATCAATTTCTCATATTGGTTTTTTGTTATTCAAGTTATATTTATTTTATAATTCATTCTTTGTAGGCTTATGAATACTTGTATTCAACAAAAAAAACTTTCAATGTTGCAGTGACGTTAACATGACATGTATAACAGAAATAAGCCACAGTTCAACACATGCACCTATCTATTAAAACAAAAATATAAACCCATACTAGGTAACACCCAACTTTTATTATGAGAAAAAAGTGCGTGATTATGAACTTTTTATGAAGAAGATGTATCCATGGAGTTATAGTTGAATAGCATGGCCAAAGCGTAAAAATTATAGGGTTTGAAGCAATAAATGGCCTAAAGAGGATACCGCAGGTAATAAAACAACATTGCGTGATATTTTAAACAATTGATATTGCTCTAGAGCAACACCTAATTGTTATTAGTTACAGGTAGGTATACCGTATTGCGACTGTCAAATTTTATTTGTGGGTTTCTCACACGATACATTTTTTGTAAACGGTGAATATTTTGGTGTTGTAGCAAATAAGTATTTTTCGATTTCTAAGACGACCTGTAGAAAGTAAATAATAAATATATTACTTTTGTAAAGTATCTGGAAGGAATTTTCTATGTCCATTTCATAATTTGGGATTATATTAATAATCGCATTTATTGAAATACCTGAAAATGATATTGATAAATTTTAAGCTAATATCATTAATTAAAAGCTTATTACAATGACATTAAAATAACTATAAAACATCTTTATTTTATATAAAAATGCATAAGATGCTGATGTTTGATATAGTAAGTACCTAATGTTAAATCTGTATAATCATGTAAAATCTTAAAAAATACTGATGTAAGACTTCTCATGACATCAAACTACTATTACACTAAACTGCCAAACTAATAGTTTCATACCTATATTTTGATATACAAAGTTTTTCATATAAGCCGACCACATTTTGTTATTTTTTAGAATTATTAAGATCGTGAACCAAATGCAAGAATGAATTTATTTTCCCAAATACTGACGTCGCGATTCGGGTATTCTTAGTGCCTCTTCGCCATTGGTTGACTATTTTGTTACATTCATACATTTTTGCCGTTTCTATACTATACGATTAGTTGATTAAGATATTTTGAGTGTCCTGAATTTATGAGTCAGTATATGTTGACTAACTGGAGAATTTATAAATGAATTAAAAAGTACTTATCTTGACCATCATATTATGTAACGCCTAATGATAGGTAAGCATTTTCTCTGTTCTGTAGAACTCCTGAATTTTCGGCACTATATATCCACATATTATGTGTCACTCACACGATATTCTAAATGAGAATTACACGTCGAAAGAGCATTCGCGTACCGCACACATTCAAATCCATACTGAAAGATTACGTGATAGCGTATTATTTCATAAACAAAAACCGATAAACCCCCTATTAACAAACTTCACTAATTACTAACTTCCACACCCTCTGCAGAACCCCTTCCAAGAGAAAAGTTAATAATTCTTCCGTTTCCTGTGCGATTTGACAGGTATACTATGTTTCGGCGTCTAAACAGATGTACTTATTAGGGATGACACTATCTAGATCGAAGATATTACGGCAGCAGTGTCATCATATTTAAATTAGCGAAAACGAATATTATACATTTTTAGATGGTATCTAGATATTTACCACATGGTAGAATCGCCCCACTTCGGTACTACCGCGGTATTTAATTGTTCCTATTAGCATTTAAAAGTAGCGATATCAAAATATTTATCTCTTATCTTGTTGTTTTTAATAGGGTGTTTAATTGTCTGTATTATATTATTTGAATATACCTTCCTTGGAACATCGTTGAAATCGGTTCACTTCCTGCATATTTTTAAGAGGCAATTATTTTACGTGTATTTATACACACGCCCGTTAAATGGTCGTTGAATATATTATTTTAATCCTCTAAGGATGGACATACAGGGTGATTTATAATTTATACGTTTAAACTTGAGAAATTATAGATGAGGACAAATAATGACGAATAGTCAAAAAGATATCGGATACAATTGTTTATAAAAAAATAAGAAGTAAACATTGCCATACATATAATTATCAATTGATGTCAAAATTGTTTATTTTCTTTCATTTAAAAGCCAAGTATGTTTCATAGATTTTTAATGAAATTTAGCGTATGTCCAGATATTAAAATTCATTTTTCATGTAAGAATCCGTAGTTTTGATTTTTGCTATGAAATTATCAAAAAATATGCACAAAGAAGTTTGGGTATTTTTGAGGCACAATCCCCCTTGCTTTACCCATCCCTGGACAAACTGTATTGATCTCTCTATTTCTTTTAACATTTTCAAAAAGAGTATTAAAAGGTATTGGATTATACCAAATTTTATTAAATTATCTCTATGCGTTTGGGAAATACTAATTAAAAACCGTCATCGAGAACTAACCTTTCACACCCTGTACATCGAAAACGATGCTTATAAGTTAAGAAATACTCAATATAAATTAGGTAATGTTTAGCCACACCAATAGGCTGTTTGCTAGGCGTCAAATATCAAGATGCCGTTGAACATGATAAATATAGTCACATATACACAAATATATGATATCAATCAAAAATTTGATTTATAACAAATATTAATTTACATTTTAAGCAAGAATATTCTTAGAACTTAATCAAATGCTAGGTACTTGTAATATCATCAAAAAACCACATTACTTCCATACTTTTATTTAACAGCAGGAGACATCTTTTCTTGTGGAAGTCATACGTTATAGAATTTTGTTTTATCTATTATACAGGGTGATTCATTAAGAATGGGCAATCTCTGAACTGGAGATACTACACACCAAAATATGGCGATTGAGCCAAATATGCCTTATCCGAATGTTGCTGGTTTAAAAAATTTAGGGTGTCCAATGCTAGAATTTTATTTTGAAATTATTTTGTTAAAATCTTTGTGCTTTGTTGAAAAATGGTTTCAAAATCAAACCTCGCCGATCTTCTTGAAATTTTGTACGTCCCTATAATTTACCGTTCTAAACAACTTTTTCAAGTAAAACTTTGCTGTATTTTCAGTAGAAAACGCATTTCACCTGAAACGATAACAGTTTTCAATCGGTGCACTGAATATTTCAAATAGGATTATTTCGAAAACTGTTACTCCTAACGACTTCAACAAGGTATACCTTTTTTAGATACAACAGGTAGGAGAATCGATTGTTTCGATAGACAGATGGATACACTAAACAGCAAAAAAGTTCTGCCATATAAAAGAAACATGCTGTGCCATAAGTAGCGCCCCCTAAAAGTGACGTCAAAATAAGTTAAAAATTCTTATTTGCCGTGCCAGAAAACATAGTTGTGCAATTTTTTTTTAATACTCCGACGGGTTTCAAAGTTATTGAGATATTTCAAAATAAAATTCTAGCATTGAACACCCTGTATTTTTTAAACCAGCAACATTCGGATAAGGCATATTTGGCTCAATCGCCATATTTTAGTGTGTCCATTCTTAATGAATCACCTTCTATTTAATTGTCTGTTGTTTGGTCGTTCAAAAATAAAAGTGTTTTATACCTTGTCTATATGTAATAGATTTTGTTCTATAGTTACTACTTATATCTTTACTTTATACGTGCGATTTTGACGATATAGTACTTAAAATTTTTGTCGTGGTGAATTAAGAGTGGCCCTGCATAACGAACACGTCAGGTATTTGTTCGAGAAAACGTCAGTTGATGTATTTCCCAGTTTAGAGTCTGAAACGGTGCGCCACTTTATCGGTCTTCGTGTGAACAAACGAGCCCGCTCCTCGCTCTAATGGCCTGGACGTGACTGCCTAATGCATGGTACTTTAAGTAACATATCACCCCGTCCTATGTGGAAAATGTCACCCTTAAGCCACTTACGTGAGACAATCATGCAAATTCGATAATATAACTAAAATGTCGGTCAACCGCATTCACCATTTTAAATGCATTATTCAGATGAATGTGTACCCCCAAGCAGAGGATCTAAAAAAGTATTGTGGAATATAATGGTAGAATGTTCCTAAATTCGAAAATAATTCTATTCTTGAACACGTACAATATTTATTTATTTCGCCTGTGTTTAACGAACATGAATTGATCGTATACCCTATCAAAGTTCCAGTAACTATAAATAAATAATAAAGACAATCATAAATTCATATGAGCAGTAAATACATTAAAAAGATTCAGCGACTGTTGAAAAATTACGTATAAATTTTTCTAAAATGAATTCCGCAAGTACCTAAATGTGTCAATTCTACTGGCAAAATCAGCAATTCCTGGTGTCTATCACGATTCAGCTATCCAGCGGTAAACTGCAAGCTGCTTATTTTCATTTTCATCAAAGCAAACCGCTTTATGTTTTTAAGACTAGCTACTGACAGTACTGGCTATCTTACAGCTGTTTTTTTTTTTTCACTTAAACCCTAACATTAATTTTTTGTACACTGTGCTCTGTGTTGAACACAAATTAATAATTATTATTTTAATAAGTCTATATATTTTCGGTTTCATTTTTAATCTTTATTATTTAATAAAACTTTTCATAAACATAAACCAAAGTAACCTATAAAATAAGTGTCAGAAATTTTCGCTGGAAGATTTTTAAAGCTGCTGAAATTCAGCGTAAACGTCTTAGAAACGTAAGCTTTAAGCTACATGCAAGCAGCTGGAGGCGCTTGCTTGTGTTAGACACGGGGAATAATTCGCTTTCTACAAAAATCGTTTCAAATTTTGTAGAAACCAGTCTGAATCACGAGATTGTATTGTGTTACCATTATCCAGTGAATTATTCGGTATAACGTGGCCGTAATTATAAGTGCACGACCATAACTGCTTATTTGCATATTAGAATACCACGGTCTTCACGACATAGCTCTATTCTTCTCTATAAGAGAGAACGATAATTGTCGCATGAATATTAAGGATTATTCGTGACATCGAATTTATGCAAGTCCTTAGATAATTGTGATATAAATTAGTACTTATAGGTAGGTACGTACATTTCAATATTTCTTGCAGGACACTAGTATAGTACACCCAGTCACAAGTCAAACAATTTTCAGGATTCGCCACCAAGGAGACACATTGAGAAAGGAAATAATTATCATGGAAAAATAAAACACCTTATGACTACTATATAAATAAATTTATATAGGTACTAACCAGTGGCGTAGCCACGGGGGGGGAGGCGGTTGGTTGTCAGACCAGGATTGTCATATAGGTAATGTCTCACTACAAACCTGCAATCACTCTATTCGCCAAGATTTAGCAACGCGGTCAGGGAACTAAATCTACGGCAACCTTACAATAGGGTTCACCTGCAACTGAGTTCTAATTTTATTTTTGTCATTTTTGTAACAATATTGTTTGTATAGAAAACGTAACAACCATACGCCCAAAACAATATAGCAGACACAAGATATTCTCAACATCTCTACTAACTGTCGGTACTACTACGAGTACTAACTACGATATCCCGATAATGCTATTCCAACTGAACACCATTATCAACATTCTACCAAACAGTTTTTAAAACTAGATAAATAAATAACCACCTGTAGAGCACTTAAACATCGACAGAGCCTTTTAAAAATAGCCAAAATATAGAGACCTAATTTTTTGTCCACTTGTATTCGCGCACACCATTTTTTATATTTTGGAAGTTTATGCCCTCCTATAAAACATCTAATTTTTCTACCGATTTCATAAATAGTTGCAATGGTTCCAAAAAAATATATTATTCACATCGGTAGAATTGTTACTAGATTTCGATTAATATTGTGACATGAAGAAAATTTGAAAAACTTTTTTTACCTGGTCATCTTACATGGGGCTTTAGTCCGTACAGTAATTAGTTTCATACAATATTATTAAAACCTAATAAAAAGTGTATAAAACACCAACATCTATCCCACAATTTTAATTAATGCAGATAAAATTTGTTTTGTACAACGCGTGTCTAGATAAATTCTTCATCTGTCATTATAAGTTTAAAAAATACTTATATTTAATAAATACGTATCACATAACTAAACAGCTGTTTAATTAAAACATTAAAAATACATTTATATTTGTATTTCAAATGTTATCATTGAAATCAGTGACTAAAAATTCTTTTTTTGTCACTGTTGAAATATGAATTCTAAACTCGCGATAAATATAGATATCTTTATAATTGCGTTACAGGTGCAATATTTTCCTCATTTTGACTCATGCTAAAGTTAAACAGACATGAATCAGACAAGAAAACCAGTAATTATTAATTTCATCCACAAAGTGTTTCGCAAATAAATAACCAAAAAGCTAATTGAATGATTCGTTTCCGGTTATTAAATATAAATCATTTCATTATACCCCTTGAGGCGTGCCTCACATAAATAATACATGTTCACTGGTTGGCCCAGGGTTAAGTAAAATTTCGACTAATTTTCTGTAGAAGTACGTAACAGGAGATTTCCATGATCGGTATTAGATATAACAATCAATAAAAGCATTTAATTTCTATTGTCGATATAAGTTAGGTAGAGCTTTATTGGAAGAAATGACAGATTCCTTAAGTGCAACAAGTTTACTTACAAAATTCCATTTTCTTCTTTAGTATATATTACATTTGTATGAGTTTTTGAAAGACATTCCTTTGAATCAGAGACAACAAATATGGTTCCAGCATGATGGTGCTCCAGCTCATTTTTTCATGGCCGTTAGAGAGCATTTACACTAAACTTTTCCACATAGATGGGTAGGAAGCCTCTAGATTTCTTTGTTTGGGGATATTTGAAGACATTAGTGTATGGTACTCCTGTAAATAGCCTGGAAGAGCTGCAGCTACGAATTAATCAAAAGTGTCAAGAAATCCAAACCAAGGAGGGTGTTTTCGAAAGAGTCGAATATCGTTGAGACAAAGATATCGTGCCTGCTTGGAAACGGATGAAGGGCACTTTGAACATCTTCTGTAACTTTGTTTTTTGTTTGTTAAAAGCTTCCTTTGTCGGTTTATTCCTAATAAAATAAAATGTTTGAACCGTTACTTTGCGGACCCCGGTTTATTAAGACTTTTCTGCTTATTTTGGTTCATACTATTACCTCCTGAAATATTTTACACTCTTTTTTAACACCCTGTATGCTCATTATGTAAGATTTAGTAAGGACATTCTTCAAATTGGAAATTCCAATTAAATAATTTTGCACAACGTTTTCTTCATGAAGGTAGAAACCAGTGGTCGTAAAATTTTTCAGTAAAAAATATATCTTAAGTATATGTATAGTTAAACATGCGAGGGTTTTCATTAATATTAATGAGTTCAGTGATTGATGATATTGATAAAGTTTTTCCAACCATAATTTCTATTTTTACATATACATACATGATTTGCGTGCGTGAGTATTTTGCACATTTTATGAATAATTGATGGAATTAATTTGTAGGTCAAAGAGTAATAGACCAGAAAAATCGGAAATTATACAAACATGCCTCTTGCCAGAAGAGCCTTTTTACAACATTACTTTAAAGATAGATAATTATAAAGTTAATTCCTTTGCGTTTCAGTATACAATCATTATTATTATGACGAGTATGACATCGTTTTACAGTTATTCTCAATTAAGTAGTTCCGCAAGCACAATAGGTAGATATATTTATTTAAAACACTAAATTACAGTTGCAATATACCTAATTTAACGTGCCAAATGTCGAAGAAATCTAAACACATACGGACATACTTTACATAATAAAATTCCCAGCCTACTTTGTTCGACATGCATATCATTACCGAAATTACAGCACGGCCTATGTAATTTTTAAATTTCGGTCGTTGACAGTCACGCGCTAAAGAACAACTACTAAGAAAAGAGTCAGATGCCTGACATTTTTTAAATAAGATTATATTCTCTATTCCAGCTACAATATGTTTTTAAATTTTAAGTGCAACGAGACTAAGAAGTTTTGGGAATCTGTTAAAAAGTTAAAATCATAATTCAAAAATGTTATATCCAATGCGTAACACATACTTGCTGCTAGATTTATAAGGGTAGTATTTCATTAAGTCATTGAGAAAAGCCTTTGCTAAATGTTGAAAACTATCGACAATATGAAATCTTATCTATGGGTAAACCAGAAACAAAACGAAAATGTAGCTATACATGTTGAATTACACAAGGTGTCTCGGGCATCCTTGAAAGCAGTGATTGTATAAAACAAATAAAATTTACCCAATATAGCTAAATACAAAAGTTCAATGTTTCCTAGATACAGTTTGTCAAATAAATTTTTATTTACCTTGAAACCCTTGGCGACAAACTAGATATATTTGGTCCAATTGTTATAGTATGTTATAATAAAAATAGTACGCCACTGTCTTAATTATAAAAAAACATAAGATACCTTAAGTTTTGATTATTTTAAACAAATAATTATTATTTAGAATGCATCGTATTTAAGTAAATGTTTATTTAAAGTATCTTAAATTACTTGAAATTAAAATGATTAAATCTGATGCATTTTAAAGCAAGTTTCAAATAATGATTCTTTGTTCAAATTAATAAAAATTTGAAGTATTTTATGTTATAATTGAGAGAGTGGCATACTATTTTTACTGTAAATAAAGGAAAAGTACGAAGCCGTAGAAGGGCCATATCTAATTTTTTTTTCAAAATTCAGACTTTAAACTCTGAATTCAGTGAAAAAAATTTAGACATGGCCCTTTGTAACGGTCACCGACACCGGTCACCGACCTACATCTGTGATCCCTACAATTACAATTTACGACATTTGCACTAAATCAACAAACAAATCAATGCCAATAAAACCATAAGAGTACCCTCTGGCCTGAGCCCATATATGATAAAATAAAGAAATGGTCAGAGATTAACCAGCGTCCCGAGACTTTCCTCGAGACGTCCGGTGAAAACCACGGCAGTTACTTGTCGCTCGTCTTCCGCTGAACATCCGTCCAGACTTCTGTATTGGTGCCAGTTGTTACATCTTTATTAATATATTTAACGTGTTTCTAATCTAACAACCCCACACCCTTCTACGGTTTTGTAGAAAAGTGTCTAAGGATTTCTACGCCATTGATGATAATAGGAATAATTAAACATACTGAATAATTAGACCAAAGATATTCCATTACAACCTAGAATTATTGTTGGTGAAGGATATCCATTAAATGAAAAATAAAAAGAATATCTAAATCTTTGACACCCTGTATCCAAAGACGGTGAACTTTTGGATACTCGTAGATATATTTTAATAAATCTTAGGTATTTATTTTAACAGTAACATTAGTTTTCATACTGATGGTATTATATTCCAGAATTTCACAAATCTGATTTAACTACAACGATAATTATTATTACAAAACCTGTAGAATCACGGATTAATTCGGTAGGTACATTTTCAGAAGACTGTGACTCATATGTGTATTCGATTTGGCATTACAATAGCTTATGACGACCGGTTCTCAAAGAAGCCGATGCCTTTCAGATAAATTATCCAAATGAGTGAGTTAAAATCAACCGGCCAAAGCGTAATCGATGTGAAAAGTAGAATTTTAATATTGTTGGCCCCCTGACGCCAAATAAAAGATTACAACAGAGAAGTGTTCGCTTCAGTTTTGAACATTATGTTGCCACTGACTGCTCCCATAAATAATGCAAATTTCGTGGGCTTTGTTTTATATAATGTTATAAATTTAATAAAACCATGTCCAAACCATTCAAACTGATATAAATACTATATTGAAATAAATACCTAGCAACTAGGTACTGAAAAATAAATTCATGTCTATTCAAACAAAATAAGTTTAGTGGATCAATTTCAAATTCTCAGCTTACGACATCAACATCTGTTTTTCATCAAGCATAGGTAAAGAGAAAATCCAATATATATTGTCTCGTCTGGCATATGTAAATATTAACAATAATTTATTTCGAATTACAATTGCACATCGGCGTTATACGATCTCTTCAACTATTGCTCCAGGCTGAATTATGTTAATCGTGACCAAAACTGAGACTGAGTTCAAGTTAGACATGAAAATTGCTTATCTTAACGCTTCAACATAACCGGTATAGACAGTTTATGCAAGTATTAATAAACCTAATCAGGAATAAATTTTAAATAATTAGGTTAAATTACAGGCTCAAAGGTAAGAGGCAAAGTACAGCACTGTAACAATTCACGTATACAGAGTGATTCTTGACTTATACGCACAAACTTGAGAAACATGCATATCAACAGAATATGACAAATATTTTACGAGCAAAAAACAGTACAAACTTGCGAGTTGCAATATAACACTCTTTATTTTTCTTATATTAGTACAGTAAATATCAAATTCATTCTGAACAGCAATATAATTAAGGCACATTTTATGTACAGGCGAAAGTCTCAACAGATTAGACTGAGGAGATCGTAAGTAAAATGTATCAATAGATCGACTATAGAAAGATCTAATATGAAAATGTATGTAACTTAATAAGAAAGGGCAATCAATTTGGTTGTTGATTAATTTGGCGGGTTTCCAAATCATTGACGCAGAAACAGTTTAGTAAATTATACTGAGGTATACCTCTTACTGGATAAACACCATCGTTTTTCACCATAAGTACTTACAAAAACACCTCTGAATTTTCTTCAATTTGATTTTGTGAATTTTATAACCTGGATTCCAAACTACAGAAGCATATTCTAGCTTCGACCTAACAAAAGCATTAAAAAGTAATCTGTGAACTCTTTCGAGTTTCTAATAATAAACCCCAAATTTCTGTAAGCACCAGCTGCAATATCATCATATGAGCAACGAAACTCAACTAGCAATCAAAAGTTACGTCGAGATTCAATTTGTAATTGAATTGGATAACGTCAATTTTCCTAGAAAATAAAAAATACAATTATACTTACTAACACTCAGAGCTAGCCGATTCTCTATGCACCATCTGTCCAATTTTAATAAGTCTTCTTGTAAATTTAAACAGTCATTGGTATTGTTGATACTCGTAAATAGTTTACAATCGTCGGCATATAAAAGTGTAGAACACTGTAGGTCCAAGTTGATGTCATTTATGAAAATAATGAACAATAGAGGACCAAGCACTGATCCTTGAGACACCCCAGATGTAGCTATTAATTCGACAGATCTGTGACCACGATATGAAACGCTTAATTTTCTATTAGATAAGCATGATGAACAAAAATGTATAAATGATTTTGCCAATCCCATATTATATAATGACAAATAGTGAAAAAAAAACTGTAGTCAGATATTTTAGATTTCGGTTAAGTTTACAAAAATTTATCAGGTGAAATAAATAAGTCAGGACAAAACGTTTGGTATTTCTCAAGTTTATTTTCACGTAATTATAAAAATCATAATTTCTCAAACGAATAACTTAAGTACTTAAATGATACTGGCACATCAAAATTCAGTGGCTGTCACTTAACAAACATAGTCTTAACAACGATTTTCAGTAAATGAAAAGGGCTGGAATTGGTCCTTTCATTCTATAAAATCGTTGCTCTTTATTTACAATTTTTGCGTAATGGTTATCTATAAATGAGATCGATAACGTGTAATTTTGGAAACAACCAAACTTTTAGTAGATTAGTTTTCATTTCAAAGTTCTATAATAAAAATGCATATGAAACCGCAACGTGTTTGTTATTCTTAAGTGGGTCACTTAATCCATAAAACCCTTATTTTACATTTACAAGCAATAAAATTATTTTATTACTTTAGTTTTGAATTATTACGAGTACGAATATTATTTATTAAAAATGAGAGTAATTTCACTCTCCTGTCATGTAATACATACCTATATTCTTATGCACCTGTATACTTTGTACTTTATTATTTTTTTTATATATGTTTAACGAGCCAAACTGCTTTTTTATAGCCCGGTACTAAATTAAATATTAACTGCTCTGGTAGTAACACATATGAATTATTAAGTCATGAAAAGGGAAAGTATTCCGAAAAATTATTATATTGTTTCTTTTGCCATTGCAATAATGCATTTTATTGGGATTAACTTTGAAACATTTTAAGTTTACAATTTTCTTGGTATGCAAAATAAAGAGCTTTCAATTTTAGGTCTTACTTGATATAAGTACTGTTGATAATCCATCAACACCATGGCATGTATTGGATTTGTGTAGAACTATACAGGTATAATTAATTTATTAATTCATGCCTAATAGTTTACGATTCACGTTGATCTAAAAATATCTGAGAATATTTAAAATCAAATTAGTTCTACACACATTGAGTACACTTAAAAATACCGGACATGCTTATAACAGAAGGCATTATATGTAGATGTACAGACAGATTTGTCAGTGTCTCGACGCAGCTTCGGAATTTAACCGCGGTTAGTAGATGTACATACATGTTGAAAACCTGCATTTTTATAATTTGTCTTCTGTAGGGTGGTCTTTCGGACGACCCACCCAAATTAAAATTATTGTACTGCTTGAACATTTCTATAAAGCACTGCATTCTTAATTGAGTATACAAATATATTAAATATTTATTTACTACTTATCTCTTCATGAAAATATGAAAGTAGAATATTCCGATAAACCTACAATTTAGAAATAACAATCGCTAATAGGTACTCAGAGATAGGAAGGCGTCAGGATATTATTAAATGTATTTATATGGATACAACAATACACTCTTCCAACAAATTTCGTTGTGATTTTAACAAAAATGCTTACAAAGCCGCCGATCTAACTGGTCGGGCGCATGCCTCAATCCATTAAATTGCTATCAACCCGATTAATATTTGTTTCAGAGACCACCGGTTAAATACTTGCGGACAGTGTTATTAATTTTAGTTAAAATTCCATTCTTATTGATGGCAGCCTCGGGAGGAAAGTATGAGCTTGAATTCCTGAAATAAGCTTACCGCTTCAGCTAGATTATGCATCACCACAAGGTAATTGCATTATGCCGCCTGTCTTGAATATTTTATGGTGCCCACCTGGAAATTGTAGATAGGATTGCGAGTTTATTTCAAATAAGCGTAAAGTGCATTTCCAGAGTAAACTTATATCAATAAGGTAAGAAAATGTGTGATGGATGATACTTGTATGATGTCTTCCAAGCAGTGGTAATATTTTCTTATTAGCAAAAAATGAAATTGGTGAATATCTAAAAATGCAGTATGTCCATGGTTAGAGTGAATAAAAAGAAAACCGCTTTCATGAACCATTTTGTGGAAAAGACACACCAGATAAAATGTTATGTTTTAAATGAAAGATAATTTTGTGAATATATTTTCACTCATTTTTGTCTTTTTTTGTAGTTTTCAAAAATGTTTATGGTGCCTTTTATCTTTATGTACTGATGTTTTTTTTATGTATGCATTATTAGCTGTTTTTCCCCACCCACACAATACATGCAAAAAATGTATACTTTGAGCACTACACAATTTTAGTACCTATATATGCATATGCAAAGACGATAACATCTACACAATATCTAAACTTAGAGAAGCCGGACGTCACTGTCGATTTAGCCGGACAATTTGCCCAAAAAGCCGGACAGCTTCTTTCTGCATATGAACTGAATAAAAAAACAATTTTTACTAATGAAGAGGTCCGTCAATGAATTCCTCTTCAACTTATGTACTCCGACATTCTTACCCATAGCAATTGGAGCACATATTTGAGCAGTGCAATCCAGCTTTGGCACAACCGCACCGTCTTGGCAACCCTTCTCGCGGTTGCAAGGCACCAGCTGAAGAACAGAAATTGGAGGCGGTCTTGGTGGTGAAATTTAGCGATAAGATGTTCCTCATTTTTTTCCAACCCCACTCCAGAAGGAATTTGGTTCAATGCTTTGTATGAGTGTTGTTGTAAAGCTGCAGATGTTGGTGGCAGTCTTGGTAGAATTACAGAGTTGTTCGATTGGCTGACAAATTGGTTAAACGAAATGAATCTTTGATGGTTTAAAGATATTTCTCTTCGTGAGCTAATTATGTCATAAATGGGATTCCTTCTTAAAATGTAATTCCAACAACTTTTGCTAGCGGAACTTTTCCGAAAAAGTAAATTTCGTTTATAACCGCAAGTATACACATTATATATACATTAGCGTTTAAAATAATAATTTAAACCGTTTTATTAATTTATTAATAGTTTAAGGGTAATTTACATTATTTTCATATATCTCAATTAAATCGATAAATTACTAGGAGCCACAATGTGTTGACTTTGATCCCAGAAGTGTATAATCGGACTTGGAAAGATCGGGAATCTTTTGATCGAGGTGGGCGATATGATAATCACCGTGTTATATTCACCTCCTCAGAAATTAGCGGGTCGTGATCGAGAACTCACCTGTGGTTCCAAATTACTGAACTTCGCCTCTGAGATAATCCTAATCTGTTGTTAAATTACATAATGTATTTCTTCATCTCAATAAAGACATTATTATTATTATTATTATGTACTGATTAAAAAGCCACGTCACAGCCGTTTCATTCTCAAATTTAGAAAAAAAACATTAAATTCAAAAGTTTAGCTTTTAAAAGATCTGGCAAATAAAGCTATTTTTTAAATGTTGTCATAAGAATTGGTTGCCCAATAACAAATCTATCTAAAGTTTTATTTTTAACGCTTAAACTTGTTGCTAGTTTTAATTAATTGGTGTCATGCATCTAAATGATACATACATTAGGTATATCTTTGATTGGAGAAATAGTATTTCTTCACTCAATTCAACGTATAAAATACGAAGAATTAGGTTTATTTAAAAAAGAGCAAATATCTTGTTTCCTACGCCTTCTAAGAATATTCTATGTAACTCCTTCCTACATTCATATTTTATTTCGGGCAATATAGCAATTAGTTTAAAAATGCCCATACAAAGTTATTGTTTTATTTTGCTTGTTTTGAATAAATACACCAATCCTGTTGCACATTTTGTAATCATGATCGCAAAATCTGAGTAAAGGAAGCAGCTAATATATGTATAAGACTATTTATTTTAATGTAAAATTTTATTAGAAATTCTGACATATATTATTGGTTTTCTTTGGCAGATATTAGTAGATATATGTAGAAAATAACCACCATTAAAACATGCCACAATACACCGTTAAATAAAACGATTTTAGATTAACATTAAATTTTACAAAATTGCAGTAACTGCATATGCGATGAAGCAAATTCAGTATTTCCATATTGTTCAGTTTTGCATAAAATATTCTTTGAAATTCCCCATCAATAAGTCCTCCATTATTATATACACCTTTTATTGAATGAATAAAAGATCGTACAAACAAAATATCAAATATACATGTGCCTAAAGATACAGGTCATTCTGTAGATCACGCGATCACGAATGCTCTTCTTAAGAATCTGAACATTTATTCTCACGGTTGCTCAAACGCCAATTTCATCATTACGGAAATTGAATACAAATAAATGAAAATTATTTAATGTTTATCAAAAACTTTATATACAGCTATGGTACCGACAGTATGGCATTTACCGGTCCTGGCCTTTATATCAATGCACTCAATGAGAAATTGTATCTCTGTTAATTACTTTTTTCATTATTTTGATTTCTTTTTCATGTTTTTTATTTACTCTTGCCCCACTCTCGCCATCTCTTATTATCCTTATTTTATTTACCACATTGTACTCCTAATAACATTCAATTTATTTAATTTTATTCCCTTGTACAAAAAATAACTATGTGTACAAAACGTTTTAATGAATTCCTCGGTCAAGATCTAATTCGATCCCATGGTGAAAATCTACACGAATTAAATCAAAACTCAGGGAGCATAAAATCAAGATGAAGCTTGTTTTTATAACATAACTTCATCTGAGGAATGTAAATCGAAAGGACTAAACAGTAGCGAAGCGAAGGTGACATATCGTCCAGCCAAGCGAAAGATCTGATGGAGGAGCTCTTCTGCCGCTGCACCCCTACTAGGCACGACCAGGCCCGCAGTAGGACAATTTAAGATTTCGTGGTAACTAACACATAAGTAATTTAGTAGTTCATATAGTATTTCCAGATGATTATTGCATTAACTACATATAAGTCTGGAGCTAGCTAATTAAACTAAGAGAAACTTTTGTAAGACATATGGACTGAGTATAGTTATTGACACGTTTCAATTAAATCCTACGTGTTAATAACATCATCCCTTTGTATAAATATTCAAATCTATTGCAACTGAATTTCTAATAAGTGATAGAAACACTAAATCTTCTGAACACACATTCTACATAATTATCGTGGTATGACTAATATCCATTGTTCACAATTTCTAATGTACATTTAGAATATCTATTCTAAATATATGTATAAATAATAATTAATGTTTGTTGACATCTTTCTATGTCATTTGATATATAAAAAAAGTTCTAAAACAGGCTCAGTTGAATATATTCAGTACGACCCTTGTATAGCGTTAACGGTAAAATGCACATTTAAAAAGAATTCCTCGTACCTTTGATATGGATTTTGGTACATATAAGAAATCTTTTATATCATATACGTAGATAGGTACAATGCGTGTCCATCACGTGCTATTTTTGAGAGTTTAAATAAGTATTATTTTTATCGAATAACAACCTATATTGCACTGTAATTAATATTCACATATTTGTTTTAAAATGCTTAACATATGTTAAATACGCCCCCTGCGTCATTATTTTGTGTTTACGGCCGTTCATCATATTCACGAATAAAATTATTTGTACATGCGAACGGCTACAAGAAAATATTGGATTATTAAGGAATCATTTGTGACAACAAAATGTATACTAATTATTAAACCGAGTTTGCATTAGGTACCTATTAACAGTTTCATTTCACTTTTCAAACCGAAGAACTCAGAATTATGCTATTATTTTCATATTTTCAATATTATCATATTTGATACTAGAAAGTAATGGCATAGTTACTACTAGATATAGGTAGTAAAATTCAACTTGTTATTTTCAGCTGTCCTTTAAACAAAGTATTTAAAAATAGTTTCAGTTTTATCGCACGTAGTTTAGTTATTTATTCACAGATTATAATTATCGGATGAAACCCATCTAAATGTTCCCCTCGTTTGATGGTAACGTATTATTGACTTATGGGGCGTGATTTCCAGATATGTTATAATCGAACCAGAAATCATCCCTAATCGGACCATTTAACATTACCTACTAATATTAATATAAAACCACCGGTCTAATAGCGATCACCTGCTATTTTTGCCAATTTCGTTGGCATACCAATAGCACCTGCCGCTTTTGTATTCCTAGACGAGACGACATAAGTAAGAGGGAATAAATAAACTGTTAAGATAAATTTGATTCATTACAGTAAATTTAAAATAATCATTAATTTATTTCGCCTCAAGGGCCTAAGAGATTACTACTAAACCTTATCTAGGTGTTAATCAAATGATATTTCATTTAAGTATGCGTAGAACTGAGCACAAACATTTTTATATTGAAATGTCGCCTAAAATCGGTATCTGGGATAAGTGCCTTTAATTCTGTTACTGACAGCGACCAGTTACCTAGATCACGGCATAACAATCCCGAAAACTAATATAGATTAAATAATAGCGCCAACCGTTAAAATTTTCTATTTACTTTTTTGCGTTCTTATTGTATAACTCTAAAATTAGAAATGAGCATACATTTTATTTCTGGCTAAGCAATTTAAACGACAAATAGAGCTAATAAATTTATATCAACAAACATTTCCCAACCAAAAAGTTCTACATGGATGCAATATGCAATGTTTATTGAAATTAATTAGCGTCTTTTAAAATATAGAATATTCCACATCAGCAAAGATCCAGGTATTCCATTTCCATTAAATAACGGAATTAAAAGAGAATATATTAGTAGAGATTGGAGATCATTTCCAGACTAGCACAAGAAACGTTGCACATGATCAAGTGAATTATCTTGGAAAATTTTTACCGAAAAAAAAATGTGCTTGTAAAAATATTTTCTTTCATGGAAATAAATTATTTGTTTGTAGGCCAAACAGATATTTATTTCCTAATACCAAACCATTTTTTTGAAAATGCAAAAATACAGTTAGGTATTTTGTGTAAAGAAAGCATTTGTTTCCTAGGGGATCACTTCGAATCGGATCAGATCACTTCATGTCGGATCAGATCACCTCGGATAGGATCAGATCACTTTTGATTCGATCAGATCACCACGGATCAAATCATATCACTTGGGCTGGGATCACATCGCTTAGATTGAGATCAGAGACTAGGGTCGGATAGAATCAGATCGCATGAAATCGGTTCAGATCACTTCGGATCAGATCAGATCACGTTGGATCAGTTCAGCTCACTTCGGATCAGATCAGATCACTTCGGATCAGATCACATCGCATCAGATTCTGATCTGATCCGAAGTGATCTGATCTGATCCAAAGTGATCTGATCTGATCTGATCCGAAGTGATCTGATCTGATCCGAAGTGATCTGATCTGATCCGAAGTGATCTGATCTGATCCGAAGTGATCTGATCTGATCCGAAGTGATCTGATCTGAACCAAAGTGATCTGATCTGAACCAAAGTGATCTGATCTGATCCGAAGTGATCTGATCTGATCCGAAGTGATCTGATCTGATCCGATCTGATCTGATCCGAAGTGATCTGATCTGATCCGAAGTGATCTGATCTGATCCGAAGTGATCTGATCCGAAGTGATCTGATCTGATCCAAAGTGATCTGATCTGATCCGAAGTGATCTGATCTGATCCGAAGTGATCTGATCTGATCCGAAGTGATCTGATCTGATCCGAAGTGATCTGATCTGATCCGAAGTGATCTGATCTGATCTGATCCGAAGTGATCTGATCTGATCTGATCCGAAGTGATCTGATCTGATCTGATCCGAAGTGATCTGATCTGATCCGAAGTGATCTGATCTGAACCAAAGTGATCTGATCTGATCCGAAGTGATCTGATCTGATCCGAAGTGATCTGATCTGATCCGAAGTGATCTGATCTGATCCGAAGTGATCTGATCTGATCCGAAGTGATCTGATCTGATCCGAAGTGATCTGATCTGATCCGAAGTGATCTGATCTGATCCGAAGTGATCTGATCTGATCCGATCTGATCTGATCTGATCCGAAGTGATCTGATCTGATCCGAAGAGATCTGAACCAAAGTGATCTGATCTGAACCAAAGTGATCTGATCCTATCCGAGGTGATCTGATCCGACATGATGTGATCTGATCCGATTCGAAGTAATCCGTGATGATCTGACACAAAGTGGTCTAATCCGATGTGGCCCAATCCGATACGTTCCCATTCGAAGTGATCTAATCCAATGTGATCCGTTTCGAAGTGATCTGATCCGATGTGATCCGTTCCGACGTGACCTGATTCGATGTGATCGGCTCATTTCAGGTGAAAGCTCCTTCCGAACGCTAATTAGACCTGTCTTAGTTATTCCGTATCCGCGACCGTTCCAGAGTTACGGTCGATCGAAGTTTTAGAATTCTCCCACCAACTGCAGTCGTCCGGGGGAGAACTAACATCGATACCCTTTACGAAATAGCGTTTGTAGCGTCTATAACCGATTGCCGGCTCGTTCTGCTCTTACGGATACATAAAATAATAACATAAGTACATACTCTAAAATTTCAATAAAAATTGCGATCTCAACGATTGGGATTTATTTTCAGATTTGGAAAAAAAATTTTTGTTTGTGAAAAATTTTTCGTGCAACTATAGATGCCAGCAGGTCCGGAAGGAATCCCCCTATACTTTCCTCCCGGTATTTCTAAGAGGTACCCGGAGCCGTTTCGCTCTAAAACCAACGGTTTTCGCGATATTTGGGTTTTTCCAAAATTATAGCCTATCTTCGGGACGTCATAACTTCCTTATTATGGGACGTAGGGAGACGCGTCTCAGGTGAAAGCTCCCACCGAACGCTAATTTGACCCGTCTTTTAGTTTTTCCGTATCTGCGACCGTTCCAGAGTTACGGTCGATAGAAGTTTTAGAATTTTCCCCCAGTCGTTTCAGGAGAGGGGCTCTGAACATTCCGAAATATTACCACCAGACTATATCGCCCATGGCGAATCCAAAACTGAACTCCGTTCCTATCCAACCCTCGCGGTTTCCGAGATATAAATTTTTTCTCGGCAACGGGGCCGCCCACAAAGAAAACCACCACGCCAGCGTGTTCGGCGCCCCCGAATACGTACAGAGCCGCCCTTAAATCGTAAATCTATTTTTTTCGAAAATTTCAAAGGCTATAGTCCATCGATTTTTTCGGAGGAAAAAGTCAAAGTGCTCGGAATATTCTGAAATAATTCTCCTAGACTATACCGACGACGGCGAATCCAAAACTGAGCTCCGTTCCTCCGTGGCCCCCGCGGTTCTGGAGATATATTAATATTTCTGCGTCCAAGGGGGCACTAGCGAAGGAGACGCCACCGAATGCGCACACAGCTTACCCCAAACACGTACACCGAAACTAACCGTCCCTGGGTATACGCCGGACCGTCCACGGACTTATTTTCGCTTAATTTCGAACGAAAATAAGCCAAAAATGTCTATTTAACATCCGTTGTGTCATCGCCTTCAAATTTTCAAATTTACTACAGGCCGCGCCATCTATCGCGTCGAGCGTGCAACAGCTCCTGTCAAAAATCCGTTTGGCATTATATAGTCAAGGGTACAGATAATGAAATTCTGGATGATTATTAGGGCTTTCGCTTGGATTACCGTCTGCGGATCGTTAATGAGTCCCTAAATGGGAATATCCTGGAGAGAAACTGCTGCTGAACTGAACTGAACGGTTCGCCCGACCGTAGTGACCGGAACCGGTTCACGGCAGGCGTGACGTCATTGTAACAATATATTCAGTGGGTCGTCATCTTTTCGTCTGCCGTTCTGTGGTTGGTGCGACTGATGACCGATGTCAAATTTTGACGTTTGACTCGGCGCGAAGGCGTCATATTCTTAAATTTTAGATTTTAATTAAACAAACAAAGGGAAATGTGATAAATAAGACGGTAAGCAGCAAGCGTAAATACTAAATAGGATTGTGGAACGAGCCGAACGGGGAATTGGTACATGCAAATAACTTGTCTCGTTCCGTTTTAGGTTAAAGGTTGGGGCGGTGCGCCGTACCAGGTTCAACTACTGAATAAAACGAACGGTATATGGGCCACAGGGAGACAGGAGACGGAGCATTACTCATTAGGAGGCCGGCAGCGATATCTTATCGGTTTGCTGGTGCTGTGGGACGGGAGTCTACTTGGCCGTTGAAAGGCAGGTATGTACCTACTTAACAATGATAATTGTTAGCGTAAGATGGTTGGGTGGAAGGTCGTTATCGTTTGTTGTTCTTGTACGTTTCAGATTTATATTGCCGTTGGCGGCCTCGAAACCATAGAAAACGGAGTGCCTACGTCACAATTTTGGATTACGCGAAAGATAGGTCGATGGGTATGCGGCCAGAAGGTGGGAAATTTATAGTGAAAATCCTGTAGGGCTCGACTAAATCCAGTAAAGAACCTGAATCTTTGCGTAGACAGGACAGTCTCATAAATTACGGAAAAAACGGAGAGCAGAAGAATTGACAGAGCCCAAAAATAGGCAGTCTAAAAGGTAAGAATTTAATAATTTTAATCGACGCGAAGGATGAGTGAAATTTAGTGGTCATTTTCAGGATAGATCTAACTAAAGAGGGATCGCGTTCCTAAAAGTACCTCTTCCTAAGATGGAACACGTAACCTTAAACGAGTGAGTCTGCGCCAGTTCACGTGACAAGAGTGCAGCAGCATTCCAGTCGAATATCCACGATATCTAGCGGCGTTAGAAGCCGCCAGTCAACTCTGCTAGACTGCTAGACTGCTAGAGGGACCACCGAGGACCGAGAGGTACTGCAACGTAGAGGTTTTCGAGCTGCCAGACACATCAAACTTGGCGGTCGAAAGGCAGGTCTGTACGCATTATTAAATGATAATTGTTAGCGTAAGATAGTTGGGTAGAAGATCGTTATTGTGTTGTTTTTTTGTACGTTTCAGATTTAAATTATGGTCGGCCGCCTCAAGACCATAGAAAATGGGGTGCCTACGTCACAATTTTGGATTACGTGGAAGGTAGGTCGATGGACACGCGGCCAGAAGGTGTGCAAATCCTGTAGGGCTCGACTAAATCCAGTAAAGAAACCGAATCTTTGTGTCGACAGGACAGTCTCATAAATTACAGGAAAAAACGGAGAGCAGAAGAATTAGAGAGACAGACAGATAAATAGGTAAGAATTTACTAATTTTAATCGAATCGATGGACGATTGAAATTTAGTTGGTCACTTTCAGGATAGATCCAACCAAAGAGGGATTGCGTTCCTAAGAGTACCTCTTCCGAAGATGGGACACGTAACCTTAAACGAGTGAGTCTGCGGCCAGTTCCTGGACCACAAAAGGGTGCAGCAGCAGCAGCATTCCAGTCGAATATCTAGGAGAAGTAGCGGCGGCGTCAGAAGTCAGCCGAAGTGAAGGAAGGAGGAAATGTTTATTTTTACGGCCAACATATACACGTCTGGGACGT